>CM033738.1:12696201-13896201 GCA_019671005.1 Hibiscus mutabilis | reverse complement strand
GGAACTTGAACTAGGCTTATTTTTCCAAGTTAGAAACTAAAGAATTTTTACTCTCAAGTTGGTACTTAAACTAAGCAATTTCTCTCAAGTTGGTGCCAACATTTATGTATTTTATCAATTTGATCCTAATTCGAAAATACTCAATAAATTTAACTCTCTATATTTAAAACTTCTATCAATTTACTCTTTGTTCATCTCCTAAATTATTTATTCTTCTACTAGAAATTTTATATTACTTTTTTGGTATAATAAAAGTTTAACAGTAACTTGTTGTTGCTTTATGGTAGAATGGAATTATCCATATGTTGCTTTGATCTGATGGATTCGCTTGGTTTGACATTATCATAAAAATGACTAAATTGATGTTATTTTTAAATATGAAGGACTGAATTTATTGAATTTCAAATTAGGACCAAATTGATAGAATGCATAAGTTTTAAGAACTAAAATTGTTAATAAAGTACCAAAATAGTGGATAAAGTTAAAGATTGGTACTAATTTAGGGGCAAAAATTCTTCATGTATCAACTTGGAAAAAAATTGTCTAATTCGTATTAACTTGAGAGTAAAAAATCTTTAAATAACTTAAGAGAAAAATACCTGGTTTAGGTACCAAAAATAATATTTAAGCCTTATCTTAATATTTTAATTTTTCATTAAACCTTAAACTGTTATAAATGTTATTAATATTTTAAATTTTCATTAACCTTAAACATTTTCTTTAGATTTGTCAGCATCATAAACCACTCCCAAAACTAACCAAATTAAATATTAATATCTTAAAAATAAAAAAACACTTAAAACAAACTAACTTGAAGAAATTATATATTTTTTTCTACAAATAAATAAAAACATCATTAAAACTCAAAAAACATAATAATATATTAAAAGCAGCATATTAAATCTGGTGTCTAAACTCCAAGCAGTACAACGCCACGACAGATGAGGATGCTATTGCTAACTCATCATAGGACTTTGTGGATCCATAAATGCTGCAATGGCGGTTTCAATCTGCACCTTTAATCCATCTTTCTCCTTTTCATCAGCCTGCATTTATCATATCATATCAGCATATGTATATCTAATTTAGTCTCACCTAAATACAATTAATTCTGATTTGGATCACCGTTCTAAATCAAATGTTTTGAGGATGGGATGTGAAGTTAATCTCACCTAAATATATTTTTACTGAATTAAGTGATACGACTATATGGGTACGTCTATTGAGTTTAACTCCGCTGGTATCATTGCTTAAACGTTCAATATCCTTCGATTCAAGGATTGTATCGATATATAGTAGAGTGGAGTTACCTCAATAAACAAAGTGTTCAACAGCGCCCCAGGGCGAGAAGTGATGTTTGCTGTAATAATTTTGAGGTTGAACGATTCGAAAAGTTGACAGAGTTTAACAATGGTGCCAGTCCTTTTGGTGCACGTTAAGTTCACCAGCAAAATGTTGTCTCCCATGGGCGTCACGTTAAGCTGCAAAAGTTTTAGAACAAAGTTAAAGAAACAAAGACAAGATGCAATCAATCGATGAAATAAGTAAACAGATTAGCGTTGACTTGAAGAAGCTGAATGGGAGAAGATGCCGAATTGAAAACGTTGGTGTTGTGGGATCCTAATAGCTGAGGCAGAGGTGGCAGAGGCTGCGGCTCCTCCGTCTGATTATTGCTCTCCATCTCCAAGATCTCGGTTTGGGTTTTGGCCAGTTCCTCCTGCAGTTGCTGGATGTAGTCGATGGCATCCTTGATTATGGAAGCCTTGTCCATCTAAAAAGGAAACAGGAAGGTGACTGCATGCATCATGCATGTGCGTTGAGTTTCTGAATTATTATTAATATGTTATAGCTAGTTTACCTTGGTAATATTTGGAACAAGCGCTCTGAGAGCAAAAAGGCGTTGGTTAAGCTGTTTCCGTCGGTTTCTTTCGGAAACGATGTTCTTGGAGGCGGCGGCGGAGGGTGCTCTGTCGGGGGAACTAGAATCATAGTACCCGTCAATTGTCCAACTGCATGCATGGATGCAAAGCAAACAAGTTAGTTTAGTTTCTCGTTTCTTGTCAAAACCAAAGTTGTAGGGTTTAGTAGGTACACCTGTATTCTTGATTTTCAAGCAAATATGGAGTGTGCAAATAATTTATGTAATCATCGCCAACATTCTCGATATTCTCCATCCAAAGCATTTACTTGAAAGAAAGAAAGAACGCAAGAATGGAAACCAAAGTGTAAAATGGTGGAAGCAAGGGAGGGAGGGGATAATAAAAGAGTTTATTTTCTTGTAGTAGAAGTTTAACTCCGAACTTTTCAATTTATACAAAATGGATGGACGGGGTTGCCATCATGGGCGGATGCACCCTTGTGCATGGTAGGTCACTTGACCTAACATTAAAAAATAAGATAAACTACATTGGTAATCACCCAAGTTTTTAGGGTGTATTCACTTTGGTCGTTGAAATCGAAATTTTTTCATTATAGTCACTAAAATTTTAATTTACTTTCACTATGATCATTGTCGTTAACCCCGTTAAAAAATGCTGACGTGTGTCATGTTAAAGTCTTCTTCCAAAAAAGAACCATAATTTCCAAATTTACAGTTATTGTCAATCTCAAAATTTCAATTAACGAAATGATCGTCAATCAATCCCAACGATGAGAAAAAATCGTTTTGCCAAAAGTTCAACATAGTTTAGTTTCAAGTTGATTTAACGATTAACATTGGTGAATCAGAGCTAAAAATCTCAATTGAAGTTAAAAATTAACATTTCGATCTTTCATTGTTAACCGTTAGATCAGCTTGAAATCAAACTATATTAACCTTTCGGCTAAATGAATCCTTCCCACCGTTGGGACTTGGGATTGATCGGATGTCTTCGTTCATCAAAATTTTGACCTTGATGATGATTGTAAATTTGAAAAATTAGGCTTCTTTTGTGAAAAAAGACTTTAACGTGCCCCGTCAGCATTTTCTAACAGTAGTGGCTGTAATGAAATTGAATTAAAACTTTATTGATTGTAATGAAAGATTTTCAATTTCATTGACCAAAGTGAAAGCATCCTAAAAGTTTAGTGGCTACCAGTGTAGTTTACCCTAAAAATATTAAGTATTTTTTGTTTAAATGAAAAATGAACCCTTACATTATTTTAATTTTTTTCTTTGAGCTCATAAACTATTTTTTTGGTCAAAACAAGCATCTAAACTATCACTCTATAATTATTTTAAATATATTTGTTAGTTCCCTAAAAAAATTTAGTTAAATACACTGACTTATGACAAATAATTTAGCTAAAATTTTGATTTAAAATTTTCAAAATAATTGCAATATCTCTCTGATTATAAATCGTGTTTGCTTGCATTGCGGAAGTTCGGATCGTTTCATGTACAACAATTACCCTTTGTCAATACATTATTACAATAGTATAAACTATTTTTAAATTATTATATTGGTCGGTGAACTATTAATATTAAATTTCTGGAATATGTTGCCATGTTTAACGTTTCTTTGTTTCCAAGACATTAATGTCAAGCTTAAACTTGGCAAAACATTCTATGAATTTGACTAAAACCATGTGAACCAAGGTTATGTGTCGGCGGTCATCCCCCACAAGGCTCACGCATCCACCAAACAAAACAAGTAACACGAGTTTGACTTCATCTTTTTCGCATTTATTGACCAATAAAAAGACTTTGAAAAACTTGATTCACAGCCAAATTTAGTATCAACAAAATTTAGGACCATTTTGTCATATTCATCCACTTTCCAAACAGTGATAATATTTCCTTTTTTTTTTTAGAAAAAAAGGTCGTGGAGGCTTTTCTGGTGGCAATGATGAGCGCAAAAGTACTCTTAATCACTTAATCAGTTGCTTGTAGAAATGTATTTATTTGGAGCAACTTCTGGTGCAGTGGTGCTCGCTGGCAGGGGTGTTCAACACCGGGTACTCGATTTTTGAGTATTCAAAAAATCAAGTACCTTGTTTTTTTGCGTACCTGTTTGCAGGCCTGTTTCTCGGCTTATATAACGAGTATTCGGTTTATATTTTTATTTTTTTAATTTAAATGTTTTAAAAAATTATATAATGAACACATAAAATTTAAAAATTTATAATACATAATCCAAACACAAAAAATAGTGATTTGAAGTTAGTTTTAGAATATTTAGATATATATATATATTAAAGTTTATCACCAAAAAGACATTAAAAATATTAATCTTTTTTTTCTTTCGGTATTAACAAATTAATGAAAATATATTTGAAAATTTTAAAACTTAAAAGTATATAATTCAAACATAGAAATAATTTAGAAATATAAATTTAATTTTAGGTACTAATATTAAGGAACCTAAAATAAAAATATAATTTAAAACTAATATATATATATATATATATTAAAACTTATTGGGTCGGTTCAGGTACCCGATTACAAAGAAAAATTGGCCCAGACCCGGCCCAACTATTCCCGAGTCGGGCACCCGGCCCGTTCGGGTACTTTTTTTGGGGGAAATACCCATTTTTTTCTTTCGGGTCAGTCGGGTCGGGTAATTTTGAACACCCCTACTTGCTGGCACTAATACGCCTGATATTTTAGACATAGCACTGTATATATATATATATATATATATATGATTATAGAAAACTATTTAAATTGAAACTCATCAAACTATTTAAATTGAAACTCATCAATACCATAACATTATAAGTGTTTTATAATTAAATTTGAACAGAAACTTGAACAATCCGGCTTGACTTGACTCGACTCGAAAAAATTTCAAATGAAGTTTGAGTTATAAAATATGTCTTTTGGGAAGAGGGTAATGGCCCCGTGACAAGTGGTATCAGAGCGACCCTTTGACTGTCCGATTTCACGCCGAGCACCTATGAGTGGGGTAGGCAGGGTGGATAACCGTGACAATTGGGTTTGTGTACCGGTACGGGGTCAACGGTCAACCTCTTTCTTGTATAGAATGAGTATTGGTACTCTTGGGAAAGGTACCGATACACGTAGGTGAAATGGTTGTCTAGTAACGATTTTGGGTATCGGTACGCTTGTGGGCGTATCGGTACCCTAGTTGTTTTAATAGCGGTATCGATACGTGTGATGGGGTATCAGTACTGCCTGGGTAATCTGCACAAATAATATGAAGTTGAGTTTGAGGGGTCGTTAATTCGAGGACTTTGGTTCAATGGGCTTCTAAGGTAGTAAAATAAATTGTAAAACTAAGAAACCAAGGTTTAACCCTCGTGGATGAGACTAACATGTAGTAACTTGGTAAATGATGACTCGATATAACTATGATGGTTAGTGTTATGCCTTGGGGCATTTGTTGATAGCTTGGAATGGTGCCACTTACCTCTCGGTGATGTGTATAAATGCTCGAGGAGCATGTATTACCCTATGATTATGGTAAAGGAATTCGAATGTCCTAGAGTCACTACTACAATACTTATATAAGGAGATGTGTATTTTGGGCTGAGTGATCAAGTACATCCGACATACCCACAGGCTGAGTGATTTGGGTGTGGTTAGAAACCTATATGTGGCTATGGTGATCCGGATAAGGTCATAAACTCGATAGTTGTGTGAGCTCGAGTAACCTGATTGGCTCAGTGACCTCAAATAAAGACTACTTGTGACCAATGTGATCCAAGTATGTCTAGGACATATCTTTGGCTATGATGATTTAGATATAGTCCATTTAACTAGACGACTGTGTGAACATGGGTAACCCAACGACTATGTGAGCATGGGTAAAGTAAGGCTTTTTTGGCTATTATGTGGATGATGTATAGATGTATTTATGTATGTAGTGCGGTTTCTATAGATTGATAGCTTATGCACCCTATGGCTGAGTGATCAGGGTGTGGCTTATATTGACTCGATGAGCTATGTGAGTTCGAGTATCTCGATAGGCTATGTGACCACGAGTATGGTAAAGCTTTGAAAATAATGTAAGATTTCTTGTAGACTTGTTGATGCCTTGAGATAGGTGATCTAAGTACTCTCGCTTGTGTAGGCTAAATGATAACTCATAGATAGAAAGACCTTAACTATGCTCTCTAAGCTATATTATTATTACATGCTTATTTTATGATAATCACGAATTATGGTAGAGTGGAAATATACCATTGAGCTTTGTTATCTCAGAGTGCAGATGTATTACTTTTCGTGCGTAGGTTGACAGGTTACCCTTTGTGGAAGCTCATCGACGAGGATATCCTAGCACTGTGTTCGATTCAGAGTACAATACTTGTTATTTTAGTTTGGGCTAAAGTATTCATAGGACCTTACCCCTGTAAAGTCTATAACTCTATTTGAAATATTATTTTGGTTTACAGTATTTTAAACTTGGAGCTCCTATTATGTAAACTTATTTAAATGCTTATTTAATTACTTGGATATATAGATGATCTGATATTTTAAATGATGGCTAAACTTATGGTTTTAAATTGCTAATTTGATGGGTCGATTTTTGGATGACCCAAATGTAGTACTTTAGATTCGAGTCAGGATTGGGTGTTACAACAGTGGTATTATAGCTTAGGTTTAGCCAATTCTAGGAAACCCCATGTGGTGTAGAGGTCGTGGTAAGGTGTGTAGTGAATACAAGCCCCTAAAGTTAAGTTGTACTCTTCCAAGACTGGAATTCTGATGATGCTACCTTGTTTCCTTGTGTCTTAGGAAAAATGTCAAACGCTACCAAGATAGTCGTGAGGACAATCATGTCTCTCAAGCAGAAGACTATAGTAATGAGTTTATCCTGGATGTTAGAGACACAATTCTTCCGGGAGGTACCGAAAGTAGAGGGTCAAGCCATCTCTATGATCTTACCTTTGCTCTCTTGTAAGTGGTGCAAGCTATCCCAAGGCAATTTGAGACACCTCGTAAGACCCCTGTTGAGAGGCTTCACCATTTTGGGCCAAAATTTTTTGAAGGTTTGAGGAAAATAACCCGATCAAGACACCCAAAAGATTTTGAGGCAGAAGAAAGAGAGTCTGGAGGATGACCTTGATTGCATTGTCTCCATTCTTAAGGGCAATACATATGAGTGGTGGGAGACTATTGAGTTGGGGCTACAACTTGCACTTCCGAAATGGGATGTCTTCTTAGATAAGTTTAGGAAAAGTATATCAGTGTGGTTCATATGGATGAGATGAGAGATCAGTTCTTGCATTTGGTTTAGAGGGACCATACAATGTTTGAGTATGAGTACGATTTTCTACGATTGAGCGGTTATGCCCCGGGGTTAGTTGCCATCGAAGAGTTAAGGTGTAAGAGGTTTAGGCATGGGTTGAAAGTATACCTTCAGATGCACGTGACAATGGGTCTATTTGGGATATTCTCAGAGTTAGCCAATAGTGAAAAGGTACTTGAACAACTTCAAGGTTTGGCACTGAGTCAGAATAAGGACTCTAGAGACCATATTGTAGGAACCCAAGACATCATAGGTCTTCTCAGGCTCTGTGTAGGAGGTTCTCTGCTTTGAGGGATACGGAGAAAATTTCTTTAAATCAGCTACCAAGGCACGGTCAGAGGTTCAAACCAAGGGTTTGTCAGGGCTCATTGATTTATGCTCTAGAGGGGGTAGTGATGGTTCAGCTGGAGTGTTACTTTTATCGGCTTGCGATCATTATGGTCGACATCACCTTAGGGTGTACTTCTTAATTCAGAGGGTTTGCTATAGGTGTTGGACACTAGGTCATATGGCAAAAGACTACCCAGTGATGGATGGCGGTACACATATTTAGTTTCAGAGGTTGACTTCTTTTTGGCATGGCTAGGATTCTACGAGAGATGATGTTAGGGCGTTATTTGGGTATCAAGGTGGAGGTCTTGTGAGATCTACCGTCAGAGTTGATGATCAAGCTATTGCTAGACAGTCTACCATTCAGGCCAGAGAGGGCAGCTTTACCACCGATGATATGTCTGGTACTTATATTTTGTTTTGGTTTCAATTATTGTATTGATGGTAATATGATATCTCATTCATATAATGGTTTTGGTTCTTGTTGGAGAAGTGTTGTGGTAAGATCTAGAGGTTGATGTTGGATTCATTAGTTCGTTAGTTCTATAAGTTCTTTAAGGTAATGTTCTTATCGTAGGTGGTAAGCGGGGATTAAGAGTAACAGTCCTCGTAGGCTTGTTAGGTTTATTCTCCCCTAGTTGGTAGATGTTACCCCTAGGTGTAGGTTGGTTGTATGGGTTTGATGTATGTCTTGGTTTTCAAGATAAACCAAGTTGTTGGTAATGGACATGATAAACCATTGCTTCTCTAGCGCAAAGGCTGTGTTCTGGTGATGTTTGTTCAAAGAAAGTCTTTTAGGTTACAAGACATTCTTAGCCCACGTTATGGATATGAGGGTTGAGAGTCTGAAACTCTAGAGTTGCAAACGTTTGAAAGGTTTTTATAGTGCTCTTCGATGAATGAGCCGACTTACCTCTTGATTATGGATTAGAACCTACAATAGAGGTAACATCAAGTTTGATGTTAGTTTCTATCACCTTGTGGTATGGTACTGACTAAAATTTTAGGGTGAGAACTTTTGCAAGAGTGGGTGAATACGGGTGTCATCGCCAAGTGGCTCACCTTAGGACATGCTTGTGTTAGTATGACAAAGTGTAGTAGCGTTGGATGTGGTGAGTTAACGTGTAACGGTAGAAGACCGTTACCCGTGTCTTGGGGTTAATAATCTGGTAATTAGTTGAAGAGTTGTGAGGTTTCTGTATGATCTTTTAGAATTTGAGTATCAAAAGTCAAATGTTAAAGAGAAGTCGTTATAAAGTTTAGGTTTGATGTGATATTGGGACCCTAAGGACAAGTCGTAAGGTGGGTTGGACTCACAAGTGCATCGTTATGATCTTGAGTTCGATGATTTGAGTGGTTGCTCTACCAAGTTTTGAGATAGGTTGTCTACATGTATGATAAATAGTGTAAAGATTATCAAAGTAGCGTAACAGAAATGTGGGTTATCTGCTATGGTTGCGTAGAACTGAGATTCTTGTGTTACAACGAATCTTGTTAAACGAACCGTTTAGCAATCTTTAAAGGCTTGTTAGAGGTTCAGTGCAACTATTCGTTAAAATTAAGTGGTTGGATTAGAAGAGAAAGTTCGGGCCTTCGAGGATAGTTGGGTGAGTTTTGATCTCTAGTAAGAGTTCGTAAGCTGTAACAGTTTTGTATTGAGAATCAAGTGGCTCAATTAATAGAGTTGGATAATCGTGAGTTAGCCTTTGTTTGAGTTGGAACGAGTTCAAGTAAAGTGAGATGTTAAGTCTCGTCTTAGTTTGGCCAAGTAGGGAAAGAAGGGTTGTTAGTTCAAGATAGATCAATGGTAGAGTTTGTTTTTCAGAGATGCGCTTGTTCTTAAAACGTTTGGTCATGGTCTTGATAACATACAAAAAAATATTTCTAGTAGTATACCTTTGAAGGGGTGTCATATTCCGGACACATGAGTTTTGAGTTTAAGAGTTTTGAACCAGTGGATAATGGTAGAGAGGATTGTTAACCGAGATGAAACTCATCTGAAGCTAGTTCCTTGGGTTGATGTTTAAACGGTATCATTTGGGTCTATCCTATGTTGTTTTGTTTTAGGGTCCAATGGGAATATTGTTCGATTGTTGAGAAATCATTGGAGATTCATGGTAGAGGCGTTGAGGAGTCCAGTGTTATGAGCTTTGGATAAGGAAGTTTTGGAGAGGAACTTCAGAATCAATGTGAAGGTATGTGAGATTGGGTAACAATTAGGTTCGAGATAGTTACGTTTCCTTCATTCGTTTGAATTTTGAGGACAAAATTTCTTTTTAGGAGGGGAGAGTTGTAACGATCCAAATTTCCAAGTCAATATTTGGGCGTTGGCCTCAGGTTATGGACCTTCGTGTTGGTTGGAGTAATTGAGTTCTTTGGGCCAAGTTTGGGCTTTGTTGGATGAGATTTGGGCTTAGGTAGTGACCCTTTTGGAAGAAAAATAAAAGTTAGGGGCTTTAGGTGATGAATATTCCGACTTTCAAATGAAGGACTGATCCTACCTTCATTTTTTTGGAATTCACGTGGGTTATTTGGGGGGGATAAGAAAACATTTGGTGAGATTACCTCATTCTCCTTTTCTTCACCATCATCTTTTATCATTTCTCTCAAAAACTCCATAGCTATCAAGCTTAAAATTCAAGCTTTCTTCATCATCTCTCTATCCAAGGTCCAAGATTTGAGTATGTTTTTCTCCTCATCAAGGGATTCAAGTAAAGTATAATTTTGGTGATAAAGAGGTGTTTTGGGGGATTTCATCAAGCTTGGGTCAAAAGAGAAGTTGAAGAGCTTTGCTTGGGAGCTTGATTTTGGAATTTATAGCTTAAAGTCAGTACGTCTCCAACTCCTACTCTTCTTGAGGATCTTAAAGTGATTGTTTTGCTTGATGTTATGGTTTATTTTTGCGTGTGTTTGGAAGTTTAAAACCTTGTCATTGGTGAAATCCGGATTAGTTATTAGTAGCGTGTAAAAATGGTAGTAAACCACCCTAAGTAATTTTTATAAGATGTAGGATCGAGTTAATGGGTTAAAATTTTTTAGGGGATTGGGAGGTAATTTCTCGAGCCTTGGAAGCTATTTCTAGGCTTTAGTATCGGTACACAGGGAGCTTGTATCGATACCCTGTGTTTAAAATGATGAACACATGCAATATTTAAATGCGGTGTCGGTATAGGCTGGAGCCGTATCGGTACCAACTATTCCATTGAATTTTAGCAGCTTGAAATAATATCAATATGCTTAGAGCAATATCGATACTTAAAGAGTATAGGTACGCATGATTTGTGTACCGATACGGGGTCAATGGTCAACATTTTTCTTGTAGAGAATTAGTATTGGTACGCTTGGGATAGGTACCGGTACGTGTAGGGGAAATGGTTTTCTGGTGGCTATTTTGGGTATCGGTACGCGTATGGGCATATCGGTACCCTAGTTATTTTAATAGAAGTATCGATACGCATGATGAGGTATCGGTACTGCCTAGGTAATCTACTCAAAAAATATAAAGTTAAGTTCGAGGGGTCGTTAATTCAAGGACTTTGGTTCAATGGGCTTCTAAGGTAGTAAAATGAACTGTACAACTAGGAAACCAAGGTTTAACCCTCGTGGATGAGAATAACGTGTAATAACTTGGTAAATGATAACTCGATATAACTATGATGGTTAGTGCGATACCGTAGGGCATTTGTTGATGGCTTGGCTTGGTGCCACTTACCTCTCGGTGAGGTGTATGAATGCTCGAGGAGCATGTATTACCTTATGATTATGGTAAAAGAATTCGGATATCTTAGAGTCAGTACCAGGGTACTTATATAAGAGATGTGTACTTTGGCTAAGTGATCAAGTACATCTGATGTACCTACGGGCTGAGTGATTTGGGTGCGATTAGAAACCTATCATTGGCTATGGTGATCCGAATAAGGTAATAAACACGATAGGCTGGGTGAGCTTGAGTGACATGATTGGCTCAGTGACCTCAGATAAAGACTACTTGTGGCTAATGTGATCTAAGTATATCTAGGACGTATCTGTGGCTATGGTGATCCGAATATGATCCATTTAACCCGACGGATGTGTGAACACAGGTAAACCGACCATTGTGTGAGCACGGGTAAAGTAAGGCTTCTTTGGTCATTATGTGGATGATGTATGGATGTATTTATGTATGTTGTGTGGTTGCTATAGATTGATAGCTTATACACCCTATGGTTGAACGATCAGGGTATGACATGTATTAACTCGATAGGCTATGTGAGCTCGAGTATCTCGATAGGCTATATGACCTCGAGTATGGTAAAACTTTGAGAATCAGGTAAGATTTCTTGTACACTTGTTGATGCCTTGAGATAGGTTATCTAAATACTCTAGCTTGTGTAGGCTAGATAATAGCTCATAGATAGGATGACCTTAACTATTGTAGCGACTATTTTTTTGGGCCGCTACGAAAATAATTGATTTATATTAAATGAGGCCCCGTTTTTACGAAAAAGTAAATTAAAAAAGGATTTTCATGAAAGTTCATATTTTAATAATAATAAAAAAATTATATTGAGGAAGTGTTTCTCGCTTTTATTTGAAAATTGATTAAAAAGTGGATTTCTTTGGAAAATTTGTATTTTTTTAAAAAAAAACTTGGAGTCGCCACCGACCACTTTGGGTAGACTGAACATCATTAAAACAAAAACCAGATATTCCTTTTTTAAAAACTTGGGTTCGGGAGTTGATTACGGATGGGGAAACTTTAGCACCCCCACACCGCCCAAAATTGGTACCAAATAATTACCGCTTTATTAATATTAAATTTTACGGGTTAAAGTGATGGTTAAGTTAAAATTCGATTATATGTGGGAGTAAATTTTAAGGGCTCCAATATTCGAGGGATAAACGAAAACTACCATCTACGTCTTAGACTGGTAGCCAAGTTTACCGTCGAAAAAGGGAGCACTGCATTGGCAATTAAATATATCGAATATGCAACTTAATAAACATAATAAATAACACATAAACATAAATAAAAAGCATGAACATAGAAAAAATACATATATTAAATATGAATAAAAAACATATACATTAATATATCATGATATCTAAACTATGTATTAAATCTAATACAACATGCAAAAATATATAAAAAAACATACTAATATTAAATAAATACAAAACTATATATCACCATACTTCTAAACAAATATTAAAATAAATAAAAAGATAAAAATCGAATTTTACCCCCTAAAAACTCGGATGAAAAACTTTGACTGATCCCCACCAAGATCTCCATACCCTCTCGTCATGGCCTAAAAATTAACTATATCGGACCATAAAAGGGACCTCGATCGAATACTAAATTGAACCAACTGGGATCGAGGGCACTGCCCTATGCCCCTGGCAACCCATGCTCAGAGTTGCCTTGGCTCCCCATAATTTTGGGTGTGCCATGGCTGAATTGCTTGCAAATGGCTGCCCCATCATTGCCTTTTATAGGCAAACAATAGGGTGGGGGTGACGTGGCTCATGATGAGCCACGTCCTTAGTTTTAGGGGTTTTTTTTACTTTTTTTACTTTTTTTTAATTTTATATATTTTTAGTTTTAATTTTTTTTCTTTTGATTTTGCTTTTTTAATTATTGTATATATATTTTTTATTTTTACTCTTTTTTATTTTTTATTAATTTTATATTAATAATATTACTATTAAAATAATACTAAATCCCGAACAAAAATGAGTGATTACAGCTGTCCCTCTTTGCTTGTTCTTGTGAAACGAGAACAAAACAAAGATCAAAAGCACTCATTTTTGTCCTACTTCCTTGTCCTTGGCTTCAGAATCACAGGTTCTTTTGGAACTTTCCGCTCTTCTTCGGCCAACTCTTCAAGCTTCAATCTTCTAAATGGAGGATCCATTGGGGAAGACAAAATCTTGAAATAAAAAATTCGAGGTCCCAAGTTCTTCCTATATAGAACTGTTCTTTCTTCTTTTGACTAGAGCCTTGGAAAAGCAAATTCTCCCTATATAGAATTTTAGCTTGTCCTCGGTAAAGTCTTTGGGCTGCAAGTCCTTCCTATATAGAACTTTTCACCTTCAAATATCAACGATGTGTGTTCTCCCTATATAGAACCTTTCGCGTCTTGGATTCTTAAACTGAGAGTTCTCCCTATATAGAACTTCTAGTCTAGAAATCTTAAGCATTAGTTTCTCTTATATAAAACTCTTTGCTTCAAAGTCTTTTGAGCTACAGGTTTTTCCTATATAGAACCTTTCGCTTAGAGTCATGGGTTCCTCCTATATGGAACCTCTTACTCTGAAATCTTAGGAATACTAGCTCTTCTTAAACATAACTTTCATCTTGAAATTTTGAAAACATGGGTTCTTCCTATATAGAACCTTTGTATTCAAACATGGCTCCCCATTTTCTAATGGTACAAGCACCAATAATCCCCAATTCTTCCCACAAGGCTGAAGAAATAGAAGTTCTCGAGATGGTGCCCAGATTTCTGATCGTCTTGACATAAAATGGTATCTCGCTTTGAGACTACCAGAAGATTTTCACTGCTTCCTTGAAAGCTGAAGACTAGAAAACTTTGAAAGATGCCCAGGTTTATGACCGTCTTGACATCAAAGGGTAAGCTTGACATCATGCCCAAAGGACTTACTGATGGCCCAAAGGTCTTAAGATCTGGATTCATGCCAAAATGGCTACCAATTGGAAATCTTGAAATCTGGATTCACGCCAACATGGCTACCAATCGAAAATCTTGAAATTTGGATTCACGCCAGCATGGCTACCAATCAAAATCTTGAAATCTAGATTCATGCCAACATGGCTACCAATCGAAAATCTTGAAATCTGGATTCACGCCAACATGGCTACTAATAGACAATCTTGAATAATATCCACGTCTTCAACATGAAGCTAATGGATTAACGCTAACATGGCTACCAACAAAAATCTTCAATAAGATCCACTTTTTCAACATGAAGTTGCAGACCAAATAACTGTATTCACGCCAACATGGCTACCAATAGAAATCTTCAATAAGATCCACTTCTTCAACATGAAGCTGCAGACCAGATAACTGGATTCACACCAACATGGCTACCAACAGAAATCTTCAATAAGATCCACTTCTTCAATATGAAGCTGCAGACCAAAATATCTGGTAATCTTCAAATATCTTTTTTTTCTTTTTTCTTTTTTCTCTTTTTTCTTTTTTCTTCTTTCCACTTCTTTCTTTTTTTCTTTTTTTTCACTTCCTTTTTTTCCCTTAAAATCTAGAGCGGTGAGTTTTTCCCATATAAAACTCCTCGTTTTGAAGTCTTTAAGCTACAAGTTCTTCATATATAAAACTTTTCACTTCGAAGTGTTAGAGCTGTGGGTTCTCCCTATATAGAACCTTCCTACTCTAAAGTCTCAGAGCTGCTAGTTCTTCTTATATAGAACTTTTCACTTTAAAAATGCTGGAGCGACGGGTTCTTTCTATACAAAACCTTTTTCTCTGAAATCTTTGAAGCTGTGGGCTCTTCCTATGTAGAACCTTTTGCTTTGAATCTTTTGAGCCACAAGTTCTTCCTATATAGAACTTGAAGGGTTCTTCCTATATAGAACCTTTAGTCTGAAATCCTAAAGTTGTGGGCTTGAAGCTGTGGGCTCTTCCTATATAGAACTTTTTGCTTCAAATTTTTGATCTACAAGTTCTTCCTATATAGAACTTGACGGGTTCTTCCTATATAGAACCTTTTACTTTGAAATTTTGAAGTTATGGGTTTTTCTTATATAGAACCTTTCACCTCGAAGTCTTGAAAATATGGGTTCTTCCTATATAGAACCTTTATCTTCAAAAATAACACCACGTTTTCTATAGAGTGAGTACTGAAAAATTTTTACTGCTTCCCAAAAAGCTGAAGACTGGAAATCTTTGAAGAATGCCCCAATTTCTGATCGTCTTGGCATCAAAGGGTATCTCGCTTTGAGACTACCATATGATTTTCACTGCTTTCTTGAAAGCTGAAGAGTGGAAAACTTTGAAGGATGCCCCGGTTTCTGACCGTCTTGACATCAATAAAAGGCTTAACATCAGGCTCGAAGAACTTAAAAAGTGGTATCTCACTTAGAGAATACCAAATGGAAATCTTCAATAGGATCTACTTCTTCAAAATGAAGGTGCAGGTAAAAGTTTCTTCTAATCTTTGAATTCCTCTGGAGCTGCTTAAATAAGCTTCTACTCACTGAAGGGTCATTTTTGGATTTCTTTGCATCATTTATTTGTAGTATGCTCTTAATTTTTCATTTGGTTAAACAACATGCTTTGAAATCTTTCGTATGGAAGGCTTACTCATTTTCAGGGTTACTACCTATCTTTCCTAGATACTCTGCCTTTGATCCCTATACTATTCTTATGTAGGAACCCTCATCATTTTCTTTGTTTATCATTGTCCCCTTCAATCGTGGGCTCTATTACTTCCAAGTCTCTGGCCCATCATGCGGAATCTTGATCTATCTCATCATTAGGGAGAGTAAAATGCTTCAATTCCCTGAACTCATCCTTAATCTTCTTGTAACATCTTAGTGGGAACCAACTCTCGGTCCTTGTGCTTTAATTTTCATCAATAATTTTTGAAAAAAAATCAGTCATTTTTAAAATAAAACTGGGAGAAAATAAAACTCGGCCTTGAAATGCGTTTCTATTCCAAGATGATCGACCTTCTATGGCTTTTCAAAATCTTATGCTTGTATTGCTTGATCTAGGAGTGCTCATATGAAGTATTCTTTTCTTTTTCTCTTTTTTTTTCTTTTTCCTGTTTTCTTCCAAGGAATTCAATTCATCACAGTCCTTTGTCTTGAGGATAATGATGGAGCATACAACAGAACCACGAGTTACTCGGCATAGTCATGATTTAAATATATTATTATCACTCATGTAGCTACTCTACTTTTGACTTAAAAGATTGATGGAGCATACAACTACCTTCTAAGCTAATCAGCTTTTCGCTATAGAGAAGTGCCCCAAAAATTTTACTCGTTTCTCTTTTTTTAAACACTCTTATCTAGGAATACTTTTTAGTAAACCCAAACAGTAGAGTGTAATCTCTCTATTTCTTTCTTTCTTTTTCTTTATTTTTTTTTGTTTTTCTTAGACTGCCCATTTTGAGTTTTCAGTCTTAAGTCCCTTTCTTTTTATTCAACTATATCTATACTTGGACATTGATGTCTATTTCATGCTTGAAAGTAATCCTTTCTTTGCGGCTCTTCATGTGTCTTTTTATTATATTGCTCATCCTTAATTGCTTCTGCCTTCTGGTTGGCATTTTCCTTTTTTGTCTTCAACCATTTCTTTTTGGTGATTCTCTGGCTTTCGTATATCTGGTCTCATTTCTTCTTCCTTGAAAAGCGAAAGAATGTCATTCGTCATCTTATTCATAGACATATGGAGATAGTCTTCAAAGGGTAGAGATTTATGGTCAACACTCGATTCAAGGATCTTAAACAACAAATGCCTGAGAGAGAAATTCCTTAAATAGGATATTCCCATTGTCTAAACACTCGTATTGTTCCTCCATATGCCTAAATGGATTAGCGGATACTCACATTCGCAATATCATCACAACATTCAATTTATTCTAAACATAAACAGAATAGAATTGATCTTTAGATTGAAATCAAAGGTACCATTGCATTTGAAATTTAAGGACCTGATAAAAAAATAATATATATACATATGTATATCCTTCAAAATTGTGTATATACGTAATGGAGAACAAAATCCACCCCATGGCAATGAAATGTTTAAAGAGTCAAAGAATGCAAAAATGCTTTCT
This sequence comes from Hibiscus mutabilis, assembly GCA_019671005.1. Classification (NCBI taxonomy): domain Eukaryota; kingdom Viridiplantae; phylum Streptophyta; class Magnoliopsida; order Malvales; family Malvaceae; genus Hibiscus; species Hibiscus mutabilis. The sequence continues at coordinate 13,878,868 of CM033738.1, read as the reverse complement.
AAATAAGAAAATGAAATTTTCAATATAACAAAAATAACTACACTCTGACATTTGATTAAAAAAATCTACAACTTAGCTCATAGATTTCTTTTGCATTTTTCCCAAGTACACAGGGATCAACGATTTTGAATTGCCTTTATCGGTAGCCGTTTGCTCCGGGCTAACTGTACCATTCCCCTGGGTACAATCAGTTTATACCAATCATGACATTGGATTTTTCCAAAGGATTTATTTTCCGTTGACCTTTTGTAAAAATGGATTTTTGATGGACATTTGAATTATCCATTGTCTTAAACTTTACCGTGTTTAAGCACGTTACGCAACCTTTCCGTCAAACTTGTCAAACTCCAACATTTTGAAAAATAACTACAAGTGTCTTTACAAAATATTCTTACTATTTTCAAGTTTAAATCGTATGGCTCTTCTGTGTAATGTTCTAAAAAGGAAACCAAAATGTGGGAAATCAAAATAACATCTTTACAAAAAGGTGAGAAATTCAAGCTTAGGGTCCATCTCATTCTGGCCTTCTTGGCGCAATGTAAACTTTCTCTAGACTCTTTTGTTTTAAGAAAAATATCCTTATGAAAGGATAAAATTAAGAAATTTAGTTTTAAGAAAAACTCCTTATGAAAGGGTAAAATTAAGAAATTTGATTTTTTATTTTTTTAGGAAAAACACCCTAAGACATCCTTTTGAAAGGATAAAATTAAAAAATTTGATTTTAAGAAAAATATCTTTATGAAAGGATAAAATCGAGAAATTTTGTTGGTTTTGAGAAAAATCTTCTAAAGAACTAAAAAACATCCTTAAGAATTGGTAATATTGAAAAACATGCTGAAGAAAGGGTAAGATTGAGAAATCCATTTTCCATTTTCTCTTTTTTTAACAATATCCTTATGAAAGGATTGAATTGAGAAATATTTTCTTTGAAAAGTGTATTATGAAATAATTGAAGGCTCATATTAAAAGATGTCCTTGTAAAAGGATCGAAGAAGAAACTATTATTATTTTTGAAATGATGTTCTTATAAAATGACTGAACAAGTGTATTTGTGAAAGGATTGAGAAAATCTTGCTTAAAAACATTTATTCTCATGAGAGGATGGAAAAAAGCTCAAAAATGCCATTGTGAAGGGACTGAATCTAAAAAAATCTTGTTGAAACAAATTAAAATGTTCATTTTTTTAAAACTGCCCTTATGAAAGGACTAGATTTAGAAATTTAGTTGAAAGGATATAAAAGTTCATTCTTGAAAAATGTCCTTATGAAAGGATTTAGTTAGGGAAAATTCATGTTTTTGGAAAGATGTATCCTCATGGAAGTATGAATTTTAGAAAAATATTTCTGAGTAATGGTGCAAAACTACTTTCTATTGAATGTAGTTATACAATGCATGTACATGCTTTCATGGTGATGCAAAGATGCAATTGTTATGAATATTTTATGGAAAACCAGATGTCATAATGTAGAAACATATTAGGTGATGCAATGTACGAAATGTATAAAGTATAACAATAATCAACAAATGCAAGAATGAATGCAAATGAGGTGTTGATTCCATAAGTGATCCCCATAGAACAAATTTCATTAAGACCAAAAGGTTTCGTTGCATCAGATATTCCTCTCCTAAGATCAAATTCCACCAAGCAGTCTGCTAACATACTAGGATAACCCTTGTTCTAAATTCTCACTTCTTAAATTCCAAAGTCTGAACTCGTCGTTTGAAGGTGATATAATTCTTGATATTGTACCCCCTATATCCTGGGATGATACTCGCAATGAGTATTGATGTTACGGAGACTTTAGCTTTTGTCTTCTAGTTATTAGTTGCAATGCGGGCATCGGGATTCAAACCTTGTCTTGGGTATTGGCTTTTCTTCGACCTTGCCCCTTGGGTGATTACTAGTTCACTATAGAATTTGGGCTTTCCGTTTTTGAAACCCAATACACTCGTCTTGATGAGGTCTTCTACTCTTTAATGCCTCATAATTCTCGATAGCGTGACCTGAACTCCCAAAATGGTAACCACATCTAACACGGTTATTGCAACCTTTTGGGTAAGGTGGTTCATTCGGTGCAGTCTGAACTGGGATAATGAGGTTTCGGGCATCAGAGCCTTGAGAGTTACTTGACGTACTTGACAGTAATCAAGACATGTTTTTTTGTTTCTCAGGTGCTTTATAGATCTACCTCTATTTTTTGGGAGCTTGACTCGAATGTACATCCCGCTGACTTGTTAACACAGATCACAAATGAGTTTGAACTATGGCACTTGATGGAATTACCTTGCATAGGGGTGGAATTCTGATCACCTTGCTTCATATTCTAATTCTCGGCTAACTCTTCTCTCGGTTTAACAAACCTTTTGCCTTTAGCCATAGAGGTCATCAAATTCATCATCACGACCATCTTCTTCTTTAATTCTTGTATATCAGTTCGCTCTTCATTAGCACGAGTATCATCTGGCATGTCTGATTTAGGGACAACACTCTGAATTCGTATTCCTTTCTATCTGATCACAAAACCTTCTATCTATTTATAAATGATTTCTAATTTATTGACCACTCGTGAACCAATACCTTTAAAATAAATGCTAGAATGAATGCAAATAAAGGCGTCAATTCCATATGTGGTCCCTCTAGAACAACTTTCATCAAACATAAGAAGGTTCTCATCACAAAAAAGAAAACATGTTCTTCTGCATGTAAGCTTCCACTCTAGCTCATGATTCTTTTGTTGCTTCAAGCAGGCAGAAGACTCGCGATCCCTTTTCTACCTTTACAATTTTTTAAGAACAATAATATCCGATAGGAAGGATTAAAATTTTTAAGAAAAATTCCCTTGTGGAAGGGTTGAATTAAAAAAAAATCTATTTTAAGAAAAATATTCTTAAGGAAATTGAAATAAAAAATTTAAGGGAAAAATGTATCCTTAAGGAAGGATTCGATTTTAAGAAAAAATACCTTTGTGGAAAAGTTGAAATAAAAGGTTTTAAGAAAAATGCCTTCATGGAAAGATTAAATTAAAAATTCGGTTTTCAAGAAAAATACCCTTACGAATAGGTAAAATTAAAAATTCAATTTTTAAGAAAAATATCATTATGAGAGTGTTAAATTAAAATTTTAATTTAAAGAAAAATACCCATATAAAAGGGTTAAATTTAAAAACTTGATTTTTAAGAAAAATACCCTTACGAAAGGGTTAAATAAAAAATTCAATTGTAAAAGTTCGATTTTTAAGAAAAATACTCTTATCAAAGGATTAAGTTAAAAGTTCAATTTTAAAAAACAACACCCTTATGGAAGGGTTAAATTAAAAATTCAATTTTTTTTAAAATATCCTTACGAAATGGTTAAATTAAAAATTTTGATTTTTTAAGAAAAATGACCTCTCTTTTAGAAACTACTGAAAAGGCTTTAATTTTCTGCAGTTGGCATTCTCGCTAGCTTGATCACTTCTGGCACCAATTTCGATCCTACATGTTTTCATCTTTTGTCCTAAAACACCTTCCATTCATGGTGAAAGTTTTCTAATTTGAATGATCAGTTTGAAAATCGACCATTTATATCATGTTACGCAAATGTAAAAAAATGAAAAACAAAAGAAAAATAAAAAAGGGGTTAGTAGACCAGATATAATTAATAAATAAATGCAAGACAGCAGAAGAAATTCATAGCATGAAATAGACCTAGTCACATGTCATCTAATATCCTAGGTTGTCCGCATGGCTCTAGAAGGGTGGGCTTTCTATGTTCTCTACATGCAGTTTTGGTGCTAAAAGGTACCTGAATTGTCATTGTTATCCCCTACTAAGGGTAGAAATGCCCCCGATCATCACCCATTATAGGCTCATTTCAACCGAGTTCAATTCAAGAAGACCCATTCCTCTATGTCCATACGGAGGAACCATATTCCCACGAAAACATTGAGTAGTAGAGCCCCGAAGGTACTTGCTAGGCCCATACGGAGGAACAATATCCCCTCGAAAGCAATAGCATTTTCCCCTCACTTAGACAAACGGGTTTATATGTCCAATTTTAAATGCGTTAAATAAACTCGCATTTATAAATAAATATTAGTTTAATTGTCACTTTAACTCGCAACTTCTAATATTAGTAAAGTGGTAAAATTTTTGGCTTAACTCTTTTTTTAAAAAATAAAACTAGTCCCCAGCAAAGTCGCCATGCTGTAGCGACTATTTTTTTCGGGCCGCTACGAAAAAAATTGATTTATATTAAATGGGGGTCCCACTTTTACGAAAAAGTAAATTAAAAAGGGATTTTCATGAAATTTCATATTTTAATAATAATAAAAAAATATATTGGGAAGTGTTTCCTGCTTTTATTATAAAATTGATTAAAAGAGGATTTCTTTGGAAAATTTGTATTTAAAAAAAAAACTTGGAGTCGCCGCCGACCACTTTAGGTAGACCAGACACCATTAAAACAAAAACCAGAGATTCTTTTTTTAAAAACTTGGGTTCGGTAGTTGATTACGGATGGGGAAGGATTAGCACCCCCACACCGCCCAAAATTGGTACCAAATAATTACCGCTTTATTAATATTAAATTTTACGGGTTAAAGTGACGATTAAATTAAAATTCGATTATATGTGCGAGTACATTTTAAGGGCTCTAATGTTCGAGGGATAAACGAAAACTACCATCTACGTCTTAGACTGGTAGCCAAGTTTACCGTTGAAAAATGGAGCATCGCGTTGGCAATTAAATATATCGAATATGCAACTTAATAAACATAATAAATCATACATAAACATAAATAAAAAGCATGAACATAGCAAAAATACATATATTAAATATGAATAAAAGACATATACATTAATATATCATGATATCTAAACCATGTATTAAATCTAATACAACATACAAAAATATATAAAAAAAACATACTAATATTAAATAAATACAAAACTATATATCACCCTACTTCTAAACAAATAATAAAATAAATACAAAGATAAAGATCGAATTTTACCCCTTAAAAACTCGGATGAAAAACTTCGTCTGATCCCCACCAAGATCTCCATACCTTCTCGTCATGACCTAAAAATTAACTAGATCGGACCACAAAAGAGACCCCAATCGAATACTAAATAAAACCAACTAGGACCGAGGGCACTGCCCTAGGCCCTCTGGCAACCCGTGCTCGGGGTTGCCTTAGCTCTGGGTGTGTCGTGGCCGAATTGCTTGCAAATGGCTGCCCCTTATTGCCTTTTATAGGCAAACAATGGGGTGGGGTGACGTGGCTCATCATGAGCCACGTCCTTAGTTTTAGGTTGTTTTTTTACATTTTTTAGTTTTTTTAATTTTATATATTTTTAGTTTTAGTTTTTTTTTTCTTTTGCTTTTTTTATTATTATATATATATATATATTATTTTTACTCTTTTTTATTTTTTATTAATTTTATATTAATAATATTACTATTAAAATAATATTAATAATGCTAAAACCAGGACAAAAAATGAGCGATTACAACTATGCTCTCTAAGCTATATTATTCTGGCATGCTTATTTTATGATGACCACGAATTGTGGTAGAGTGGAAATGTACCATTGAGCTTTGTTAGCTCAGCGTGCGGAAGTATTATTTTCCGTGCGTAGGCCTTTTGGAGGAGCTCATCAACGAGGGTTTCCCAGTATCGTGTTCGGTTTAGAGTACAGTACTTGTTATTTTAGTTTGGGCTAAAGTATTCATATGACCTTACCTCTGTTAAGTCTGTAACTCTACTTGAAATATTTTTTTGGTTTACAGTGTTTTAAACTCGGAGCTCCTATTTGTAAACTTATTTAAGCGTTTATTTAATTACATGGATATATGGATGATTTGATATTTTAAATGATGGTTGAACTTATGGTTTTAAATTGTTAATTTGATGGGTCGATTTTTGGGTGATCCAAATGTAGTACTTCGGATTCGGGTCGGGATCGGGGTGTTACATGTGCGTTGTCAAAGGGTTAGTAAAAAACAAGAACAAATATTATCATGTAATCACGTCAATATATAAAAAAGGCTTAAGAGTTACTTTTGCCCATGTAATAGTCTCAATTTATCACTTTCACCCCTATGGTACTTTTGCATCAATTTGGCCCCTGAACTACTCGAATTTTAGTACCATTTGCCCCTTGACTAACTAAGCTAACGTTGACCATTACGTGCTGATGTGATAGTCAACGGTGCTGACGTAGTAGTCCACGTGTGATGGCATGGTAGTCTACGTGTAAAGATTACGTGACAATGGGGCAAAAATAATTTTTCGACCGAGTTTGAGGGCAAAATTAATTTTCTGGTTGAGTACGATGACAAAATTAATTTTTATACAAAAAATATGAATTTAAGAAAAAATATTAAAATACTAAAATGATATAAATATTAAGAAGATATTTAAAAATATTTTATTAATATAGGACTAAAAAATAAAATATCCAAAAATAAGTAAAAATTATGAAACTAAAATATCATAAGCAAATCAATTTTAAATTTCAAACCATAAATCCTAAACTCTAATTAGAAATTTTATCAATCTAAAGTGATTATAAAACATAAAAATATGCATATAAATTTAATTAATCAAGTAAATATTTTAGTTTTTAAGGTTTAGAGTTTGAGATTTAGAAATTAGAGTAGACTGTAGAGTTTAATTTTTTATAGGACATAGATAAGGATACAAAAAAAGAGCAAAGAATTTCTGTTCGGTAAAGAGAATCATATTAACCCTAGGATTCTTTCTCTCTTACATTCTTTTAAGAGGAGAAAAAACAAAATTATCCAAAAAAATTTAATGAATGTTTTCAAAATTTTTAACATTGTATAAATATTTTCAATTTTTAATTATTGAATAATTTACAATTTATAATATTTTAATTTTATAATTTATACTTATTTTTAAATATTTTTAATTTTTAATTGTATATTAATAAAATGTTTTAAATATTTTATTAATTTTTATATCATTTTAGTTTTTTAATATTTTTTTAAATTTGTATTTTTCTTAAAAAATCAATTGTACCCTCGTACTTAACCAGGAAATTAATTTTGTCTTAAAACTCGGCCGGAAAATAAATTTTGCCCTTTTGGCACACCATCTTCACAGGTGGACTATCAATTTATCACATGTGTACTGTCACATCATAATCGTTGACGACCACATCAGTATCGTTGACTGCTATGTTAGTACCGTAACAGTCAAATTTGGCTTTCGTTAATCAAGGAGCAAACGATAATGCAATTTTACTAGTTCAGAAGCGAAAACAATAAATTAAGACTATTACATTGACAAAATTAACCTTAAACTATAAAAAAGAGTTTGATTATGATAATTTAGTTTTTTATTTCAAAATTATTTGGAAATTTAAAACTAAAGCGCGCATTTAAACTAGCAATTAAAGAGCCGAAATTACGGGCCTCAACTGGTTCACCAGACACAATAAATTCATGGGCTAACCTATCTAACGGCAATAAAAGCAGGGAAGATGACGAGATAAGGTTAAGGCTTTACTTTACAAACAGGATAAGAAAAATCAAAATAATACTTTTCTAAACATTTCTTACCTCTTTAACGGCAGCTACCATCAAGCTTTTTAATTTATTCCTCCTTCCGCTCCTCCAATTTTGCCAACCTTACCGGCGGTCGGATAGTAACCGACCCTTCTCGATCAATGGCTACGCTTACACGTGTCCCATTGCTCTTTTCCAGCTGCACGGTTCCACCAGCTGCTTCACCCAAGTCTTTAAATCGTCACTGTCATAAATATAATTGCGTGGCATCGTCATCACCTCTAACAAGAAAAGTTCCAGATTGTTCTACTCTCTCTTCTCTTAAAGTCGGCTCCTTTTCATCTCCATTTCCGTCTCTCTCAACCAGAAAAACCAAGGGTTTTAGGAGAACAGCAGTGGTTTTAGCTTCCATGGCTGATTTGAGCACTGTGCTTGTCACCGGTGCCGGCGGCAGAACAGGTTTTCCCTCTGTTTTACAGCTTTTATCTCTCTTTTCAGTTACTTTAAAATGGGTTTCTTTTTCTTTTTGTTGAGTTTTAGTTTTGTTTTGTCAAGACAACATTTTGTTTTTTCCGTAGGATACAGTTATGCCATGAATTTTAGCAGGTGAATTGGGTTGTTTGCTGCTTGGGATTTTGTTGTTTTTCCAAGTTATTGATTATCAATGTTTATTTTGGATTACTCTAGTTTCTTGCAAACACACACACAAAATGTTACTCTTAAGGAACTTAATAGGAGGGGAGTGGTGAAGGTGCCACTGAAGAGGGTTATTTCACAAACTTGCCCTTGCAATTGGTTTCCCTTTATTTAATGCTTTACATATGAAAAATATTGTCATATAGGCCTGCATTGTTATTCCATAAATGTTTGCTCCTAGGTTTACTTCATTTAACTTACAAAAAGTGCTTACAGTCTTGTGGCATCCATGGTGGTTATGTTTTTTAATCGAACAATGTCCTGTTATTGAGTATTGACATGGATTTATTGGTGGGGATTCTGGCAGGTCAGATAGTTTACAAGATACTGAAAGAGAGGTCCGACCAGTTTGTTGCAAGAGGATTGGTTAGAACTCCAGAAAGCAAGGAGTCGATCGGTGGAGCAGATGATGTTTTTGCCGGCGATATAAGAGATACCGCCACTCTGGTTCCTGCTATGCAAGGACTTGATGCTCTCATCATTCTTACAAGTGCTGTTCCGAGAATGAAACCCGGGTTTGATCCGACAAAAGGAGGAAGGCCTGAGTTCTATTTTGAAGATGGAGCATACCCTGAGCAAGTAAGCCCATTTTCTTCTTGTAATACTAGGATTTTACTCTTGTTTCCTTTTATGCTTCACTAGACTGATGTACTGTCTTGTTTCTTAGGTTGACTGGATTGGTCAGAAAAATCAAATAGATGTTGGTGAGTTGTTCATCTAAGTTGTCCCTAAATATTCAGTCTACATGTATAGTTTTCACTTAGGCAAACCATATAATGAAAAAACACATTTCGAATGGCAGCTAAGGAGGCTGGCGTGAAGCAAATCGTGTTGGTCGGGTCGATGGGTGGAACAAACCTTAATCATCCCTTGAACAGCTTGGGCAATGGGAACATTTTGGTTAGCATCCTTCTCAATACTACTAATAAATCTCACCCTCTGTATTATTGAATTATTCGGTTTCCATTTTTCTGTTTTGCAGGTCTGGAAGAGAAAGGCCGAGCAGTATTTGGCTGATTCCGGTATTCCATACACAATTATCAGGTAGACGAATTTAGTTAGTTTTATAGTGCCTGCATTCCTCGGTTTTCCCTCTCTATTCTACTAGAGGAAATGCCGGTGACCTCGAACAACTGACATCAAGTCTTTTCTGCCAAGTTAGGGCTGGAGGACTGCAAGATAGAGATGGTGGTATAAGAGAACTACTTGTTGGGAAGGATGATGAGCTTCTTCAGACTGAAACAAAAACAATTGCGAGGCCTGATGTAGCTGAAGTTTGCATTCAGGTATCGCCTTTAAGAATGTCCGCATTCCGAATTTCAAACATTTTCATCCTCGCCATTGCTATTGGATTGCTTTTCTCATGCATCTTATTTGTTTTCTTTTCAAACAGGCTCTGAAATTCGAGGAGGCCAAATTTAAGGCGTTTGATTTAGCCTCAAAACCCGAGGGAGCCGGCACCCCAACGAAGGACTTCAAGGCTCTTTTCTCGCAGATCACTACTCGTTTCTAATTCTCGATGGCCATGAGGTTGTCTACAAGATATGTTATGCTTCTAAGGACTTTTAATCTGAATAATCATCAGTATCTGAAACTTTTAAAACCAAGCCATGATGAAATGACTACAAACAAGCAACTGTCAGCTGTTCTACAAGGTACCCTTTGCAAAACTTAGCTGAACAATTAAGATTTACGATAGCGGTGCAATGAAGTTCTTTTTGTACTACATTGCTATGGAACTCAATATTTCAGTAATATTTGAACTCTAGTGTGTATCCTCTCGTTTATGGAACTCGATATTTGATCTCTATAGTGTATCGCCCTGTCATTTCTGCTTTCTATTTTTGTGGCTGGCCACGAGTACAATGAAACAATGTTGTTGTTGGAAGATAAATTACAAGTCTATTACTACATAAGCATCCAAGCATACATTGTTTTTTCAACAAATCATGCAAGTTGATCCGAACTCCATCTGATAAAGCCAGGCATTTCGGTTGCAGATCAGCTTTGAATGTGAGCATACTAGATAATTATCATTTACAGAAGTGTTTCCTATATAACAGATTTACAAGATTGGCCAGAGACCTCAGACACCTGATTCCAGTAGCTGCTTGGCCTGCTGTTGGGACAGTGAGGACCCGGTCTAAAAGCTCTTGTGGTAAAGGATCTCCCCTCCTTTGCTGAGGGGAGATTCTTGTTGTATGGACCAATGTCTTCCACTTATCCTGTAGCATGTAAACGGTACTCAACGACTAAAGAGTCTTAACATAATGGAACAAACTCCGGTTCGAAATAAACGTATATTTTACATCAAAAACATGTTCTAAAGATATTCAGCAATGAAATGATAATAGGTAATTCACCTTCAAATCCACATATGTCCGATGCTTTGCATTGTCAAAAGCACGTAATTTGACATCACGCCTCCTACAAAATTTAGAACAAGCTTGTAACCAAAGCACCGGAGTCTGCAATCAAACCTTTGTGAGCTAAAGGATAACCAAAAAAGTAACCTTCCAGTTCCTAGTTTCTCGACCGCCTGAACCAATGCTTCTACTTCTGAAACAGAGAAGGGTCTTCTGATACGCCGCTGGACAAACTCACGACGTCTAGCTCTTAAAACATTAAAGCGACAAAGCACAGTCTAACTATAAGAATACTGCATACTTTCAGTGAACCAACCGTAGCAGTTGTAGGAATCTCAACTAAGAGCTCTGGAACCTTAAAGGATTTGATCTGAAGCTTCACTGAATGAACCCGAAAAAAGAGAAGAAAGGTTAGAGATTGGAAGGATGGCGCAGCCATCTAATCAGATACTAGAACATTGCATCAAAGATCTTCATACCATTACGTTCTCGGGACCCAAGATGCGGACATGGACTTGCAATGGAGGATCCCACTCTAATGGCTGCATGTAAGAGCTTGGGTTATTCAGCAAAAACTGAATAGATCCCTAAAGCCTAAGGGCAGAAAATGAACAAAAAAGAAAGATGGCAGCCATACTGAACCTGCACTAGAGTTGTCACCATCACTTCTCTTGTCAGCAGACCTAGAGAATGGCCGTTGATTAAAGACACCCCTTCTCTTGAAAGAGGACATCCTCTTCGATCTTTGACGACTATAACTAGTTCTCCCGTCTTGGAATTTTTTCCCATCTGAAAACATCAGTTAATCAGGAAATGGCATTTAATCGAGAAGGGAAATTTGTGATGCTAAACGAACAGATACGGGAATGAATGCCTACGTATCCAGTAACATGAGGAAGAACTTATTACTAGTCGCAAACTTCAGTGAATTCAATAGACTGTATCATGACATCTAGAATTACATTCATGCTACAAGAGCACAATCCATTATAAATATACCACAGAATGCTCATATACCATTTCTAAAGGAAGCTATACCATTCAAATTCGGAGATACTCCCCAATGTCGGGATGAAGACAGGTTCTTAATTCTTTGTTCTGCAGTGTTTGATGGCAGCCTGAAGGCCTTCAATGTGGGGGCTGCCTGAGTGCATCCGATGTACTTCTTGTCATCATCTCCCAAATCTATAGTATCAGAATGCCCAAGAGTTATCCAATCTTTGAACATTGATGCCTTGCCGTCTGAACAGAAAAAATCGGTAGTTTTACGGTCCATTTGCGACACAGCCAAACTGCCTGTAAGTGGAGGAGTTTCACTTTTTACAGTTCGAATGATTGAAGGTTCAGTTCCTGCATCCTCTACTTTCCCTTCGGATAACTCCCGAGATACAAGAGAAGAGCTGCGTAATTCAGCAGAAGGGTTTGCATTTCTACCAATGACATTAGCCAACTGATCAAAGCTCTTTAAATTTGCACAGGCTGCTTTTAATTAAACTGGTTCGGAGCACATGAAAATTTATTCAATGTATCGATTTGGTGGTAACTGATAAAGGTTTTCTCATCACAAGTTTTGCTGATCCTCTTGTTCGGAGCACTTCAATCCTCTTGTTCCTTCAAAACGAGATTTTTACGAAGATTTTGCTGATCCTCTGGCACAGAAGTTTTACTTTCCTGCAACAGTTCACCGGCTACATTCACCAAAATTTCGAAAGCATGTTTCTGACTGTTCCCACTTGTCTTCCTGACCGGCACTCTAACCTAAAACCAGCAGATGACAATAGCAAAACTACTATTTCCAAACATAAAAAACTGGAATATAGACCATCCTCGAACGTGAGCATTTGTTTACCCTTGCTGATCTAGAAGCTCGAGGGAACACGGGCACCTGGTAGCCGTTGAAACTGTATTCCAATCTTGTCTGCGACACCATGTCTTAGGCATTCATTGAAAGAAAGAATCCATTAAGCCAAACCAACAGGAAAATTAGATTCTGCAAATGAGAAAAATAGAAACAGCAAACAAAGAGTATGAAACTGCTGATCAGAAAGATTCAAGAATATAAAATAGGGGAATCCTGCAAATGACCAGGAGACAACAATTCTTGACAAGCCATGAATGTTGCCGAATTTTTTCCATATATTTAAAGGATCATAGCCACATATCTATGTCCGAATATGTGTATCCTATAAAGAAACTAAAGAGTCCAATCCAAGCCATAAACCGAAAAACAGAACTGCTTCAAAGTTTTAACCATCCTGCATATGAACAGAAAAATCAGACAGAAGATGCAAAACCCTGCCATGTCTGAACTCTGAACCTTAAATAACAAAGAAGATTGATCTCATTGAATATTATCTTATAATTTAGATTTTAGAGATATGGGATTTTTTAGATGCCAAAAACCAGAGACAAAAACTACCTTAACTTTCCACCTACCAAAATACAATGTCTCATCTAACCTAAAGAAAAATCAAAACAAAATTTGCAGGTTTTAAGAGCAGGACAAAATAAATTAAAAAAAAAATAACCTTTAAAGATGGGTTTTTTCAGCTTTGTGTCTGATCCCCATGAAAACAAACCACCCAAAAGTTCCAACCTTTTCTTTTTTGTGTTAAACCCACAAAAGAAATGCTTGCGTTTATATAACTTGCGAGGTTTTAACTGGAATAACCGGTGGGTTTACCCGGCACTGAAGGGCAAGCAAAAACTACTTAGGACCAGTTCCTCCGTTTTGAGTGATCCACTCCTGTCCGTATCAGTTCTATCGCTGACATGTGGAAGCCTGTCCTTCCATTTTGGTTAATCTTAATCTCCTTCACATAAAACTACGCTTTTTCCTTTTTTTTTTTTTATCAAAAGAGATGTTTCCATTTCATCATGCATAGCATAACAAGCATAATCCAATCCCCTTGACAAGGTTACAAAACCACTAAGGCATCCCACAACTCGAAGGGAGAGGAAAAAACAGAAATAAAACCACACACGGTCCAAAGGCCATGCAAAACCATGCAATGGTCAAAACGAAGGGACCACCAAAAGGCAAAAGGTGAACAAGATCCAAGGGCCAACCACACCTATGCTTGGCAAGCCCCGGCCGACAAAACAAGAACCAAAACAGGAACAAAGAAACGTGCCGACGGCCGAACAAACACCGAGCTAAAAGTCTGGAAAGCTGATTTCGAACTACATCCACGCAAGAGTTTCGTCCGGAGGTAGGCTCCCTCGTCGTCCTTGATAAGAGTCTTGTCATCGTGAACGATGTAGGAAAACTGCCACACTGGGCAAGGTCAGGAAATGCTCCACCCGAGGCCTTATCGATAAGCGACTGGAAGTCAGTGCTTGAGAATGCAGAAGCACAAAATAAAGATGAACACGTGCACGACGTAGGATCACAAAAGAAAAAATTTCCAAGAGTGATTCTAGGGAAAGGAAAACTCCCAACCGCTATCCTTCGATCCTTCCTCCTTTCAAAGATAGCTAGGGTCATCAGAATCATAGTGATTGCGGATAACCCTTGTAATGGTTATCCGCTTCCAAAGGCTTAACTCATTTAACCCCATCAATGGAGCCTTACTCCCCATTCGATCGTCCTTGGACTCGTCGTCGCTGACCACAATCTCTTCACACAGCATGAGCCTATCATTAACAACCAAAGACGGCTTCTTAGTAATATCAAACCCATACGGATCAATTCCAAGTTCAATGATCCCCACTTCTTCCATAGTAACTTTAGAGAACTCCCGAAGATGCTTACGTCGAGCTACTTGCTTGATGAGAGTAAGACGTTTAATTTCAAACGCGTAACCCCTTTTTGAAAGCTCGAATTTGTTAATCAATAGGGATGTGTTCGTAAAGGAGGTTGGCAAGAGAGCTATTTTCAAAATATCTTCGTTGGTGATGGCTCCGAAACTCTAGGCGCACCAGTTCCCTGGAGAAGCCCGGAAGATGCTGCCCAAAATGAGATCCATCAGCTCATGGTGTTTGGAAACAAAGAATGGTTCCCTTAGATCCTCTACGCGTTTACGTTTCCTAAAAACTGAAACTTCCATGGAATCCAATTCTTCCACAATCAAGTTACCCCATAGCTCATTTGGGAGGAAAGGGTCTTTATCGGAATAGATGAGTTGAAGGGTGCCATCAGAGACAAAAAGGTAAACTTTGTCCGATACCCATAAAGGCTTTTGGATCCCCATTGTTCAAAAAAATCGAGGTTCCTTGCTTTGAAGACTGGGCCAAGATTGTCTGCACTGCTATATCTATCTTGGAAGGCTCGTCTGTAGTTGACTTGTGAGACCTCGTACCCTCGAAAAAAGAGCTATATTTGGGTTGGGGTTTGTCTGCGTTGGGAAAAGCATAAAGTTGTCGTTTTTCTTTGTCACCACTTCGGGGGTAGAGGAGAGAGAAACATTTTGTTGCCCCGAAATCAAACTTGAACCTGGTTTTTCAGCAACCAAACTTGAACCAATTTTTCCAGGAGCCTTTTTCCAGGTTGGTGATGCTCAGAGCTAAGAGCCATAGCTATTGGCTCTCTTAAATTTCCGATGGTCGTACCAACATTCTTTCTCCCCATGCCCGAGCAGCTATAACAGAATTTTGTTATTCAAACTTACCCAAAGCAGACAATTCTATATTCGAATCATTATTTAATATTATCTTTTTTCTCAAGGTCATATTTAATATAAATTTTAATATGCTAATGCATTGGATAAATCACATCCGTTGTCATTTAACTATTTACTAACAATATATCATTTTTTTCAAAAATTATAAACATATCATTAATTCAAAAATCGTTACAAATAAATCACTCGATTAATAAATTATTATAAACAAATTACTTTTTTAATATAATATAGTATAATAATATTTTTAATCTTAAAATTTATACAATAATTGATCTAATTCGAAACTCAATAAACTTAACTCTTAATATTTAAAAAAATTATTATTTTAATATTTATTTTTCTCCTAAATTACTTATTTTTATCTCATAAATATTATATTATTTTCTTAGTATAATAACAATTTAAAAATAACTTGTTCTTTTATGACAATTGCAAACTACTAATTTGATCAAACTATTTTAAGACCCTATTTTTCATTGCTTTTCAAACTAGCTTTTGGCTCTAAAAGTTGGTTTGAGACCAAAAGCAATGAAAAACATGTAGTTTTTCAAGCCAAAATTGATTTTTAGTTTGATTTGAAAAGTGATTTTCAAAATTTGAAATTTTTAACTTTTAGCTTTTCCAAAAGCATTTTATATCTTCGTTTTTATCACCAATCCTTTTATAATTTTTTAAAAAAATGTCTAAAATAGATATTTTATCTACTTAAAAATATTTTTTGACAGCAATTATAAATATTCATATTTAAATCAAACAATCCAAAAACACTTTTTAAATCTACTTTTCAAAATTACTTTTCCACCGTATTTTTCATTTTTCAAAAGTAATGTCTGACTCTAAGTTGATTTGATGAGCTCATTTGTATTAACAGTATTATAAAAATATTAAATTGATAAAATTTTTAAATATAAAAAATTTAATTTATTAAATTGTTTTAAATTGTAATAAAATTAATAGAATATAAAATAAATTTGGGACCAAAAATGTTATTTATACTAAAGTAACATATTTATAAGTAAAATGACATGTTTATAATAATATCTTAATTTACATGTTTATATTAATATGTTAATTGAATAGCATGCATGTAATTTTTAGGAAAAAATGGCATTTGTTATAAAAAGCTGTAATTAAGTGCTACCATGAGCGTAATTTACCCTATTTATTTTATTTTGATACATCCATGCATAATTTCTCACATCCTATTCATATAATCTTATGACAATCAAGATTATCAAATTAAAAAAATACAAAGATTTTTCTTGAAAACCATGGATCAGAAACTAATTGGGAATTATAAATAAAACATATCCGAGTAAATACCTATACGGAATTGTTCCACGATTGACACTAACCACAATACGAAACCGAGTGTAAACGGCATATAAAGACCATATCTTACAGTTCAAAAGCAAGCGCAAATGTATAGTTTTAGTTGGCAGCCAAATCTTCATACTGCCAAGGGTTGAATTCAGTGGACTTAACGTCAATCTCCTCACTGTTACTCGAGCCATCCACCGCGGCCCGGTGTTTATCGTACTTGCCATTGTATTGATAAACTTCCAACTCACCCCATGGTGTAGCAGTGACTTCGTTGGTGAAGTTGAACCATTTGGGTGTAAAATTATGGCCCTTTTCCTCCCTGTTTTTCTTTTCAGCTCTTTGTCTTTCCTCCAAACTGCACAACAAAAGGAGAGCTTATAAGACATTCTAATAATATTGTGGCGTAATAGATAAAACGAACGTTGTTCTGAATGGAAACACAACACCATGACCTGTTTCACCTCCATCAAAGAAAGTTCATACAATCAGGCAGCATATATGTAATATGTATACAGACGGTAAACATTAATTCTAAAATCTAATTCGAGGGCGGCGAGAGAGAAATACCTGCTCTTCTCAAAACCTGCCTTAGAGAGGTCACCCTGCTCTAGTGCATATCTATCGGGACGTAGACGAGAATCAGATGCTAATAGCTTCTTGGGAGCAGTATCAAAGCTGTTAATCTTATGCGCAAAATGTGTGTACTGGAATTTATCATTTTTCGGAGCTTCAGCAAGTCTCCACGACTGCATAATAGCAACAGAGTAATAACACGCACATCAGTATCGGAGGCATAATCTTTACTCCTTTTTCTTTCTTAAAGCACTACAAATTATTACCACGGGCAAGTATATCAGTCCTCGACTGCTTTGATTTTGAAATCAAAACACTCGTCACAGTCACG
This sequence comes from Hibiscus mutabilis, assembly GCA_019671005.1. NCBI lineage: Eukaryota > Viridiplantae > Streptophyta > Magnoliopsida > Malvales > Malvaceae > Hibiscus > Hibiscus mutabilis. The sequence goes on along the minus strand of CM033738.1, from coordinate 13,861,438 downwards.
CAATAGAGAAAATGTTTATGCAAACAGAACTTTAAAAATCGCATATAAATTGCTACTAAATCAGGCACCACGGTTCTCTTGTTCATTGATAGAAGCAGCACTATTTATTTAGCACGTGGAAAGCAATTGGGAAAGGTGTGATACTTGGAGAACAAGTATGGTTTCACCGTTGACTGTAAAACTTGTTTCAAAAGTCAAAGATAATCACTAGGGGGGAAACACACAGCTTGTAATCTGCTTTCTGACTAATCACATGTTAAAAACATCATTATTCATTCTACTAATTTTTTTGTAGGAAATACGAAAATTTCAGAATACAAGAAAAAGACAGAAAACAACTCAGAGATGGTGTAAAAGACTAACCTCCTTTAGTTCAGTGCCTGGAAGTGGTTCCCCTTCACTATCACAAGGTTGATAACTCATTGACTCATTCCATTTCCCAGTCATCAAAATCTTTGGCTCCTCAGCAGAATTATATACATATCCATCAATTTCATAACGGCCAGCCCTGTGAACAACCAAGACCTAACGTTAAAATGCGAAGCGAATACCATTTAAATCTTGATAAGCATTCTTTTTTGTGTGTGTGTGTCTCCAAACAATACAGAGAGAGGAAAAGACTTGGAAGTTGGAGCCCACATATGTGGGAGAATAGTGATTTCTTAGAATAGAACCATACCCAAACCAACCACACGGTTGAAAATATAGCACCGCTTTGTCGCCTGTTGTCAGGTTTGTCATGATCATCTCCCCTGGGGAGTCGACCCAAGTTCGTCCAAAAATTAAGTTGTTTACTTTCGTGGGAGGAGGCACCAAATCAAAAACTGCACCATCTCTTTTGAGGGTCACACGGGTCCTGCACACAATGATTTTAGAATTTATGCATCAATACCAACACTAAACCTTAAGAATATGCCAAGTTTACTTCATCGATATCAAGCACAATGAAAGGATAACCCAAACGAGTTCAATTTTATAAGATGAGAGGCATCCTATAAGATGATGATTCCAGAGAAGATTAGGTAGGGAAACAGAAAATTTCAAGTTTATGTATGACAGCCACACAATCTCTGACAGATCAAAATGCATATAAATAAGTTCTTCCCACCCCATTGCAGTGTTCTTGTATTGAAGGGCTTATGTGAAAATTTTAAAAAATAAAAAGTCAATGCTAAATACTCACCAACTCAAGTATTCAAAAGTTTGTTGGAATTTTCAACCTATATTCAACTCAAATACAAGTAGAAAATTTTCCAGCAAAAATAAACCAAACTGTGAGAAGAGACCTTCACAATAAGAACTAGAAATTATTATAATTTCTACAAACTCCAAGATTAATGCTGCTTCTATTAGCTTATAAAACATGCTAATGATGTATACTTCTTTTACATGATGAAATTGACAAACTAAAACAATAAGTACGAATAGGCCCTAAAAAGTTATGATGAGAGCATGTTTTACCTTCCAAGAGGATAGATATCAATTGAATTTCCCAAAAACTTGGTTTTCACTTTAGACGAAATATCATAAATGAAATGCTCATTTTCAGCATGACCAGCACTCATTGGGGGGTGATGACTAACCTGAAAGGGAATACAAGTCTAATAAATATCTTAAACCTCTTAAGAAATTATGATAGGAGCACAAAGCATTAAAAAGGGAGAAAAATGAACCCAAACTTAGGTCTAAAAGACTCACCTGCTCAGCTAGAAAAGTAATGCCACCATGATTAACCATTTCATATGTCTCCCCAAGTATGGGATTGAATGGTTTCCAGGTACGTTGATAGGCATAATAGACAGATATAGCCCATGAAGCTGCAATTAGCTACCATTAGTCACCTATTTAAACTTAGAGAGAAAGATAAAGAGAAGTTGGAAGAAAACTTACTAGTGTACACTAATCGCATGTAAGGATCTTTGCATTCATCAGCCAGATCTAGCAGGTATGAATACTCCATCAACTGTCACAGAACGAAATTGATAAATAATAAATTCCACATACAGAAAAGAACCAAAGACAGCAAATAACTTTACAGCAACGGTTGAATATGAAAACACAAACCTCAGCCATTTTCTGCAACATTGACATCGGCTCAAAAATAAGAACCGGAAGTGTCACCATTGATGTAACATCAGACCCTATATACTTTTGCATCATTTTCCAGTAACTGTCCCTGTCCTGTTAAACAAAAGAAAGAAATGTTGTAAATGCCCATGCAAGTTAATAAAATTTGTCTTCAGCATATCAAAGCCAAGTTAGGCAATCAGTTTCATATGATTTTATCATTCATGAGAAAGAAGCAGGCATTAAGCATGCTAGTCATGGCACAAACTTAGTTTTTCTGGCAACATTCAAATATCTCGTATCCAGCAAAATCAGTTGGAACATGTTAACCCTAAAGCACAATATAAAAGTTTGGCACTGTAACAATAATTGTCACTACAATAGAATCCTGACAAGCCCTAATGATAATAATGCAACTCAAGTCGCGAGTGACTTGGAAGGAAGATCTTCCAAATTGAAGCATCATTATATAAAAGCATATGATAGAAACAGGCACCAAACTAAGTGTTTTTCTTCCTTATTTGCTCCAATTAAGAAGAAAACCCCAAAAATTAAGCACTACCTCCTGTTTCCATCTTCCCCTCCTTGCTTCTTCTTCGGCATCTTCAGTCCCCCCTTCTGGATTAACAACTTCAAGCCCTTCATATCCCAACAAACTGTTCAAAACAGGAAAACAACCGTGAAACCTCAATGAGCTAAAAAAACCCTCAATTCAAAACATTCAAATATTCATTTTTTTACTTTTCAAAAAAAATCACAGAGCTGATACAACAAACTCCTTTTAAGCAACATGCACTCAATAATAACTTCGGAATTGAATTAAAAGTTATTTCCAGTTGGAGATCGAATCAATCAACTCAATTTCGGAAAAAAAAAGGAGAAAAGATCCGAGAAAAAGAAAATAAAAAAATAGAAGATGGATCTTCTTAATACCCGTTGACTGATTTAGTCATGGCGCTACCAAAATTAGAAATACTGCTAGCGATCGACGCAAAGAAACCACCGCCTTGTTTCGGATCATTCGGCGCCATCTCTATTCTATTCTTTGTTAACTGAAACGGAAAAAAGAAATCAAAGCTCGGTTTCGAAAGACAAGAAGAGGAGAGGTTTTAAAAAGAGAGGAATTTTAAAACTTTATAAAAAGCTTCGTTTATGAAATATAATTAATTATGGGAATATCTTTTTTATATTAGTTTTTTTTTTGTTTATTATAATGATTAATGATGAAGGAAACAGCGAAGACTAGATAAGCAAACATACATGCTAGTTGGCGGTTCGTTGTTTTAAACCGAATATCATTGGAGAAGTGAGGCCACGCGTTGTTTGTGGAGAGTGAGTGAAAATCTAACCGAGTCAGGCTTAAAGTTTAAATTAATAATTTTGATAAATTAATAAGGTAATAATTTTTTAGAAAATTTTTATATAAATTTATAGTTCATTCAATAATATAAATTAATAATTTTATAAAATTACAAATATAACTAGGACAACTTAGTAAAATATAATTTTTACTATTGGTTGCTTCTTCTTAAAATTTAAATCTAATTGTATTTTATTTTTAACTTTCCTTATTGTATTTAAAAGTTTCGGTGTTGCGTTCTCATATTGCAACAAAAAATTGTGAAGAGTTATTACCGCTATGAGTGCTTTCTTCTGAGTAATTGGTTGCAAATGTATTGTATCATCTTTAGTTTCATTCTTAATAGGATTTTCAATAACACTAGCTACAATTTTTTTCTAAATTTTGGACCTCAAAGCATGTATCATTTTCATTCGGGTAATCTAATAGATGATTGATATCTATTTTGTTGCGATACTCAAGGCCATTAATCACTGTATCAAATTCATAAATGATATACATATATTATATTCATGAAGAATAATGTATGTTTATTGAATCGAAAAAAATCTTTTTAAATTATTAATTTTAATTATTAATTTATAAATTAATTAATAATTTTTTAATTAATAAAATTACTTGATCTCGATATTATCAATTTAGGCTTAAGGGTTTATAAGCCCTTAAACTTTTGCAAAAAAATCAATCAAGTCCCTAAATTTTTCTGCGCCCAATTAAGCCCTTAAACTCAAGAAAAAAAAATCAATTTGGCCCTTTGACCAATGTTGACCATTAAATAAGCCCTTAAACTTTTGCAAAAAAATCAATTAAGCCCCCAAACTATTTTTGCACCCAATTAAGCCCCCAAACTCAAGAAAAAAAATTAATTTGGCACTTTAACCGTTAAATTTAACGGTTTTTTTTCAAATCTTCTTGGCATGTGTCGTAACAGGATAATGTCACTTGTCATTTCTATGAATTTTTAAACTTTAATTTTTAAAAAAATATAAAAATCCGAAAAAAATCTAAAAATTCTGGAAAATTATTTTTAAAAAATAAAAAAATATTTTTAATTCTGAAATTTATTTAAAAATAATAAATAATAATTTTTAAAAAGATTAGAATATTTTAAAAAATAAAAATTATACAATTATAAAAAAATATATTGAAAAAATATATAAAAACCTGAAGAAAAAATATATCTTTTAGATTTTTTCGGATTTTTATATATTTAATTTTTTTAGATTTTTTTGGATTTTTATATATTTTTAAAAAATTAAAGTTTAAAAATTCTTGGAAATGTCAGGTGGCATTATCTGTTGCGACACATGCCAAGAAGATTTAAAAAACTCGTTAAATTTAACTGTCAATGTTGGTCAAAGGGCCAAATTGATTTTTTTTCTTGGGTTAGAGAGCTTAATTGGGTGCAAAAGAAGTTTAGGGGCTTAATTAATTTTTTTCTTGAGTTTGAGAGCTTAATTGGGTACAAAAAAAATTTAAGGACTTAATTAATTTTTTTGTAAAAATTTAAGGGCTTATTAAACCCTTCAGCTATTAATAAAATCTAACAGAGTGCAATGCACCTGAGCTGGGTTCCTTAGCCGACAAGGTTAGACTGGCGGTTTGTGGTTACTGCTGTCAGCGGGGCTCTTTCTTTTGCCGCGTTGAAATACCTTACAAAGTTGGATAAATACACCCCAATTCACTTAGTCTAAAATAAATACAATAAATTATTAAAATTATCATTGAATTTTACTTTTTTATTTATTTTGGTCATTAAAATTTTAAAATGTTTAATTTATTCACTAAAATTTAGACATTGAACGTTTTTTTCACTAAAGTTTAGACATTCAACGTTTCTGGCCACTCTTAAACCTCAAACGGCCGTAGATGGTGGTCGTCCGGTCTCAAATTTCACCAATTACTTTGTCTCACCCCATAGTATGAATTAGACCTCTACTTTGCCAAAAACTGCTCTGAAGTTCATGAATCGGCAAAAAATCTTCTAATTTTTCTCTCGTCGGTTTTTTTCTGTCGTCGGATGGAGCCCGTTTCTTAGTATGTTGCTTTTTTCGTGCCGATGAAATTTTTTACCATTCGAATCTTAGAAAATTTCCTTCATTAGCTGGTAAATGGACGTTGCCAAAAAGTTAACGAGAGAGTGACAAAAAATATTTAATTTTTAAACTACAGCGAGTAAATTGAACGTTTTAAAAATTCAGTGACCAAAATAAGTTTGAGAGTAAAGTTCAATGATGATTTACATAATTTACCCAAATAAATATTTCATTTTTCTTTTAAAATGTCAATTGTCATCCAATTAAAGTCTTTATAGTAAATATGCAATTTTGTCATTAAAATTGAAACGAATGATTTGATATAATAATAATTTTAGTCCTCAAATCTTATATATTCTATTAATTTAATAATAATTAGAAAAATTCAATAAATTTAATCTTTTATATTAAAATTTTTCATTAGTGAAGTGATTGTGTCTACTATTAGACGTCGTTAAGGTCATAATAAATTTGTTTCATTAATTATTTTCTTATGTTTATAAATTTATATATTTGTATGCTTTTTATAATTTTCCTAGCTTTTAATAATTTTCATTGGTGGGAGTGTCCTTGGGCATGTTCGCCGAGTTTGGATAAAGGAGCAGAACGAAGGGGAATTGTGTGGTGTCTCTTGTTGGTTGATTCTTTGAATTTAACATTGATGATTCGACAAAAAAGAAACTGGAGTCGGCGGGCTGTGGTGGTGTGCCACGTGATTCGAGAGTTGTGTATTGGCGGATCTATTAGGGGTAATGAACTCTAATGAGACCGAGATGAGAGCGATTGATTTTGCTTTGGACATGATATTGAATCTACGTTGGCGAGAGAAGTATTCTTTTGTAATTGATTCTAATTCACGAGTTGCAGTTGCTTGAATTTTATATAGGGAGCGTCGACCTTGAGCCCGACGACACCTTACCACGGATCCCAATTTTGGGAAATGTGGAGCTGTACAAGAAGATGTCGATCATATCCTACGGAAATGTCCAATGGCGTTTATGCTGTGGGGATCGCTGATTCATGAGGATAGTGCTGAGGAGTTTTTCAACTTGTCGATCAAAAGTTGGATCTATGCCAATTTATCTAATTTGGGACGGTTTGCGAAAGATCATGTCCACTGGATATTCTATTTGGTTCATTGTTATGGAACCTGTGGCGTTGTCATAATGAACAGGTGTTTGAGCCGCAGGCAATGCGAAGTGACACCATTTTACATAGGAGAATTCGTAGGCTTCAGGAGGGACTGGCTGTTGCTGCACCAGGGAATCGGAGGTCAAACAGATGGGGTGGTGAGTGATCGGAGTAGTACTAAACAGTACAAACCTCCCTCATATTGGTGTAAACTCAATGTGGATGAGGCGGTTGATTCAGGAATAAGTGCTGCTTCGTGTGGAGGTGTTGTTCGAGATGAGACAGGGGAATGGTTGATTGGTTTCTCCAAAAGAATAGGTGTGTGCTCAGCTTTAGAAGCGGAACTTTAAGGGTGTTTATGAAGGATTATTGTCGGCACTCGGCATGGTAGTTTGGAATTAAGAAATTAATGGTCGAGTCTGACTGTTTGGAGGCGATTCACTTAATTCAGAGTTTCAAAGATGGTCTTATTACTTCCTCGCTTGTTCCTCATATTGTTGACATGATGAATCGGCCTTGGCTGGTTAGGGTGAGGCATATGTTTCGTGAAGGGAATTATTTAGCGGATTATATAGCTAAACATACATCGGGGGAGGACCTTTTGTGCCACAGGTTCCGTTCGCCTCTTCCTGGTTGTTCTCGGTTATTGCAAGCTGAATGTCTAGCGGCTGTTCAAGGTGATTTGGGCTCAGTGTCGGGTGGTTCTTAGTGTTATGGTTTCGGTTTTGTTTTATGCATTGGTTTTGTAACAGGTTGCTCTAATTAGTTTCTTTATGTCAAGGTTATCTCGTTGGTTCTCGTAAGGATTTTCATATGTACTCTTTTTCTCCCACTAGATTTAAAGAAGTTTTTAATAAGACACATAATAATCTATAGTTTCTCTTTTTATCAAAAAAATATGCTTAGTAATGTTATATTAAAAAAATATTTTTATATTCTAATTAATACTAATAGATACAAAATATTGACAACTAATAAACTATTCAAATAAGTATAGAATATAATCATGTCCTTATATGTCATTTTGCTTGTTTAAATAATCAAACAACTACCTGCTATCAGTTAATTTTACCATACACTTTTATACAATTAGCTAATATAATCTACTAGTCAAATCAGCTAATGTCATAAGCTATCAACTAATGTAATTTGCTATCAACTATCCGCTAATTACCAACAAGAAAATTTGATATTATGTCAAAAATCAGGTCACCTATACCCTAAATTGGTTAATGGATTAAAAATTCAGATGATTGACTCCAACATGTATATGAGTAAATTGGTTAATGGATTAAAAAAAATAAAAATACAGATGATGCAAGCATGTCAACACCGAATCTAGAAGTAATGCCACAATGACCTATCACCCACTTTAAGGCTAAGCAATTCAGGAAAGTTCTTTCTCACAAGTGTATTCATGCTTTTAAATCATTTGAAGAACATTCGGCCTTAGAAAATAAGCTATACAATGTGTTACATGTTGATATGTGATGCATTCCATTTTCCATATCTTTATGTTATGTTATTGCATATTTAGCATAGGCGTGCATTATGCATTATTTGATTTCCTAGCTACAGTTTAACTCACTCAATTGTTTGTATGTTTTCTTTAGGTGCAAAGCTAAAAAATGAAAGCTCGGGCAACTCAAGGACTTAAGATTGCAGCTCAAGGGCAGCTCAAGGCATAAGGAGGCTAGCTAGGTACGGGAGCTAAAAGTAGTTGAATGGGAGCTAAGGACCAGGTAGCTGACCAGTGGAGTGAAGCTAGCTAGATGGAGCTGGAGTGTGAGCTGATGAGCTAGAAGGTCACTAAACATCTAGCTAAGGACCTAAGGGAGCTAACTAGCATGGCCGGTCACCTAACTATTCGGCCAAGAAGGAAAATGCATCAAGCCCCTTCACTTTGGTGCCACTCCAACCGAACTAACATATGCATTTGGCCAAAGCAACAAGGCCCCTCATTTTGGCGCCCAAACCAGCCGAACCAACACCATCTCTTCGTTCATGACCCTTGTAACCCCTTTTCATTTAAATCATGTATTTTCAAAGGGACACAAGCACTAGCCGAACCATTGCATACCCATTCGACAACGTCCCTTGGAAAACTATAAATAGCCAATGTCTTGGCTTTTGTAAGGTATCTCATTCATATTAATTAAATTACCTTTTGTGAGAATTGTCTCTCTTCAAATTCTTCATTGAACTTTATCGACTTATCAAGTACTTGTACTTGTGGCGTCAACCCTTCTATCCATCTTGATACTTTTGGTTCTTAGATCGATATCTAGTGGATCAAAGTCCTTGTTAACACCCTCAATCAAGTTCTTATAAGGTATGAGGTTATGCTCTTTATAGCATAGTTTCTTCCTTGAATTCTTTTGAATATTATTTTCATTTTTCAACCCCTTTCATCACCATACCCGAACATCATTTACACCATCACCATCTTACAAAATTCACCCTTTTATTTCTCCATTTTCAACCCACCATTTTCACCCTTTCATCACCTATATTTAAACATTCTTTTTGCAACCTATCTTACTTGTAGGAATACTTGCTGCCTTCCTAAATCCTACAATCAAAAGGAGCCGTCTTCAACAACGATCAAGTGGAGTTAGGGCATGCTACATCACTTTTATACAATTAGCCAATACAATCCATTAGTCAAATAAGCTATCAACTAATTTAATTCGCTATTAACTATCCGCTGATTACCAACAACAAAATTTGATATTATGTCAAAATCAGGTCACCGATACCCTAAATTGGTTAATGGATTAAAAAAGATTAAAAATCCAGACGATTGAATCCAACATGATCGAGCAAAAATGAAATTACCAACAATAAAACCTAGAAAAATCTTCATTAGAGAAAAAAGCTAGAACTAAAATTGAAGACTTACAAGACTTACGATTGGGGTTGAGCAAAATTCGACTCAAAAAATAATATTTTTAATTTGATTTATTCAAGTTGAGTTATTTGAATTATTCGAGTCAAGTCAAATAACTCATGAAAATTTTGAGTTCGCCCAACTTGAAAACCGAAAAATCAAATTTACAATTTTACGATTTAGTCAATGATTTCATTTTTCTTCAATTCCTCATTCATTTTAAGTCCATTTTTTTTATCAAACTTGGATCACATGTTCTTAAACCATTTTATAATACCTATTTAGCTTCAATTCATATTTTTGAAAATAAATTTCCTTATTTTTCAATTTAGTCCCTCAACTTTGTATGATTTTCTCATTTTTTCAATTACTCATTCGCTTTAAGCTCATTTTTTACCAAATTTGAACCACTTGTTCTAAACCACTGTAGAATGCATATTTAGCTTCGATTCATATTTTTGAAAATAAATTTCTTATTTTTTCAATTTAACCCCTTGACTTTATATGATTTTCTCATTTCTTTAATTACTAATTCGTTTCAAGTCCATTCTGGGCAAATTTAAACCACATGCTCCACTACCACTATATAATATTTAGGATAAAGTACACAAATGGTCACTAAACTATCCCTATAAATACAAAATGGTCACCAAACTTTCAAAAATTACATAATGGTCATTAAACTTCAGTTTTGTTACAAAATGGTAACCGGGACGTTAACTGTCGTTAACTGGGAGACGTGGCAGTTACTTAAATTTGTAGAATAACATATTTAATACTCAATATTTACATATTCAATCAATTTAGACATCAATAATGAAGGTTAACTTAGGAACAAATTGATTAAATATGTCAATACAAAGAATTAAATGTTATATTATTCAAATTTTTGTAGCTGTCACGTCACCCAATTAACGACAATTAATGGCTCAGTGACCATTTTATAACAAAAACTAAAGTTTAATGCCCATTATGTAACATTTGAAAGTTTGGTGACCATTTTGTATTTTCAGAGATAGTTTAGTGACCATTTGTGTACTTTACCCTAATATTTATGTAATATCAATTCATATTTTTTAAAAAATATTATTTTTACAATTTAGTCCCTTAACTTTGTATTTTATTCAATTTGGTCATTTCACTGTAATATTTTATAAATTCTTTCTTCTCATCAATTTCTTTACTCCTTTATACTCTTATCAATATTTTATCCTAAAAAATGTCCTTTAAAATAACATTCTAAATATTTTTTAGAATTTTAGATGATATTTTTTATTAATTAACATTACATATTTTACTCACACATGTAAAAAAATATGAAGGAATATATATGTATACCTTATATGATTAGAGAAAATCGTTTAAATTAGAAACAATCAGTATCATAACATTATAAATAATTACAATTAAATTTGTATAGAAACTCGACAACTTGAATCGACTTGAATTTTATAAACTTGACTCAAATCGAAAAAATTCAAATAAAATTTAATTCATAAAATAAAACTTGTCAACTCAAATTATTTTTACTCAACTCAATTGAATATTCACCTATATTGGGGAGATACTAGCAAAACCGAGGTAGAAATGAGAGGACTCACGGAAATTATTTTATTATTTAATCTCACCATTGCTTTTTCTCCTCCATTCTTTCTAGATGTCCTTTTTAGAATTGAATAATTTTGGAATTCCATCATTTAAAAGTCATTTATAAATGAGACTTTCGCATAACGTTACAGTTAAGGTTATAGGGATTTTATGATTTTATATTTGAATCTTACAAAATATAAATATTATATGTAAATTCATAACAATTTCTTATATTCGAATCTTACAATATGTCAATATCATATATTTTTAAGGGCAAACTACACGAAATATCAATAAATTTAAATCTTTGTATATAAAATAGCACTGAACTATAAAATGATACTATTATACTACTGAACTTTGTTTTTTACTTCAATCCAAGCATAACGCATTTAAATTGTAGCGGCAACGTCGTTTTGATATAGTAATAGTTGCTTTTATGCTTAAGATAGGTCAAAACGACGTCGTTTTGTTAGAAAAAAAATTAAGAAAACACTGTTTTTGAGCAAGCACGAACCCAGAACCTCTAAGATGAAAGGTTTACACCACCACTAGGCCAACTTTAAGACTTGATATAATTCTAACGCGAATAGTATATAAACAAAACTGCGGTTGTACTTCATTTCATTTTGTTAGGATATTTGTTTTGATATAATAATTTGAAAATGTTTTTTGGACTTATTTGAAATATTGTAAAAATTATTCAAAGTCAAAATAACTTGAAAAATATGTTTAAAATAGTTTTAAAAGGTTTTTGACTCGAACATGTGATTTTCAATGCTTCAATCTATCAAAAATAGGCTCTGGTACAGATACCTAGCCTCCGGTATTAATACCTGAAGGCTTGTATCGATACGGCCTTGCCTGGTATCGATACGCTTATTGAAATAGATTTTACAGATTCAAAGAGGGGTATTGATACTGCCCTAGCAGTATCGATACCAACCCATGGGTATCGATACCCCCTCACTATTTTGGCTACAACGGCTATTTCCAAATTAGGCAAGTACCGATACCCCTTTACAAGTATCGATACCCCTTGTTACAGAACTATAGATTTTGTTGGAAATTGATCCCCAAACGGCTCCAATTCATCCCCAACGGTCACCAATGGCTAGAAACTCTTTTGGGAGGATAAAAGGACCCTTCAAGCACCTGGAACAACTAATGACCATCAAGCCAACATGTCTATGATTGAAAAAGAGTCTTAGAGCATAATTGTTGTAATTTTTGTATAGACAACACTTGTGAGCTTCATTGTCATTATATGCTCAAGTGTCTTAGGATTTGAGTGAGAGCTTTAAAAGTGAAAACATTCACATATTGAGAGAATTTCTTGTTTGCTTTTGTTTTTCTCTTTGTTGAGAGGGTTTTTGCTTGGCCTTGGGGTATAGGTCAAGTAGTTGTAAAGGTTATCCCTTGAACCCGTAAAAAGAAAGAAATTCTTAGTGAATTTGGAAATCCTTAGTGGGAAAGCTAAGGTTGTGGATGTAGGCTTTGGTTAGAAAGCCAAACCACTCTAAATTCTTGTGTCCATTGTCTTATCTTTTTGCTTCCACCACTATCACCCAAAAACCAACTTCTCCACCACTTGGCAACATGTTTCGGTTGAGGAAATCAAGCCCAACAATTGGCATTAGAGTGAGGCTCAATCGAAAAAGATTAACATTCTATTGAGGCAATCCCAACAAGCTTGATCAACAATCTATTAACCGGTTTCTATGGCGCAATCCATTGACAAGCCACCCTTCTTCAACGATGAATATCATGAGAGCCAAAGACTACCATCGTTGGGATATCATTCTCGATAAACCATTCATGCCACAACAAAGTAAGGCAGAATGAAGTGTGAATGATCGCAAGAAGATAGAGCTTAATTGTAAAGCCTTGCACATTCTATTTTGTACATTGGGCCCGGATAAGTATGCAAAGGGTTCTTCTTGTGAGAGTGCTAAGGAGGTATGGGATAAGCTTGAAGTGATCCATAAAGGTACAAATGAGGTGAAGGAGACAAAGATTGGTCTATTCAACCTCAACTACGAAAACTTCAATATGAGCCTGGATAAAGACATCAAGAGTATGTTCGACCGTTTCTCTACGATTGCCAATGAGCTAAAAGAATTTGGAGATGAGATTTTGGAAGACAAACTCGTTCGAAAGTTGATTTACTCATTTTCTGAATCATGGGAGTCGAAGAAGACGACAATCATTAAAGCTAAAAACTTGAAGGAACTCAAACTTGATGAGCTCGTCGGGTCTCTTCTTACCAATGAATTGATGTCTCAACCCTTGAGAAGGGAGAAGAAGAAGATCATCAAAGAGCAATGAATTGATATAAACATCATTGCTCTTCAATCTTCCACTAGTCATCAAGAAGATTCAAGTGAGGAGGAAAGCGAGAATGAAGAGATGACCCATCTCTTCAAGAAGTTTGCCCGATTCATGAAGATCGAAATGGAAGAATTCAAGCATGAATCAAAGAAGAAGGATCCCCCAAGTGCTCCGAATGCAAGAAGATGAGGCACACCAAATATGATTACCCTCGCTTCAACAAAAAGGGATCATCTTCAAAGAAAGCATATGTGGCAACATGGAGTGATAAAGACTACACCAATGAAGATGAGGTAGCCTACATATACTTTATAGCCATCAAAGAGGGAGAGGTAGCTTTGTTGAGATATTTATTTTGATATAACAAAGTGAAAAATATTTTTGGACTTGAACAAATATTGCAAAAATAATTTAAAGTCCATTTAATTTGAAAAATATGTTTGAAAGCTTTTAAAAGTGTTTTTGACTCAAACATATATTTTCAAGTAATTTAAAAGTCCCCAACGGCTAGTTTTTCATTCCACACTATAAATACAAGCCAAAGACATTTGAAGAAGAAGTAGAGAGAATATATCCAAGCATGTTGATCGAGAGAATTTGAGTTCAATTCTTATTTCTTTATTTCTCTTGTACATATTCTAGAGAATGCTTATTTGTATATCTTTTGTACTATTTTTAGTGAGCTTAAATTGTGTAAACACCCACCTTGTAAGGTATTTAGTTTACCAAACAAATCCATAGTAAAATGAGAGGTTCTAGTTTAGCCTTAGACAAAAACTAGAGTTGGTTCTATCTTAGCCGGTAAAAGATAGGATTGTAAAGGTTTCCTCCTAAGCCTTGAAAAGGGGAAGAATTCATAGTGAATTGGGAAATCCTTAGTGGTATGCTAAGGTAGTGGATGTAGGCTTTGGTTAGAAAGCCGAACCACTCTAAAATCATTGTGCAAATTGTCCAATCTTTTATCGGTTTTAGCCAATCCAACCAAACATCAAAAATAACACTCTTGACGGTAATCGAAGATCGATTCGAGCTTGCAACCAGCCTTTCAATTGGTATTAGAGCCTCGTCTCCATCGAAGGACTAACGTCCGGGAGTAAAGATTATTTACTCGAAGTCCACCGTTCAAGAAAATGGCAAGATTTGAAGAATGCCGCTCTATTTCGTATCCTCCGCTCTTCGAAGGAGAAGCATACTTCCAATGGAGCAACATCATGAAGTATTTCATCAAATCTCTCAATTTTGAGGTTTATGATATCATTGAAGATGGACACTTGGAAGCTCTTAATAAGAAGACGAAACAAAGGAGTACAAATGACACGAAGGCGAAGCTAAACGCAAAGACGATGCACAGTCTTCTTTGTGGCCTCAATGAATACGTTTCCAAAAAAGTCTCCACATACAAAAGTGCAAAAGAAATTTGGGAGAAGCTTGAGAAGCTCTATGGCAACAAGAAAGGAGAAAAGAAATATGATGATCAATCATGTGTAAACCTCTTCTCTAATCCAAAGGTGGATGGTGTTTTGGCTCTCGATGAGCCCGAAGTATCTTCTAACTCAAGTGAATTAAATTCATATACATTTGACGAGTTACAAGATGCTTTCAATGAATTATTTTTGGAATTTGAGACCATGAATTCTAAATTTAAGAAAATGGTTTCTAAACTTGAATTTGAAAACGATTTTCTTTTGAAAACAAAATTAGATTTTGAAAACCAAAATGACATTTTGAAAAATGATTTAGAGTTTTCAAAAACAAGCAATGGAGTATTAGAAAAAGAAAATCTTGATTTGAAAGTTAAGCTTAAAAGCTTAACAAAAGAAAAAGAAATTATTTTTAGTAATTCATCTTGTCACATAATGGCAAAATGCTCACATTGCCATT
The DNA here is from genome assembly GCA_019671005.1 of Hibiscus mutabilis. NCBI lineage: Eukaryota > Viridiplantae > Streptophyta > Magnoliopsida > Malvales > Malvaceae > Hibiscus > Hibiscus mutabilis. The sequence continues at coordinate 13,846,152 of CM033738.1, read as the reverse complement.
ATCATAGTCATTCTTTGCATACTTGTCCTATAAAGAAAAGAAAAACTTATAGGATTAGACAAGTATGAGTTCCTAAGGGAACTAAAGACATTGTGACTAATGTAAATGGATCCAAAGCAATTTGGATACCAAAAATCAAGTAAATGTCTTTTGTAGGTGTGTTTGGAGCAATGGCAAGCAAAGCAAAGATATGGAAATGCTCTAGTCACACAAATGAAGAAGATAACCTCTATACTAATTTTTTATTTATTTGGTTATCTATTCTTTTATTTTTAAAGTCTTGGATAAAATAAATTTCATATGCTCTTAATTTGATTTTATCTTGAAATTCAATGTCTTTTAAGTGTCAAGCATTTGAGCTAAATTTATTAAAATGGACTACTTTGTTTAAGGTGGAGCTTTTGATTTAAAAAAAATCTTATCTCCATTTTTATTTTACACCAACAATTGGTAAGTTTATCAAATGGTACTTCAATTTTTCAACATTTGGTGTTTTGAACTTAATGAGATTTCAAACTTTTTTGAAATTATTTTTGATATAACAAAAAGGGGGAGAGATAGGTTTAAAAAAAATTCAATTTCAAAAAGAAAAAGTGGGAGTCTTAAACATTTTTCACAAATATTCTTTTTTTCTAAAATTATTTTCCTAAGGGGGAGCAATCTCAAAAATAATTTTTCAAATGTTTTTGTTATATCAAAAAGGGGGAGATTGTTGAGATATTTATTTTGATATAACAAAGTGAAAAATATTTTTGGACTTGAACAAATATTGCAAAAACAATTTAAAGTCCATTTAATTTGAAAAATATGTTTGAAAGCTTTTAAAAATGTTTTTGACTCAAACATATATTTTCAAGTAATTTAAAAGTCCCCAACGGCTAGTTTTTAATGGCTAGTTTTTAACGGCTAGTTTTTCATTCCACACTATAAATACAAGCCAAAGACATTTGAAAAAAAAGTAGAGAGAATATATCCAAGCATGTTGATCAAGAGAATTTGAGTCCAATTCTTATTTCTTCATTTCTCTTGTACATATTCTAGAGAGTGCTTATTTGTATATCTTTTGTACTATTTTTAGTGAGCTTAAATTGTGTAAACACCCACCTTGTGAGGTATTTAATTTACCAAAAAAAAATCCATAGTAAAAGGATAGGTTCTAGTTTAGCCTTAAACAAAAACTAGAGTTGGTTCTATCTTAGCCAGTAAAAGATAGGGTTGTAAAGGTTTCCTCCTAAGCCTTGAAAAGGGGAAGAATTCATAGTGAATTGGGAAATTCTTAGTGGTGTGCTAAGGTAGTGGATGTAGGCTTTGGTTAGAAAGCCGAACCACTCTAAAATCCTTGTGCATTTTGTCCAATCTTTTATCGGTTTTAGCCAATTCAACCAAACATCAAAAACAACACTTTTGATGGTAATCGAAGATCGATTCGACCGTGCAACCAGCCTTTCAAGCTTTTAACTCATCTAATTATAATTCTTATACTTTTGATGAGTTAAAAGAAGGTTATGATGAATTGGTTTTTGAGTTTAATGCTTTATTTTCTAAAAACAAGAAATTGATTTCAAAATTGAAAATAGAAAATGAAATGCTTTCTAAAACCAATTTGGAATTTGAAGCAAAAATTAAGGATTTTGAGCTTAAAGTTTTGAATTTACAAAATTTGCTTCAAAATTTTGAAAAAGAACATGAAAAAAATAGATGATCTTAAGAAGGAAAAAAATTGATTTCCAAGGAATTAGAAAAGAAAAACAATTTTAGAAAATCAAACTTTTATAAAAGACAATCTAGTGCCCCTAGATTTTTTAATGGAAAATGTTTTAGAAGTATTTGGGTCCCAAAAGGACTAATTACTTCAAATAGAAATGATGAAATTGAAAAATGGATTCATAAGGGACTAAAGTTTGTGCTACTAATGCTTATGGATCCAAAGCAATTTAGATACCAAAACATTTGTGATTGCCTTTTTATAGGTGTGATAGAACATTGATCAACATGTTGAAAAACCATGAAGGCTCTATACACACAAGGAATATCACTTGAAGAAGAAAGGCTTCACATCCTACCTTTGGTTCAAGTGGTAAAATTAGTTGAATTTATTTGCTTTTAATTTGATTTATTTATTTTAATTCAACTAGTTATTCATATACTTTGTTGGACTAACATTCACGTGATGCTTGAGTAAAGGGAGCCTATTTTAAAGAAAATTCTTATTTTTTCAAAATTTGTTTTTAAACTCTCCATTGTTATGGGTCTTAAAAGTTTTCCAATCAAGTTTGAATCCTTTTTGATATAACAAAAATGGGAGAATGTTTTGAAAAATTGAATTTTCAAATGAATAAGGGTAACTTTAATTATCTTCAACTTTTAAACTCTTATTCAAAATGTATTTTTACTAAGGGGGAGAATCTCAAAAATAAATTTTCAATTTAGTTTTATTATATCAAAAAAGGGGAGATTGTTAGGATATTTGTTTTGATATAATAATTTGAAAATGTTTTTGGACTTATTTGAAATATTGCAAAAATTATTCAAAGTCCAAATAACTTGAAAAATATGTTTAAAATGGTTTCGAAAGGTTTTTGACTCGAACATGTGATTTTCAAAGCTTCAATCTGTCAAAAATAGGCCCCTGGTACCGATACCTAGCCTATGGTATCGATACCTAAGGCTCGTATCAATACGACCTTGCCTGGTATCGATACGCTTAGTGAAACAAATTTTCCAGATTTAAAGAGGGGTACCGATACTACCCTAGCAGTATAGATACCACCATGCAGGTACCAATACCACCCTATGGGTATCAATACCCCCTTACTGTTTTGGCTTCAATGGCTATTCCCAAATTAGGCCGGTACCGATACCCCTTGTTACAAAAGTGCAGATTTTGTTGGAAATTGATCCCCAAATGACTCCAATTCATCCCCAACAGTCACCAATGGCAAGGAACTCTTTTGGGAGGATTAAAGGATCCTTCAATCACCTGGAACAACTAATGATCATCAAGCCAACATGTCTATGATTGAAAAAGGGTCTTAGAGCATAATTGTTGTAATTTTGTATAGACAACACTTGTGAGCTTCATTATCATTATATGCTCAAGTGTTTTAGGATTTGGGTGAGAGCTTTAAGAGTGCAAACATTCACCTATTGAGAGGATTTCTTGTTTGCTTTTGTTTTTCTCTTTGTTGAGAGGGTTTTTGCTTGGCATTGGGGTATAGGTCAAGTGGTTGTAAAGGTTATCCCTTGAACCTGTAAAAAGGAAGAAATTCTTAGTGAATTTGGAAATCCTTAGTGGGGATGCTAAGGTAGTGGTTGTAGGCTTTGGTTAGAAAACCGAACCACTCTAAATTCTTGTCCATTGTCTTATCTTTTTGCTTCCACAATTATCACCCAAAAACCAACTTCTCCACCACTTGGCAACACGTTTCGGTTGAGGAAATCGAGCCCAACACATTTATCTTATGATATAATTTTATAAATATATTAATTTTATAAATAAATATTACTTATAATTTATATTACAAAACTAAAATATTATTTATAATATATATAGCTAAACCCCAACCCTAAACCATATATATAACTAAACCCTAAACCATATATATAACTAAAACATAAACCATATATATAACTAAATTTTAAATCATAAACTTTAAACCCTAAACAATATACGTAACTAAACCTCAAACCCTATATATATAACTAAATCCTAAATCATAAACCCTAAAACTAAAATATTATTTATAATTTATATTACAAATCTTAATATATATTATAAATAATATTTTAATTTTAGGGTTTGGAATTTAGTTATATATTTAGGGTTTGGGATTTAAGATTTAGTTTATATATTTAGAGTTTGGGGTTAGAATTTAGTTACATATAAAGTTTGGGGTTTAGAGTTTAGTTATATATATTATAATAATATTTTAGTTTTGTAATATAAATTATGAGTAATATTTATTTATAAAGTTAATATATTTATAAAATTATATTATAAATATTAGTATAAAAATATATCATGAGATAAATGAAATGAAGTATAACTGTAGTTTTATTTATATACTATTTGCGTTAGGAATTTATCAAGTCTTTAAGTTGGCCTAGTGGTTTGGAGTAAACCTTTCATCCTAGAAGTTCTAGGTTTGAGCATGCTTGCAATATTTTCTTAATTTTTTCTAACAAAACGACTTCGTTTTGGCCTATTTTAGGCATCAAAACAATTATACAAAAACAACACCGTTTTGCATTTAATGGGTTGTTACAATTTAATGGTGGAGTGCTTGTATTGAGGCAAAAAATAAAGTTTAATGGTATTTTGTGTGGTTTACCCTATTCTTAATAATTTGTAACATTAAAAGTATGCATTTTGCAAAATTTATTTTCAGATTTTCTATGTAAGAAATTTTCTTTTTAAAAAATGAAGAATCCGTCCTTTCCGGTGAAAAACAGTTGGCCAAACGAAATGCCAAACGTGTTTGCCCAGTCTTGTGGATGTGTATTTGGGGCACTGGACAAAACGGTTGCTTAAAGTTTGGTAATTTAACAATACATGCTTGCCTTGTACAATCTGCAGTCTTGATTTTAGAAACGCAATCCTTGAAAAAACTCAACCCCACCACGCTTCAATGTGACGTGTGTGTATGTATTTATCTGAATAGGTTATAGGTATATTTTAACTACATGTATCAAACTGATAATTTAACATACTATAGACTAAAAAAAACTATGTTATAGAGACCAAAAGAGGTTAATAAATCGAAAATGAGGAGGTCATCCCGAATTTTCAAGTATCATTTTTTTGGTACAGCAAAACATTTCAAACTTAATCTTTTTGCAACAACTTTCTTTGTTCATAAAAGAAAATAGTTTACCGCCCTCTTTATATAAAAGCAGCATGTGGGGAATTATTACTTTCTAGTATTGGAGTAGGTATACAGTTATACTTGCCGCAATGTTTTAAATTGAATACTTTAAAGAAAAAATCTAATAAATTCATTTCTATGACATGTTTTCCATGTATTAGGAAGTTGTCTGAACTCTGATCAATTCTTCCAGCAGCCAAGATTGTTGATTGTTGACTAATTTATCTACTCAATCAAGCTTCATCTGAATGTTAAAATCCGATTTGGTTAATCATTCATTTCTCTCAGCTCCCATGGCTACCAATAAAGATGGCAAATAGGTCATTCGGTTCGGTTTCGGTTAGGATCATTTTGGTTCGGTTTATTTCGGGTCTGACTACATTCGGTTTAAATTCGGTTTGATTAGGTTCGGGTCTGGTTCGGTTTTAGCTCGGGTCTATGGTGATTTCGGTTCGGGTATCGGGTCAAGACTTTGGTTCGGTTGATTTCGGGTCGGGCCAATATTGGGTTAATAGGAGATTGATCGTTTTAATCGAGTTTTCAGGCCATGTTAGGTTTTTCCACCCTATATATGACTTTATATAGCATGTATATTTGACTTTTTGGTGTGTTATGCGACAATTCAAATCTCATATTTATTTATTTATTTTAATATATTTTTTATTTCGGGTTGCCTTTGGTTTGGGTTGCTTTCGGTTCGGGTGAAATCGGTTCGGTTCCATTCGGTTCGGTTGAAAATCGGTTCGGGTCCATTTTCGGTTCATCTGAAATTCGGTTCGGTTTCTGTTTCGGTTTGATTTATTTCGTGTTTCGGATTAAATTTGGGTCATCGTGTTCAGATCAATTTCGGGTCTCGGTTGGGGTAAATCGGTTCGGTTTTCGGGTCAAGTTTGCCGGGTTAGCTACCAACCCTTCACCCGCCCAAACTCCGATCAGGGCCAATTCAAGGAGGTTGAGATCCAGCAATTCGATACACCCTGTTGATGTGGAAACCCCGCCGGTTAGGTCCCCAACTCCGATCGTTTACAGAGAAATCAAGCATTTCAAGAAATGGGTACCGTGGTTGATTCCCGTTTTCGTTGTTGCCAACACTGTTATGTTAATCATCACCATGTACGTCAATAATTGCCCCAAGAACTCCGTTTCTTGCATCGCTGATTTCTTAGGTAGGTTCTCCTTTCAGCCTTTCAAGGAGAATCCTCTTCTGGGTCCTTCTTCCAAAACGTAAGTTCTTCGTTTGATTTGCTGGTCGCTTTTATTCTCTTAACTGTTTGTTGTTATGTTTAAGTGAATGGGTTCATGTTTATTTGTGGGTTTAGGTTGCAGAAGATGGGGGCTTTGGATGTAAATAAAGTGGTTAATGGAGACCAGGGATGGCGTCTCATCACTTGCAATTGGTTACATGGAGGAGTTCTTCATTTGCTGGTTAATATGTTGAGTCTTTTAGTCATTAGAATCCGCCTCGAAAGAGAATTTGGTTTCAGTATGTGCTTTAATCCAAACTTCATTGCTTAGACACTGCAACTTGTAGATGGATCTGTTCATGTTCTATACCTGTTTTCTTAGCTCAATTTATGCTTTTCTGTGTTATGGACTTGATCCCCTTATGAATTGCTACATAAAAGCCACCCCTGTTTAGTCTTTCACTCCTGTAATTTTCTGTTTCTCCAAATGTTCTCTTCTCTTCTCATCCATTTCTGTTTCGAAGACTATCCTGTCATTCCAAAAATTGTGTTTCTACTGACTGTATCATTTCGTTTCTTTGATAAATCATTCAAAGGGTTTTAGGTCCTCATTAGATCACTTTTCTTTTTGAGATTCTTCTATAGTGTTTGTTGCATCTGCTATAGGCTATGAATTCAAGCCGTCAGATTTATCTCAGATTTGACGGTCCAGATGCAACAAAGGAAAACCCTAATCAGGGTTATTGTATTAGCCAAACGCCGCATAATCAAAGCCGTAGGATCGAAAATTAAGATGGACGGCCCAGATCGACCACGAAAGATTCCATAACCATCACGCGCTCACGCGCGTCTTTCCCGCTCCTCCACGCATCTGACTCTTGGGCAGCCTCTGACTCCTCATCTGCCACGACCGCAACCACCAGTGGTCCTCCCCTCCTCCCAAGCAGCCACGATGACCATGCAAAGAAACACAAAACGCAATATTGTCAGATATAAACCCAGGCAACCAAAAACGAACAAAACACAGCAAGGAAGCACAAAAGCCATATCAAACCAAAAATAACAAGAACTCAGAAGATCCCGGCGAATTTCAGAGTGTATTACAACCATTGATTATTTCAGTTTTCATGTAACAACATAGTTCAATTATAAAAACCGAACGCACCAAACCTTGTAACGAGTTTTTTCAAGTTCGAAAAGAAATACAAAACAGAAAAATAGACCTTTGAGGTAGATTTCATGCACAAAAGTAAATAGATATAGATCTAGGTGTTTAGAGTTTACCCCTCGTTTTTGATGGCCGTCTTTTGAACTATTTTCGTCCGGTGATAAACCTACGGTCTCCGAGCCGGAGGTGGTGAACTGACAGAAGGATCGATGTTCTAAAATCAGTTTTTTGGCTTCAAGGCTTTGTTTCTTTGTTCAGATCTAAAGTAAACAAGTTTTTAATTTGCTACCATAGATCTAGACAAGGTTAGGGCTTTTTTGGGTGAAAACAAGTTCGAATTTGGGTTCAGAAAGTGAGGAGAGCTGTTTTTTGGTTTTCCCGGCCGCCGACTTTTGGGTTTTAGCGGCGGTCGGGATAAACACCATGACGGTGTTCATTCCAGCTGAGGAGAAAGGATAGAGAGTTTAAAGTTTATGGATTTTAAAAAACTGGGTTGGATTTCAAATGGCCAAAATTTGCCATTTTGGGAAAAGAATGGGTTTTATACTGGTTTTAAAAAAAATAAGTGGTTTATTTGTTCTCTAAAGCCCTCTGCACTCTGGTAATTACGCCCGCAACCATTTCGTCTTCTAAAATTGCAACATTAGCCCTTCAAACCTTTTTGATCTTTTTAATTTCGTCCAAAAAATCAAGCTGATTTAATTTTAAAATTTGGTTTTACCCTCGGCGTTTTAAACCTATCTTTTCAGGGTTTTCGTCTTTTTTAAAGCTAAGTCCCTCTATCTCTCACCTGTGTTTAATTTAACCACTGTTCTTTAATGTAATCTGTTTTAAAATGGTTTTGTGTCCAGTTTAATCCCTTAAATTTTAGATTTTGTTCGCAGATGTCCCAAATCCAGTGAAATTCTTTTTTCCCCACTCATGCATATATATTTTTAATTTGTATTCTGTCGTTTTTTTTTTGTTAATTTGAGATGTATATTATGGTTGATGTTTTTGTTTTCTCTTGTGTATATTATATAGCTTTTATTTAGTAGTATGTTGCATATATCTTTTTATATATGTGGTATAATGTAATGTACAGTTTGCTTTCATGCATGTCATGCGTTTTTATATATCGTGTATGTGGTTTAAGTGTTAATACATATATCATATATATGCAAATAATTTCTTGTTGTGCAATGTAATATTTATGGTGTGTTATGGATATCTGATATTTAAGTTTTTATTTTATGCATTTACTTTATGCCTTATGTTTACCATGTTGTGTACATATTATGGTAGAGTGTTTTTTTGTATTCGTACCATGTTGTAAAAATATATAAAACCTTTTTTATGTTTGTGGTATATTATTGACGTGATATGTAGGTTTTTATATTCATGTTTGTATATGTCTTTTTTGTCATAATTGCTTATTTGCCATGTTGTATAAGCTTGCATTCGGATATTTATGTTGTTAATGCGGGGTCTTTTTATTCGACGGTAAATGAGGCCAATATCAAATGTAGTGATGGTGGTATTGCGGTTTACTTTCGAATAACGGGACCCTGAAAATAAACTCGCATGTATAACCGGATTTTAAATTGATTGTCACTTTAATTCACAAAGTTCGATATTAACAAAGCAGTAATTGTTATTTTCTTTTTACGGTACCAATTTTTGTGCGATATGGGGTGCCAAAACTTTCCCCATCCGTAACTAACTCTCGAACCTCGTTTTTGATCGAATCTCTGGTTTTATGGTGTCCGATCTACCTCAGTGGCCGGTGGCGACTCTAAATTTTTATTGCTTTCCAAAAACACGAATTTATAAAGAATTCCCCATTTTCTGAATGTTTTTCCAAAAAAAAAAAACAAAGGAAACCTACTACTCCTTTTTAGCGATCCCATACATTTGAAACAATTTTAAAAAATTTTGAATTTCAAAAAAGGGTCTCTACCGTTAGTATTTAGTTTTGGGCTTATATATTCATGGAACCTTATAAGTTATTGAGTCTGTAAACTCTATTGAAATGTTACTTTGATTTTCGATATTTTAAACTTGGAGCTCCTATTTTGTAAACTTATTTATAACGCTTATTAAATTATATGAATTTATGGATATTTAATGTTTTAAAATGATGGCTAAAATTATGGTTTTAAATTAAAATTTTGATGAGTCTGTTTTTGGGTGACCCGAATGTAGTACTTCGGATCAGGGTGTTACAAAAATTGTCAATAAATAAGAAAAAAAGAAAAAAGCGACACATTTAAAAAACAATTTCTTGATACGTAGAGTGTGTAAAGCAACTGCCTATTTGAACCATAAAATCTAAGATCATAAATTTAAAACCCTGAGTTTTAAATCTTATACCCTAAACCCTAAATAGAATCTTAAACTATGAAATAAAAATTTTATGTAAAATAAAATTTGCACAGTTTATGTATCAATTTGGATAAATGTTTTAACTTTCGTTGAATGTTTATCATGCTACGGTTTGGGTCCAGTGGTTTAATTATCTATTTTGCTATGACATTGGAAAATGCTTAGCAATACTTAAGGTAGAGCAATTCTGGAAAGCTTGAGTTTAGCTAGATCGAAATTGAGTAATGAAAGACAGTTGATAGATTATTGTAGCAAATTTCTAGGAATAGATTTTGTCTTGCACGATCCAATGGATGATGTTTAGTTGTGCTACCGAAACTCGATACATCTATAGGAATATATGAATTCTGAGGTGAAAAAAGTGATTTTAGGAAATGTGATTTTAAAAAGTGATTTTCGATACATCGTAATTCTGCATGGATTCGAGCATGCTTAAGCATATTTCAGATTTAGAGGTTTGAATGAGATAATTTAGGCATCGTATTGGAAAAGGAATCAATTTTAATCTAAATAAATAACTTTAGTTTATATTTAAATAAATTCATATTTCACTGTAAAGAACTTATTTGAATGCAAATAAAAAACAAAAGCTTATATTTGTAAACAAATAAAGAGAGAGAGATTGACTTATTTAAGAAAAATAAAAAATGAGGACAATTTTTTTCTTAATAATTTAGCTAAAAATTCTATTATTAGAAAATAAAATGTATTACAAGCATATGAAAGGAACGAGTGTGAAAACATGTTTATACTGAAAAAAAGAAGCAAATGTACATGAAAGCAGTACATGCTAGATGATCCATGTATTTGGCATATTTATATATAGAAATCAGCGGCACTGCTGAGAACATAAGCTCTGGATCTGAGAATTGCTGGCGCCTGGCAAAAAGTATGTGGTGGTCCTTCCGCTACATTAACTTGGCTGCCTGCAATGATAATGCATTTCCATAGTTTATATTCAAGCATATGTATATATATATATATATGTAAAGCCAATGGCATTCAGAAACTGGTGTCTAACACGAGTTATTTAAAAGAAAATGAAGAGTCGGATGGATAGAACCAACAGTTGCATACAAGTTGAGGATGAAATCGTTTTCGACAATTCATGCTTAGTACCAAAAAATCGACTCATTTACTTTCATCTTTCTAATCTTATGTTTCCTGTTTTGTTGTTCCGGTTAACGTACTTAAGATTAAGAACTAGCTAACACGGTCAAACTATTTGTTACCTGGCTATCTGTCCGGTCCAATTATGAGGAGATACATATTTAGGAGCTACAGTTTCATACATTTTTCACAAAAAGGATTGATTCCATTGATGGATGTTAAAGCATAAAGAGAGGTGATTTTGCTACCGAGCAGAATGGTAGGGTTGGTATTGCATCTCCATCTTGAAGTAGGTACGCAGGACAAGAAATGACACCAAGAACAATGATCATTTGCATCAACTCCGCGTAGGAGCATAACCAATCCAAGAGTCAAACTGCAAAATTAGCATCATTTTGAAATGAAGATCTCAATCAAACCAGGGAAAGAAAACTAGTCTATGAGCTTGGTAGTAGTAAATAACAAAGCTCCTCGGTCAAAAAACTGCTTTGATAAGAAAGAGAGATCATTCAAGAAACAAAACGGTTCGTCGGCTTACCCCACAATTACAAGGATCAAAGAAACAGCCCAAAGAATACACTGCTACTTCTTGAATTTAGGTCGGGGTGCAATTGAATGTCCGGGAGGAACATACCACAGTTGTCAGTAACATGATTAATGATTGATCTATTTACGTACCTTGTTAGCATATATTGTCCAATTAGTAATGAGTTCGGAGAGCATGCTTCCAAGTAATCCAAAAAGCGCACCAGAGGCACCAACGGAGATATTTGACTGGAGGAAAAGAGCAGACATTAAGCTCCCACCAAATCCAGAGATGACATAGAGCAATCCAACCAGTACTGTAACACAGTAGCACAAAAATCAATTTTTGAGTTTTTGTTTAATAATAGTAAAAGTAATAATAATATAATTATAATTATAATGAACTAACAATAATATATCAACAAAAGCAAATAATAATAATAATGTTTTTGTTTTTCATTCGAAGTATAACATATAACTTAAACAAATTAATATTAATTACACTAATAATAATAATAATAATAAAACAATACTAATAATAATATATTTTTGGTTTTTTTTCTTTCTTCTTTTTTTCTTTCTTTTTAAATCACAACACAATAATTAATAGATATAGAATATTACTAATAATTTTTTTAACTAATAATTATAATATATATAAGGTAAAAACAACTAAGGCCCATTATTCAAATATTTACAAAAAAATAAAAACGGGTTAAAACCCTGGATAAAATTAGTGATTACACTAACCATTGTATTCTGAAGCAAGACGGTGCTAAGAAATTCCTTCTTAATGTGCTCCTTGGCCACGGACAACCTACTAACCTGCGAATGGACACAACGATTCCAAATGCTGAGCTTACAAAGCTCAGTGGTACATTTTTATTCTACCACAGTTCGTGATTATCATAAAATAAGCATGCATGATAAATACAGTTTAGAGAGCATAGATAAGGCTTTACTATATAAAAGTTATCATCTAGCCTACACTAACTAGAGATTCTTAGATCATCTATCTCAAGGCATCAACAAGTCTACAAGAGGTCTTACAAGTTCCACCATTCTTTACCATACTCGAGGTCACATGGCCTATCGAGTTACTCGAGCTCACTCAGCCCATCGAGTTAGTTCATACCGTACCCTGATCACTTAGCCATTGGGTACATAAGCTATCATATACAGCATCTACACAACATATATAAATACATCTATACATCATCTACATAATGGCCAACGAAGCCCTACTTTACCTGTGCTCACACAGTCGTCGGGTTAAAAGGACCGTATCCGAATCACCATAGCCACGGATACGTTCTAGACATACTTAGATCACATCAGCCACAAGTAGTCTTTACCTGAGGCCGCTCAGTCTATCAGTTTACTCGAGCTCATTCAACCTATCGAGTTTATTACCTTATCCGGATCACCATAGACACGAATAGGTTTCTAACCGCACCTAGATCACTCAGCCCGTAGGAACGTCGAATGTACTTGTTCACTTAGCCCGAAGTACGTATCCCCTTATATAAGTACCGTAGTACTGACTCTAAGACATTCAGATTCTTTTTCATCAAACATAAGATAATGCATGCTCCCCGAGAATTCATACACCTCATCAAAAGGTAAGTGGCTCCAAGCCAAGCTATCAAGCAAATGCTACCAAGGCATGATACCAAGCATCTCTAGAATTGCTATCATAATAATTCTCCCCTTCATAATTATCGGGTTATAACACATTATGTTCATTCAAGAGGGTTAAAATCTGGTTTCTTTGTTTTACTATTTATTTTATCAAATTAGAAGACCCTTGGACCATAGCCCTCAAATTATCAACCCCTCGAACTCAATTTCAACATTTACGGGAAGATTGCCTAGTGGGTATCGATACCCCTTGGTATATATACCCCCTAGTATCGATACCTCCTTGGTATTGATACCATTTTTCGCTACTGGAATTTTAATGGAACAGGGGTACCGATACCGGCTTCCCAAGTATCAATATCGAAGCCCAAAAATGACTTCCAAGCTCAGAAAATCACTTCTCAAGCCCCCAAAATGAAACTTTAACCCCTCAACTCGATCTTACATCTTATGAGAGTTAATTAGGTTGGTTTGCTACCATTTTTATACCTTATTATTGATTAATCTAGATTTCACCATTAAAAGGTTTTAAGCTACCAAAATACCCAACTAGCAACTTAAACCATAACACCAAGCAAAGCAATCACTTTATGATCTTCAAGAAGAATAAGAGTCAGAGATGTACAGACCTTTAAGCAACTAACCTGGATTTGCTTCACACATCACAAACCTCAACTTTTTCTCTTTGGCTCCAACTTGAATAAACCCCAAAACACATCATTTTTACCTCAAACAAGAAAATGAATCAAAACTTTAATAAACCTTTTAGGGAAAGGTCTAACTACAAATTTACACCTTTAACTCCAAAGAAAGAACCACAAAGCTTTAAACTTTCAAAACCCATAAATACAACTCTTACATTTCCACCACAAAATTATGTTTTCATGAAGCTCAAAAAAGGATTAACATATCTCAATCTTGAAACCCGAAATAAAGAAATGATTGATAAATTTTGGACCTTTAAAGCTAGAAACAAGCTTGAAGGAAGAGAGAAATGAGGGTGTGTGGGAGAAGGTAAAAGATAAAGAAGATGATATCATCTTATTTCCCACCCATTCTTATTCACCTGATATACCAAGGGAACTGTTGGTATTCAACCAATTTTTTTAATGAAGGTACAATCATATCATAAAACCCTCAAATTTTATCATTTCTACAAAAAGGTCCATTTTCAAACCCACAAAGCTCAATACTCATCTAAATAATCCCAAACTTCCCAATGGGCCCAATTACTCAAGCCAACATGAAGGTCCATGATTTAGATCAAAGCCCAATATTTATTAAAAAACTCAGGTAGTTACAATTTTAACACGTGGCGGTCTAAACTTTCGGTCAATATTTTTAATGAAGAGCGACTGAATCATTTAATGATTCAACTTTAAGTTGTAATTGGAAAAAATTAAATCAAAAATAAGAAAAAAAACCAATATACTTTAAAGACTAAACCTGCATTAAACCAAAGTAATTTAATATATTTTATTGAATTGACCGTGTAAAAATAAAAGAGAAACGATTAAAATTTTGTTTTTTATAAGTATTTACTTTTTAGGGTTTAGAGGTTAAATGTTAAAATTTTAGCGTTTGTGGTTAAATTTTAAGATTTGAGATTATATTTTATGGTTCAATGTTTAGAATTTGGAATTTTAAAAATATCATATGATAATTTTAAAAGCCTGCTTGTAAGTAAAATACTTATTCACTAACTATGCATCAAATAATTATTTAAAATAAAATATCTAAAATACATAGGTAAAGATTGGACCCGGCTGCAGTTGTATTTGTAAGATTCTTCTAATACTGAACCGAATGCCCGACTTTTATTACGGTCCACTCGGCAAACCCCAAATCTTCAAACGTACTTTAGAGCTCATGGTATAAGCCTATAACGACTTGGACTTTTTTTTAAAGAAAAATTGAACAAAGCGGGCGACCCGACCCTTATAAGTTTGCGGGTAATTTTGGCGACAAAAATATCACCCGGGCCCTCCATAGTCCATTCGGCTTTATCGCCAAGAGCTACTGCGAACAAGCAAATCCAAGCTTCATTTTTCTTCCTTCACCACATGAACCATAGATTCCTCCTTCACTAAGGTTAAGAAATGATGGCGGTTCGCACCGTCAACGGTGGATTTTTGTTTCGTTCCGCCGCATCATCTCCTCTATTGACGTTTTGCTGCCGTTTCCGCCCATTCAACTCCTTACCGTTTCGCCGAAACTCTGAGTTAGGGCTTCGGTTTCCTGTTTTTTGTTGCGGTAATCAGTTTCTAGGATATGACAGTGGTCTTTCGCATTCGGCTCATAGTCTCGTTGATTGCGTCATGGAAGAGCTAACAGCTTGGCGCAGTCGCAGAAGAGTTCGCGCCAATGTCAAGTAAAGTTTGAATTTCGGTTTCTTATTTTTCTTTTTCTTGGTGAAAATTTGTGTTTAACTAAAATTGAACTAGTAATTAGAACGCGATGAACATATTTATGTTTAAACGTTTCACAACACAACAAAAAAAGAATGTAAAATGATACAGAGTCTACCTGTATCGTGTTTATACTGAATCCGAAAAGTAATTTAAGAAATGCAAAATTTTGGCAGCAAGTTACTTGATTTTTGTTACTTCCATGATTTGGGAGATATTTAACATCGTTTCTGCTACTTAATCAAGATGGATTTAAAATATTACTTTCCTGTTTGGTTTAGAGTAATTGTTTGAACTTGAGTGTGGCAATTAATTTTATTATCAAATTCAGGCTAACAAGTAGCGGCGAGCTTCTTGAAGATAAGCTTGTCAATCGAGAATTAGACAAGGGATTCCTTCTGGAGTTTAAGAAGGATACAGATAAGGTATTGCTCGGAGTTGCTCAGAGACCTGATGGAAAGAAGAATTGGATGGTGTGCGATCAGGTTCTTGTAGAAACAACTCATGCGGCATGTTGAATAGGTTGCTAGGTGTTAGAATTCGTGTTTGTTACGCCAGATGTTTAGAGTTTTCAGATTGTTTGAGCTAATATTACATTTTGTTTTTCTTGTTATACAGAATGGTGTAACATCATCCGTCAAACCTCAACAAATTACATATATTGTTCCAGGTGTAGAAAATTTTGATCAGACTGAGATCTCAAGATTTCTCCAAAAAGCTCACGAAAACTTGGTTCGATCAACTTGCTCTTTTGATGACAAACAGAAAATTTGTTGAGGTGTTCTTTTGTAGTTTAATTTGTCACAAAATATTTCGGTGTAGGACCCAACATTACTGGAGATTGCTTGGGTTGAGCTTCTTGAAAAGAATGCGTCAGTGACAGCAGAAGAATTAGCCGAGGTACCATATTTTCATTTGAATTGTGGACCTGTTTGCTTGTCCATTTGGTAATGTTATGTTACTGTGCAGATGATTTTTGGCAGTTCAGAGCCTCTTGAGAGCTACTGTGCCCATCTTTTGCTATCAAGTGATGAAGTATACTTCACTGTGCTGGCAACAAAAGGTTCTCGTACCATTTATGGGCCTCGACCGACAGGACAAGTATATGCACAATAAATGTTGGTTTAATGGTTGATTAAGTATTGTAGATTGCTCTTTTGACACAAATAAAAAATGTGGTCAAAGAGCTTCTATATACAAGTTGGACTACTCAGAAAGAGTGATTTTTGCACCTTAACCCATTCCTTTTATTAATTATCATATCTAGGTGGAAGAACTTTTACACAAGAAACTTGCGAAGGAGACTGCTGAGAAAGAACTTCAGGACTTTGTGCAATTACTTGTGTCTGCTAAAGCAAAGCCTGAACTTACTAAACCTACCAAATCTTCCTGGATGGTGGATGAGAAAATCCAATACAAAATTGAGTCTCTCGAAGCGTATACGATTGATGCTTGCAACAGTGATGAGCAAAGGAAAACTGCTGGAATGGTAGTTTGTCTGACTTTATTGAGTTCTTCCGAATTTGATATCATTATGCTATGATACACGTCGTTTAGAGTCAATGAATGGTGTCATTTCATGTTTTGTTTCTTTAGCTAAACATCGTTGTTTTAAGTATGTCGTTTATGTTGATATTTTAATTACTGCGTTGTCGTTTTGATGTTTATAGAGCTGAGTCATTTTGGTCTTAATGATGCGTCATCGTTTTGCAAATTGGGGCTAAAAACCCTCAATTGGCTAGGGTTTGAATCATTGAATGAATGAATGAAAACTTTCTGAACTGTTCTTCCTCTTTCCCTGCGGTCTGCCTTCCTCTATCTCTTCCTTCCATCTGCTTTCTATTAATTTCTGTTTTAGTTCTTATCATGTTACGGTTGCCTTTGTAGGAAAGAAAAGAAACTGAAGGCGCAACAAATAGAAAGAAGCCTAATAAGTATATTTAATTAATATTCTTATTTAGACTAATTTATTGTAGAATTATCTTAATACAATAAAAGCCTTTAATTTTAGTTTCCTATTATGAAGAATGAACCCTATATAACCTCTAATTAAGGGGGATGAATCTGAGTAATAAAACAAGCAGACTTTTGAAGTCTCTCTTTCTTTGTTAGGAGCTCACCTCGACAAGTTTCTAAGGTTAGGAGCTCCCCTCAACGAATTATATATATACATGCGTATGTGTGTGTAAATTAATCTTAGGTTCATCACATGGTAGAAATCGCAAGAACGGAAAGGCTCCCTTAATCGAAGCCCACCTTTTGTGAATCGTCCGGGGACTTGATCCAGACCTGTGACCTTAACACAATCTATATTGTAATAATAGCGGGCTAATCAAGACAATCTCGTCACCATAAGATCATAGGTTTTAGTTTGAAGGGAGGAAATGATGAATTTTTTTATCACTTCTTTATTCTGTTTGCATTTGTATAAAATAACATGGTAAATTTCCCATTCTCTTATTCTCGTCAGATCCTGAAGGCAATGGGACTTACAAAAACAGCATCCTCTGCACGAAATGTCCTCATAAACATTGGTTATTTTCCTGTGCATGTCAATCTGGATCTGTTAAAATTGAACATTCGTACAAACCATTCTGATGAGATTATAGCTGCTGCTGAAAGTAGTCTGTCTGAGTCACCCGACTCAGATGAGGTAATCTGGCTTCCATCTCTATTGAAAGGTTCCATTTTTATTTTACTAGAGAAGTATTAAGCTTATGATATCTGCAAGTCAAAAATCAGCTCTTTGGTCTTCAAAAATGTTTCTTCTACTTATCTCTGAACGAGTCTCTACAATGTTAAATGTGAGCCAATGAAGAATTTTATAATGTTTTATCATTTTATCTTGTGTTCACTTAGGTTTCTTTGTTTTTAGATGAACAGAGAGGACCTTACTCACTTGAAGGTTTATGCTATTGATGTTGATGAGGCTGACGAGGTAGTTGCCACCACTTTCTTGACATGAATTTTATTTCCTTTTTATGTCAAATTTTATCCTGAAATTGCTTATTTTTGTAGCTTGATGATGCCTTAAGTGCAACAAAGTTGCAAGATGGCCGCATGAAAATATGGATACATGTTGCAGACCCAACTAGATATGTTGAACCTGGGAGCTTAGTAGACAGGTATTTTTTGAAATTGTGTAAATTAGAATACTTTTCTTTGATCGTTTTTTATACTCAATTATGTTTAGGGAAGCATTGAAAAGAGGAACCTCTGTTTTCTTGCCAACTGGAACTTATCCTATGTTTCCTAAGAAACTTGCCATGGAGGGGATGAGTTTGAAACAAGGGGAACTTTGCAAAGCTGTCAGTGTTTCTGTTATCCTTCACCCTGATGGCAGGTAAAGTGTGAATTTATTATTTTGCTTCTTTTCAGAGTACGGAGATTTTGCAATCTCTATGTTTATGCTTACATTAAATTGGAGGGTGGTGGGACAGCATGTTAAACTCTATAAGCCATAAGGTTGACTCAGAAATGTGATGGTGGACTGGGGGTAAGGATTTTAATCTTGACAAGGAGTCCAGAACAGTATGTTTATGTTAGGCTCTATGAGCCATAAGACTGACTCAGTACTGTGATGGTATTGTAATATTTCCACGGAGTCCGGAGGTCTAGTGAGTTATTTTTTTGTGCTTCCATAGGACTTCGAGTTGAGTTGTATATTTATTTGTGAGTAAACTAGTTCCACTATTCATAATTATTGTTGCCATAACTGCATCTTTAAGGAACTGAAAATAATGATACTTATTGTCGTTTCTTTATTGGTCTCTCTATTTGTGTGTCTACTTGCGTGCATGTTCTTTGATTGCTTGCATTTTGGACACAAAAAACTGTTTCAGTTTTCATATTTGGCTTCATTAGATGTTTGTCTATAATTTTATTAATGAAGACCATCTGACATGTCTGTGGTACTAAAGCATTGCAGAGTATTCAGTTCAAAACTCAATCATTAAACCAACTTATATGCTGACCTATGAGAGTGCAACTGAGTTGCTTCATTTGAACCTAGAAGAGGAGGCTGAACTGAAAATTCTATCAGAAGCAGCTGCTCTAAGGTTAAAATGGCGTCGCCAGCAGGTCGGGCTGTACTTCATTATCATTTTAATTGCCTTGGGTTTATTTTTGTTCTGTGTAAGACAGGCTTGTTCTGAATTTACATCCCCTAATACTCCTTTGGCATTCTTATTTTGCAGGGTGCAATTGATACTTCCACCCTAGAAGCCCGCATCAAAGTAGTTAACCCAGAGGACCCTGAACCATCAATTAATCTTTACGTTGAAAACCAGGCAGACCCTGCAATGCGGCTTGTTTCTGAGATGATGATACTCTGTGGAGAAGTTGTAGCCACGTTTGGATCTTGCAATAAAATTCCTTTACCCTATAGAGGACAGCCACAGTCAAATATTGATATATCTGCATATTCACATCTTCCTGAAGGGCCAGTTCGAAGCTCTGCAGTTGTTAGAATAATGCGTGCAGCTGAAATTGATTTCAGAAAGCCTATTCGTCACGGGATTCTTGGGATTCCTGGTTATGTTCAGTTTACATCACCCATCCGTAGATATTTGGATCTCCTTGCTCATTATCAGGTCTTTTCTCTAGTCTTCCTGATATAAATCAATATTAAGAATATTTCTTGTGGCGGCTTCTATCAAGGATGCTTGATGCTAATATTGTTCATCGTACTTGACTTTTACATTGTGGGTGTGTTTGCTATCATTGTTATTGTTATCATCATTGTATTACAAGTCTAGACATCTTGATACCAATTTTGACATTTTGTGCTGCGGAGAAGGATACTAAATCTTGTTTGAAAATGCCTGTAACATTTTCATATTTCCGTGTAGGTGAAGGCATTTCTTAGAGGTGAATCTCCACCTTTTTCAGCTGGTCAGCTAGAAGGGATGGCGTCAATGGTAAATATGCAGGTTAGAACAGTAAGGACTCTTTCAGCCAGTAGTCTCCGATATTGGATAATAGAGTTTCTGAGAAGGCAACCAAGGGAGAAGAAATATCGTGCATTGATCCTTCGATTCATCAAGGACAGGATTGCAGCCTTGTTTCTAGTTGAGGCAAGGATATTTAGTATTCATTTGGCCATCATTTCATATAAGAAACCAACTACTACGACGGATTTGGATTGCATTAATATTGACATGTTGAGTGGAACATTCAATGTTGCAGGTGGGATTTCAGGCATCTGCATGGGTGTCTATTGGATGTCAGGTAGGGGATGAAGTAGAAGTTCAAGTTGAAGAAGCACATCCTCGTGATGATTTCCTTTCCCTTAAGGAGGTTATTAGAACTGGAAGTGGTTGATTCTTTAGAAGAAACTCATCGGTTATATCTGTAGACACAGTTTTGTCATTTATGAATTTCATGGTAATAGATTATACATGTCCCCTACCGAAACAGAATTCGCAACTTTCTATTCATTAGTTGCTGTTATCTATGCATGCTGTTTGTAAAACAGTAAAGCAGTTTTCAACTGATGGAAACGAATTTCATTATGTTTCTGGTAATTTACATGAACTGACTAGACTCTGTTTAGTTTGCAGCTGAATCTATTTTTTGGCAGAATTTTTCTTTAGAAACAGGCAATTCACATTCCAAAAGCAAATCAATATTCAAAAGAGTAATGCGCGCATGGTTTGCAGACTGGAATGTTGATTTCTAAGTTTGAATTTAGCAAACACGTCTAATTTCATTATTACCCCACTTACAAAGTTCTGGCTTTCAGAAGTTAACCTAATTATTAGGTCTGGGCTTTGATTTTTTTTATTAAATAGAGGGGTATTATATTCTCATACCAAGATTCGAACCATAAAAGGTGGATAATATGAACATGTCAATTAGTGGATCTCTCAATGGTTTGGTTTTTGGCATGTTTTAAATATTAGTAATATTCACATCCAACGGTCGGTCAGTCATTTAAGGGGTTTTACTGTCATCAACAAACATGCTTCAAGGCTCGTGGTTGTTGATAATGTTCCAGCCATTGGCTTTGCAACTCAACTCTAAACTTGGCCCACGTGAGGGAGACAAACAAACAGTGCCCACCGAATACAAATGTTGTACTGAGCCCTACTTTATTATTTGTTAAATGTATGTTGCATTATTATTTGTTAAATGTATCTTGAATTCAACGAGTGATCCAGGTAAAAAAAGACTTGAGTTTGAGTAGCTTGCACGTTATCAAAGGAATAGAAATCTCTACTTTTTTCGGTACTCTTTCTATGCCCCTACATTAAAAAATTAGGTTTAGGTTTAGGGTTAGGGAATTAGGGGTAGGTTGTATTTTTAGGGTTTAAGGTTTATGATTTAAATTTTAGGGTCAATGTTTAGAATTTAATTTTTTAATGATGTGGCATAGGAAGGGGTACCGAAAAAGGGCAAAGAACTTATGTCCTTATCAAAAGATTAAAGATAAAATATAAACAACTATTAGCTTGTAATCAGTTTAAAACTATTTTTAAAAAATGTGAAATTATCTTAACACTTTTTTATAGTATTTTTAGGCATAGAGCCAAAAAATGTCCACAACGTTTAATTGAATAGTAAATTTGGCCCGCAATTTAACCCTCAATGTTTCATTTTGGGTCAAAATGACCCCTCTGCGGATAAAAACTGTTAGTCAACTGACGGTAAATGGCTTGAAATGTGACAAACCTATATGACAATGCAAGCTGACATGGCAACGTCATATAGACAAATGTGTCGACTTGAAAAAACCTTACACCAGCCAAAAAATAATTTTATAAAATATAAAATATTTTTTTACTGAGTTATCATTTTGTCAAGTCATTTCAAATTGTTTACCATCGGTTTTCTAATAATTTTCATCCGCAGATGGGCCATTTGACCCAAAATAAAACGTTGAGGGTTGAATTGCTCCAAAAAAATAGGGGCCAAAATGACTATTCAACCAAACGTTTGGGGTATTTTTTTTTCCGACTTTATACCTATTTTTTAAAAGCATAACTAAACTTAAAATATATTCTATGTAACATTCGGAAATTTGAGTTCTAAAATTATAATTTAGGTTAGGGTGCTTATTGAGTTGAGCAGCTCGTAAACAACTCGAGCTCTACTCGGTCAAAACTCGATTAACGCTCGCCTCGAATTGACTCAACTCAAAATCGAGCTCGACTCGAGATCTTAGCGAGTCAAGTCGAGCAAGGCCCAACTAGACTCGATAAGTTCGTAAGCAGCTCGTTATTTTTTTATAATTTCTTTTACGATTTTTGGTGGATACCTTAAAAATTATGTTATAAGAAATTTAAATAATAGTTAAAAACTCTAGAAAAGTTCAAATTAAAAAAGTTAATTTGTATTAATAAAAAATTAAATTATAATTATGAGTCTTTTCTTTTATTATTACTTTATGTATACAAGTAAAAAAAGGAAAAAGTCTCCGGTTTCCACTTCAATAAAAAATATGATTGAAAGTTAAAACCCTGAAATTTCTAAGGCATTCTCTCCTTTGTTGTTCATCGAAGATTGTTGAGAAACTAAAAAGAATCTCACACTCGAATATCGACTACATCCCTAACTCGGTCATGACAGGTTTGTTTATTTATCTCCTCAAACCTCATGTTTTTTTTTAATTTCTATGTTTATATTAAGCTCGAATCGTATAACTAGATTTTACCTATATTAAAAAAACAAGGTAAATACTTTGGCAAGCTTAACTAGCAACGAGTTGAGTCGACAATATTTTTTTTTAATGAGCACGAGTCGAGCAAAATTTTATCCAGCTTAACGAGCAACGAGTTGAATCGAGCAATGAGACTTTTTAACAAGCACGAGTTGAGCACTATTTAACTTGCGATCGACTCATTCGATAAGCATCCTAATTTAGATACGGATTTCAGAAGGTGTAAATTAAATGGTAATACACATACAAATGCAACATTCATGATTATCTTTTAAATCCATAGATTTTTAAATAAAAACTCATGGATTTGCTAGATACGTATTTAGTAGTGAACTTGAAATTTCGAACGAATTTATGACACAGATAAATTCATACTTTTCAAACATATTTTGTATTAAAACCCAACTAATTTATTGATGATTGTATGTATTTTATTCTTACAATTTATATAAGAAATGAAATTTAAATCTTTTGTTTTTGAAATTTATGTTCTCATCCATAACATTATACCTTTGTTTGGTTTTTCTAGTTAGGGTAGTTAAATCGTTGTGGTGGTTAGAGTTGATCGTCAGATGAGTTGCGAGTAGGTGCATGTAGTGGTACAACTCGGTGATTCATTTATGAACATGAAAACCTTAGTTAGGGTAGAATGAATTTTAATGTTCCAATTTCTAAGCAGCAGGACAAGAATTTCCTTACAACATGATTCGATTCGATTCGATCAAAAGAACATAACACGTTTTTATTTTTTAAGAAAATATTTTAAGAGAAATTTGTGTCTATTTCGAACCCTAATTGCTAAAATATTGATTGAATCGAAAAGTCACAATCAACTGAAAACCTGTCTTATTGTCCTCTCCTATTTCACATGTTGAAACGCATGTTCATAAATTTACATCAATATCTTGACCTGCATAATTTACAAAATGAAAAAATAGCCACTAGTCATAAAATCGTGTACATTGAGGGTGCCAAGCTTTTGTTTGATAACTGAAATGAGGTAGGCTTAGCAATATAGTCTACATCATTATTTACACAACTTGCAAGACCTTATGTTTTAATCTGGAAAACCATATATCCAAACGTTGAAAGCAAAAACAATTATTATTATTATTATTATTATTATTATTATTATTATTATTAAATAGAATAGAAATTCTCTAGCCCTTTTTGGTATTCTTTTTTATGTTTCACACTAAAAAACTAGGTTTAGGGTTTAAGAAATTATGAATAGTGTGTATTTTTAGGGTTTAGGGTTAGGCATTATGGTTTAGGGTTAGGCATTAGGGTTAAGACTTAAAATTTATTTATTTTTAGTGTTGGCCATAGAAAGTGGCATCGAAAAGAGGCAGAGAATTTTTGTCCTATCAAATGAAATAGGGGACCAGAAATGGCCCGAGGGGTTCTGGAGGGGCAGTTGCACCCTTTTTAAACTTCAAAATCTCATATAGTTTATATATTTTATATCGATGATCCAAGTTCGCACTTCTAAAATTTTAATATAACTCCATAACAGTTCGCACCCATGACATAAAATCCTACTCCGCACCTTTAGGTGACCATGAAAGCTCCAACGAGAGGCGCCATTGATTCATTTCATGACGATTGCAGAATGCAGAAAAAGAAGATTTCTAATATGTTGCCTACAAAAGGGTTATCTCAAATCCTGTATAGCTACACGACAAGTGTATGGGGATAATGTTGAGAAAAATGGGCTACACAAACAACACAAGTGTTCATTCCCAGAGCTTCCATTCTGGAAACATCCCAGAATCCAAGTAACATGAAGCCAGCCAGCTCCAGTGAGAAAGCTACATGAATGGTCAAGAAAATTGTGTTTTCTCAATTTGGTTTTCTGGGTTGTGTACAAATACAATCAGATTTGCCTCTAAACCTGAGCTTTCTCAATCTGATCCATGTAATTAAACTGGTTTATGTTGCATTATGAGGGAATCTTCATGAACTTCAAGACTCAAATCTTGGTGGTCCAAGCCCTATTGAATTTGTAGTGACTAGTACAGCATTAAATGTGCTGTTTGAATGCAGTTGAATCTGATGGAAACTGATCCTATAGGCACATATAATGTGATTAGGGTGGTAAATGTGAAATAAACAAAGGTTAGGCCGTACCCAACGCGTGATCCCAGTAGAAAAAAATGATGATATTCATTCTAGGAGATCATGATTCAATCAGCTTTATCTACAAGTTATATATCTTACCAAAGAGTTAAAGAAAAAAAATACTATTAGAAAAAAACAAAGGTTGCGTTATTTTAGTGGGGTGGAGCCAAAAGACTCATAAAATTGGAGGAATCAAAAAGTGGGAGTGGAATTCATTTTTAGGTATTTGAATCTCTTTTGAATGATTAAGTAAATATTGTTGGGATGAATTAGTTCGATAGTTATTATTCTATGTATCGTCAGTGAAAAAAATATTCCACAAGTAATTTTAATTTTACTGTAGAAATTAAATTCTAAATCAATAATTCTAAAACCCTATCATAAACCCTAAATTTTAAATTTTAACCATAAATCCTAAGTTCTAAACTTTAAAAACCTAAACAAACTAAACTTTTAAACTTTAAATTGGACCGGCCTGTGAAAAACAAAATATCCACCTCTAATACATGAAATATTTTCCCTTAATTTAAATACTATTTAAATTTAAATACGATTACTCTCGGACCGTAAAATGAATGAGAACAATTATAGGTACATAAAAAAATGCACATGAATGTAGAGATCTGAAAATGTGATGGGTGATTGACAGGTGAGGTTAGAAACAAGTGTAAAGAATCAGTTGGGATGGTGAAGATTTGTCCCCTCACCCTCCACACCTGATCAGGTTGAATTGAACCCACACCCCACCATTTGTGTTGTGTCAGCCACCTCCATACACCTTTGCTCCTCCTCCTCTTCTCCTCCTCCTCTTCACACTTCTATCAAAATCTCCATCTCTATTTCTGCCATGTGCTCATGTTTCTAATCTCATGAGACCAGTCAACATTTTTAACAAAAATGATGATAATGGAAAGTAAAGAGCAAAACTTGATTTCAAGTAACTTGAATTTTATAAATCCACTTAGGTAGTTTAGCTTGGATTTGAAATATATATGTGAAATTATTCAGATAACTTGAATAATTCAAACAATTAATTGAATTCAGTCTTTTTTTTTTCTCAATCGAAAGGTTATTCATTGTTCGTTCAAACTTGTTTTTATTACAATGATTGAAGAATTCATAGATACCAACTTTTTTTATTAAATAATGAGGTATTATATTTTCATGCCGAGATTTGAACACATACAAAATAAGGAAATATGAACATCCTTAGCCACTAGGCCAATTAGTGGATCTCTGTAGATATTCAACTGCTTGTCTATAACCAAAACAAAAGTCCTATATTTCCTGTTAAATTCTTGAACTTTATCTTATTCTTCTTCAAAATCAGTTGTTGATAGTTAAATGTGTGTTTGATTTACGAGATATAAGATTACTTTTAGAAATAAAATTATAGAATATAAAATTACTTTTTCATATTATAACTTGTTTGGTTCATTCGATTGGAATATAATATTATGACATTTGATTGATGAAATGTACGCTTATTTAAAGGTTGAATTGTCCTTTTTATAGATTTTGTTTTTTAAACATCTTTAGACTCCTTTAATTTATTTTAGTCTTAATTTTCATAAATTTGTAATATATTATTATAAATCTTAGCTAAAATCTTAGATTATTAGATGATGTGAATCAAATGTGTCGTAAAAGTGGTGTACTTATTATGATAGTTAAAAATTGTAATTTTAGTGAAATTTTTAGATAAACTATCAACTCTCGTGGTTTTTATAAAACAATTTTTCACTTATAATGACACATCCCTTGTGATTAAAGTCACATAAAACTTTATAATTATTTTATCAAATCAAGTTTGGTTAAAGAAATAAAATACCAATTCAACAAACACGAATTTTTTTCACTCGATTTAACTCAATACAATCTAAAACTCCTCCCAAATGTTATATGAAAAAAAGACTTTTACGTTAACTGGTTATTTTTTAGCTAAATTTGATCCTCAACCTTTTAAAAAGAGTTAAATTAGTTTTCACAAACTAAAATGTTGTCTATTCGAAATTCTTTCACTTATAATAAATTTTTGACGCTGTTGACATAATAGCTTGTATGATAATTTATGTATACTTCATGCTGACACAACACTATTTACCTCATGTGTATGTCGATAAATAGTTTGTGTACACTATTATAGTGTAGGTGTTATAAGTGATTTGGTTTTGTAAATGAGTTAAACTCTAAAAATTGTTTTTAATATACTGGTGTGATTATGGTCATGTTTGATAAATAGCGGTTTGAGCCAAAATTAGAGGTTTGAGCTAATATTAGAGGTTTAACTGGTCAAATTTGCTACTTTAGATGTTTGGTAAATAGCGGATTGGGGTGAAATCTCTAATTTTAAAAAAGCTGCTAATATGATCTTTTTGAGATTAGAGGTTTTGACATAAGAGTTATAAAGACCCTTTTACCCTTAATAATTATAAAAAATCTCCAAATAACCTAAATTTAACCTTTTCTAGTTTAATTCTTCACACTCACGTATTTACGTTATGACATTTGTAAACTAATATTTTTTCTTTTTATTCTCACACATTTATATTTGTACTTAAATTTAATAATTAATTAAATTATATGAATAATAAATTAATATATAGATCCTTCAAATATGCTTAGTAACGTTATATTAAAAAATTATTTTTCAAAATCTAATTAATATTAATAGATATAAAATATTGATAACTAATAAACTATTCAAATAAGTATCAAATATAATCATGCTTATATGTTATTATGTTTGTGTAAATAATCAAACAGCTATCTGTTAATTTTACCAAACACTTTTATACAATAAGCTAATACAATCTGCTAGTCAAATCAACTAATGCAATCAGATATCCGCTATCAGCTATCCGGTAATTGCCAAACAGGGCCTATATGTTAGTATTTGATCATACTTTTTTTAACCCTTTTACAAGGTACGCAACACATCTTGCACGCATGGATGTTCGAATTCGAGTTTCTTAGGATGAACATCATCCTCTTTTCCACTGGAGTCACTCGTTGGGCTCGAGTTAAGCTCTAATTTTTTTTTGAATAAAGTTAAACTTTAAAATTAAAATAAATACATTTAAAATGTTTTGATATAATTTTTATTGGCAGACGTGAGGTACCATGTAGTACTACTCTCGTAAGGGAATTAAATTAAAGAAGATAGAAATAACAAAAAGTCTAAGTACTCATACAATTGATTAACACTAGAAACCTAAAGTCAACTCGGAAATTAAGTATTTAGATCTCATCATTCACAACAAATGCATGTTACCATATTCCTTTGAACATATTAAATTTTTAAATGTGAACTTTCTTGTTTTTAAGCGTTACCAAGAGTTATTGGGAATGATTGATTTGGAATAATGTATGTAATTAATTAATGGACTGCATTATCTTAGAGGCTTTTTATTTAATATATAATCCGCAGGCTTTCTTGTAATGTCAACAAAGAAGACCATCATGAATTCCCATGTGATAACGGTTACATGCAGGGATGGATTAGAGGGAGCGGAGGGGTAGTCGTCCCCTTAAAAATTTGAATTTAATATATGATTTAAAAAAATTTCAAAATTTTTTTATTTATTTTCTATTGAAAATATATTTTCGCCCCCTAAGAATTTTGTAAGTTCACCCCCTAACATAAAATTATGTGTTCGTCCCTAGTTACATGAAACATTTGTTTGTTCATCTTCTTAATTAAATTTAATATCATATTATATTACATAAATGCAAAGTCAAACCCTAATAAGATGTGGCAGAACTCATAACCTCATTTATTTATTTAAAAAAACATATATACATTATAGCTTAAATTTCACTTCTCAATCAATGTAATAATTGCAAAATGACCCTTTGATATTTGAAAAAGTTTGTTTGATACCACTTACACACTTTTAACACGATCAAATCATTGTCACAAAAGAATAGAAATCATGTATTTTTTTAGTGTCATTATTTATGTCACACACTAAAAAATAGGTTTAGATATTGGGGTTAGAGTTTGGGATTAAGATTTAAAGTTTAGAATTTAAAATTTAAGGCTGGAGCTTTTAGTTTAATTTTTTTAATGTTAGTGCATGAAAATTGACAAAAAAAAAATAGAGGATATTTGTTCGTTACACAACAGATCGAAAACTTTCACGACTCGAACCCACAAATGCCCTTAGATTTGGGGACGTTGTTGGTGGTGGGTGGCACGTTCACATGCCCATGGGAGGCATCACTATAGTTTGGTAAATGTATTGGTGAGAAAGGTCGAACGCCGAACACACACGCACTTGAAAAACTTGATTAAATCTTCAATGCCGACGCTAGATTAATTGATTTCTTAGATCTGGTTGGTCCATCAAAGTGGGACATTCAATGACATGTAAAATTTTATGTTAGAAGATGCGAACCTATAAAATTTTCTGGGGTGAAAATAGATTTTCAATAGAAAATTTCGAAGGCCCTGGTTTCCATTGCTTTCCAAACAAGTTTTTGGCTCCAAAAGCTGATTTGAGACCAAAAACAATAAAAAAATAAATAGCTTTTCAGGCCAAAACTGCTTTTCAGCTTGGTTTGAAAAATGCTTTTCAAAAGCTGAAATTTTTAGCTTTTAGCTTTTTCAAAAGCACTTTTAAGTAAAATTACTCATATACCCTCGTTTATATCACCGATCCTTTTATATTTTCAAACAGAATGTTTAAAACAGACATTTTATTTACTTAAAAGTACTTTTTGACAGCAATACCAAACACTCCAAACAATCTAAAAACATTTTTTTAAATCACTTTTCAAAATCACTTTCTCACCGCATTATCCAAAAGCAATGCCAAAGTGGGCCTAAATCATATCCGAATTTCAAATTCTTAGGGAGTGACCTTCCCCTCCAGCCACCCTTCAATCCATCCCTGGGACATTCATCTTTAGTGTGGCATGTATCCACATTTATAAATAATACGAACTATATTATATGAAAAAAAAACTTTGATATAGATGCTGTGTAAACTAATTTACACAAGCCTTTTAGTTTTAGGGGTTAGAGATATGATTTTGGGTTCATGTTTTAGCGTTTAGAATTTAATGTTAGAGTTTAGAATTTGGGGTATAGGGTTTAGATTTTTAGGATTTAGGGCTAGGAATTTAATATTTGAGCTTTAAAGTATAAATATGTATGCTTGCATAAATAAATTTTACACGGCATGTATATCAAAGTTTTTCTCATATTATATTAATATACGTATTAAAATGTTAATATAATTCGTAAATATACCAAAGTTAAATTACAATAATAAAAATTTATATACGTTACCACTTACCAAAGCTAAATTAGAATAATCAAAATGGAAAATGAAAATCTAGAGAATGAGAAATGAGGAAGTGATAGGAAAAAAAACGACATAGTAAGTGATAACATACCCTTTTCAACAATGATTAAATAAAAAAAAAACAGCCTCTGAATTATATTATTTGTTTGCTTTTAGTTTTTAAACTGTTTTTTAATTAAAATAAGTACTTGAATTATTATTTTTGACCACTTTAAGTCCGGTTGTTATTTAAATTAAAAAATATTTTGGCTAATTATTATTTGTTTGATTTAGATACTTATTTTGATCCAAAAGATAGTCAATGGCAGATCTAGACTTCATATTAAGTAAGTTCAAGAAAATCAAAGCTAAATGAACTAAGTGGGGTCAAATAGGTTAAAATATATTTAATTTTTCTCTGTACACTCAAACTTTTTTATTTTTACAATGATTCTCTAGAGCCCAAGTGGGGTCAATTGACCACACTAAACACAACTTAAATCCGCCCCTAAAAATAGTTTAGAGACTAAAAGTAAAAAAAAAAACATGATTTAAGTATTTTTTGACCAAAAAATAGTTTAAGAACTTAAAGTAGTCAAAAATAATAATTTATTAATTTAAGAGCTAAAAACAAAAATAAATATAATTTAAAGGCTGATTTTTCATTTAAGCCCTTCAACAATACCGATAATCTTTCAACAATTTTCATTTAAATGGCTTTTATTTTTGTGAAATATGTTGACTTTGTAAATTTTTTGATGTGTTTGAGGCTTAGACTTATTGGTTTTAAATGTTCAACACGTGTCTTGAAAAATTATGAAAATTATACGAGTTGTCGAAATTTATTTAGAATACTTTTTTTCTTTTAATTGTCATTTTAATAGTTTTATATTTATTTGTTAAAAATAATTTTATATTTAATCATATTATATATAGATTTATGTATGTACAAAATAACATCAAAGACGAGTGGAGGTGAGATCTTATAATAAGTAATAAATGGACATTATAGGTAATGGATATGGATTATTATTATTATTATTATTATTATTATTATTTTATGTTTTTTAAATATAAACATTATTTCTATTTATAAAGCACCAAAAAGTTGTGTATAATATACATAATAATGTGAATGAAATAATGAAATGTAGAGTATATTAAATTTTAAAAGAAAAAATAACTATATAAAGCAATAAGTGAAGGCACATGGGGTGGTCAGCGGGATATGGACAGGGAAGAGTCTGAAGAAAAAATGGAAAGATATGCAACCAAAACAATAGCCCGATTCACACTTCAGGACAATATATATATATATATATATATATATATATATATATATATAAATTACGAATTATTAAAAAAAATTATCATTTTTTCGATAGGTCCAAAAAGAGATAAAAACATTTTTTTAAAAGAACAAGTGATATGTCTTTTAAATAATATTAATGGTTCATTTTAATATTATAAATCGAACAAACTGAATTACAAGAATTATTTTATAATAATTTTTTAGAATATTTTATCTAAGTTAACCAATCAATAAATTAAATATAATAAATATATAAAAAGAGAGAATAAGAAAAAAAGCTGCGGTTGCAGTGGATGGGTTAATAAACGACAAAAAGTGGAGCTAAAGAGGGATCCGGGAAGTTCTGCTGTGAGACAGACTAAAAAAAGGCAGACCGATTGTACCAGTATTTGGTTCTAACATAAATTCTTACATGGCGGAAACATAAATGCTTATAGTAACTGTAAGAAAAATGACAGTTACACAAATGCTTATCAAGGTAAGAAATTGTGTGATAACCTAGACGGTTACCCGATAACATTAAGTCTTACAAAACGCATAAGATTTTGAGTTGCTACATAAGTTCTTACGGAACCTACTTCAACTCTTACAGAAATTATTAGAAAAATGTTATAATACAAATTCTTACTGAAGATCACCAAATCCAAAACCCTTTCAACTTATGGTAAGAAATTGTGTTATAACATAAACTCTTAGATGATAACATTATTTCTTACCCAACTCATTAGATTTTGGGTAAGTACACAAATTCTTCATTAACCAACATAAATCCCTACACAAATGGTAGTAAAATATGTGATAACACAAACTTTTACCCATAAGAAATTGTGTTATAACATAAAATCGTAGAAGATAACATTCTTTGTTACCAAACTCATAAGAAGTAGAGTAGCTACACAAATTGTTGCAAAACCTACATCAATTATTACAAGATCAGTAAGAAAAAAAGTAATAACACAAACAAATCTAAAACAAGTGAAACTTATAGTAGAAAATTGTGTTATAACATAAATTCTTGAAGGATAACTTCATATCTTACCAAACTCATAAGAAATAGGGTACCTAAACAAATTTTTACGAAACCAACATATATTTTTATAGAACCGTTAAGCAAAAAGGTAATAAAACAAATTCTTACCCCATATAACTAAATCTAAAACCAATGAAACTTATGGTAGGAAATTGTGTTATAACATAAACTCTTAAAGGATAACTTTATATATTACCAAACTCATAAGAAATAGGGTACCTACACAAATAGTTACGAAACCTACATAAATTATTATAGAACCGGTAGAAAAAAAAGGTTATAACACAACTTCTTACCCATATTACCATATATGAAACTAGCCAAACTTATGGTAAAAAATTATGTTATAACATAAACTCTTGAAGGATAATTATATAACTTACCAAATTCATAAGAAATATGTTACTGTGATCAGAGGTTTTTTTCCCTCCTTCGAAAAATATTATAAAAAATGTGTTTCTTTACGGTATCAAAGAAGATGTCACCCGGAGACTGGGATGATGCTCGCAGTAGAACACAGTAAAATTTAAAAATGAAAAAATAGAGTCGCCACCGACCACTTTGGTAGGCCGAACACCGTTAAAAGGTAACCAGAGATTTAAAAAGTTTGGGTTCAGGGAATCAGTTACGCATGGGGAACGATTAGCACCCTCACAACGCCCAAAATTGGTACCGTTTTGATTAAGTGATGTGATCAAATTCCTTCAACCGATATGCTTGCCTAGTGGTGGAGAAGTCGATTTTGGGTGTTAATGGTGGGAAGTAAAAATTTGGACAATGGAAACAAGGATTTATAGTGGTTCAAGCTTCTAACAAGCTTTACATCCACTACCTTAGCTTCCCACTAAGGATTTCTCAAATCCACTAAGATTTCTTCTCCTTTTAACAAGGCTTAGGAGGCAACCTTTACAACCTAGACTCAATTACCAAGTCTAGCATCCAAAGCTTACAACCTAAGCTTTGGAAATCCTCTCAATCAAAGAAATAAAGCAAACAATAATACCTCACTACAAGGTAGATTTTTGCACTCTTTTAAGCATTCACCCAAACCTAAAACACTTGAGCAAATCTAACAATTAAAGCTCACAAGTGTTGTCTATACAAAGAATGAGAATTAAAAGCCCTAAGACAATTTTGGCATCATAATGTTGTTGACAATAAGATCATTAGTTGTTGCTAAAGCTTGAAGGATCCTTAAATACTCCCAATTGAGTTTCTAGACATTAGAAACCGTTAGGATTGAATTGGAGCCGTTAGAGGCTTTATTTCCCGTAATAAATACAGTTCTGGTGCTGTCCGTATCGATATGCGTGTACTCGTATCGATACGCGTGTACCTGTATCGGTACAGTTACTAGCCATTGCGCTCAGAATTGCTAACTGTATTAAAACACCTTGAGCCGTATCAGTACGCCTTGGTCTGTTTGGCAAACTGTATCGGTACGCATTGGTCCATTTCGGTATGCCCTACAATTTAAATAACGATAGGAAATAGCCGTTGAGAAGGTTGAAAATAGGATCGGTACGCTGCGTGGCATATCGAAACGATCCTACCCGTATCGGTACGCCTAGAGGCGTATCGGTACGATTTTTGGTTACTGGAAAAATATTGTAGCTGAAACCCTTGGACCGTATCGATACGGAGTATATCGTATCGATACGTCTGTGTTGAAAACGTTAGTTTAGCTACTTTAAATCATTTCCAAAACCTCTCAAAAACTTCTCAAACTTATTTTCAAGTTGTTTGTACTTAAATCCATTTTTGAAATCTTTTCAATTTAGTCCAAAACTATTTTTCAATTATTATATCAAAACATAAATCCTAACAATCTCCCCCTTTTTGATATAATAAAACCAACTTGAAAATTTGTTTTCTGAGATTCTCCCCCTAGTCAAAATAAAAATTGAATAAGAGACTAAATGTTGAAAATCTTATAAGCTCCCCATTATTCATTTGAATCAATTTTTCAAAACATCATCCCTTTTTTGTTATATCAAAAATGGTTCAATCTTTAAAGTTCAATAACAATGAGGAGTTAAAAAAATTGACAAAAATAAGTTTTGTTCAAAAAATTGGCTCCCCCTTACTCAAGCATCAATCAAATGTTAGTCCAACATGTATGATTAACTAGTTGAATTAAAAAAATCAAATTAAAATAAACTAAATTCGACTAATTTTACCACACTTAAATCAAAGGGGTGATGTAAAGCCTTCATTCTTCAAGTGTTCATCCTTTGTGTGAATAAATCTCCCCTTCAATTTTATCACTTGTTGATCAAGGCTTCATCACACCTACAAAAAGATAATCACAAATATTTTGGTATCCAAATTGTTTTGGATCCATAGGCATTAGTGGCACATAATTTAGTCCCTTTAGGAATCCATTTTTCAATTTCATCATTTTTAGTTGAAGTAGTTAGTCCTTTTGGGACCCAAATACTTCTAAAACCTTTTCAACTCAAAAATCTAGGGGCACTAGATTGTCTTTGATAAAAATTTGATTTTCCAAACATATTTTTCTTTTCAAGCTATTTGGAAATCAAATCATTTTCTTTCTTAAGATCTTCTACTTCCTTTTGATGATATTTTTCTAAATTTTGAAGCAAATTTTGTAAATTTAAAACTTTAAGTTCAAAATATTGAATTTTTGCTTCAAATTCCAAATTGGTTTTCACAAGCAAATCATTTTCATTTTTCAATTTAGAAATTAACTTTTTGTTTTTAGAAAATGAGGCTTTGAATTCAAAAACCAATTTGTCATAGGCCTCTTGCAACTCATCAAAAGTATAAGAATTTGAAATAGATGAGTTAGAAGCTACGTCTCCCTCTTGCAGGGCCATCAAGCATATGTGGGCTATCTTATCTTCATCGGTGGAGTCTTCATCACTCCATGTAGCCACACATGCTTTCTTTGATGATGATTTCTTTTTGTTGAAGCGGGGGCAATCAGATTTGGCGTACCTTGTCTTCTTGCAATTTGAGCACTTGGGGGAATCCACCATCTTCTTTTTCGATTCATGCTTGGATTCTTCTTTGTTCCTCTTCATGAATCGGGCCAATTCCTTGAAGAGATAGGCCATCTCTTCATCTTCACTTTCCTCCTCACTTCATTGTTCTTGGTGGCTTGTGGAGGATTGTAGAGCAATGATGTTGACATTGATTCCTTGCTCTTGGATTATCTTTTCATTCTCCTTCTTCAAGGGTAGAGACATCATCTCATGAGTGAGAAGAGACCCTACGAGCTCTTCAAGCTTGAGCTTCTTCATGTCTTTGACTTTAATAATGGATGTCTTCTTGTTCTCTCATGATTCAGGAAGTGAATAAATTAACTTCTAAATGAGCTTTTCTTCCGAAATCTCTTCTCCAAGACTTTTGAGTTGATTGAAGATTGTAGAGAACCGGTCAAACATGCTCTTGATGTCTTTATATGGATCTATCTTAAAGTTTTCATATTCGAGGTTGAGTAGACCAATCTTTGTCTCCTTCACCTTATTTGTCCCTTCATGGATTGCTTAAACTTTGTCTCATAGCTCCTTGGCACTCTCACAAGAAGATACATTTGCATATTTATCAAGGCCCAAAGCACAAAACAAAATGTATATGGCCTTGCAATTGAACTCTATCTTCTTGCGATCTTCCACGTTCCACTCCGTCTTGCTCCAATTTGGCACGAACGGTCTATCTTCAACTATGTCCCAAA
Organism: Hibiscus mutabilis; assembly: GCA_019671005.1. Taxonomy (NCBI): domain Eukaryota; kingdom Viridiplantae; phylum Streptophyta; class Magnoliopsida; order Malvales; family Malvaceae; genus Hibiscus; species Hibiscus mutabilis. The sequence goes on along the minus strand of CM033738.1, from coordinate 13,809,773 downwards.
GTCGGTAGTCTTTGCTCTTCATGAAGAACATCATTCTATGCTTCCAAGAAGCATAGTTGTCACCGTTGAAGAATGGTGGTTTGTCGATAGATAACGCCATGGAAGTCGGTTGACTTGTTTGTTGGTCGAGCTTGCCGGATCGCCTCAATAGGTGGTTAAACCTTCTCGATTGAGCTTTGCTCTGATACTAATTGATGTGCACAAATTCCTTCAACCGATATGCTTGCCAAGTGGTGGAGAAGTCAATTTTGGGTGTTAATGGTGGGAAGTAAAAATATGGACAATGGACACAAGGATTTATAGTGGTTCAAGCTTCTAACAAGCTCTGCATCCACTACCTTAGCTACTCACTAAGGATTTCCCAAATCCACTAAAATTTCTTCCCCTTTTAACAAGGCTTAGGAGGCAACCTTTACAACCTAGACTCAATTACCAAGTCTAGCATCCAAAGCTTACAACCCAAGCTTTGGAAATCCTCTCAATCAAAGAAATAAAGCAAACAATAATTCATCACTACAAGGTAGATGTTTTCACTCTTTTAAGAACTCACCCAAACCTAAAACACTTGAGTAGATCTAATAATTAAAGCTCACAAGTGTTGTCTATACAAAGAATGAGAATTAAAAGCCCAAAGACAATTTTGGCATCATAATGTTGTTGACAATAAGATCATTAGTTGTTGCTGAAGCTTGAAGGGTCCTTAAATACTCTCAATTGAGTTTCTAGCCGTTGGAGACCATTGGGATTGAATTAGAGCCGTTGGAGGCTTTATTTCCCGCAATAAATGCAGTTCTAGTACTACCCGTATCGGTACGCGTGTACCCGTATCAGTACAGCTACTAGTCGTTGCGCTCAGAATTGTTAACCTTATCGAAACACCTTGAGCCATATCGGTACGCCATGTCGATACGCCTTGCTTTGTTTGGCAAACTGTATCGGTACGCATTGGTCCATTTCGGTACGTCCTGCAATTCAAATAATCGTTGGGGAGGTTGAAAATAGAACCGGTACGCCACGTGGTGTAAAAAATGATCCTACCCGTATCGGTACGCATAGGGGTGTATTGGTACGGTTTTTGGTTACTGAAAAAATACTGTAGCTGAAACCCTTGGACCGTATCGATACGGGGTATACCGTATCGGTACGCCTGTGTTGAAAACGTTAGTTTAGCTACTTTAAATCATTTAAAACATTTCCAAAACCTCTCAAAAACTTCTCAAACTTATTTTCAAGTTGTTTGGACTTAAAACCATTTTTGAAATCTTTTCAATATAGTCCAAAACTATTTTTCAATTATTATATCAAAACATAAATCCTAACATTAAGTATTGTCTTTGCAAGAAAACAAAAATTCAATTTTTAATTTAAAATTTAATCCCCCCAAAAAGTCTAAGGAGAACATTTCCTTATTTACGAAAACCGAGGAGGATGGCATTTGAATGAGTCAGGATGTCACTTCCTAACCGGTTATTCGAAATAAAATGAAAAAAATTCCCTTAATATTAAAATAAGTTTTATGCATTAAAAAAAGGAAACCTTTAAGTAAATTTACGTATAATATAATACACATAAATCATATAGTAAAAAATATAATAATAAGAAAAAGAAAAAGAAAAAGAAGAAAAATAATAATGTACTTATATTTATAATATACTAAGTATAATGACACAATATAGTAAATATATTAATATAATATACAATAATAAAAATAATTATAAAAATAATAAATATATTAACATATACACAATAATATATTCTATGCACTATATACATATGTTAGGATTTATGTTTTGATATAATAATTGAAAAATAGTTTTGGACTAAATTGAAAAGATTTCAAAAATGGTTTTAAGTCCAAACAACTTGAAAATAAGTTTGAGAAGTTTTTGAGAGGTTTTGGAAATGTTTTAAAGTAGCTAAACTAACGTTTTCAACACATGCATACAGATACAGTATACCCCGTATCGATACGGTCCAAGGGTTTCAGCTACAATATTTTTCCAGTAACCAAAAACTGTACCGATACGCCCTTAAGCGTACCGATAAGGAGTGGATCATTTCGATACGCCTTCCCGCGTACCGATCCAGTTTTTTAACTACCCCAACGGCTATTTGAATTGCAGGGCATACCGATACGGCGTACCGATACAGCCCAAGGTGTTTCGATACGGTTAGCAAGACTGAGCATAACAGGTAGTAGTTGTACCGATACGGGTACACGCGTACCAATACAGATAGCTGCATAATAACATTTATTGCAGGAAATAAAGCCTTCAACGGCTTTAATTCAATCTCAACAATCTCCAACGGCTAGAAACTCATTGGAAGTATTTAAGGACCCTTCAAGATTCATCCACAACTAATGATCCTCAAGTCAACAACATTATGATGAAAATTTGTCTTAGAGCTTAATTTTATCATTCTTTGTATAGACAACACTTGTGAGCTTAATTGTCAATGTATGCTCAAGTGTTTTAGGATTTGGGTGAGTGCTTAAAGAGTGCAACCATCTACCTTGTAGAGAGGATTTCTTGTTTGCTTTATTTATTTTGTTAAAGAGGATTCCCAAAGCTTGGGTTGTAAGCTTTGGATGCTAGACTTGGTAATTGGGTCTAGGATTGTAAAGGTTGCCTCCTAAGCCTTGTTAAAAGAAGAAATTCATAGTGAATTTAGGAAATCCTTAGTGGGGAGCTAAGGTAGTGGATGTAGAGCTTGTTAGAAGCTTGAACCACTATAAATCGTTGTGCAATTTTTCCTATCTTTTAGCTTCCACAAATACACCCAAAAATCGACTTCTCCACCACTTGGCAAGCAATTCGATTGAAGAAATTTGAGCCCAACAATTGGTATCAGAGCGAGGCTCAATCGAGAAGGTTTAACCACCTATTGAGACGATCCGGCAAGCTCGACCAACAAATAAGTCAACTGGATTCTATGACGTTATCCATCGACAAACCACCATTCTTCAACGGTGACAACTATGCTTCTTGGAAGCATAGAATGATGTTCTTCATGAAGAGCAATGACTACTATCTTTTGGACATAGTTGAAAATGGACCGTTCGTGCCAAATCGAAGCAAGGCGGAATAGAACGCATAAGATCACAAGAAGATAGACCTTAATTATAAGGACATACACATTCTATTTTGTGCTTTGGGCCCCGATGAGTATGCTAAGGTATCTTCTTATGAGAGTGCCAAAGAGTTAAAAGAAAAACTTGAAGCAATCCATGAAGGGACAAATAAGGTGAAGGAGACAAAGATTGGTCTACTCAACCTTGAATACAAAAACTTCAAGATGGACCCATATGAAGACATCAAGAGTATGTTCGACCGGTTCTCTACAATCGTCAATCAACTCAAAAGTCTTGGAGAAGAGATTCTGAAAGAAAAGCTCGTTCGGAAGTTGATTTATTCACTTCCCATATCATGGTAGAGCAAGAAGATGACCATTATTGAAGTCAAAAACTTGAAAAAGCTCAAGCTTGAAGAGCTAGTAGGGTCTCTTCTCACCCATGAGATGATGTCTCTACCCTTGAAGACGGATAATGAGAAGATAATCAAAGAGCAAGAAGTTGAGTCAACATCATTGCTCTTCAATCCTCCACAAGCCACCAAGAAGAATCAAGTGATGAGGAAAAGTGAGGATGAATAGATGGCTATCTCTTCAAGGAACTTTCTCGATTCATGAAAAGTAATATAGAAGAATTCAAGCATGAATAGTGGATCCCCCAAGTGCTCAAATTGCAAGAAGACGAGGCACACCAAATACGATTGCCCTCGCTTCAACAAAAAGGGATCATCATCAAAGAAAGCATATGTGGCTATATGGAGTGATGAAGACTCCACTGATGAAGATAAAGTAGCCCACCTATGCATGATGACCCTCCAAGAGGGGGAGGTGGCTTCTAACTCATCTATTTCAAATCTTATACTTTTGATGAGTTGCAAGATGCCTATGATAAATTGGTTTTTGAATTTAAAGCCTTATTTTCAAAGAACAAAAAGTTGATATCTAAATTGAAAAATGAAAATGATTTGCTTTTAAAAACCAATTTGGAATTTGAAGCAAAATTAAGAGATTTTGAACTAAAAGTTTTAGACTTACAAAATTTGCTTCAAAAGAATAAAAAAGATCATCAAAAGGAAATAGATGATCTTAGAAAAGAAAAAGATTTGATTTCCACTGAACTTCAAAAGAAAAACAATTTTGGAAAATCAAACTTTTATGTAAGACAATATAGTGCCCCTAGATTTTTGAATGGAAAAGTTTTTAGAAGTATTTGGCTCCCAAAAGGACTAATTACTTCAACTAAAAATGATGAAATTGAAAAATGGATTCCTAAGGGGACTAAATTATGTGCTACTAATGCCTATGGATCCAAAGCAATTTGGATACCAAAAATCAAATAATTGCCTTTTGTAGGCGTGATGGAGCATGATCAACAAGTGATAATATTAAGGGGGCTCTATGCACACAAGGATGAACACTTGAAGAATGAAGGCTTCACATCCTCCATTTGGTTCAACTTTGGTAAAATTAGTTGATTTTTTTTAATTTGATTTATTTATTTTAATTCAACTAGTTAATCATATATGTTGGACTAACATTTGAATGATGCTTGAGTAAGGGGGAGCCAATTCTAAAACAAAACTTATTTTTGTCTAATTTTTTTAACTCTCCATTGTTATTGATCTTTATATAACAAAAAGGGGGGAGAATATTTTGAAAAATTGATTTTTCAAATGAATAAGGGGGAGCTTATAAGATTTTCAACAATTACTATCTTATTTAAATTTTATTTTTACTAAGGGGGAGAATCTCAAAAACAAAATTTCAAGTTGATTTTATTATATCAAAAAGGGGAAGATTGTTAGGATTTATATTTTGATATAATAATTGAAAAATAGTTTTGGACTAAATTGAAAAGATTTCAAAAATGGTTTTAAGTCTAAACAACTTGAAAATAAGTTTGAGAAGTTTTTGGAAATGTTTTAAATGTTTTAAAGTAGCTAAACTAACATTTTCAACACAGGCGTACCGATACGGTATACCCCGTCTTGATACGGTCCAAGGGTTTCAGCTACAGTATTTTTCCATTAACCAAAAACCGTACCGATACGCCCCTAAGCGCACCGATACAGAGTGGATAGTTTCGATATGCCTACCCGCGTACCGATCCAATTTTTAACCACCCCAACGGCTATTTGAATTGCAAGGCGTACCGAAACAGACCAAGGCGTACCGATACGACGTACCGATACGGCTCAAGGTGTTTCGATACGGTTAGCAAGATTGAACATAACGGCTAGTAGCTGTACCGATATGGGTACACGCGTACCGATACAGATAGCTGCAAAATGGTATTTATTGCGGGAAATAAAGCCTCAAACGGCTCCAATTCAATCCCAACGGTCTCCAACGACTAGAAAATCAATTGTTAGTATTTAAGGACCCTTCAAGCTTCAGCCTCAACTAATGATCCTCAAGTCAACAACATTATGATGAAAATTTGTCTTAGAGCTTAATTTTATCATTCTTTGTATAGACAACACTTGTGAGCATAATTTTCAATGTATGCTCAAGTGTTTTAGGATTTGAGTGAGTGCTTAAAGAGTGCAAAAATCTACCTTGTAGAGAGGATTTCTTGTTTGCTTTATTTCTTTTGTTAAAGAGGATTCCCAAAGCTTGGGTTGTAAGCTTTGGATGCTAGACTTGGTAATTGGGTCTAGGATTGTAAAGGTTGCCTCCTAAGCCCTGTTAAAAGGGGGAAAATTCATAGTGAATTTGGGAAATCCTTAGTGGGGAGCTAAGGTAGTGGATGTATAGCTTGTTAGAAAGTCGAACCACTCTAAATCGTTGTGCAATTATTCTTATCTTTTGTTTCCACAACAAACACCCAAAAATTGACTTCTCCACCACTTGGCAAGCAATTCGATTGAAGCAATTCGAGCCCAACAAATGTTACGAAAAAATGATTTTTCAAATGAATAAGAGGGAGTTTATAAGATTTTCAACAATTAATCTCTTATTCAAATTTTATTTTTACTAAGGGGGAGAATCTCAAAAACAAATTTTCAAGTTGGTTTTATTATATCAAAAAGGGGAGAGATTGTTAGGATTTATGTTTTGATATAATAATTGAAAAATAGTTTTGGACTAAATTGAAAAGATTTCAAAAATGGTTTTAAGTTCAAACAACTTAAAAATAAGTTTGAGAAGTTTTTGAGAGGTTTTGGAAATGTTTTAAATGTTTTAAAGTAGCTAAATTAACGTTTTCAACACAGGCGTACCGATACGGTATATCACGTATCGATACGGTCTAAGGGTTTCAGCTACAGTTTTTTTCCAGTAACCAAAAAGCCGTACCGATACGCCCCTAAGCGTACTGATATGGAGTGGATCGTTTCTATACACCTACCCGCGTACCGATCCAGTTTTCAACCACCTCAACGGCTATTTGAATTTTAGGGCGTATCAATACGGCCCAAGGTGTTTCGATACGGTTAGCAAGACTGAGCATAACGGCTAGTAGCTGTACCGATACGGGTACACGCGTACTAATACAAATAGCTGCAGAATAGCATTTATTGCGGGAAGTAAAGCCTCTAACAGCTCCAATTCAATCCCAACGGTCTCCAACGGCTAGAAACTCAATTGTGAGTATTTAAGGACCCTTCAAGCTTCAGCCACAACTAATGATCCCCAAGTCAACAATATTATGATGAAAATTTGTCTTAGTGCTTAAATTTCTCATTCTTTTATAGACAACACTTGTGAGCTCAAATGTTTATAGATGTTCAAGTGTTTTAAGATTTTGGTGAGTGCTTAAAGAGTGCAAACATCTACCTTGTAGTGAGGATTTGTTGTTTGCTTTATTTCTTTTGTTTGTAAGGATTCCCAAAGCTTGGGTTGTAAGCTTTGGATGCTAGACTTGGTAATTGAGTCTAGGTTGTAAAGGTTGCCTCCTAAGCCTTATTAAAAGGGGAATAAATCTTAGTGGATTTGGGAAATCCTTAGTAGGGAAGCTAAGGTAGTGAATGTAGGCTTTGGTTAGAAAGCCGAACCACTCTAAATCGTTGTGCAATTATTCTTATCTTTTGCTTCCACAACAAACACCCAAAAATCGACTTCTCCACCACTTGGCAAGCAATTCGGTTGAAGCAATTCGGTTGAAGCAATTCGAGCCCAACAACATAATACTATATAATATACATATATATAATACTAAAATAATAATAATATAATATAATATACTAATATGATATACACTAAGCATTATAGTAATAATAATAAAAATAATTATAAAAGTGATAATAAACATATAATAATGTATACATAATAAATTAGATATATATATATATATTATAGATATCGCATATATATATATATTACATAATAGTAACATATACTCACTATACATGTATTCTATAATATATAATAATATTATAATATAATATACATAATGTTAATGTATTAATATTCTAATATAATATACATACTAATGATAAAAATATAATAATAACAAAAAGTGATCAAATTAAAAACAAAAACTCAAAATAAAAGGATGAAATTGCCAAATATTTAAAAGTTTCTGGGACTTGCGAGAGGAATAAACCATGCGGCAAACCCTTTTTGAAAAAAACCTTTGGGGCGGGGGGACTAACAGCGTAATTTCCCCTTCGAAATTGGATAAAAATATAATTTAATGACCAAATTGAAAGAACTTAAAACTTTCAGGGACTTCTCAAATGATTATCCCATACGGAATGGCTAGAATGTAATTTACTCAATTTTAAAAAATTGCGCGGATCCTCCCGGGTCAGTTTGGGTGACAGGGTCGTGGCGTAAAATGACATTGTTTTGGGCCGAAGTTTAGATGCCCAAAACGGCGTCGTTTTAATTAGCCTATATGTTCATTTTTTAAACCCAAAAAATTATTTTACTCCGTCTTATAAAATAAACACCCCTAAAATGCTCTCAAATCCCCCTTAGCCGGCCTTGGGCGCCGGGTGGTCGCCGGCCGCGAATTACGGCAGTCCGGCGGCAGAGCGCCACCGTCACCGGCTGCTGGAAAGCCCAAAAATTTCTGAGAAGGTTAGTTTTTAAACCCTGATCTTATATTTGTTACTATTTTTTCTAAAATATACCCCAAAAACCCGTAGATATAGGTTTATTCAAAACCTTATTTTCGAAATAATAGATTTTTTTAAAATAAATAGAACCGTTTTACCTTTGGTTTGCTTGATCGGATTGAAGACTGAAATGTGGCTCGAATGATTTTTTCGAACTATTTTTTATTTATTTCCTCCGAAAATCCCCCTCTATTTTTCATTCGAACCCCCACTTTACATATGATTCCATGGGGGTTTAAATACTCGATTTGATACATATATTTGAAATAAAAAATAACAAGTTGCTCTGATTTTGCAGGACTGGGCGGCGGTCGAAAGAATGGGCAGTGGCCGCCAGTGTCAGTACGGCTTGGCGGCGGCTGCAAGGGCAAGTGGGGCGGCGGTGGCTGCAAGTGGGAGATTAGGGTTTAGGTTATTTTTAGGTTTAGGGGTAGTTGGGTAATTTAGGATATTAGGGTTAATGTGGGTTTATCTTCAATCAATAGGTTGTTTGTAATGGGTTTAATAATAATAATAATAAATGGGTCTGATTTGGGCTTTGGGTTTTGGGTAATTGGGTTGGTGGTTGTAATGGGCCCGGTTTATGGATTTGGGTCTGGCCCAGACTAAAAATGGGTACTACATGTACCTACACAAAATGTTGCCAAACATACATAAACTATTAGAGAAACCGTATGAAAAGAGGTCATAAGACAAATTATTATCTCATATCACCAAATCTAAAACCAACAAAACTTATGGTAAGAAATTGTGTTATAACATAAAATCTTAAAGGATAATTTTATATCTTACCAACTCATAATAAATATGGTACCTACAAAAAGTTTTACGAAACATACATAAATTTTTATATAACCAATAAGAAAAAAAAGTAATAACACAAATTATTACCTCATATCACCAAATCTAAAAGCAACCAAGCTTATGATAAGAAATTGTGTTATAACATAAAATCTTAAAGGATAACTTTATATCTTACCAAACTCATAAGCAATATAGTACCTACAAAAAGTTTTACGAAACCTACATAAATTTTTATAGAACTGGTAAGAAAAGCGGTAATAACACAAATTATTACCATATATCACCATATCTAAAACCAACGAAACTTATAGTAAGAAATTGTGTTATAACATAAACTCTTAAAGGATAACTTTATATCTTACCAAACTCATAAGAAATGGGGTACCCACGCAAATTGTAACGAAACCTATATAAATTATTACAGAGATGATAATAAAAAAGGTAATAACACAAATTCTTACCCCATATCACCAAATCTAAAATCAGCCCAACTTTTGGTCGGAAATTGTGTTATAACATAAAATCTTAAAAGACAACTCTATATCTTATCAAACTCATAAGAAATAGGGTACCTACACAAATTGTTACGCAACCTACATAAGTTATTATAAAAACGATACGAAAAAAGTAATAACACAAAATCTTACCCCATATCACCAAATCTTAAACCAGCGAAACTTATTGTACGAAATTGTGTTATAACAAAAACTCTTAAAGGATAAATCTATATCTTATCAAACTTATAAGAAATAAAGTACCTACACAAATTGTTACCGAACCTACATAAACTATTACAGGAACAATAAGAAAAAAAGATAATAACACAAATGATTAACTCATATCACCAAATCTAAAACTAGCAAAACTTATGGTAAGAAATTGTGTTATAACATAAAATCTTAAAGGATAACTCTATTTGTTATCAAACTCATAAGAAATAAGGTACCTACACAAATTGTTACGAAACCTACATAAATTTTTATAGAACCGGTAAGAAAAAAGTTAACAACACAAAAGCTTACCCCACATCACCAAATCGAAAACCCTCCAGACGAATGGTAATAATTTATGTTATAACCCGTTTTCTTATTTTTTCGGTACGAATTTATGTTGGTCTCGGTACGAGTTTATGTAGAAGCATAAAATCTTATGTGTTTGATAAGAAATAATATTTTTGGGTTAAGATTTATGTTATAACATAAATTCTTAACATGTGTTTGAAGGTTTTAGATTTGATTAACTAGGTAAGAATTTATGTTGCAATATTTTTTCTTATATTTTCTGTTATATTTTGTGTTATAATTGGGTAATACTTTATGTTATAACCGGTTAACCTATTTAACCTTTTACCACTTTTTCTTTTCTTTTTTTAAATCTAACTGTCCATTTTTTATCCAATCTAACAATTATATCAATACTGTTTTCTTTTAATACTTTTCCGGAGGGATTTTTTTTTTTACGGTTAAATTTTAGTAGCCATGCAACGGCCTGTGTTTGGCTTCGGCTCCTATCATGGCTTGGCTTGATTTATTCACGCGTTAGAGGACGATTATTTGGTCCCAGTTCTCACCTCTTTACGCGCTTTTCCTTTCTTTCTCGATTTTTGTATTCTACGTATATTTTGTTTCTTATGTCATAATAGTATTTTATATTCTTTTCCATATTTCATAAAACTAACAATTTGTAGTAGTAGTAGTGTATATATAAACATATATATATATATATGATCAAAACTTATATAATATTGATTTAATATATATTATATATGAATATATGTTATATTTTAATATACAAGCTTTGTAAAAAATTTACGCAATCCTTTATATTTAAATTATAAAATCTAAACTTACACCACTAACCCTAGCATCCTAAAAACTTAAACTTTAAACCTAAAATCCTAAACTCTAAATTCTAACCATAAATCTTAAATTATACACCTTACACACTAAACCTCTAAAACTTAAACCCTAACCTCAATCTCTAAACCTTAAAATAGAAAGGCTTGTGTATCAAAATATTTTTCTATGAATATATAATATCCTTTTATAATGTATATAATTATTTTTAATAGTATCAAATTTAATTTCATCTAGGCGCTTCTAATTTAAAGTTATTTTAATAATCCGGTTGGGAATTTAGATTTATATTTTATTTATATATCATATAAGTGCTACTAAAAATATATACACATTATGGATATATAGCTAAGTTTCCATAGAAAATAGAGTTGAAAAACGTCAGATATGGAGTTACTAAATTTTAATTCATATTAAAAATTTTAAAATTATTACTAACTAGGCATATAATAAATCCATGAATTTGAAAAATAATCATGAATATCACATAAGAAAAACAAACATCTAAATTCTAAAAAGTTTTGAAAAGATACCTAAATGGCAAACAAGAATAATAGCTTAAAAAATAGTTAAACCTCTAAGTCACAATGGTCTACTTTTGATTTTAAAATTAGGATAAATTACACCATTAATTAGTTATAGGTATATTAACGAATAATTTATTTTTTAAAGTAACAATTTAATTACTCAATTAAAATTTTGTTACAAATATGTCACTTTTTTAGAAATAATAATTTGGTCAATCAATTAAAAATTTGTGACAAACATGTCACTATGTGGTTAGAATTGAAACATGACTTGGTATAATAGTAGTTTTAATCCCCAAAACTTATACATTATATCAATTTAGTCTTAATTCAAAAATAATTTAATAAATTTAACCATTTATATTTAAGAAATTCAACAATGCACCTTCTTGACACAACCTCCAACCACTTGTCGCATTCCATTCTACTGTCCCTTAGCTTGATAATCGACAAATGTGAAAGCTCGACAAACACAATTACTTTACTAGTGGACAATTGATAGACCAATGGAATATACCCATTATGACCTTAATGTTGTCTTCTAATATACATAGTCAATTCACTAATGAAAATTTTAAATGTGAAAGGTTAAATTTATTGAATTAGAACCAAATTAATAGAATGTATATGTTTCGAAGAATAAATTTGTTATTATATCAAGCGGGTTGTTTCAATTTAAATGACAGAGTGGCATGATTGTAAAAAAAAAACTTAATTGAATGACTAAATTGTTATTTCTAGAAGAAAAGTGACATATTTGTTACCAAACCTATAATAAAGTGACATGTAATTAAGTGACTTGATTGTCACAAAATTTTAATAGTGTGACTAACTTGTTACTTTTAGAATAAAAGTGATATTTGTTACTGAACTTATAATTAAGTGACCTATGGTATATTTCACCCTAAAAATTATACTACAATCCCGTGTACGTATGAAATATGAACTCTAACCCTCATTAAGTGAGTGATAAAAAAAATTTGATGCTTATTAAGTATGATTCTAATGCCTTTTAATTAATATTACGAGTTTAAATCTTATGAATGAAAAAATAACGTGAGAAAATATCACGTCTTATTTAAAGATTTTATTCGACTCGACTGTGAATCATATTAAAATTCATATATCCACCCAACACAAGTAGATCTCAGAGAAAAAAAATATAAACCCTACAACTTCACACTAATCCTCACTAGAAATTTAGTTCAAGGATTATCTAAAAAAAAGAAATTTAGTTCAAGGATGCATGTGCAGCATGCCCAATTATGTTGATCACACATCCTCAACCTTTTTGCCTAATTCTTTAGCTTCAAATAAAAGAAAAGGGAAAATAAAAACATAACTGCCCATGTGTGAGGCACATCACATAGTACTCCAAAGTCCAAATTTAGCTAAACCAAAGCTTAAGCCAAACATTTATTCAAGAAAAATAAAAAAAAAAGATGTGGGGTTTGAATAAGTTGCAAAAAATGTGGACTGCATTAATTATATGTGGTATTATTAAAGTATTTGGTATTTCATATTTATATTTAATACGTGAAATTATTATATGGTTCCTGTTTATCATATCATTTATGGTCTCATCCAATAAGATTCATTCATTTAATGACATGTAGAAAAGATATGATTCACCTTAAAAAAAAATGAGATGAAAAATTATTATTGGATGAGACCATGAATGACGTAATGAGTCAGACCCATCTAATAATTTTTCATTTAATACACAATTATTTAAATATATATTAACGGGTTGATTCAAGTAATAAGTAGATTGATATCGTTTAACTAGATTTTGAGTTCGAGACCTTGTATATGTAGAGAATCTCTACTTGAAGACTTATCCACTAAAATCAAGTGTGCGACGTATGTCGATCTAAATTAGTTAGGACAAAGCTAGAAGAACCGGAGGGAAAAAATAAATATATTCACATTCTTATTACCTTTTCAACAACAGTTTAACCCCCCTTTCCCCATTTCAGATCCTCAATAAGTACCCCCACCATCTTCCCGCTTTCCCCCCACCCCACAATCAACACACCGGCACTTCTCTCTTTTTCCCTTTTTAAAGAAAACAAAACAACGATGGCTACTCTCACTCCTCCTCCTCCTTCTTCATTGAGTGTGCTCTGTTTTGCTTCATTGTTGTCCTTTCTTGCTGTGGTGAATGCAAGAATCCCTGGAGTTTATACTGGTGGAGCTTGGGAAAGTGCTCATGCTACATTTTATGGTGGCAGTGATGCTTCTGGGACAATGGGTATTTGTTTTGCTATTTGTTTTGCTCCCTGCATTTTCCATTAAAATGTGACTGAGAATCCTGGGTGGTTGTTTTTTTTTTTGTTTAGGCGGTGCATGTGGGTATGGGAATCTCTACAGCCAAGGCTATGGCGTGAACACGGCGGCTTTAAGCACGGCACTTTTCAACAATGGCCTCAGTTGCGGTGCTTGCTTTGAGATCAAGTGCGCAAACGACCCGAGATGGTGTCACGCCGGCAGCCCTTCCATTTTCATCACCGCCACTAACTTTTGCCCTCCTAACTATGCTCTCCCGAACGACAATGGCGGCTGGTGCAACCCTCCACGCCCTCATTTTGACCTCGCCATGCCTATGTTCCTCAAAATCGCCGAGTACAAAGCCGGAATTGTCCCAGTTTCTTTCCGTAGGTGAGTCAGTAAAATCCCTCTTCTTCTTCATAATTTTCTTAGGAGCCAAACAGTTTTTAATTGTTTTTTTGTTTATAGAGTGCCGTGCCGAAAGCAAGGGGGAATAAGATTCACCGTTAACGGATTCCGTTACTTCAACCTGGTTTTGGTCACCAACGTGGCGGGTGCAGGGGATATCGTAAAGGTGAGCATCAAAGGAACCAAAACTGATTGGATGAGCATGAGCCGTAACTGGGGTCAGAACTGGCAATCCAACGCCGTTTTGGTGGGCCAGACGCTCTCGTTTCGAGTAACAGGCAGTGACAGACGAACCTCCACTTCCTGGAACGTGGCACCAGCTAATTGGCAGTTCGGCCAAACCTTTACCGGAAAGAATTTCCGCGTTTGAATCTCCAATACTTATTATCATTACTTTAATTTACCTTTGTTTCCCGCTCCTAAAATTTCCTTTATTTTCCCGGGAAAGTTTGTAGTTGTGGGAAAGTGGGTAAAAAGCAAAAACAGGGCTTTTGGCTTTTGGTAGGATTTACCAAAATAAAAGGGTGATATATAATTAGGAAAGTGAGTATAGTGAGGTAACTTTTGTTTTTCACAGCAGTGTTTTGTTTGTCACTTGTTGTGGAGCTGGTGGTAATAGTAAAAACTCCAGCAAACGGTTAAAACTGTAAGGAGAGGCTGAAGCGGTTGCAAATCAAAGAAAAAATGTAGCCCGCAGCCGTTGGTTATGTGTAGTAATTTTTACTTTTACTGCTCTTAATACTGTACTTTTTTTATGTTATATTTTGCTTCATTGAGCTTGAAACGATATTTAATACGGCGGATGCTTGTAATCGAATTCTCAAAGCAAATAACTTTGGACCCCTCTCTCTTAATGTCTGTAATGTTAAGTGGGCAGCCATAACTGCCCGTAGTTTTAAAGAAAGAAATATGGGAATTCACTAATTGATCAACTGACCAAGAATATTTATATCATTTTATTTTATATAGATTCGAATTTCGACATCTAAATATAAATATATCTTTATTTAATAAAAAAATATGAGTTTTCTAAGCAATTCAAATGCGGGGCTTTATTATCCAGATTTGAGAGTAGGCAGCTAATTTTAAAAAATAAATAAATAGGGTTGGACCATAGAAATAGAGAAGATTGAATCGAATTTTAATGGTAAGATGATTTATGATTCGTAAATTAAAAAATATTAGGTTTTTAGACAATTCAAACGCGAGGACTTCATCATTTATCAATAATAGTATGTTAGAGATTCGAATCCTTACATTGTAAAATAAGAAACCTAGGTTGAGAGGGCTGCTTGAGCTTTTACAAAATTTGATTTTGTTTAGTTGATCAATGAGTCGGATATTGATCGTTTAATAAAAAAATAGTACATAAAATTATAATATTTTTTATATATTAAATATTAATTTTAAAAATTATTAATAATTTTTATTTACTGAAAAAAATTACAAAAATATTGAAATATTTGAAAATCCGAGAATCGAACCTAGTTTGCCCCTAACCTAAACTGCAGAGTAGGGCTTTACATAAACCACGCATGTTGGTTGATGGTGCAGAAGAGCATGTGATTCTAGCCTGGCACTCAGCTGCTGCCGTTGCCGTCTATTTTAACTTCCTTTTTATGTTTACGGCATCCAAGTCCCAACCCTTTGCTTTTTCACTTTGTTTGATGCCCCCTTGCCTCTCTCCCTATCTCATCGTACATGATATCAACGGTCCAACATAAAAATATTATTTGATACTTGAAATAAACATAAATATAATATAAATCCTAAAATTTGTCAAAATTTCTATAATTATTGTTGTCGGGAAGGTCAGGCACAGAATAAGGAGATAAAGATGGAGGCAAAAATAAGTAAAAGGGTAATGGTCGACAACTGTCGGTAGTAGTTCACCCATTCTGATGTGTACAGAGAGTCATTGAAGGTAATAAAAAAATGTACGAAACGAATATGCAAAGTTGGTCTTCTCACTCCCCTCTGGTCATGAGATATTTATAAATGAGAGATATTGTACGAAAGAATTGAGTCAGGTCTAGTAACGACTATTGATGAGTCGTCACTCGTCAGAATGAGACATTGTCTTTGACTCATAGGTTTTTCACCTTATGTTTTGACTGTCAGATAGTAGACTTAGCTGACCGGTTAGATGAATTTGATGGCTGTAATGTTGATAGCAGGATAATTTAGCTGAGGTGTAGTGCAGATGTTGGAGGTTCTGAAGATAAGTATATCTTTTTAGAGGTTACCGATTCCTGAGTTCTTAACAGGGTATAACAATAATCATATAATGTTCTAAGATTATACGGAAAATAATATGAATTAATATATCTAACTAGAACATACCACTTGTTATGTTTTGAAAAATTAAATTAAAAATATAAATATATTATTATGTAATTATTAAATTTTAAAATAAATAAAAATACCACGTCATAAAGTTAATGTAAATATGTCACAAATATGAGAATGTATTAAACATTTAAACTCCATAAAAACAAATTATTATTTTGTAAAGAGTTATGTGTAATTTAATCATAAAAAAATAACACGAATACATGATAATGTAATTTTCTCTAAAATGAATCAAGATTATGGATTAAGTCAAAAGGCAAGGACTAAATCTTAAATTTATGTATAATATCAAAGTGTTTATGTAAAACAACCTAAATATGCTTTAAATAAATGACATTAGTTGCGTGGCTCATTGGCAGCCTCAAATTCCTATTTCAAAACCATGTGTTATTTACGGTACAATTATTAATGATTTGCACCAACAAAAGTTAATGATTACGGTGTCTTTGATCCTTTACCTAGACCTAAATCTCTCTAATTTTTCAACGACAATGTGGAAATCCATTAATTACGAGTTCAAACTTGAACTATTTTTAAATAATTTTTATCTAAAAAAAATAAATTTTGTTCTTACTGTCTTAAACCCACAACTTAAGAAAAAGAGAGGGTATCAACTGAAAAATTTAACAACCTGCTCTATAAATTATTAACTTAAAAGATGAGTATTTTAATTTTTCTTTAAAAAAACTATGCATAAAAATGCCCCAAATTTAATTTGAACCGTTTCTTTCATATTCTCAACTTTTGTAAAAAGTTTATGAATAGAATTTGTCTATTATTTTTTGTGCCTTTTATATACTCTACTAATAATTTTATGTCACGCGACATAAAATTATTAGTGAAATATATAAAGGAACAAACGAATTTTATTTAAAGTTTATAAGTTACCTTCGCTTTTAGTTATATTTTTTGTTTTTGTCTACAAATAACATTTTATTTCACCAAAGCCAAAAACACCAACAAAAATCAAATACCCTTTTAGACAAGATGTAGATATGGGCCAACAAAAATAGACAAACCCATACAACAAAAAGCCCCTCCAACGACGTCCAAAGGTTGACATAAGGCACCGGAAGGATAAGCCTCTATCAAACAACCAAAGAGCACCACAAAAAAGTCAACATACGAATCAAAGAATGAAGGATTAACTCGGGATGAAAGAGGGAAGGCTGTGGACTAAGAAAAACAAAACTTGAGAGAGAAGTTAAATTTTTGGAGTTCATGTTAATTTTGTTTTATGAAAAATGGTATACCTAATTTAGAACCAAAATAAACATCTTTTCATGAATATATGGTATACCTAATTTAGAATCAAAATAAACATCTTTCTAAAGCTTGTTCGCTTGTTATGATGGTTGATCATGGCCTTGTTTTGGGCCGACTGAGGGTATTTTTTACTACTCGGGTCCTCCTTTTGCTCGGGTTGGAGGTTTCGTTTTTGCATTGAACGTCCTTCATGCCTTTTCTCTTATTTCTTTCCATGCTCATTAAGCAACTTTAATGATAAGATCTTGGTCTCTTTCGAGAAAGGAAGCTTACCTTTGGACGAAGCTCTCTTAAAGGTGTCGCCTGCTTGGGTGGTGGTGGTTGTTCACTTGGGTTTTATGATTGGTTTATGTTATGCCCTTTTTCTATTCTTTTTTTGGTAGGCCTTCCTCCTGTTCTTTATGTTTGCTTCCCCACTACCTGGGTGTTTCCTTTATACTGTTGCGTGGCTTTGTTAATTGTTATAAGGCTCTATGTGGCCTCCTTAGGGTTTATTCCCTTTTGCTTTTAATGAAATCTTTTTTATGTCAAAAAAAACCTTGCTTTACAAGAAAGTATTGAAGCAAAATGTCCTAAAATCAGAGAAAGGGACCCTTTTGGGCTATCTGAGTTTTTTATTTATGCTTTCCCTTGGCATATTAGTGACTTCAAAAGATGCTTCCACTTAAGATAACTGGTTTTTACAGACAAATGGTATCTCTTTCACTGTTTTTCTTTAAAGAAAAGATCATGGTTGCATATGTATGCCTTTTTAGGTAAAATAGTAGGGCGGTGAAGCTAGGCCATGGTTTTGGATTCCAATGTTGACAAAATGGCAAAACTCTGTTCATTATATCATCAAATAGACAATAAGTACAAAAGGGAAAAGAAAAAGGACGACTTTTGAGAATTGAAAAATCAAATCATACTTCACCCCTTCCTCACAAATTCGGCTTAAAGACAAAAGTGGAGAATTAGGTCCTGTTTTTATTAAAGTAGACCTAAAATTTTATATTTCTCAAACTGCGTTATTATATAATTTTTTTAATAGTTATCTAGAAAAATAATTTATATTTAAAGTCATCTAAAAAAACGACCCCTAAATCGTTCACGTAGGAAGATTTTAATTTTTACAAAAAGCGAGTTTGAACCCCGCTTTCTACAGAAAGCGAGTTCCATGTTAAAAAACACGAGAAATTATTTTTTTCTTTTTTTTACTAACTTACTCAACGTGAAACTCGCGTTTTGCAGAAAGAGAGGTTCGACCTCGCGTTCTGTAAAAAAGCGAGGTCTTCTTATGTGGACAATTTAGGGGTCATTTTTCTAGATAACTTTGAATATGAGTCATTTTTCTAGATAACTATTAAAAATGGGTTTTTATATAATAATGCCTCTCAAACTAGCATTATTATAGTGAACTCGTCGCACATGCACAATGAGTTCTAAAATAATATTATTTTTTATTTAAACTTGCTGTAGAAGCACGACGAGTTTCGAAAAAAATTCCACCCAAATTTCCGTTTAAATCTTAAGCAAGGTGATTAGCGTAATCCTCACTCGAATTCGTCGTAGGGGCATGAAGAGTTTCAAGTGAGTTAACGACAGCCGTGACATTTCAACATAACACCGTAACTTGAAAATACGACCGTTGGTCAACGAATAGAAAACGAAACTCGTCGTTTTCTATCAGTTGACCAACGATCATATTTTTCAAGTTAGGATTTTTGTTGTTTAGTATAAATAGGAGTTTGGTGTAGAGTGTTGATCACCTAAATATTCTTCAACCTCTTTAGTTCGAGCAAAACTACCAAGATTATGAATCCGTGTGATTTTTGTAGAGCTTCGAAAAAAGCAAGAACTCAAAATATTTCAGAAGATGAAGGGTAACATTTTTTTAGTTTTTAGATTATGGTGTTCGTGATTCTTTCTTGGTAAAAAATATTTTGAGATCAGGGATTAGAGTTTATGAAATTATTTAGATATGTGCTATTTTGTTTAATTGGAATATGAAATAATGTTGAAATTTTGTTGTTCGATTGATTTGTTATGGTGTAAGATTTTTTGGCGCAGAATTATTGGAAAAAGAATGACTTTGTTTAAGACGTGAAGAAGCACACATCACGAACAACATAAACTTATTGGTAATAATTGATTAATTTTTACGAATTTTAATTTGTTTTTTGTAAATGATAAAGTAGTAATTTAATTTAAATCTTGTGTTTGTAGACGGAGGAGACACTATTTCCGCCCCAGTTGCTATGGAGTGATCCGCCAAGCATGGAAATCAGTGGATTTCTAGAGACAACCGGATTTAGTTACGCAGAAAATATTTGTGACTTTTAAATCATGCCTTAGTTGATTAATGGGTTGGTGGAGTGTTAGAGATCGAAGACATACACATTCCACATACCGTGCGGGGAGTGCATAATCACCCTTGAAGATGTTGCTATGCATCTTGGTGACAAATATATCCCTGAATATTATTGTATGCAGTATTTGGGGGAAGGCACCATATGTGGGGGATATAGCTGGCAAACATGTGAGGATGATGCGGCTCAAGAATACGTTTCAAGTGGATCAAAATTCTACAGTGATAGAAATCGCATGCGCTGCTTGGGCCTATATATTGCCTTCTCGGTGGGATGCTACTGCTAGACAAATCGACTTCGCACACTGTAATCACTCATTTTTGTTCGAGTTTTAGTATTATTAGTATTATTTTAATAGTAATATTATTAATATAAAATCAAAAAAATAAAAAAAGTAAAAATAAATAAATATATATAATAATGATAAAAAAGGAAAAACAAAAAAAAATTATGCAAAAAAAGAGGAAGCAATGCGTGGAGCACAAAGCTCCATGTCAACATTTCCCCTCCCAAATTGCCTATAAAAGGCAGGGAGGGGCAGCCTTTGAAGCACAAGCAAATCAGCCCAAAAATTGGGGACAAGGCCGGCCGAATAAGGCTGGCCAGGGGTAGGGGGCAGTGCCCTCGGCCCCAACTGGTTCGATCCAGCATTCGATCGGGGGTCTCTTTTGAGTCCGATCTAGTTAATTTTTGGGCTATGACGAGGTGGCACAAAGATCTTGGTGGGGCTCGGTCGAAGTTTTTCATTCGAGCTTCGAGTGGGTAAAATTCGATCCTTATCTCTATTTTTATTTTATTGTTGGTTTATATCTAGGATAGTTTTTTGATTATATTTTTAATTATTGATATATTTTTATATTAAATATAGTGTGTTAGATAGTTTAGTATTTATTTAATATTAATATATTTTTAATATTTTTCGTGTTATGTTAAACCTAGTTTTTAGGCCTTTGATTCCGGTATTCTAGTGGGAGTGTCATCTCAGTCTCTAGGTGTCATCTCCTTTGGTACCGTGTAGATCGAGGCAAATTTAATCACGTATTCTAGGAATTAATTATTAAATTAAATCAAATTTTATATTTTTCTTAATAAATACGATACGAACCCGTTAGGTACCAATTTTGGGCGGTGTGGGGTGCTAACCCTTCCCCATCCGAAATCGACTCCCGAACTCAAGTTTTTAAAATCTTTGGTTTTGTTTTCAGTGTCCGGTCCACCTTATCCAAGTGACTAGTGTCGACTCCATAATTAAACAAAAACTATACGAGATTTCTTAAAATTCCCTTTTTTCAAATAAATTTTTTAAATAAAATTATTATTTTAGAAAAAATAGTCGCTACAACATGACGACTTCACTGGGGACAATTTTTGTTTTTACAAAAAAAGAGTCAAGCCTTAGTTGGGTTAATATCGTAATTATTAGAGAAAAATTTAAATTTGATTTAATTTAATTTTTAATTTCTAAGCATTGTTTGATAAAAAAATATTCATCATATAGTAGTCTTAGAACCTTTAGGAGGAGTGATTACTTCGCTTCGTGGGGTTTTCACCTCCGTACATTGTTGTAATTCACTTCCGGAATTCAGTCCTTATATTTCGTGAAGTTTTCACCTTTGTATGATATAAGGGTCGTATTCCCTCGAATTGATGTCCGAGCGACAGTTCGAGTACCGTTTTCTTTAGAACCTAACCACATATAGTGGACCGTAAGAGCCCACATGTTAGAGCCATACCAGTATTCTTTTCGACTAGCAGTAACCTAATTTAGGCTTTGTTTTTTGTATTTTTGTTTGTCTAAGCATGTCTCAATCGTATAATTTAATTGTTTTAATTTATTACCTTTATTTATTAGTTGGCATTTCATTTGTTTAATTATTTTTCTACACTAACACAATTTTCTTTTCTTTTTCTCTATGTTCGTTCTGCATTGCATTTTCATAGCATAACATAAAGGTATTTATTTTGCAAGTGGTCATCACTGTAGAAGGCAATCGCAATAAACAAGGGGTCTCGTGATCAGATAGAGTGGATAAATTCCGAGCATCACTCGAAGAATAGAGAGGATGAATCATTTAAAGATTTTGAATCAAACAAGGTAACTATTATTCGCGTTGAGGACGGGTGAATTGAAGCACAAAAATTGAAGTAGCAGATGCGTCCGACACAGTAATGCCACTAAGTCAAAAAATGAATCTCGCACGGGATCATGAAAGAAATTGACTCGTTTGTAGGACGAAGTCAAAAAAATTTAGGAGTTAGGTCCCATCAGCATTTGTAAAAGCCTAGAAGAATATCTGATGTAACAAGCCTTTTTGTTTAATGAAAGCCTTTCTATGATAATCACTTTGCGACTAATACCTTATTGCATTCATATTTATATTTCATTTCAAATCATAGGTGTTGATTCAAAAAATATTTTATATTAGGAGATCTTTATAATGAGAGAGATGTTTTATAATATATAGAGTTGGATGATGCTATGATCTAGAATGATCCGAGTAGAAGTAAATAGAGAGGAAATAGAATTAGAGCTCCAAGTATCGCTTCACTCCAAGAAATCAAGATACTAGGAAGAATGGCTATTATCAATATTTTGTAAACATACATCTTCTCTTGATAAAAATCTTCCTAAAAGATTATTTGAGAATCAACACCTCATTTTCATTCATTCTTGCATTTTTATTGTTATGGTTTATACATTTCGTACATTGCATTACCTAATACGTTCTTACATCATAACATCTATTTTTTTCATAAAACATTCGTAGCAATTGCATCTTTGCATCGGCTTGATAGAATGTGCATGCATCTCATTTGCATAAAATCACTTACAATTTTTTTCACAATTTTTAAGGAAAGATAAACTTTTATATCCTTTCAACCAAATTTCTAAATCCAGTCCTTTCATAGGAGAGATTATAAAAATTGAACATTTTAATTTGTTTCAACAAAATTTTTAGATCCAGTCCCTTCACAAGGACATTTTTGATTTTTTTCATCCTCCCATGAGAATAAATATTTTTTAAGCAAGGTTTTCTCAATCCTTTCACAAATACGCTTGTTTAGTCCTTTCATAAGGACTTTATTTCAAAAATGATAATAAGAGTTTCTTCTTTGATCCTTTCATAAGGACATTTTTTAATATGAGCCTTTTTAACTCAGTCCTTTTATAAGGACATTTTTCAAAGAAAATATTTCTTAAATTCAATCATTTCATAAGGATATTGTTATAAAAAAAGAAAAGAAAGAAAATAAATTTCTCAATTCTACCCTTTTAGCATGTTTTTTGATATTATTAATTCTTAAGAATGTTTTTTAGTTCTTAAGAAGATTTTCCTCAAAACAAAAAGAATTTCTTAATTCTTAAAGGTCATTTTCCTTTAAACAAAAAGAATTTCTCAATCCTTTCCTTTTTTTAAGATTTTTTTTCTCTTTTTCTCAAAAAAATTTCTCAAAAAACAAAATTTTTCAATCCTGTCCTTTCTTAAGGGTCGTTTTTTATCTCAAAAATTATTAAAGATGTTTTAATTCTACCAGTCTTAAGAATGTTTTTCATAATTCTTAAGGAGATTTTTTCTCAAAGGATTTTTTTTCTGAAAACATGAGAATTCCTTAATTCTATCATTTCTTAAAGTTGAAAAAAATATATTTTTAGATTGATTGCGTATTTTTGTGCTCACGAAGTTGGAGAGAGCCCAAGGTGAGAGGAGGTATCAACATATTGGATGCAAGGGAACTCTACTTGGTCCTTTACCCGTTTTCAACATGAGGCACTGGGGCATGCCACCAAGAGGTAGGCCGTTAATGGTAGAGATCAAGAAGCTGGTTAGCGATGGAGTTTTAACATCCAGTAGTGGAAAACAAGAGAGATGAGGCAAGCTTACACCGTACCTAGAAGACCATAATGAGTTGGCACCCTGACAATGACTTGAAAGTCCATATGCTTGGGTTTTTTCCACCTTTTTGCAAAGAAGTCCAACAGAAATGTTGGCATAACGTGCTTAAACACGGTAAAGTTTAAGACAATGGATAATTCAAGTATCCGTCGGAAATCCATTTTTACAAATGGTCAAAGGAAAATAAATCCTTTGGGAAAGTCTAATTTCATAATTGGTATAAATTGATTGTACTCAGGGGAGTAGTACAACTAGCCCGGAGCAAACGACTACCAGTAAAGGCAACTCAAAACCGTTGATACATGTGCATTTGGGAAAAATGCAAAAAGAAATCTATAAATAAAGCTGTAAATCAAATTTTCACCAAAAATCCATTTTTTCGAATGGTCAAAGAAAAATAAATCCTTTGGAAAAATCCAATGTCATAATTGGCATAAATTGATTGTACCCAGGGGAATGGTACAACTAGCCCGGAGCAAACGGCTACCGGTAAAGACAATTCAAATCCGTTGATCCATGTGCATTTGGGAAAAATGTAAAAGAAATCTATAAGCTAAGTCATATTTTTTAGAATGTAATTATTTTTGTCGTAATAAAATTTTCATTTCGTTATTCAAAAAGCATTTTTGCATTCTTTGTTTCTTTATACTTTTCATTCATTGTTATGGGATAGTTTTTCTTCCATACACATATACACATATTTATGAAAAAACATACACATGTACATACCATTTTTTTATTATTAGGTCATTGCGAATGCAAGTATCCGCTAGTCTATTTAGGCCGATAGAGGAACAAAACAAGTGTGTAGAAAATGGGCAGTTCCCATTTTATGAAATTTTCTTTTCAGGCACTTGTTGTTTAAGATCATTGAATCGAGTGTTAACCCTAAACTTCTACCCTCTAAAGACTATTTTGATATCCATGTATGGGATGATTAATGGCATTCCTTAAATCCCCTTCGCAAATAATAAAAAAATATCCATTTGTTGTCCCATTTGAGCCTGTTCGTTTCTTTTCATTTGAACCCAAACCAAGGATCACCCCCACACTGGGGCAAAGAGGACGAGGTTTTGTTCGCGGTTTAAAGTTGCCCGATTTTGATCACATTACAAAGATAGTGCTTAAGAAACATCAGAATAAGCAGTAAGAGAAACTTTTGCTTAACAGGACTGGCTAAACCAAATTGAAAATTTGCCAACAAGGAGCTTGAAACAATGAAATTGAAAGCACCAAGTCGGAAAGTGCAATAAATGATAAAAAGAGCCATGAAGATTTGATTACATGTGAATAAGAAGCGCATCAACATTCATTCAAGATGCAAGATACAGATTCCAAAGCTACAAAGAAGGAAATGAAATCTAGGGTGAAGACCCAGAAATGGGCAGTCTAGAGCGATCCAAGAAATAAATCAAATAAGTTTTAATTTGAGCACACTCCGATCAACAAGTGTATGGAAGATATTTCAACAAGAAGAAATGATCCTTGGTTTCTTTACCCTTAAACACTTATTTGTGCCTATGTATCATTTCTTTCATAGCCATGAACCATAGCCTACATTACAAGCCTACAAAGACCATTCAAATCATATGTGGATATCCAAGTTTGATAAGTTTGTCTTCAGATTACATCCCGCCTATAAGGGTAAACTTTCTTCAAGGAACGTCAAACCTCGAAGTGCCTGATCGACACCCAAATGAGGGAATGATGTGGGGCATATGAGTGGTGAGATCAAGGAGCTACCTTAAATGGGTTAGCAATTAGGTATGGGAAGTATTCCCCTCGAAATCCTAAATGGACTATATTTTCTAAACATACAAGTTTGTTTGTGCATTTGTTATTTTAGGATCGAGCATTATTTTCGAAATGTTTGGGCCTTTGTTTTCGAATTTCAATTTTTTGCATTATAGTTACTTCCTCCAAGCGTTAGTTTTCAAAAATGCTTGGGCATTTTTTTTTCAAAATTTCAATTCTTTTGCATATTATCCATTCCCTCCAAGCATTAGTTTTCAAAAATGTTTGGGCATTTTTTTTCAAATTTCAATTCTTTACATATTTTTCCTTAAAGCATTGGTTTTTCAAAAAAAATGTTTGGTATTTTTCTCCTTACCATTTCGTCTAAACATCAATTTTTTAAAGATGTTTGGTATTTTTTCTAAACAAACACTAGTTTTTAAAATGTTTGGTATTTTCTCTTAGTTTTATTTTTTAAAAAATAACTAATTTTTTATGAGAACTCAAGCACAGGGATAGAGAGTCGATTTCCACAGAAATACTTCAAGAAGATTGGATAAAACAATGAGCTCAGGACGTGGGGAGATTTTGACAACTCTAATGTTAAGATAGATGAAGACTCTGTATGTTGGGTCAAAAAAAAAGAAACGAATGGTGCATCATTGTCCATGAAAAATCAAGATCTTTTGCTCACAAGAATCTTAGTCGAGTGGGGCATCATTGCCCATAAAACATCAAAGATCTCCTACGTATAGGAGTTCGAATCAGAAGATACCAGAAATGACACAGAGATGAGAGGATTTGACTAATGAAAAAGTCAAAGGATTTTTCTTAAGCGAATAGTTGATATCGACCGAGGTCACTTGGCTGGAAGGTTCAAACAGAGAATGGATAATAAAATTTTAAAGGCAAATTTTAACCGGGCATAAGAAGGAGGAGTAGTTGTAGTCACAAGATGAAGCCTACTGTAATATCTCAAATTTTGGCTAGTGACTAA
This sequence comes from Hibiscus mutabilis, assembly GCA_019671005.1. NCBI lineage: Eukaryota > Viridiplantae > Streptophyta > Magnoliopsida > Malvales > Malvaceae > Hibiscus > Hibiscus mutabilis. Next base: position 13,783,179 of record CM033738.1, on the reverse strand, counting down.
ATTGTAAATTTTGAAAGTTTAGGGGGTTAAAGTATAAACCTTGGAAAAGTTTAGGGATTAAAGTGTAAATTTCTCCAACAAGTAATTTTATTTAGTAGAAGAGTTAATCGCATCGAAATAAGTACCTTGATATCGGTTTTAAGAATTAAGATGCAAAAAATGTACCGAATTTGGATCAACTGAAATTGTTAAGCGTGCTCAGGCTAGAGAAATACAAAGATGGGTGACCTTTGGGAAGGTCCCATAAAAGTGTTTTTGATTGATATTTTAGACTCAGTAAAAGTAGAAAATATTCATATGGATTTCAAATAAAGGATTTTTACGAGAAACCTTATGCTATGAAGATTTTCAATAATTATCGGAATAATAGACTGAGTTAAGAAAATTCAGTCTAAGTCTTTATGAAAGGAAATTTTTAAGGTTTAAAAGTATCATGTGATAGATAGTGAGTTGTATTGGGTACTTTCAAAGTTGGTAAAAATACGAGGAAAATTGAAATAGGAATTGAAGTTCAGTGACCAAAATGAAAAATTTGAAAGTTTTGTAGCCAAAGTATAAACTTTGGGAGAGTTTAGGGACCAAAGTGTAATTTTCAAAAGTTATGTAAGTTAACCCCATAAATGAATAGTTCACCCCCAAGAGTGACACTTTCGTGTTACCCGGATTTTTCGTACGAAGATTATATTAATGGTTATAAAGCTTTAAAGTTCGTAGAAAGAAAATTTGGAAATCGTATTGAGTGAAATTCGAATATTTGGATCGAATAAATGCCATAAATAAAAATATAAGATATTTTGGGACATGGCCGGTTGGATTGGAACCAATTTGGTTCAATTTGAATGGAATTGCAATTTTCAAGACTTGTTGTAAATAAAGACTAGTTGGAGGGCAAATTGGACATTTTCCATGGATGGCATTTTTGAAATATTTTGAAACTTTAAAGGCAATTTTGAAAGGCCAATTACACATGGATTTGATCTTGTCCATTGAGTTTTGATGAGATTAAATCTTGACCATTCGATGAAAAGGGTATTTTAGTAATTTCACTATTTAAATGAATTTAAAAATCATTTATACAAGACAAGTGGCCAAATTGGATGAAAATAAAAAGATAAGACCATTCTTCATCTTCAAATTTCGAATTATGAGGGGGGGGAGAAAGAAATATGGAGAAAATTTTTCCAAGTTCGATTCAAGCCCCGAAACTCGATTTTCAGGTAATCTTTCGAACTACAATGTTGTTCTACTCATCAAGCTCTATCTTTTGGTGTAAACAATTTGTGGAAAACATGCTTGATTGATGAGAATTTTGTATGAGAAGAAATTAGGGTTTATGGACTCAATTGGGGGGTTTTGAGATTTTATGATTCCATGTTGAAATTCAAGTTGAAATCAAGCTTTTGTGATGTTAAAATCATGTTATTGAGTTGGGATTTAAACTCTACATGTTTTTATTATTATGAATATGATTAGGGTTTATGGATTCAAGTTTGATTTAGGGTTTGTGATGTTGGATAAATGATCTAGTAAGCTTGATTTGTTGTTTGGAAGCAAAACCCTAATTTAAATGTTTAGGGACCAATTCAGCAAGTTTAAAAGTTGAAGGACTAAATCTGATTTTTATGGAGTTGGTGTGTATTTATGTTATTAGGGATGTTGAAGATATGAAATTGAAGTTAGAATGCAAAACCGATGTTAAATCAAGTTAGTGACCATTTTGACAAATTGTCAAAGTTAAGTGACCAATTCGGAAATGAGGTTTTAGAGAAGGATTAGATCTGATTTTTAGTTATAATGATGGAATTAAGATAGTAATGTTGATTTGAGGACTAAATTGCAAAGTTAAGAAGCTAGAATCCTTATCTTTGCATTTTAGTGGCTATTTCGGTTAAGAAGGAAAATTAAGGGAAACTATTGTGAATAATTATTTGACGAAGAAGGTGATAAGTTGATGATTTAAAGTAAATAATGGGACTAAATTGACAAATAGCAAAGTAAGGAGAAATTAGTATAAAGTTTGAAATTATTTATGAAACTGTGTAAAAACTGGATTTGGCAGTAACTTTGTAAATTCACCATAAATTCCAAAAAAATGGTTAGAAGGTGAATTTTATACTGATATAAAATGCGTTCGTCTAGTTTCGTATCCAACAAACGGAAACTGATTTCGAATTCCGAGCAAAAAGATATGAATTTTTAAGTGATGAAAGGTCAGAAAAACAGTTTAGCAGTCTGCTTCGAATTTAGTCCTGGAAGTTGACTTTGAAAATTCACCATAAATCGTACAAGTTGAATTTGAGCTATTAATTTATATGATTGAAGAGCTTATTGAATCTAGATTATTTCAGAACAAACGGAATTGATTTCGAGTTGTAGATTATTTTATGGAAATATTTTTTTGAAGGTTGTGCAAAGATGCTCAAAAAATAAAAATTTAGATATTTTGTATCTAATGTTGGTTATCAAGTTCAGAAGAATTATTTGAAGCTCAAAATGGTTATTAAGAACTAAAATGAGGTTTTGAAAGTATAAGGAAGAAAGGAAATTTATGGAAAAATTTTATGTTGAATGATTAAATAGCTTAATTGAAATATTCTTAGAAGTGAATCTAACAAATGTTTATTTATATTCATGTGATAAAAGAAGTTGGATCCGAATCAAAAGAAGATTCGAGGTACTATAAAAGGAAATGATCAATAAAGCTTAGTGAGGAATATTAATAAATGGCCCAGGTGAGTGCATTTCTAAATGTTTGCATTACATTGAAATTGGCATTGCATTTCTTTTAATACATGATATGATACAATGCTCGACATGGCAAGCTTGATGGAATACCATGTACGAATTATTGTTTGCATAAATGATGATGCATTATGCATAATGGCAATGCATGTCTATACAAGGAATATGGACAATAACAAGATTAAAATGAAACAAGATACACTATGGGGATCCAAGCCCATAGTGCAAAATGCACTAACAAGGTGTTTTAATATAAAGATCAAAGAACATCCTTATATGAGGAGCAAAGAGCTTCCTCCCGAGTACGTACTCTACAAAGCACTACGGTGCAGATAGGCTATGGGGTTTCCATCGGCCTCTAGCCAGACACGATAATAATAATAACAAGATGATTACATGGTAGATCATGAGCATACAAATAACTGCATGACGATACATGATTCATATGACAGAGATGGTACATGATACATATGTTACATGAAACATGATATAGATGCTACATGATTTCATGATACTTGAAAAAAAAGTTACATGTCTGAGATGTGGTCTTGAATTTATAGGGCTAGGTCAAAGTCTCTTTTTGAGGAGGAAGTTAAGTTGGAATTAAATTATCTTTAAAGAATATAATTCTTTATTATATTTAAATTCCTTCTAGAACCTCTCTTATCTTCTTGGGATTTAATTTCTCTTTGACCTCTTCATGGAAGTCAAATTCCTTTGGGATTTAGCTTTGCTCCACGTCATCTTGGGCTTATCTAGCCATCGATTTTGACTACCATATCATCTTATTCCTGGTCGAAAATTGCCTTGGCAACTAGCTCGGCATCTCCTTCATGCATTGCCCTGGCAACTGGTTCCAGCCTTGCTTTGGCAAGTGATTCTGCACACACACACAAAACACACCAAAGCAGTACATTTTTCCACAAAATTGAGCAAAATATGAAATCAAGCTTGTCCACCAAGGAAAAGATGCAAACATAAGTGAATGACTAATAATACAACTAATATGAGCCTAAGTCTATCAATAATAAGAATAAAAAGGGAATAAAATAGTACTTTTGAACACTTAACACACCCCCAAACTCGAACTATTGCTTGTCCTCAAGCAATGCAAACTAATAATTACCCGCCAAGACTTTAATCATCAAAGACATGCTTCAAACTTGAATTCAATCCTCGGAACTGTGGCACAAAGTATGATCACCTTTTAATTTTTCGAATAGCAAAAAAATTACCCAGAATCGAACTATAATGCTCGTGACAATGTGTGTGCATAGTTGTGTACAAGTTGATTTTTAAGATTCTATGTGAACAATAGGCTTTTATCAATTTAATTATCGGGGCATTTATTTTTATTTTCACCAGAGCCAATTTCGGGCACCTCTAGCAAAGTAAGCAATTTGTCATTTTATTTTAGTCGACTAGAGCCAATTTCAGGCACCTTTAACGATTCTTTAATGTGCATTAACTACTAGAGCCAGTTTCGGGCACCTCTAGCAAGAAATTAACTTTTAATTTTCAATTTTAAATTTACCCAAATTTTAAGCAACCTAAGTTCACTAAGTTTCTTTCAATCAACAAGCCACAACTGTGTAAAAAATTCAGCATCATAGTAAAATTCTAAGTTCTTTTCATGCAATCCTAAAATTAAAGGTTCTTTCAATTAAGTGCAGTGGCAAAAATTCATCATTGGATATTCAACAAATCTTAAGCAATTAAATCCAATTAAAGGCATGGCAAGTAACATATGCAACCTATATGTGATTACTAAAGATGAATGCAACTAAACATGGTAACTAACTAGAAACCAACACCCCCCAAACTCGAGAGAAGCATTGTCCTCAATGCACGTAAAAGTGAAACAAAATTTAAAAGAAACTAAATGAATTGAGTTAGTCAGAGAGGTCGTCACCTCGAGTGATAAGTTTTCTTCATGCCGTTTGCTTGATTCGTATTCCGGTCGGTGGTTGAATGCTTGTGGCTGGTACCGTGTGAATAGCATTGCTTTGATTTGATCCATGTTTGTCGATGCAGGTTCACTTGCCTGGGCATCAGTAGTTGCCGGGGCATTCTCTGTTGTGGTTACCGTGGCAAGTAGTCGGCAGTGAATTTCCTTAGCATGGTGGTTGTGAGTCTTGTTGTGGAAAAGAAAAGAAAACAAAGAAAACCTGGAAACTAAAGATAATGAAGAAAAATAAAATATCTCCTAAAAATTCCAAAAATAAATAAAGAGAAAAAAATAACCAAAAATAAAAAAAATAGTTCAAAAAAAGAAAAAAAGAAAAATAAAAAGAAAAAGAAAAATGAAAAGAAAATATCGAAAGGAGAGCATGCTCATGCATCTCCTAAGGTGACCACTTTTTTGTTACGTTCCACATGGGCACCGTTGTAGTGCTTCAATCTTTGTCCGTTAACTTTGAATTCATGTTCGTCAGTAATGGACTTGATTATAACGACACCATGGGAGAATGGTTTGACAACTTCGAATGGTCCCGACCATCTTGATTTCAGTTTTCCCGGGAAAAGTTTCAACCGAAAATTGAATAAGAGAACTAGTCGCCCTGGCATGAATTGCCGCGGCAATAGTTTCTTGTCATGCCATTGCTTTGTTTTCTCCTTGTAGATTCGTGCATTGTTATAGACGAGTGCACGAAATTCTTCTATCTCGTTGAGGTCCAACAAACATTTTTTTCCAGCACTTTCCCAATCCATATTCACGGTCTTGATTGCCCAATATGCCTTGTGTTAGATTTCCACCGGTAGATGGCATGTTTCGCCATAGACAAGTCGGAAGAGAGACATACCTAACGGTGTTTTGAATGCAGTGCAATATGCCCAAAGTGCGTGATCTAGTCTTATTGACCAATCCTTTCTAGAGGGATTTACAACTTTCTCGAGTATACCCTTCAATTCCGGTTGGAAAATCTGCCTGCTTATTGGTTTGTGGGTGATATGCCGTAGCAATCTTGTGAGATACACCAAAGCGTTGTAACATCTTGGTGATGAGTTTGTTGTCGAAGTGCTTGCCTTCATCACTGATAATTGCTCTTGGCATCCCAAACCGTGTAAATATATTTTTCTGCAAGAATCGTTGCACGGTCTTAGAATCGTTGGTGGGAACTGCAGTTGTCTCAACCCATTTAGACACGTATTCGACGGCAACTAGAATGTAGAGGTTGTCGAATGAAGATGGGAAAGGTCCCATAAAATCAATCCCACATACATCAAACAATTCCACCTCGATGATGTTTTAGAGCGGCATCTTATATCGTCTAGAGATATTGCTCGTCCTTTGGCATCGATCACATTGCTTGTAAAACTCTTGGGCATCTTTGTACAGTGTTGGCCAATACAAACCGGATTGCAAAAATTTAGCCGCGGTACGCGTTCCTCCAAAATGTCCTCCATGGGGTGAAGAATACCATTGCTGAAGTACATTCTGCTGCTCTTCTTCAGGGACACATCGGCATATAACCTGATCTACACATTGTTTAAACAAAAGAGGCTCGTCCCAAAAGTAATGCTTAGCATCATGGCGAAACCGCTTTTTCCCTTGGTGAGTAAGGCCATAAGGTAAAATACCATAAACAAGGAAATTAACTAAATCCGCGTACCAGGGTATTGCTGAGGCATGTGCTACCGTGGTGACTGCTTCCAAAATTGCCAAGGCGTGTGCGTCTAGAGTTGCCGAGGCATACCCGTCCATGGTTGTCGAGGCATGCGTATCGTTGGTTGCCGCAGTGTGTGCGTCGAGAGTTGCTGAAGCATCAAGGGTTGCCGAGGCATGCACATCCATGGTTGCCGAGGCGTGCGCGTCCATGGTTGCCGAGGCGTGCATATCAGTGGTTGCCACGACATGCGCGCCCATGGTTGCTGAAGCGTCGAGGGTTGCCGAGGCATGTGCATCGATGGTTGTCGAGGCGTCAGAGGTTGCCGAGGCATGCATATCTATGGTTACCGAGGTAACTAACAGTTTCTCATCCGGGAATGTATCACATATCTCTAAATTTGCGTCCTCCTCCCTATTGCATTCTAAGCGTGATAAGTGATCGGCCACTTGATTTTCTGTTCTTTTTCTGTCCTTAATTTCAATGTCAAACTCTTGTAAAAGCAATATCCAACGAATCAAACGAGGTTTGGCATTATTTTTAGCAAATAGATACTTAATTGCCGAATGGTCCGTATGAACAATTACCTTTGTACCAATCAAATAGGATCAGAACTTGTCAAATACGAAAACTACGGCTAGTAACTCTTTCTCCATTGTTGTGTAATTCACTTGAGCACTATTAAGAGTTTTACTAGCGTAGTATATCACATGAAAGGTCTTTCCTGTGCGTTGGCCTAGGACTGTTCCTACCGCAAAATCACTTGCATCACACATGAGCTCAAAAGGTAGCGTCCAATCTGGTGGAACGAAAATGGGTGCCGAGGTAAGCTTTTCCTTTAGGGTTTCGAATGCTTGGGTGCAAGAATCATCAAAATTGAAGACTTTATCATGTTCAAGCAAATTGCACAAGGGTTTAGTAATTTTAGAAAAATTATGAATGAACCTCCTATAAAAACCTGCATGTCCAAGAAAGCTTCAGATTCCTTTAACCGAACTTGGTGGGGGTAATCTCTCGATCACGTAAACCTTGGCTTTGTCTACTTCAATTCTCTTGGATGAAATCTTGTGGCCGAGCATTATTCCTTCATCTACCATAAAATGGCACTTCTCCCAATTAAGGACTAAATCGGTTTCTTCACATCTTGCCAACACATTCTCTAAATTGCCGAGGCAACTGTCGAAGTCGTTACCAAAAATGGAAAAATCATCCATGAAGATCTCAAGGAAGTCTTCGACCATGTCTGAAAAGAGTTCCATCATGCATCTTTGGAAGGTTGCCGGGGCATTACACAATCCGAACGACATCCTTCGAAAAACATAGATACCATATGGGCATGTGAAGGTTTTCTTTTCTTGATCTTCTGGTGCCATGACAATTTGATTGTAACCTGAATAACCATCAAGAAAATAATAAAAGGGTTTACCTGCAAGACGGTCAAGCATTTGATCAATAAAGTGTAATGGGAAGTGATCTTTCCTAGTGGCTTTGTTTAGATTTCGGTAATCCATACAAACCCTCCAACCGGTCACAGTCCTGGTTGGAATGAGTTCATTATTTTCATTACTTACCACCGTTATACCTCATTTTTTCGGTACACATTGTACCAGACTTACCCATGTACTATCAGAGATAGGGTATATGATGCCAGCGTCAAGCCCCTTGATGATTTCTTTCATTACAACCCCTTTCATGGCATGATTCAGTCTCTTCTGGGCCTCAATCGAAGGTTTGTGATCATCTTCCAACAAAATCTTGTGCATGCACACTGCCGGGATAATTCCCTTCAAGTCGACAATCGTATACCCTATTGCCTTCTTATGTAGCATCAACATTTTGATCAGCTTCTTTTCCTGCTTAGTCTGTAACTTAGAGGAAATAATTATAGGCAATGTATTATCGGTTCCCAAGTAAACATATTTTAGTTGCTCTGGCAACTGTTTCAACTCAAGAATCGGTGGTTGTTCAATAGAGGGCTTTTCGAGCTTACATTCCTTACTTGAGTAATCCAATGGTTCAAAGTATGTACCTGGTCGATTGACTAACCAATTTGCCTCTTCTTGTTATTTCTAATCGATCGATTCTTTACACTCTTCAGGTTCCGCTTGATTGGCAATGTAGTTGCCAAGGTAACTAAATTCCTCGTCGAAGTTAAACTCTGTCGTGGCATGAAGAAGTTGGCATTCTTTCAGATCATCGGCATGCCTTAGTGTTTGGAACACATTTAGTTTAACTTGCTGGTCATTCACCCTCATTATGAGTTCTCCCTTTTCAACATCGATCAAGGTTCTCCCTGTTACTAGGAAGGGTCTATCGAGAATAATTGGTGCATGTTCATCTGCTTCACAATCCAAAACAATAAAGTCAGCGGAAAAAATAAATTTATCAACTTTTACCAGTATGTCTTCAATTTTTCCCTCTAGATGCACATAGGATCTGTCGGCTGGCTGTAGCATAACTGTTGTAGGTCTTGCCTTCCCGATTCCTAGTTTCTGGAAAACTGATTTAGGCATCAAGTTTATGCTTGCTCCAAGGTCACATAATGCTTTCCCGACATAGTGGTTTTCGATGGAACAAGGTATTGTGAAACTTCCGGGATCCTTCAACTTGGGTGGCATGCGATTGTGCAACATGGCCATGCATCCCTCTGTTGCGGCAACTGTTTCAAACTCTCCTAGCCTTGTTCTCTTGGACACAATGTCTTTAAGAAACTTGGAATAGTTCGGCATTTGTTCAATTGCTTTAACCAATGGCAAGTTGATGTGGACTTTCTTTAGGATATCAAGGAACTTCTTTAATTGATATTATTGCTTTTGTCGCTTCAACCTCTGTGGGAATGGTGGTGGAAGTCGGATATCTTCGATCCTTTCATTGGTCTGGAACTTGATTGATGGTATTGCTGGGAAACTGGAGTTGTCGAGGCATTGTCAACTGGGGTTTTCGTGGCGTGCCTATCGCTGGTTGCCGAGGCATGCTTATCGCTGGTTACCGTGGCAATTCTTGGTTCAGAATCTGAGGCTTTTCCGCTGAGTTCGTCTTGATCTTTTTGTGGAGTTTTGTTTGATGAGCGAGCTTGAGCCTTTTTAAGTTGTTGGCCACTTCTAGTGGTGATCGCCTTGCATTTTCTCATGGCCAGTTCCTCTTGCGACTTTAGTATCGCTAGGTAAACATCCTTGCGGTCTAGTATTCAGGTTTTGAGCAAATTGCCCGACTTGATTTTCTAATGATTTGATTGCCGCCTCTTGGTTTTGCAATCTCATCTCGGTCCTGTTAATAAAAGCATCAGTTCTTTTTATGAAGTTACTATTCTCAGCCATATAAGATTCAGTTTTTAACATAAAAGCATTGAGAGAGTTTTTCAAAGAACTAGATGTTGTCGGTTGTTGCTGCGACAACTGTTGCCGTGGCATATTCTGCTGGAATCCCGATGCTTGTGCATTCTGATTGTGCTGGTTTAGAGCATTGTTGGGATTACTCCATAAAAAGTTTGGGTGCTTCTTCCAAGCTGGATTGTATGTATTGGACATCACATTGTTGTTCCGGTTGTAATTCCCCATATAAAAGCTAGATTCTGGATTCTGCATGCATTCAGAAGAATCATGGTTACCACCACATAACTCACAAAAAGAATCCATTACCTTGACTTCTTGTGTGTTGTTTAGTTTTTGCATGTTCTGGACCATCTTAGTTAGAGTGGCCAATTGTACCGAAATTGAGTCTGATGATCCCAGTTCATGTATTGTGGCTTGGCGTCTAACTCCTCCTCTTCTATCAAAGGGGAATTGATAATCATTCTTGGCAAGCCTGTTTAGAATTTGCATTGCTTCCTCCGGCAACTTATCTAGGAGTATGTCATTTGCCGAGGCATCTAGCATCATCCTTGTTGGTGTATTCACAACTTTGTAAAATATTGTTACTTGTGTCCACACTGGGAATCCGTGTAGGGGGCATTTGTGTAGAAGTTCTCTATATCGCTCCCAAGCCTCGTACATGGATTCATCATCTGCCTGCCGAAAAGAAGTAATTTCATTACGAAGCTTATCAGTCAAATTTGTAGGATTAAATCAAGCAAGGAAATCACGACAAAGATCGGTCCAAGATCCTATTGATCCGACATGAATACTATTTAACCATGCTTTCTCCGTATCCCTCAATGAATAGGGGAATAATCTTAGTCGTAAAACATCGGGGGTAACTCCTTGTATTTTGAATGAATTACAAATCTCGAGGAAAGATTTAAGATGTTGTCGTGCATCTCCAGTTGCTGAGCAGCCAAATTGACCAATTGTGTTGATCATATTAAACATCACCAGTTTCAACTCAAAGTGGTAGGCTTCAATTTCAGGTGTGACAACACCTGGATTAAGTCCTTCAAGATCTTCTTTAAGATAGTCTCGAATAGTTCTGTTTTGTGCAAGAATCACTCATCCTCTTGCTAGAACATCTTGATTCATATTGTCGTCTTGATTAGTCATTACTACTCTTAACATTCGTCTGAGTCTTTGCAAGGTTCGTTCAATTTCTGGATCAAAGGGATATTATGGTGTAAACGGTCTCGCCCTGGCCATATACCAATGCAAAACCAAATTTTGTTAACCTTTTGAATCTTAAACAAGAAAAATAAAAAATGAAAGAAAATAAAAACAAAGTCGCTATTGCCAATCCCCGGCAAAGGTACCAAAAACTTGTTGCGCATAATAAGTGCTCCGCAATTGTGGAAGTGTACACGTCGCAAGTTATAGTATAAAAGATATCGTCTCCACAGGGATTGGTGCCACTTCAAGAATCTAATCTCTTGCACTGTAAAAAGTAAAAGAACACAAGTAGAAGATTGTAGGAGTTTTAACTAACAACTAAGCTAGAAAGCAAATAAGTAAAAGAAGATGTAATCAAATGAGAGAGAATAGGCCAGGTTATCGTGAGTTGAGGTGTGATAGCCGATTGGATCGTCTTGGAAAAAGAGTGCAAGGGCAACTCAGTTGCCGTGGCAACTTGCACAGCGGGGTTGCCTTGGCAACTAATCGATGGTTGCCTGGGCGACTAGCTGGGCAACTACTTGGGCGGCTGAGCAGCAACTTCAAGGTTTGGCGGAGCATTCTTCAATGGTTTCTTCTTATCCCTAAGTTGAAACTCTAGCTATTTGTGCATGCCTTGATAATACATCCCTGCTTGAATCAAGGGTGAACAATAACCAATCTTGCGCTCTTCTTAGCCGTTGAAATCCTTAACTTATTCCTAAGCCGGATTAATCTTCACCATCAATAGATTGAATAAAGACCATACTCATTCGTTTCTTGAATCTAACTCTCCTGATATTAGATAAATAGATGAAGTTACGAGATCCTCTCTCAATTCACTCGCAAACAAGAATAAGAACCAAGAATGAGTAAACCTCGAATTGAAAGTGCAAACTCTTATTACCTAAACAAAATCCAATTATTTCTCACAACCACAAAACACAATAACCTTAGCCAAGTAGATTTAGTTCATGGCTATGTTCCAAAGAAACACAAGACAAAGAATTCCTAGCATAAACCTAATGGAACAAGAAAGAAAAAAAAAGATGAAGAATGGTTGAGCCCTGTTGTCGAAATCTCCCTTGCTCTTTGATCTTGTCAAAAATTCTCTCATTTCTCCCCCTTGTAGTTGACGGCATGGTCTTGAATTTATAGGGCTAGGTCAAAGTCTCTTTTTGAGGAGGAAGTTAAGTTGGAATTAAATAATCTTTAAAGAATATAATTCTTTATTATATTTAATTCCTTCTATAACTTCTCCTATCTTCTTGGGATTTAATTTCTCTTTGACCTCTTCATGGAAATCAAACTCCTTTGAGATTTAGCTTTGCTCCACGTCATCTTGGGCTTATCTAGTCATCGATTTTGACTACCATATCATCTTATTCCTTGTCAAAAATTGCCTTGGCAACTAGCTCGGCATCTCCTTCATGCATTGCCCTGGCAACTAGCTCGACATCTCCTTCATGCATTGCCCTGGCTACTGGTTCCAGCCTTGCTTTGGCAAGTGATTCTGCACACACACACAAAACACACCAAAGCAGTACCTTTTTCCACAAAATTGAGCAAAATATGAAATCAAGCTTGTCCACCAAGGAAACGATGCAAACATGCATGAATGACTAATAATGCAACTAATACGAGCCTAAGTCTAGCAATAATAAGAATAAAAAGGGTAATAAAAATAGTACTTTTGAACACTTAGCATAAACCTCGGATCTCTATCAGACACAATGAACTTAGGTACCCCGTGCAAGCGCACAATCTCCGCAATGTACAAATTTGCCAGTTTGTCTAAAGTATCTGTCGTATGCACTAGCAAGAAATGCGCACACTTCGTAAACTGATCAAAAATTACCCAAATAGAATCCTTTTTAGCTGGTGTCAACGGCAGCCCCATCACAAAATCCATGGTGATTCTCTCCCATTTCTACTCCAGAATTTTCAGCGGATGCAACAACCCAGATGGAAACTGATGTTCAGCCTTGACTTGCTGACACACCATACACTTGGAGACAAACTCAGCCACATCCCTTTTCAACCCAACCCTGTAGTATGCCTCCTTCAACCCGCGATACATCTTAACACTATCGGGATGCATAGCAAAAGGACTAGAATGTGCATCTATCAAAATATTGTGCCTTAACTCTGGATCATCCAGCACCACCATTTGACCATTAAAACACAAAACTCCATCATCATCAAAATGAAAATCCGTCGGATTACCCTCCGATATGTCCTTAACATGCTCAACCAAAGAATCATCGTACGATTGTTTATCTTTGATCAATTATGACAACGTAGGCTTAACTTGCATCTCAGCCAACAAACCACCTTCTCGTGTCACACTCAACCTTGCAAACATAGCCCTAAGCTCAACCGCAACCTTACGACTCAATGCATCTGCAACCATATTGGCTTTACCAGGATGATACTCAATTGTCAAGTCGTAATCCTTAAGCAACTCCAACCATCTTCGTTGCCTAAGATTCAAATCCTTTTGAGACATCAAATACTTCAAACTCTTTTGATCCGTAAAAACCACACACTTTTCACCATAAAGATAATGCCTCCAGATTTTTAAGGCAAAGACCACAACTGCAAGCTCCAAATCACGAGTTGGATAGTTGCGCTCATGAACCTTCAACTGTCTTGACGTATAAGCCACAACCTTACCATCTTTAATCAACAGACAACCTAATCCAACATATGGCGCATCACTATAAACCACAAACTCCTTCCCCGATTCTGGTTGAATCAACACAGGAGCATGTGTCAAAATCACCTTCAACTTCTCAAAACTATGTTGTTGCCTCTCCTTCCATACATAAGGAACATTCTTTTGCAACAGCTTTTTCAACGGTGCTGTAATACTCGAAAACCCTTTAACAAAACGACGATAATAACTAGCCAACCCAAGAAAACTATGCACCTCCGATACAAACTTAGGTTGCTTCCAATTAAGGATAGCCTCAATTTTCTATGGATCAACATGAATACCCTTCGCGAAAACCACATGTCCAAGGAACATTACTTCCTTAAGCCAAAACTCGCACTTGCTCAGCTTAGCATACAACTGATTATCCTTCAACGCTTGCAACACAATCCGCAAATACAGATTATGTTCTTCCTCGGTATGCGAGTACATGAGAATATCATCTATGAACACCATAACAAACTGATCAAATTATTCATGAAACACACTATTCATCATATCCATGAACGCAGCCGGGGTATTTGTCAAACCAAAAGGCATGACTAGAAACTCATAATACCCATACCTCGTACGAAATGCGGTCTTATGCACATCCTCATCCTTAACCTTCAACTGATAATACCCTGATATCAAATCTATTTTGGAAAACACCACTACTCTACGAAACTAATCGAACAAGTCATCAATTCGCGGCAACAAATACTTGTTCTTCACCGTTAACTTATTCAACTGCCGATAATCAATGCACATACGCATTGTACCATCTTTTTTCACAAAGAGAGCAACAACACCCCAAGAAAAAACATTCAGTCGAATGAATCCGTGATCCAACAACTCATGAAGCTGTGACTTCAACTCCTTCAATTCCTTCGGTGCCATCCTATAAGGAGTAATAGACACCAGTGTCGTACTCGTAAATAATTCGATACCGAATTCTACCTCTCTATCTGGCGATAAATCGACATCTCTTCAGGAAAAACCTCTGAAAAATCACAAATAGTCTGAATGTCCTGTACTCGAACACCCTTGACTTTAGGATTCATAACAATAGCCAAATAAGCTTAGAAACCTCCTTACATTATCTTTTCCACCTGGATAGCCGAAACAACATTGGATAATAATTTTACATTCTTGCCAACCACCACAACTTCATAATTGTCAGCTAACATCAAAGAAATCCTTTTGGATTTACAATCCACAACCGTCTTGTGCTCACTCAACCAATCCATACCCAAAATGATATCAAAACCATGGAATGGCAACTCCAAAAGATCCGCGGCAAATTCATGACCTTACACAACCAAAGGACACCGCCTATACAGCTTTCTAGTAGTAACCGTCTCACCAAAAGAACTAGTTACTAACATACCCACATCAAAGATCTCAACAGGAACATTCAACAATGATGCATGTTCACTCAAGATATATGAATGAGTAGACCCCGAATCAATCAAAGATAATAATGACAATGATTGCAAAGTAAAGGTACCTGCTATCACATTCGTGTTATTACGACCCTCACGGTGAGCAAAGACTCGAGTCGGTCTACTACCCTCTAGTCTCACCACTGTGGCATGAGCCATACCTCTCTGACCATCCTCGCGCCTCTAAAAATTACCCCTGCCACGGCCTCGGCCCTTAGCAGGTGTATCCCTCACAGCTTGAGGACAATCACGCTTCAAATGATCCAATGATCCACAAATCCAACAACCACGCTGTGGCACCTACTGCGTCGCTCGCACTCCGCTATACCACGAGCTCCTGAGTACCTTGGCCAACACCACCACCACGTCTGCGATCTGGTCTATGTCTCTTGTCCCTGAACCTCCTATTCTGCTTCCCATAATAGCTAGAGTCAGCCACTCTCTTACCCAAGCTCACATCTACAGCCTGAACTGGTGCACCCAAAGACTGCTCGATATCCTTGGCCTGATTGACCGATACATCAAAATTTGTGTAATCTGCAACCAGGAGATACGGCTTAATGTCCTTAACAAGACCATAACGAAACCTGTCACATCTCTTCTGGTCATCAAGAACCAACTTCGGAGCATACTAACTCACACAGACAAACCTCACTTCGTATTCAGCAACAGACACGCCTCCCTGTGTTAGTGCTATGAACTCGCGTTTTTTCATATCCAAATATTGGGTACCAAGGTACTTCCTCTTAAAAGATCTTCAAAAGAACTCCCAAGTAACATCTGCCTCCAGAACGCCAGCAATTGTGGTCACCCACCAATAATATGCATCACCCTACAACAATGACACGGTGCAACCCAACTTGCGCTCCTCATTGCATCACATCTGACTCATGATACGAATCGTCTTTTCCAGCCAACTATCGGCTGCCTCAGGGCTCAAACCCTAAAATTCCTCACCTTCCAAACTCCTTAAAGGCTCCAAGGGTAACCCCTGATTTGCCACCACAGTAGGTGCCAATGCTTATACCTGTACTCCAGCCACCGCTGTTTGGAAAACTCCTTTTATTGCTTGAACTAACGGAGTCAAATCACCATATACAGGCACCTGGTGAACCTGGGGTACTTCACCTACCCCAACATCAACAGGAGGAACCATCGGATGAAGAGGAGGTAAAATATTAAGGAGATTCTCTTCCATCTCGTTATGCTGCCCTACCCCGGTAGTATTAGCCATCGATCGCGTATCACGCCGAGCCATGCTATCAAAAGCATCAAAACATATTAAAGTTAGGCTAGCATCAGACAAGGATCCAAGGCAACTTTAAAACGCATTTTAAAACCTCGGTAATAGGCAATGTGTCCCCAATTTATACACCAACATGATATTAAACAATCACCGAATATATACACAATCACCGTGCAACTCAAACAACATCAGCTAATCAAACAACAACATCTTAACTTTTCGCAAACCTGGCTCTGATACCACCAAATGTAACCCCCTCGACCCGGCCTAGTTGTAAGACCAAACTGATCAAGCTACATTAGATTTACTGAAGTAAATTGGGAAGATGAAACCAAAAATGAGACCATTTTTTTCTTTTATCGTGTCTAGATGCATTATTACTTTTCTACATGTACATACTATTCACAGGTGAGAACTCATCTCAATCGAGCATCGAAAGGATATCCAATTGGACACAAACGTAATTTAGGGACTAAATTGCAATTCTAACAATATACATGGACTTTTCCCAATTTTAAGTTATCAGCCTTTAATTATATATATTTCATGCTTACATGCCAAAAATCAGCTCAATACGATCAACCATGCTCATTCAATTGATAAAACAAGACCTGGGGACTAAAACAAAAGAAACCCAAAATAGCCTTTCCATGACATTAACAGAATTAACGGTCCTTGTATCGATATGCTATGGTCTGTATCGGTACGGTGCAGCAGCTTCATTTCGGTACGTCGTGTACTGTACCAGTACACTTTTTCGTTTACAAAATTCCCTAGTATTTTTATTAAATATCGTACCGGTACGGTAAGCAAGGGTTTCGATATGTAGGATTGGTTTCAAAAGGAAAGATTTCCAGTAACAACATACTATACCGAATCATCACCCCCGTACTAAAATAGTTGCCCTAATTTGCCTAGCCGTACCGATACGGTCCCCCGCGTATCGGTAAGCCTGGCCTATAATGTCAAATTTAGCTAGTTTTCACTCAAATCTAGATGCATTTAGGTCCTAACCACTTGCATACATGCATCAAACAACCATAAATATATAACTCACATCTATACTAAGATTAGACACCCTAAAGCAACTCATATTTCTAAAAGATCACTCTAGGGGCATGCTTTTTAAACCACTTTGCCAAACATACCAAAATGCACAAATAAACCATTCTTAGCAATATGCAACATGCCAACACAACCAACACAACATAATAAACTTAGCAATCAACAATGAGGCTCTAGATGCATACCTAAGCAACCAAATATCCACAACTACAAGCAAGGGTTAACATCAAACTTAGCAACATCAAACCATCCTCAAAGCCCAGCATAGAAACACACCCAAAATCCATAAGGAAATTGAATTATAACTCCCAAAAACCATGGCGAACACATTGCCTTATTAACTGAAATATAAACCGAGTTCATACTCAAACTTGTAAATGTCTTTGGATCACCTAGAATTGCCTCTTGCTGCCTCGAAACCTTAATGCTCTGCATCATTAGGAAAGAGAGAGCGTAAGCACACTTTTTTAGTGAGGATGCTCATAAAACAATGATGCATTAAAACCATTTGAAAACCATATGCTTGTTTTCCAAATACATGTTTACAACCAAAGCATTTTTTCATGATTCGAACCGAATCAAACATAATAACCTTATGCAACATCATGTACATTTCATGCTTAAATCTCCAAAGCATTAAATCATAAACCATGCTTAAATCCCAAAGCATCAAATCATAAACCATGCTTTAATCCCAAAGCATTAAAAATAGGTTCAACACATGAACTTTCTCATATATTGGCATTTGTAGTGACTCGGATAAACTACCTCTATCCTATACATATGGGATACACGGATCTCTCATACCATGCCTAGTTAAACCGTATGATATCCCAAACCTTGCCTAGTTAAACCGCAAGATTTGACACCCTCGCCTAGTTAAACTGCGAGATTCCACCCTTGTCTAGTTAAAACGCAAGTGTACCAACCTTGCCTAGTTAATCTGCAAGATCACCTTCAATTTGGGTTTCCTAGTTAAACTGCATGCCCCAAATGAGGTCCCCAACAGTCTTAGTGGCCTTGTTAAACTGCCATACCTCAAGGACCGCGAGTTTTGATAACCTCGCCTAGTTAAACCGCGAGTTTTACCTCATTGCCTAGTTAAACCGTAAGATTTGACAACCTCACCTAGTTAAACCGCGAGTTTTACCTCAGTGCCTAGTTAAACCGTAAGATTTGACAACCATGCCTAGTTAAACCGCGAGTTTTACCTCATTGCCTAGTTAAACCGCAAGATTACCATCAATTTGGGTTGTCTTGTTAAACCGCACGCCCAAAATGATGTCCCAACAGTTCGAGTGGCCTTGTTAAACCGCCTTACCTCAAATACCCATGGCCACGATCGATTTTGTTCATATTTTATAGTGCACTTTTTATCCTATGGCATGCCAACTATATCCGATTGTTTTCTCACCCTGTCACCTAGCCAATATACCATTTACAAACCATTTACTTACTGCTTTACAATGCATTAAACAAAACATCACATATGTAAATTGTAATCACTAATTTTATCCGGGATTTTTATTTCTTGTAAACATTTGAATAATGGGCTTTAGTTGTTTTTTTACCTTTTTATATATTAATTAATGATATATCTACTATTTATCAATTGAACAAAACAAAAAAAAAGACCAAAATATTATTAGTACTATATTTACTATTATTGTGTTATATTTAAAAACCCCAAAATTTTAAGTATAATTTATTATTTGCTACTATCTATTTATGTCTGAAAATCCAAAAACATTATATTAGGTTACTACTTATTAGTTTTGCATTATTATACGAAAAGAAAGAAAAACACAAAAAACCTATTACAACTATTACTATTATTATTATATTACCTTATATATTACTACTGTTTTTTATTATTATTATTATTATTATTATTATTATCGTTTTTTAATTAGTTAGTATCTTATTTTTTCATTAATATTACTATTATTAGATTTGCATTATTGTTTTCTTATACTACTATTAGTATTATATGTATATTATTATATTATAATTATTATTAAACCAAAAAACACAAAAACAGTTTAAACAAATGCCCATAAATAATAAAGCCCAATTCTTAGTTTATAGTCCATTTACAATTTAAACCCCCAAAAAACATAATAAATACATGTTAATCGGCCCACTAAGGCCCAAATTTGAACTAAACCCTAATCTGCAAAAAATCTAATACCCTAACTTCTTTTGTTTGCGCAGCTGCATCACAGCCGTCAGATCTAATCCAGATCTGACGGTCCAAATTGAAGGGGAGGAAGCCTCTAGAATTCCATGCACTACACGCGCGTCTGCTCGGCTGCCCTCATGCACGCGTGAATTGCACGCCTTGACTTTCCAGATCTCCACGCGCGGCTTTTCAGACCTTCTGACGTCTCGGCTGCCGAAACCACAGCCTTTGCTAGTCCCCCCTCTCCTCATGTGGCCACGTTTTCCAGATAACCAAAAAACACATGAACATCAGCAAGAAAATCAAAGGCAAACAGAAGCTAAATAAGCAAAAATCAAGCATATATCGGCGGATTTTAGAGTGTAATTAGAACGGGTTTTATTCAATTTTGCCTGTAACAATTTGGGATATAAAGAAGAACCGAAACGAACATTGTAAGACAGTTTTTGAAGTTGAGAAGAAATACAAAAATAACCCTTTAGAGTTTCAATTCATACATAAGCCACTGCCAAGATGGGTCGGGGTTTGTTTTCGTGTATATAGATTTGTACATATTAACTTGTTTCCTTTGTATGTATTATGTATCTTATATATGAGTTTTGTTTTAAATTTCATCATGTTTGTTTGCACTCTTTTTTAGTGTTTCTTTAGTTTAGGCTCTTTAGGATTAGTTTTAGAAATTTAATTTAATTAATTTAAACTATGCGCTCGTTTTATTGGGCATAGGCTTTAAATTAATTAAATTAAATTTAGCATTAGGGTTAGAGCCTTAGTTAGACTATAGGCTTGAATCAATTTAATGCATTTAAATTCGCCCTTGGCTCATTGGGGTAAATGTTAAATGTATTAAATTGGTTGAACAATTCTTAATTATTTTTAGGGGTAAAATTGGAATTTCACGTAGATCACCTAATTCAAAATCATGACTAGTTAATTCAATTGATTTTGGATAGTTTCCCTGGCTCATTGGGATTCTAGTTCAAAATTAATTGAATTGATGGTTTAAGATATCCAATAAAATGTTAAGTTCTTTTTAGTTTTTAGGATTAATTAATTTAGGGTTAATTGTTAGTCTAACCTAGTTAATAGTTAGAACACTAATTGGATTTAAATAATTTGAGCCTTTTAGGTTAGGGATTTAGTGGGCCTTAAGGCTTTGATTTCATGCTTTTTCTTGTCCTGCATTTTTAATTGTTATTCATTAGACTTTTAATGTTTTAATTGGACATTGCAGGTAATTAATCAGTTTAAATTATAGAACGGAGATATTTATTAATTTCAATATTTGTGTCATAACAGTCCTGGCTCACTGGATGTTGACCAAATATTCGAATTAATTCTTATCGTCTAAAGGTAATTTAAAACAAATTAAAATTTTGACAAGTCATTCCATCATGTTTAACTGCTTGCATCATGCATAAAGGTGATGAATGGAGTTCGAACCATAAATTAACACGGCAATCAGGCTTATTCGATGTCGGTTTAATCTATGGTCCGAGGTTTCATCACCCTTATTAGTTAAATATTTAATTAATTCAAATACACTAATTTGACCGAGCCTGTATAATTAAACTCTGTATTCAACCACGAACATTTTGATTAAATCCAATTTAAATTTCGATAATTTCCATCAATTAAAAGCAACGTATATTTTGGTACCGATTTTTGGGCGTGATGGGGGTGCTAATCCTTCCCCACGCGTAACCAACTCACTAACCCTTTTTCGAGCGAATCTCTAGTTTTATGGTGTCTGGCCTACCTTAGTGGCTGGTGGCGACTCCAAGTCTTCTATTTTTCCAAAATACGATTTTTCACGAATTTTTAAAGCACTTCTCCACATTTTCAAAAGGCGAAAGAAAATCGAATTACGAACCTTTTTTTTAATGACTTTGAGAAATTTTAAGGTCGCTACATAAATCTCATTGCATTTTATACCAATGCTAATTAGCATTTTATACTTTTAAACCCCTGTATATGTACTTAAAATCATGCATTTCTAGTAAATAAATCATACCATGTTTATCACCAAAACATGCAAACAACATGCTCATATCCAAGCCAGTATTCAAGAGCAAAATAAGGGAAACTAACTTCGAGCTTAGGTAAGTGTCTCACGCTAACCCTAAACTCCCAATCACCTCTACAAACCTTTGTAAAGCATGTAAAACCAGTTTCCACTCACCCATATGCTTCGCCTTCCTTGCCAACGTGATACAAGCTCCCGGAAAGCAACAAAACAACATCAAGATTCATCGCCTTGATTATGCCCTATTTTAAACACATAAAATCAGAGGATAGATGCATCATTATGCATTCAAACCACTGCCTCAAAGCAAAACCCCGCAACTCTCAGGTTGCCCATTTAGAAACCATCTGAAACAAACCGAAATCATCATCAAATGTTTTCGAAACTTAAATCAGCCATAAAACAACGATTCAACCCATCAATCAACATCAATTAACATCCAAAAACCCTTTCCCAACATCATTTTACTTCCAACAAAGATTAAACTCGAATATCATCACAAAAACTCAAATCCAACAACCTAAACAATTAGAGATCCAAGAGTTTCGGGAATTCTATTGGTAAAAACAACTTATCAACATCATAATACATCCAAAATATGTATTAAATCAATCTTAAACACTGGAAATCAGATCCACTTCGAAAATTACCTTGTTACATCAATTTTACTCAATTTACTCAATCAAACATTGATAAATCATTAAAATCAGTTTACAATCAATAAATCAAGGATCAAATACTTGGTAATTTCAGTAAAGAACCATAGAATAGAGGAGATCACAGACCTTACCCCAATTGTGAGATTTCTCCCTCAATTGATTTGATAAAAGCTAAGAAAAACACAAGATTTAGATGAGATTTTGTAAAAACAATGTTAATTAATCAATTACAAATCATAGATACAAGTTAAAAGACTTCTCACCTCTGGATTTTGATGAAAACTTGATTGTTTGGCTGAGTAGAGAGTGGAGAGAAAAGTTATGTGAATTTTCTTTAAAAAGCTTAACTAACTTTTTAACTAAAATCCCTTTTTAATTAAATTTAAAACACATGTTAAAATATCTTTAATTAAGGGAGAAATCATCAGAAAAAACTTGGTAAAAATAGCTCCTTAAAGATTCTAAGAATTTGACCCTTTTCATTTTAGTCACCTTTAAAAGCAGTTTTCAAAACTTGCATTTTGGTCACCAGCCAAAATGTTCGATTCCCAAATCTTATTTTCCAAAATTGATTTTACCATTATCCTTAATATAATTAATAATGATTTTAGAATATTTTCCCTCAATTTTATCACTTTCAAAAATAGTTAAACCAATTTAATCCCGAAACCGACTCGAAACTCTAATATCGGTCCACCGGACCTTCGAACCAACCTTTAAAACATCTTAGCCCAAAACCGGGGTGTTACACTGGCACCAATTTATGATGCTCCGTATGAATTTCCACTCGCTTCAAGGTAATAATGCTCATTCCTATAATTATTTTAAATGTTGTTTTCGGAAACCATGATGTATCTATGTATTTATATTATGCAGATGGGCCCAAAAATTAAAAAAAAAGTTCTAAACCAATTTAATATTTGAAGTTAGAACGAAGTTTGACCTCTACTGCCAAGATTAGATAATGCAAATTTCTAATCTCTAATTTCTATCCCAGTTCTAATTTCTAATTTGCTTTTCATGTTTGGAAAAAAATTAAATTAATTTATATGTGAAAAAAAATTATGTATGAATTGTTGCAGTTCCAATAGATTCCATATTTGGATGGTGATTGTCGACTGGTGATTCTAAATAATGCGTACGAAGATGACGAAAATTGGTGTTCCATAATGTCGTTGATACATTTCACGATTATTGAGATATCTCAATTGGGTCCTTAGGCAGTTCAGATACCACCAGTCTGTGTCAGATGAGTCGATCAACATGGATGAAATGAAAGGGGTAGACTGACGTGGTAAGAGTAAAGCAGATTGGCTTACCAAATATTCTTCATACATGGTATTGTGGCATGAAAGGTCAAACATGTTGCCTCCTCGTGGTCCCATTCGAGCAGATAATTTCGATTTGTCTATTTTTGAGTACTATCAGTGGTTTGTCGCAAGAAAAAAATAGTACTTGATGACCTAAGTCTAACATGACGCTTTCATTGTTTTGTTTCAACCCCGACAAGCCCAGGAAGCATCGAGTGAGTCGTCATCGGGTGCAGGGGAAGGAGAGATAGACGTTTAAGAAGAGATGTTGAACTCGGACCTGAACTTGAACCAGAACTAGAATCCGTATTGCCAGCATTTGATGTTGACTTTTTTCCACAGTCATATGGGTCCCCAAGTTAGGATCAAGCTCTGCAAATTACACAAAGGTCATGAAATTTACAGATTCCATATGAAGCAGGCGTGTGGAGAGGTGGAACTGGTATTTGGGGCAGTCAAGGACAAGGATATGTAGCACAAATGCAATGATCTATAGGTAATTTTGAAGATGTGTATGTTCTAGCGTTTGCGGTCCCGCAAGCTCAATATCATCATCCGCAGCAACATGATATGGAGTATATAACATCATTAATTTCGACAATGTCCATATCAGGTCCTATATTCTCGGACGGTGTTGGGGGAGCTGGTTTGAGTATGTTTACTGAACCGCGTCGTATGACTCCAATTCATGAAGATGAAAAAGACGAGGAGGAGAATGGGGATGTGAGTGGACGAGGTGTCGATGTTGTTTCTGCTGATAATGAACAAACACCGATTTAGCCTCGAGTTCGACATGGGCTACGTTTCTATGACCAGACGTACTTAGGACGCCGCCAAAGCGTAAGGCCCAAGAGAGGAATAGGACCAAGAAGAGAAAGATAGAGAAATGTAATTTATTTTGTAGCAGTTGTTTTGTTATTTTGTCTTTAATTAATTCTGGATAAATTTAATGGATAGTTTTTGGATATTTATCTTTAAATTTTAGGTAAATTAACCTTTTTAATTTTAAGTAATTTAAAATATTAGTTTTATAAAATTAGTAAGTTAATTAATTTAAATACTTTTACATCTGAAGGAATAGATCTCGTGGTTGTTTTGTTGTTTTGTCATTTAATGCTTTCAAAATTTTTATTCTAGTTTCCTAGCCAAAATGATCGATCCCTTGGTTAAAGAGATCGACCTCTTAGTCAATTTAGTCAGCAATTCATAACCTCGTCAATTAAAATTAATCACTTGGTCAATTAATTAATTTTTTAATCATTTGAAGCTTAACTTTTTTTTGCTAAAAAAGGACTGTAATAGTATCTTACAAAATGGCTTTCTCGTCAAACTGAGTTTCGAGCGTTTAAAATAATAAATAAATTTAATACATTTTGCATAGTATAATGTTCATTAAATAAATAAGAAATTTTGTACATTTATGTGAAACAATGGTTACAAATAAATGTAATACATTCATGTAAAGAGAGTAACATAAAATTGACATTTAGTGTAACATTGTGCCCTTGTGGCTCAGAGGCAACATTTTAGTTTCATCGTAAATAATGTTGTAAGGAGAATTTTGTGTACGTAATTTGTGTTGCACAGATGTTCTATCGTTGATCACTTGCAAGAATTATGTAAGTCACCATTAAGAAGTGGGCTAACTGTAACACCCCAAAATCGGGCTTAGTCGGAATTAAATTCTGGCCACCGTAAATCTTGCATCTAAAAGTCTAACTATAGTATTGACTTTTGAACAAGTGGAAAATTATTGGATTATTGAACCCTAATTAAGTATTGATATTGTTTAAGGATCCCATTGTAAACATTGAAATTTATCTTAGTGGCTAAATTGGGAAAATTGAAAGTTTAAGGGCAAAAGTATAGAAAGTAAAGAGTTGAGGGACTAACCTTGCGATTAGATCCTCATCAAGATATATCACCACATACATAGGCATTTGGGGTGAAGTTTCTTCACCCAAAGGAAAGATAAACAATTAAAATAGGAAAGAAAAAAAGAAAAGCTTACCCGGTAAAAGAACTCTCCAAGCTAGCACCTCTATCATCTTCTTCATATTCCTTTAAACAAGCAAGCACCTCCATTGGAGAATAATCTAAGCTTTGATTTCCTCAAGTTTCTTAACTCTAGATTATAGATATTTATCGGGTAAGCTATAATCCCTTCTTGGTCTATTGATTCCATGATCAAATCCATGTTTAATTCCCTATCCAAGAATCAAAGAACCCTATAAATTCTTTAGGGATGTTATAGCTTATTCGTTATTGCTTTTCATAGATAATAAGTTGCTATAAATCTATTATCAATAATGAAATCCTTGTAATTCCTATTTTTGTGTAGCTCAAGAAAACCGAGGTGAAGAATCACCAAATCCCTCAAGTTCCAACAAGATAAAGAACAAGGGAATTGTATTATGGGAGACCTAAAAACCTCAAGAGTATCGATGAGTGTAGTCGAAGTCTCTGGATTGGCTAGGTACCTTTCCCGATTTCATTGATATTGATTATTGCATTTCCATCATTGATTCAAGGTATGATTACACTGAAACCTCGCATGAGGTACCATTGGTAAGCTTATTGCATTGATATGTGGCTTATTGAATCATTACATTATCATCGATGCCATTGAAATATTGAGAAAGGCCATATTGATTATTTTATATTGTTATTGATAATGTAATGCCTCGGTTTTGGGCCTAGCGGTTTTAAGGCTAGTTGGCGGTCTGATGGACCAGGTTAGAGATTTGAGTCGGATTCGGGAATAAATATTTTTTGAGTAAGATAAAAATATGGAAAAATGGTTAAAATTCATATTTAAATGTATGAAAATATTGGTGAAATCAATTTTGGAAAATTGGATTTGGAAGGGTGACATTTTGGTTGGTGGCCAAAATGTAATTTTTGAAAACTATTTTTAAAATGTGACTAAATTGTAAAGGATCAAATTCATAGAATCCTTAAAGAGCTATTTTACCAACTTTTGGCTGGTGGTTTCTCCCTTCAATTAATACTTTTAACATGTGTTTTAATTTTTAATTAAAAAGGATTTTATAATGAAAATGTAGCTATTGATTTTAAAGAAATTTGACGTCAACTTTTCTCTCCACTTCTTTTCTGCCAAACACTCTTGTTTTTATCAAAATCTAGAGGTGAGAGATATATTTTCATGGATTCTTGTTTTATAATTGATTCTTTATCTTTGATTTACAAAACCTCATTGAAATCTTGTGTTTTTCAAGCTTTAATCAATCAATTGAGGGGGAAATCACACAATAGAGGTAAGGTTCATTTTCTCCTCTATTAAATGGTTCTTTATTGATATTCCCAAGTATTTGATCCTTGATTTATGATTTATAATCTGATTTATGTTTTTATGATGATTATTTGATTAAATTGGGTTTAACTGATGAAATTGAGGGTGATCCATACTAGATCTATTTTCCAATGTTGAAGATTGATTTTAAACATGTATTGAATGTTTTATAATGTGGATAAGCCGTTTTTAACATTGGAATCCCGAATGTCCATGAATCTTTAATTATTTAGGTTCTTAGATTTGTGTTTTTGAGGTGTTGTGGTGGTTCTTTAGTTGCTGGAGATATAAGGATGATGTAATCCTGTTTTTAAGTGTTGATTGATGTTAATGGAAGTGTTAGATTGATAGTTTGTTTCTGGATTGTGTTTAGAAACAGTTAGATGATAATTTCGGTTGTTGTGGTTGGGTAATTGTGAAAGGATTGTTGATGTTTGTGAGGAATGTTGCTGCAATGGTTTAAATGCATTGAGATGCATTAATTCTCTGTTGTTATGTGGTTAAAACAGGGGAGGCTGGTCCGGAAGCTATCGGTGAAGCTTTAGAGGCATCGGACGCTTGAATTCGCGTCGGTGAATTGAGGTTTCGCGTATCGGTGAGTGAGAACGTGGATTTCAGCTTTGAAATAGTTTAAAGGTCGTTTATGAGAGTTTAAACTTAGCTTGAAATGCTGGTTTAAACTCGAAAGTAAGTATAAAGTGGTTTTCTCTCTCGGTCGTGCTTTATGAAATGGTTTTATGCACTTGTTTTGAATTACATGATACCCATTATTTAAGCATGTTTTAAAGTATATGAGATACTTTTTTTATTTATGAAATGTTTAAGGATGCACATGGTAAGTGATCATTGTAAGTATGTGTAAATACTTGTTGAAAAGCATGGATTGTTGCTTTGGAAAAAGGTTTGGTTTAATGCATATAAAAACAGTGAGGTATGTGGTTAATTGTGAATTATATTGGCAAGTGATGTGGTTTAAAAATGTTATCAGATATAGTTGGCCGACCATAGGATTGATAGTGCACCATAAAGAGTCGTCTTAGATGTCGAGGGGTTTTATACGATGTACAAAATACTCCATCCAAGTACCCTAATGGTCGAGGGGTTATATGGTACCGTAAACTCTCGTTAGTGGATTAAGCATCTAGCCGAGGGTTGGGGTTGGTGTCCTCGTGGGTTGTAAGTGTACCCAATTGTAATATACCACGATTGTGATTGTATCGCTATTCCAGTTGAGATGGCTTGAAGTGTTGTGAGGACACTTGTTGAATCTGTGTATCCGATGAACTATTTTGTTAATGGTACTTGGATAATGATCGCTTGTAAGCCAATATAATTGTGGATGTGTCATGTAATGGTTTATGTTGTATAATATGATTTATACATGTTTACTCTTTACGCTTTGCATATGGTTTGTAATGCATGGGAAGACTTAAATTGAGGTTTAGCAATGGGATTTGCTGTTGGTTAATGACACATGTTGCATATGGTTTAATATGCTGGTTTTTGAAAGCGTTAAGTGCATAGTTTTCAAGGCATGATATTTCAAATGATGACTTAAGTGGTGCTTAAAAGATGATTGAAATGAGATTTCAATGTGTTGATAAGAAATAGTTTTAAATGCATTGATGGTGTGTTGGTTTTGAGCACTCCTCACTAAGCCTAGTGTGCTTATGCTCTCTTTGTCCATCAATACAGAGAATTAAAGATTTGAAGGCAGCAAGGAAGCAAGGGGTTGTCAAAAACTTGATACTAAGAGCATGTTTTGAACTAGACTATAAGTAATAAGGGCAATGGGGTTTCCGTTGTTGTTTTGGGAGGTATTTTGTTAAACTCCCTGTTTGAGCAATTTTGTTTTGCTACTACTGGTTTGTAATTGGCCATTATGGTTTGTTTGTTGTGATGGTTTAAGGTTTCATGCTTTGCTTGGCTTGATTCTAGGAATCATGCATCTAGATTTACATTTGAAGTATGATGCCATGAAAGGGTGATGAATATGTGATGTTTTGTTGTGGTTTGTTTCTTGAATGTGTTGGATTCATGTTAGAAGCATGATAGGGCGTTTTGGTATGTTTGAAAGCATGTTAAACCAGCAAAAGAGGACATTTCAGATCTAGGCGTATCGGTACACGTGTCCTTCTTTTGGTAGGGTAATCCATTTTAGGCTTAGCGTACCGAAACACGACAAGTGTTACGGTATGGGTAAGCCTTTTCAGGTATGGAGTTTCGGTACGCGAGGAACTGTTTCGATACGGGGTAAGTGTAAAAGGCATGGCGTATCGGTACGCGAAGGTGTATCAAAATGAGATTTGGCCACTGGAATGTGGGGTTCTTGAAATAGCAATACCGTACAGATTCACGTGTAAGTGTACCGATACGGCTACCGTTAATTCAGTTATATGGATGTTTTGAAGTTCTATTTTTCTTGCATTTTGGTCCCTGAATACTGTGGATGCAATTGAATGAGTATGGATGAGTATTTTGAGCTGAAATTCAACATGCATGCATGAAACCTGACTAATTGAAGGTTGGCAACAAAAAATGGGAAAAGTACTTGTAATTTTTTGAAATTGAAATTTGGTCCTTAAATTGCAATTTTACCCAATTGGATGTCTATTCGATGCCCAACTGAGTTGAGTTTTCACCTGTGGTCAGCATGAATACATAGGATAATAATTTGTATCTAGATAAGATAAAAAGAAAAAATGGACGTTTTTCGAGTTTCTTCTTCTCGATTTACCATAGTAAACCTAATATAGCTCGCTCGGGTCGATCTTGCGACTAGGCCGAGTCGAGGGGTTACAGATACATTGTTATTTTCATCACCACTGTTATTTGTATTGTTATTATTATTGGCCTAAGTAATAAATCCTTGGATATGAATGGATATGGGATACAATTGGTATGCTATAGAATTCATGAGCTCATTGGTATAGAGTAGACTACGGTCATTGAGCTAAGGCTCTATTTGGTGATGTTGGCGGGATGTGTTGGTTTTGGTCTTATTGGCAATGTTGGAGGATCTTGACCATTTATTGTTGGCGATGTTGGTTGGGAATTCGCTTATCCACATTTACATGTCGATCCAAGGAAATAAGTTATTGCAAGTATTACTGGAATATGATTTTAGATGCATTTATGATGATATACATGTTAATGAAGTCATTGTTATTATTTTCACGAATGTGGACTACCTCACTAGGCTATATAAGCTTAATGCATCTCATTTTCATGCATTTTCAGGTTAAAGGTAGGTCGGAACAAGGATCGGAGCCAAGAGGATTTTTTAAGCAAGTCACACAAGCTAAAGTAATGTAAACCTAGCATTTGAACTCCTAGTATGGTGGCATAGGGTCTAGACATGTTAGTTTAGCCCCATTTTGTATGTACATATGATGTACCATGTTGAATAAGTTAAGATGAGAAATATGGCATGTTAATATTTTGAAAAACTTTGTAAAAATGGTCTAATTGCACTAATAAGTAAAAATGTGGTAAATGGATTCGGAATGGTATGAAATTTAACATGCATTTAGATTTAATGTTTATAAGCTTGCTAGTAAAATTTGGTAATCATTGGACAAGATTAAGGCCCCTAATTTGATTAAAAACTAGATAAGAAATGTTATTACAGACCCAGGCATACCGGTACGGGTGGTGTTGTACTGGTACTGAAATGTAATTATGGGTAATGTTAACCCAAACGTACTGGTACGAGTGGTGTTGTACCGGTACTGGCATGCAAATTTGGTAAATGAATTAAGGAATATCGATACTGCTATAGTAGTACCGATACACAAAATCAACACTGGAATTTTACTATAGCATGGGTATCGGTACGAGTGATGTCGTACCGATACCCATTAATGACTCGATTTGGGAATTTAGGAATTGCGTACCAGTACGGTAATGGTCCTGTACCGATACGAAGGTACTGAATCCTCGTACTGGTACAGCATACTACGTACCGATACTGGATTTAGTTTTGAAAGAATTTATTTTAAGGTGGACATGTACGGCCTCATGAGTACCGATACCGATACATGTGAGATAGTCACTAAATCTTGTAATATTTAATTGAGGTTGTAATTGAACTCTGAATTCATTAAAAATTTGTAAGTAAGACATTCATGTACTGAGTTTCATGTTGATAGTCATAATTACTAAAAAGCCCATATATATTTTAATAATTACAATTTAATCCCTAAATTTGTATAAGTTACTAAATAATCCTTTAATCACAATTTGATTGATTTTGCATTAATCATAGTCAACCATTGCATAGAATCAATATCATTAATTCCTATTTATAGTACAAGTTATCGCAATTAATAAACTGTTTATCGTATCGTTAACCGGTAACGTTTTTCGACCTGGATTCTTACCAGACTAGAAAGGGGGTGTTACATTTGTGGTATCAGAGCTAGATTTTAGTCGATTCTAGGACTAAATCGAAGGTTATTGTATTGTCATTGCATTGCACATGCCATCTAGGAGTTTATTATTGTGTATTGTGACTTGCGATCAATCTGATCCTTCTTTCTTTTATAGTATATGATGTCTGACTCCGACAAAGCTTACCAAGAAGTTGAGCATACTACCAGCTTCTCGACACATGGCAAGGAGAGAAGGGAGAAAGACCCTTCAAATTCACAAGTTCTTCAACAAGAACCACCGAATCCCGAACATGTACTGTAGACTATTCAATTTGAAAGTTATAGGAAAATGAATGAGATGTTCAAAAAATTCATGGCTACCCTTAAGTCTGAATAGTCTACACAATCTTATGTAGCTGCTACTTCTACGACCCAAAACCCTATTGATAAGCTGGCGCAACACCGAGCTACTACTTTTATAGGAAGGCTGGTGAGGATCCTGAAGTAGTAGAATATTGGTTGGATAGTACCTTGAGGATTCTAAATAAATAGTTACAGTGTTCAGATGAGCAGAAGCTCGAATGTGCCTTAGCCTTGTTGGCAGACGAAGCTCTACATTGGTGGGAAACCACTATACTTACTGCTCCCGAAGAAGCTGTAACTTGAAAGCTCTTTTTGTGTGAGTTTAGGAAGAAATATATCAGTGAGTGTTACCTGGCTGAAAAGAGAGATATCTTCCTGCATCTTAAGCAAGGTGGGAGATCGGTGGAGCATTACATCCATGATTTTTGCAAGTATTACAAGTATGAAGCCGAGTACATAAAAAATGAGAAAGTAAAGTGTAGGATGTTTGTTGCAGGATTGCGTGATGAGCTTCAACCATTGTTTA
The DNA here is from genome assembly GCA_019671005.1 of Hibiscus mutabilis. Classification (NCBI taxonomy): domain Eukaryota; kingdom Viridiplantae; phylum Streptophyta; class Magnoliopsida; order Malvales; family Malvaceae; genus Hibiscus; species Hibiscus mutabilis. The sequence goes on along the minus strand of CM033738.1, from coordinate 13,751,112 downwards.
CTGCATTAGAGATTATAAATTTCCAAGAGCTTGTGAATCGGGCTATCTCTACCGAAGCTACTCAAAGGTTGCAGAGGACTAGTAGACTAACTCGATCTGAGAAGAAGCCCCGATATGATTCCCGTCCTCTTTTACCGTATAAAAAAGGCAAGAAACAAGGATTTAAGTAACAATACCATCAACAACCTTCTTGATCAGGCAATTTTGCCAAGCCTCAAACCATGTCCCAATCTGTTGCAAGAATAACCTCCATCGAGAGTACTAGAGGTTCAGGTCGAGAATTTTAACATCTTATTTGTAATTTCTGTCAGAGAAGGCATCATGCGGGACAGTGTCATAGAAAATTTGGAGCATGTTTCTTCTATGGTGAGCAAGTTCATTTCATTAAAGATTGTCCAATGAATATGTCCAATTCTACTGCACTGATAACCACAGCGTCCCTCTGCTCAGTCTTTCAAGGGCAAGGGACTGAAACAAGTTGCAGTAGGAGGTTTTGGAAGAGCGGGTGGCTCTACTAGAACTCCAAGCCGACAAGAATCCAAAGCTTTAGCTCAAGTTTATCATGTAAAGAGCAGGGAGAATGAGGAAGATCCATATATTATAGCAGGTACTATTAAATTGTATATTCACCCTATTTATGCATTAATTGATCCTAGATCCACTCATTCATTTATCAGTACTGTTTTGATTAAAAGATTTAAGTTAACATTCGAACCTATAGCTTCCAAAATCACCGTAACCAATCACTTAGGTGATAGTGTTGTAATTGGGCTAGTGTGTAAAAATTATCCCCTCATGGTACAAGGAATACCTTTTCTGGCTAATCTCATGGCCCTCCTTATCCATGAGTTTGACGCTATTTTAGGGCTTGACTGGCTCGGAGAGTATCAAGCGTGGGTGGATTGTTCGAAGAAGAATTGTATCTTTGAGGCCTTGGTAAGGAGAGCGTGACTCTTATAGATTTTAGGAGCAAGAGATCATTGTTGTATGCTATTGCAAATAGGGAAAAACCTCAGTTGCAAGATATAGATACTATACAAGAATTCCCTGATGTATTTCCTGATAAACTTTCGGGTTTACCACCCACCCATGAAGTTGAGTTTGGGATTGAAGTGTAACCTGGAACCACCCCAGTTTCCATTTCACCTTATCGAATAGCACCATTTGAACTCACCGAGCTTAAGGTACAGATTCAAGACTTAATGAACAAAGGTTTCATCCGACCGAGTTCCTCATCCTGGGGAGCTCCAATTTTCTTTGTCAAGAAGAATGATGGATATATGCGCCTTTGCATTGATTACTAATAGTTAAACAAGTTCACCATCAAGAATAAACATCCATTGCCGAGAATTGATGATATGTTCGACCAATTTAAAGATGCAACTGTCTTTTCTGAGATTGACCTAAGGTCTGGGTACTATCAAATGAAAGTTGAAGAATATGATGTGCCCAAGATAACTTTTTGTACAAGGTATGGCTAATACGAATTTTTGGTTATGCCCTTCGGGTTAACCAATGCATCGGCAGCCTTTATGGATCTCATGAATCCATTTTTTAGACCTTATCTTGATAAGTTTGTAGTAGTGTTCATAGATGACATATTAGTTTACTCCAAGAATCAAGCTGATCATCGCGACCACCTTCGTGTTATGCTCTAAACTCTTCGGGAGAAGCAGCTGTATGCCAAGTTCAGTAAGTATGAGTTCTGGATCATCGAAGTTTTCTTTCTAGGTCATGTGGTTTTCGCTGAGGGTATTCAAGTAGACCCGAAGAAAAATCAAGCTATAGTTGATTGAAGGCCACCGAAGAATGTAGGTGAAGTTCGTAGTTTCCTTGGTCTTGATGGCTATTACAAGAGATTTGTTAAAGGATTCTCTACAATAGCAGCACCATTAAGCAAACTTTTACGGAAATATGTCTATTTTGAATGGACTGAGAAGCAACAACATAGTTTTGATCAGCTTAAGCAAGTGTTGACTTACGCACCGGTCCTAACCCAACCTGAGTCTGGTAAAGACTATACCGTATATAGTGATGCATCGCATCAGAAGTTAGGATGTGTATTGATGCAAGAGGGAAAAGTTGTTGCTTATGCATCAAGACAACTTAAGCCACATAAAATGAACTACCCTACCCAAAATCTTGAATTAGCTATAATTTTCTTTGCCTTAAAGATCTGGAGGCATTATCTTTACGGAGAAAAATGCTATCTATATACCGATCACAAGAGCCTCAAATACCTGTTGACACATAAAGAACTTAATCTTTCTCAAAGAAGATGGATGGAACTTCTCAAGGATTATTACCTTGTTATTGATTATCATCCTGGCAAGGCCAGTGTTGTAGCTAATGCACTCAGCCGCAAACCTTCATCTGGTAAGTATCAACATTGAATATTGAACCTCAAGCATTGATTATTGTATTGAGAATTATAGTATCGTTATTTCATTGTAGTTCTTCAAGCTATTAACACTCGTTTCAAGTTACAAAAAACTGACCTTTAGTAGATGAACTTCAAGTTCAGTCTACCATTGTGTTGAGAATCAAGTCATTGCAAGACCAAGACCCTGAATTACAAGCCATTGTTTCCAAGCTTTAGAATAATCCTGATCCTAATTTTAAAATTATCTCCGAAAGACTCTTGTGTTTCTGTGATAGAATTTGTATACCAAATGATGAATCTCTCTGTGATGGCATCCTTAAGGAAGCCCATTGTATCCCTTTTTCGGTTCACCCGAGGTCGGTGAAGATGTATAAGGATCTTCAAGAATTGTATTGGTGGCCTGGTATGAAGAAAGCTATTACAGAATTTGTATCCAAGTACTTAATGTGCCAATGAGTCAAAGATGAACACTGTGTCTCTACGGGATTATTGTAACCCATTGAACTTCCTCAATAGAAGTAGGAAAAAATAACCATAGACTTTGTCAGTGGACTACCGTTGACTCCAGCTAAGCATGATGCCATTTGGGTCATTGTTGACTGTTTTACAAAGTCAGCTCCTTTCTTACCTGTCAAGATAGACTACATTCTTCCCAAGTTGGCTGACTTGTACATCAAAGAAGTGGTTAGACTGTACGGAGTACCCAAGTTAATCATCTCCGATTGAGATCCGTGTTTTGCTTTGTGATTTTGGAAAGCATTGCAAGGAGCTCTAGGCACCCAAGTTAATCTTAGTACAGCCTTTTACCCTCAATCTGATGGCCAATCAAAATGGATAATTCAGATATTGAAAGACATGCTTCGTGCATGTGTCATTGACTTTGAAGGAACTTAGGAGAGGTTCATACCTCTCATCGAGTTTGCTTACAATTATAGTCACCAATCATCTATCGGAATGGCACCGTATGAAGCATTGTATAGTAGAAAATGTAGAACACCATTGTGTTGGTCTGAACTCGGTGAAGGTAAGATGTTGGGCCCAGACTTACTTTGAGAAACTGAAGAATGGGTTACCATCATTCATGATCGTTTAAAGGCCGCATTTGACAATCAAAAGGCCTATGCTGATCTCTAGTGAAAGGATTTACAGTATGAGGTTGGTGAGAAAGTTTTCTTAAAAGTCTCCCCTTAGAAGAAGATTCTTCGCTTTGGTAAAAAGGGGAAGTTAAGTCCCCGATTTATTGGACCCTTCGAAGTGGTTGAAAGAGTTTGTCATGTGGCTTACCGACTAGCTCTACCTCATAAGCTAAGAAAGATCCACAATATATTCCATGTATCGATGCTCTGCAAGTATAGATCTGATCCATCTCATGTTATTGAGGCCGAATCTGTAGAACTCTAACCTAATCTAACGTATGAAGAACAACCTGTGCAAATATTGACAAAGGAAGTCAAGAGACTTTGAAACAAAAATATTCCTTTAGTTAAGGTGTTTTGGAGAAGTCACAAGGTTGAAGAAGCTACATGGGAATCAGAAGAGACCATGAGAAATCAATATTCACATCTCTTCGATTCAGGTAAAATTCGAGGATGAATTTTTCTTAAGGCGAAGAGTTGTAACACCCCAAAACCGAGCTTAATCAGAATTTAATTTCGGCCACAAGAAATTTTGCATCTAAAAATAAAACTATAGTATTGACCTTTAACCAAATGGCTAATTATTGGATTACTAAACCCTAATTAAGTATTGATATTGTTTAAGGATCCCATTGTAAACATTGAAATTTATCTTAGTGACTAATTGGGAAAATTGAAAGTTTAGGGGAAAAAGTATAAAAAGTAAAGAGTTAAGGGACTAACCTTGTAATTATCCCCTCCTCAAGATTTATCACCATATACGTGGGCATTTGGGGTGAAGTTTCTTCACCCAAAGAAAAGCTACAAAATTAAAATAGGAAAGAAAAAGAAAGGAAAAGCTTGCTCGATAAAAGAACTCTCCAAGCTAGTACCTCCATGACATTTTCCTATTCCTTTAAACAAGCAAGCACCTCCATTGGAGAATAATCTAAGCTTTGATTTCCTCAAGTTTCTTAACTCTAGATTATAGATATTGATCGAGTAAGCTATAATCCATTATTGGTATATTGATTCCATGATAAAATCCTTGTTTAATTCCCTATCCAAGAATCAAGGAACCCTAGAAATTCTCTAGGGATGTTATAGCTTTTCATAGCTAATAAGTTGCTATGAATCTATTATTGATATTGAAATCCTTGTAATTTTTATTTCCGTGTAGCTCAAGAAAACCAAGGTGAAGAATCACCAAATCCCTCAAGCTCCAACAAGATAAAGAACAAGGGAATTGTCATCCAGGAGCCCTAAAAGCCTTGGGAGTATCGGTGAGTGTAGTTTGAGTCTCAGGATTGGCTACGTGTCTTTCCTGATTTTATTGGTATTGATTATTGCATTTCAATCATTGATTCAAGGTATGATTACATCGAAACCTCGTAATAGGTACCATTGGTAAGCTTTGGTAAGCTTATTGCATTGATATGCGGCTTATTGAATCATTACATTGTCATCGATGCCATTGAAATATTGAGAAAAGCCATATTGATTATTGTATATTGTTATTGATATAGTGTTATTGTCATAGCTACCATTATTTTTATTGTTATTGCTATTGACCTAAGTATTGAATCCTTGGATACGAATGGATATGGGATACAATTGGCATGCCATAGAATTTATGAGCTCATTCGTGCAGAGTGGACTACGGTCCTTGAGCTAAGGCTCTATTTGACAATGTTGGCGGGATGTGTTGATTTTGGTCTTATTGGCGATGTTGGAGGATCTTGACCATTTATTGTTGGCGATGTTGGTTGGGAATTCGCTTATCCACATTTACATGTCGATCCAAGGAAATAAGTTATTGCAAGTATTGCTGGAATATGATTTGAGATGCATTTATGATGATATACATGTTAATGAAGTCATTGTTATTATTTTCACGAATGTGGACTACCTCACTAGGCTATATAAGCTTAATGCATCTCATTTTCATGCATTTTCAGGTTAAAGGTAGGTCGGAACAAGGATCGGAGCCCGGAGGATTTTTTAAGCAAGTCACACAAGCTAAAGTAATGTAAACCTAGCCTTTGCACTCCTAGTATGGTGGCATAGGGTCTAGACATGTTAGTTTAGCCCCATTTGGTATGAACATATGATGCAACATGTTGAATAAGTTAAGATGAGAAATATGGCATGTTAATATTTTGACAAAATTGGTAAAATGGCCTAATATGAACTAGTAAGTAAAAATGTGGTAAATGGATTCGGAATGGTATGAAATTTAACATGCATTTAGATTTGATATTTATAAGCTTGCTGGTAAAATTTGGTAATCATTGTACAAGATTAAGGCCTCTAATTTGATTAAAAACCAGATAAGAAATGTCATTACAAACCCAGGCGTACCTGTACGGGTGGTGTTGTACTGGTACTGAAATGCAAATTTGGTAATATGAATCAAGGCGTACTGACACTGCTACAGTAGTACCGATACGCCAAATCAACACTAGAATTTTACTATAGCACGGGTACCGGTACAGGTGATTTCGTACCGATACCCACTAATGACTCAATTTGGGAATTTAGGGATTACGTACCGGTATGGTAATGGTCTCGTACCGATACGAAGGCACCGAATCCTCTTACCGGTACAACATATTGTGTACCGATACTGGATTTAGGTTCAAAAGAATTTATTTTAAGGGTGTACCGGTACTGCCTCATGAGTACCGATACCGATACAGGCGAGTTAGTTAAAGTTACTTATAAAGCTTTAAAATCTTGCAAGTTAGTCACTAAACCTTATAATGTTTAATTGAAGTTGTAATTGAACTCTGAATTCATTGAAATTTTGTAAGTAAGACATTCATGTATTGAAATTCATATTGATAACCCTAATTATTGATGAGCCCCTATAATTTTCAATAATTACAATTTGTCCCTAAATTTGTATAAGTTACCAAATGATCCTTTAATCAAAATTTTGATTGAGTTTACATTAATCATAGTCAATCATTGCATAGAATCAATATCGTTAATTCTCTATTTATATTACAAGTTATCAAAATTAATAAATTGTTCATAGTATTATTCATTGGTAATGATTTCCGACCCGGATTCCTACCAGACCGAGAGGGGGTGTTACACTGACAATACGATTTCACCCAACCCCATACAATTTAAATGAGGTGGCAGTACATGACCGACAGCATGCCATACATTTAGGAGCCTTACACTATTGTCAACAGGACGTTGTTGTTGACACCATTTAGTCGTCATCTATCCGGTTGGTGCTTTTGTGGGAGATGACTCGAGTGTAAATGCTCCTAATGACGTAGTAGTGCAGCTGAATGTATAGCGTAATTAATTTTGTAAGAAGAACTTTGTAAATGTAAATGATACATTTAGCTTTTTTGAGAAAAAATTAATAGTTGTAATAGATAGACACATGCGGAAGAAAACTAACATATAAAAATTGAAAATGAAGGTGTGGTATGGTATAGAAAAGAAGATTCAACATTTATAATTTTTTTCTACAATCGAACATTAGTTTCCATAGCTATTTATAGGTGCACTTAAACTCACTGTGCATGTAGCCTGTATATATTCGCTTGCGGCTGCATCATGTAAAGTTGGAAATGATAGGTCTAACTCGTCATCCAAGCACGACGAGTTGGCCCTATCATTTTCAACTTTACCAGATGTAGGCTGCATGCGAATATATGCAAGCTTTTGAAGTTAAGATTTAGAGCGTTGTTCGAATGTGCGAAGGAAGGGCAGACACGCTGTCCCATAGATAAACAAATGTATGCAATGATGGCGAAAGAAACTCGGGCCAAAAAACATCTCACCGCGGCAAAAAATAAGCTTAAACACCCATATATAAGTCATCTTAATAGGCTTTTTAAACCAAGATTTGGAGCGTTTTTCAAATGCGCAAACGAACGACGAACACCCCATCCTATAGATAAACATATGTACGTAATGGTGGCGAGAAAAATAGGGCACAAAAATTATTCGAACACGGTAAAAAATAAGCCTAAACACCAATATAGAAGTCATCTTGGTAGGCTGTTGAAAGCAAGACTTGGAGCTTTGTTCGAATGCGTAAACGAGTGGCGGACACGCCATCCTATAGATAAACACATATACATAATGGTGATAAAAAAACTTAGATATAAATCCCAAAACTTTTTTAGAATTACACATTAATCACAAACTGTAAATAACATATATAATACATTTATATCAACGACGGGCACGTATTTCAATATCTACATATTTACTTATGCTTTAAAGATAACATAATTACATTGCTAACAAAAGACTTTTCTAACCATGCCAATTTCACACGCAGACCGTCTACCGTATCTATTGGCGGCACCTTCCCCAAATATGTATAGCATATTTTTTCAACTTTAAAATCATTGTGGCTAATCAGTGGCATACCCGTTAACTGGGACGTTGAATTGTACTGCCATGTTTTCTAGAGTAATCATGCATTCCCCGCATGACAAATAGAGTGTAATTAATGTTGTAAGAAGAATGTTGTGCACGTAATTAAGATTGACAATATGAATTCTACCTTTTATGCTTTCGCTACAAAAGACTCTGGTGTAAATAGGGCGGTAGTGCACGCCCGATAGCATCAATGGAGTGTATTTGCTCCTAACGATGTACCTATGTACGTCTACGTGGCTGAGTGTATAACGTACTTACTGTTGTAAGAAGAACTTCGTAAAAGTGAATGGTACATTGAATTTTTTTGAGAAAAAAGTCACAGCTTTAACAGGTTGACACATCTGGAAGAAAAACGACATATAAAAAACAAAAATAAAAGTGTAGTATGGAAAATAAGATTGAACGTTTATAAAAAAATTTCTATAATCGAATATTAGTTTCCACAGCTATTTATAGGGGAGTATGCACTTAAACTCACAGTGCATGTAGCACGAGTGAAAAACCTGCATATATTCCCCTGCAACCTGCATCTCTGTTTTTAATTTCTTTCGTAGCAGATTTCAGAGATGTTGGTTGCATAGAAATATATGCAGGCTTTTCAAGGCACGATTTAGAGTGGTGTTCAAATGCGAAAATGAGCAACGTGCACGTCGTCTCATAGATAAACACATGTACGTAATGGTGGTAGAAAAAACGTAATGTAAAAAAATTCAAACACGGAGAAAAAGTTGCCTAAACACTCATATGAAAGTCATCTTGATATGTTTTTCAAGGCAAGATTCGGAGCGTTTTTTGAATTCGCGAATGGACGGTGGGATCACCAACCCATAGATAATCACATGTATGTAATGGTGACAAAAAAAGTGGCCGAAAAATATTCGAACACGGTGAAAAAGTTGCCTAAACACCCCTATAGAAGTTATTTGAACTCTGATTCAGTCACAGCTTTCTTTGAATTTCAAGATTTTGATTCAAGAAGTTTTTATTATAAACATGTTGATGATTATTTCTCCCTTGATGTTTTTTGAAATCAACAAAAGAGGTCCCTAAAGTTATGAAACTTTACATGTCAAAAAATTGAACTTTTGTAAAATTGCACTTTCTCCATATTGGCTAAAATTTTTTGTAGAATTGCACTTGGACGGCAAGTTGCACCTATCATTTCCATTTTCTGGCCAATTTCACAGATGCTGGTTTGAGACGAATATATGCAGGCTTTTCAAGGCACACTTCAGAGCATTGTTCGAATGCGCGAACGAACGAAGAATGTGTTGTCCCATAGATAAACATATGTACGTAACGGTGGTGAAAATAATGCGGCCCAAAAAATATCCGAATACGGGGGAAAATTGCCTAAACAACCCTATGGAACTCATCTTCATAGGCTTTTCAAGGCATTATTCAAAGCGTTGTTCGAATGTGCGAACGAACGGCGTTCCATAGATAAACACATGTACATAATATTGGCGAAAAACCGCGGCCCAAAAAAATTCAAACACGGCAAAATATTTGCTTAAACACCCATGTAGAAGTCATCTTGATAGGCTTTTCAAGGCAAGATTCAGAGCATTTTTTGAATGTGTGAACGAACTGCGGACAACCCTTCTCGTAGATAAACACATGTACATTATGGTGGCGAAAAAAATACGTCCCAAAAAATCCGAACATGGCAAAAAAAATTGCGAAAACAACCCTGTGGAAGTCATCTTGGTAAGCCTTTCAAGGCAAGATTCATAGCGTTTTTCGAATTCGCGAATGAATGATGGACACTCTATCCCATAGATAAACACATGTACGCCATCCCATGTAAGAATATAAGTTGGAAAAAAATTTAGTTATAAGTCTCAGAAATTTTGTAGAATTACACATTAATCACGAACTTTAAAAAACTTTACAATTTAGTCTATATTAGCTAAGAACTTTTGTACAATTACACATTAATCATTCACCATAATACAAAATGATTAAAATTATATTTCTCATGATGTAAATACATACAAAAAAAATCATCATTTCACACGATTGCCCACTTCTTTGATCTGTGGTGGGTTATTTCTAGCAGAATGAGGCCCGTCAACATGGAATATCACAAGCAGTACCTCCATTTTCATTATGGATGCATAGGGGTACTAGATGAAATAATCATGGAGCCGTTGACCATGATCAGCTGCATCTGTGTGAAGCTGTGAAATGTTTTATCCCTATAAGAAGACCATCTCGATATTTTAGGGTTTATTTTAACCAAAAAGTAGTTTAACTAATTTTTTATTTAAGACTTAGATTTATGAAAACACTCGCGCTATCACACGTGGCATCATTTGAGTGGGCAAGGCGTCATGAAATTTATTTTGTATAGAGAGGTCAAAAGCGTCGATTAAAAATTATAAAAGGAAAAGGAAAGGACTTTCCAATTCCATATCCAAACAGAAACTGAAACAGGGTGATTTATTCATTTCCAAGCAACAAGTTTTAGGGTTTTGAATTTCTTGACAATGGCGGCGATTTACAGTCTTTACATAATCAACCAATCAGGAGGTTTAATCTTCTACATTTCTTTGAAACACTTTTTGATTATCTCCGAGAATATTTTGCAAAGTTTCTCTTTCTTATAAGGATTATGGATCAAAGTGACGCGTGGGTACGAATGATAGTGTTATGGATGGGGACCACGTGAAGAGTTTGAAAAGTAATATGAGTTAGGTTTATTTTAATTATATGGTAGTAAGGCTAGTATAAATAAGTGAAGGTGGCATTGAAAAAGGCAAGAAATATGGTAAACATTTGGCTGCGGCTACTTCTTTCCCTTTGCTTCAGTATCTCTTGCTGAAATATTTCTTCCCTACTTCATCTCTCTTCTTTTTCTTCAGGGTTATTGTATTGAAATCTTGTTTGGGAAATATCAATACCTATTTGTGGTTGAAATTATCTTGCGATTATTAAGAATATTTAGGAAGTTAATTATCGTTCATTACATTTGGTGTTTTCATTGAGAGATTTCAGAGCTAATATGAATCATACAGAATCGATTAAAATACTGCAAATCACCTTAGTGCGCCATGAGGAGATGTTGGCTTCGTTGCAATCCCACTTCGAAGAGCAGAAACAAGTGCACAACATATTTCAACGACACATTAGAATATAACACATCAGTTGGCTATTATATCGTCACACTTGGGACTGCCGTCTAAGTTATACCTTGAAAATGAAGAATCGAGGGACTCAATCACAAAGCCCCACCAGGTGTTTGATGAATTGTCAACACCAACTCATCTAAAAACCAGCGTTGAAAATTGTGATGAAGAGTTTGATGATTAGCAGATTCAGTCGATTCAGGACATAGAAGGATTCAATTCTTATAAAGATGAAGCAACAATGAAAGATCGATGGAGAGACCTCTATTCCTGGTCACTACCCATAAACCAATGGTCGAACCTTGGAAGCTTATAGAAATCACCAAAGTGGTGGAGATCACTACTGTGGGTGGACCTAGAACAATACCAGCATACTTTATAAGTAATTTTGCATCCACAAAATTTTTAGATAGATGGTTGAAGAAAGTGTTTAATGAGATGCAATTAGTTAAGGTGGATGATCCCTTATTATTTTGACTTTTGGTGATGGGCAAGTCTATGAATCATCTCATTAGAAGTATAGCTAAAAATGGTATCATTTTCATTTCTAAATGGTTCATTCTTGGGAAGTTTATAGCTTTCTATGATAGCAACTACATTTCAATTGATGGTAGTGCATTGGGTGCCATGGAAGTGGACGTTACTAGGAAAACCAAAATAAAAATGGTGTCAACTGAAAACAAAGACCAGCACACTCATGCTAAAAGAGTAGTTGTTATTGGTGTTGATGTAAGAGAACTCACGACAATTTACAAGTTGGAATCACAAGGTTTCCATGGTCCGGTGCTTGAAGCCGAAAGAAGAGCTAGAGGGAAGATGTGAAGTATTTCGAGGGAGAGTTTGATATAGAATGAAAGACTTTTCGATATGTTCTCTGTACAGTGAACTAACCACAACGTGGAGCTTGTTCTGGATCTTTCTGATGAAATTTTAGAATAAGTGACAGGAGATTCTACCAGAGTTGTTCAAGCTTTTGCAAATTTTAAAAGCATTTCCATCAAGTTCACAACATCAAGTTATATCAAACTGTGTGGATGGCATGAGAACTCCAATGTGTCTAGTGATTTTGAGAAATTTTCTGCCGGTCAAAAGAAACTATTGAAATTGAAACATCATGGAAACCAAAAGAAGAAGGCTGGCAAGAGAGACAAAAAAATGTTCTTTGGTTCGAAGTTGATGACATTAACAATGATATTGATCCAAGCAAATGAAAACTCATGTTTGAGAGCTTTGAGCAAGCTGGTTCTTCAACAACTTTGACGCATGGTGACACAATTGTTCTTATAGTTGAACCTAGGAATAAGCTCATGATGGTTGTTAATTACAAAGACGAAGAAAAGCAATTTGCTGCTGAAGAAATATTGTTCATAGTGTTAATCAAGATGCGTGAAACGGTTGAGGCTTACCTTAGACCAACCCTCAAGAGCGTCGTCATTACTGTGTCGGCTTACTTCAATGATTCTCAAAGGCAAGCCACCAAGGGTACTGAAGTTATTGTCAAACTTAATGTTATGAGAATCCTCAATGAGCCCACAGTTGTTGTTATTGCTTATGGTCTTGATAAGAAAGCCATTAGTGTTGGTGGAAAGAACGTTTTGATCTTTGATATAGGTGGTGGCAGTTTTGATGAGTTTTTGCTTACTATTGAAGAACGTAGTTTTGAAGTTAAAACCACTGACAGCTATACGCAATTGGATGGTGAGGATTTGGACAAACGAGTGGTGAACCATTTTTTTCAGGAGTTTAAGGGGACGAACAAGAAAGGTATCAGTGAGATTTTCCCAATATTGAGGAGATTGAGGATTGCTTGTGAGAGAGTGATGAGGATTCCTAAGGTGCAACAATTGTGGCATGATTTTTTCAACAAAAAAGAGCATTGCAAGAGCAATAATTCGGGTGAGGTTGTTGCATTTGGTGCTGCGGTTCAAAATGTGATTTTTAGTGGGGTAGGGAATGAGAAGGTTTAGGATTTGCTGCTTTTGGATGTTGCGTCATTGTCTCTCGGGTTGGAAACAACTTGTGCAAACAAGGTTGTTGATGTAAACAGGAAGATACCCTATATTCTTGCCCTCTTCAGGCCAACCAAATTAGAGATTAATGCCAAAGCTGCAGATGAATTAGATTCAGATTTCCCTCCTTGAACCTTGAGGACAAGGTTCCGTTTTCAGGGGACGGTAATGTTATGGATGGGGACCACATGAAGAGTTTGAAAAGTAATATGAGTTAGGTTTATTTTAATTATATGGTATTAAGGCTAGTATAAATAAGTGAATGTGGCGTTGAAAAAGGCAGGAAATATGGTAAACATTTGGCTGCGGCTACTTCTTTCCTTTTGGTTTAGTATCTATTGCTGAAACATTTCTTCCCCACCTCATCTTTCTTCTTTTCTTCAGGGTTATTGTATTGGACTCTTGTTTGGGAAATATCAATACCTATTTGTAGTTGAAATTATCTAGCGGTTATTAAGTATATTTAGAAAGTTAATTGTCGTTCATTACAGATAGCTTGAGAGTGGTTAGTTTATGGCATTCGGTGCACGCGATCTCACAACAACTATCGCTACCACTTGTTGTACGGGAATTGAGCTACCACTTATTTGCAGATCTGATTTTTCCACTCGGTTGACTGAAAGTTGTAGACTAGAGTTGATCAGCTATTGTTTGAATGATCCGAGATTTGATAAAGGAAATTGCTATTGCCCGTCACCCCCTAAAATCCGGATATTGGTAGTTTATATCATGTAGATGATGAGTTGAAAATGAAATTATGGAAATTTACTTATATACAAATATCGAAAAGCTCGACTAATATGTATTGAAGGCAGTTGGCAATGCTTGCTTTCAACTTTCTTGAAGCTTGAAAGCATAGTACTAGAACTGTTGTCAGTGAAATATTCTGTAATTTTATGCTTGTTGAGCAATTCTATTATGGAGTGAATGACAGACTATTTCACTGGCAACCTTTCAAGCTTCAAGAAAGTTGAAAGCAAGCATTGCCAATTGCGTTAAATACTTGTATATAAATAAATTTTTACAATTTCATTTTCAATTCATCATCTTACCAGTGTTTGAAAAGGCGAGGGAGCTGAGATGCAGCGATGCGGTGCAATATCGCTTTGTCTGGGTGTAGGTGACGCAATTTTGATGAAGCGGTGGGAGGCGCAGCAAAGTGAAGAAGTGACCAAGGCGGTGGAAAGCGCTAAAGGCACCGTCTTTTTCTAGTTTTTGTCTTTTATGTATTTTTTATTGTTTTTATTCTTTTATTATGTTTTAGATACCTACTCCTAGTTAATTAATAAAATCTAATTAATTGAATCAGCCCAATCCAAGTAGAATTAGGGTAAAAAATCACAAAAAAATTATAAAAGGGAAATAGCCAAAAGAAAAACATAAGAATTTGTCGTGGAAGAAAACAAAGTTTTGACTCCATCTCCAGACACCAAGTACTCCTCTCTCTCTTTTGTTTTTGTCCTAACGGGTAAACTGTTTTTGGGTTAACATACATGAAAAATGAGAGAATGACTGATTTGGGTTAGAATCATAGTTATTTGGCTGATCTTAAGAACACAAATAATGTCACTTGCAATTATTGTTCGATAGTTGCCAAAGGTGGAATTTATAAATTTAAACAACATCTAACAGGTGGTTATCGAAACATAAAAGGTTGTACTAAGTGTCCTGAGCATGTGAGACAATAAATTATTAAATACATCGACAAGAAAAAGCAAGAACGAGAGAAGATGAACTTGGAGCATGAATATGATCAAACGAATGGTTTTGATGAAGAAGATGAAATGCAAGTGTTAGAATCCGACCCGAAAGGGAAAAAAAGTCAAAACAACAATGAATCCAATTGTTAAAAGGGCAAGGCAAGTTGGTCCAATGGATGTTTTTATCAAATCTTCTACACAAACAACGGGTAAGTAGAATACCATTAATGAGACCTACAAGAAAGAACAAAAGAAAAAAGCATGTGCTGATTTTGCCAAATGGGTGTAATGATGCTGCAATTCTCTTTAATGCTCTTAACCATCCTAACTTTAAAGTGGCAATCGATCAATCACTAGAGCTGAAATTAGAATGAAGCCACTAAGTACTTATGAAGTAAGAGTCCCTTCGTTGAATAAAGAAGTTGCAAATACCAACGAGAGTATGAGAAACTATAGAGAAAAATGGGCAAAACAGAATGTTTTATTATGTCGGATGGATGGACCGATCGGTGTGGAAGGAACATTATTAATGTTTTAGTTAATTGTTCAAAAGGAAGCAGGTTCCTTGAGTCCATTGATGCATCAAGTTATTCAAAAACTGGTGATAAGTTATTTGAACTGCTAAGCAGAATTGAGGATGTAGTAGGTGATGACAATGTTTTACAAGTTATAACAGATAATGGAAGCAACTTTATAGCTGTAGGTGCACTCTTGATGACAAAGTATCCACATTTATATTGGACTCCTTGTGCAGCCCACTGTATTGATCTAATTCTTGAAGATATTGGAGCAATTCCTGTATCAATAGAGTATTAAATAGGGCAATCCAGATTAATAACTTTATTTATCAACGCCCGAATCTTTTGAATATGATGAGATAATTTATTAAACAAAGGAACTTGCTAAGGCCATTGAAGACAGGATTTGCAACCCCTTTCAGCACACTTTCATCAATACACAAACAACAAGATAAATTAAGAAAGATGTTTACATCTCAAGAATGAAGAGATAGCAAATGGGCCAAGGAAATTGGGGGAAAAAGTTGTTGATACTATTTTAATGTCTTCTTTTTGAAATGGTACTATATACGCATGAAGTTAAGTGGTCCTCTAGTTCATGCACTAAGAAAGGTTGATGGAGAGAAAAAACCTGCCATGGGATACATATACGAGACTATGGATCGTGCCAAAGAAGCTATTGCAGCTTCATTTAATGGAAACGAGTTCAAGTACTCTGAAGTCTTTAAAATGATAGATTAAGAGATGAGAATGTCAGCTACATCGTCATTTACATGCTGCTAGCCACTTTCTTAATCCTGAATTCTTATATGATAATCCTCAACTTGAGCAATGTGAAGAAGTGATAGATGATTTATATAAATGTATCCTGAGATTGGTCCATGCACTTGACAAGCAAGACAAGATTATAGAAGAGCTCCATCCTTACAAGCAAGCACGTGGACTATTTGAAAATCTTATGACTATTAGACATAGAAAGACTAAGGCTCCGGGTAATAATAATTTAACTCTTTTTCATAAATGATATATCGTATACTTCTATTTTTTAAAATCTAATTTTTATGTTGCAGCTGAGTGATGGGCACATTATTGTTCTTCAACAATTACTTTACAATAATTTGCCATCAAATTTTAATCCTGGCCTGTAGTACATCAAGATGTGAGAGAAACTTGAGCACTTTTGAGCATGTAAGTCATAGTCGTTAACTAAATTTATGTAATTATTGATGTTAAGTTATTGTCCTTTTGATAATTATGAACTAAATAAATTTCTCTCACAGATTCATACTAAAAAGAGAAATAGACTCACACAATTTAGGCTAAATGACTTGGTGTATGTGAAGTACAATCGAGTATTAGTTCAACGATTCAAGTTGCGTGATAAAATTGACCCAATAGCTTTGAAAGATATTGATGACAGCAATGAATGGTTGACTGAAAGGACATATAAAGATGCTCAAGATGAATTTGTATTTGAAGAGGATGAAGGTCTTACTTGGAGACATATTGCGACTATTGCTGGAGTTCATGAATAGCGATTTAACTTGAGATCAAAAGAGAGCACACAAGGACAGAACACACAAGGCGGAAGAGATGGTAGTTCAAGAGAATCCATAAGAGAAGTAAAGGAAGATGAAGAAGACGATGAAGGCTACCACTCACTTGATGGAGATGATATGGTGGCAAATTTGGCCGAGGAAGATGATTATATTTGATGTCATATTATCATATATCTTTTTAAAAATATTTTATAACTGATTTTGTTTATTACAATGTCATAAGTTTTTTGATTGGACAATAAAAAGGTAATTTAGTGAAATGAAGATCTTTTGTTGAACTTATAGTCCTTATTTTTTCTTGTTTAGTACTATGCTTCATGTGCATTTATAAATTCTGCTTGATTGGTTTATGATAAAATTGAACATAGAAGTTATGCTTAACGCATAAAATGTTCTTATGAATACTATTTAGTATTTACGTTACATTAATTGTTCTTTACAACTGGAAAAAAATCTGTACATAGTTAAATTTCAAAAAGTGTGCCTTACTTCGATCAGGCTTGGGCCTTACGCCTTGGCAGTTGGACCCCGATGCCTTAGTGCGCCTTGAGCACTTTTTAACACTGCATCTTACATGATATAAATTATATATCCATATTTCTATATGCTTTAACTTGAAGATGGGATGTTAGGATCGAATTATATGTTGTCTGATTGCGCCAGTAGGTAGAGATCAAGTCTTACCAATTAGAAGGAAGACACCCTTTATTTCCGATTGTGCCGTTAATGATAAGTTCAACCCTTGAGACTGTATCATCGGAAAATCGACAAACCTGAAGGATTGTTTACTGATATCCCGTTGTTAGTCTTGTTGCGCTTTATGCATTTAACCTGGGTTGTTTGGGAGGTAGTCTCACGTGCATGTTTTCTGATACCATGATTTTGCAGACAACTAAACAATGTTGATTTTACAAATATGTTGTGATTCACAGGGACAAAGTTCTTTTTGGTTAGTGAATCTGGGACGCAGAACATGGAGGCTCTATTGAAAGTTGTCTATGAGCTTTACACAGATTATGTTTTGAAGAATCCCTTCTATGAGATGGAGATGCCTATACGATGCGAACTCTTTGACATCAACCTTACACAGGTTGTGCTTTTGGGACAATAAACTGTCCCGGCACCTCCAAAATTTCACCATCTCTTAGTTTCCGATAAAAGGTTGCTGTCAAGTCTGTATTTAATGAGGTATCATCATAATTGCTGTATCATATGATGTTATGGGGGAATTGTTTTTCCGAATTAACAGTTATAAAATTAATGAAAAATCCTGTCACATGCTTGTTCCCCAATTCTTTGTTTATTGTTTTCAATCTTTATTCAAAAAGTTACAGTAGGGCACATCTTATAAATGTGCATAGTGAATCATCTTTATTGGAGGTGAAAACAGAGATGTTTTCTTACGACAGCGGATTCCGATAATAGTTTTGAAAGAAAAATAGGGTCTTAAAAAATTATCTTTGAAAAGATATACATCTCAAATATCTTATGGAATATAACAAACTCAAGATTCTTACAGCTTTAGTTACATTGGCATGCAAAGACCATATGCTAAGCTCAATATCATTTTCATACAAACTTAAACATGTATCTTTCACTTTTTTTCACTCATGATGGTATGATATATAGCAAAGCCGAGATCATATTCATGCATGCTCTTAAAATCGTGCTTGATGGATTTCAGAGCTAGATTTAAAATGTTTAAATGAACTGTACACAATCGTATTCTTGTTTCCTGCCTAAATCCCAGAAACAATTCATATGGATGTTCAAATCAGGAAGAAAATTGCAGCTGCAACACAAGGTTTTCATCTAAACATGAAGCGGTGAAGCAGAAGGCTTTGGGTAAGTGGTTGGTTTACAACTGGAGTGGTTGTCAGCATTTCTGCAGTGTTCTTTCTGATTTCTTTTCGGCATCTCACCTGGCTCCTGAAGCTTCTCGAGTGACGTTACCACGTCATCCATGCTAGGCCTGCACTTGGGTTCTACGGCGAAGCACTGGAGTGCAAGGCTAGCGACTTCTTGCGCCCGGTTCAGTGAATATTGGCCTTGGAGACGGGTGTCTATTACACGGAATATCCTCCGTTTGTTGGTCAGGTAAGGTTTCGCCCAATCCACCAGATTGTGCTCTCCAGATGGCCTGTTCTTGTCTATAGCTCGCCGGCCCGATAACATTTCTAGTAGAACAACTCCAAAGCTGTATATGTCACTCTTGGCAGTCAAATGACCTTTCCAATAGAAAAATTCAAATTGATATCAATACTCACAATTCATCAACTTCATTTCATAAGATCCAATACAAAGAGCTAAATGCAATGGGAAGTGAACCAAGTATTTACAGAATCAGACCAATTCCCTAAATGTCGTTTTGGATATTATTTAATGCTCTGGCTATCCACGGAACGAGAGAATGCATGCAGATAGAAGACACAAAGTGGAAAATAAAAACCGAGTAATTGTGGCGGACTAAGTTTAGATAAGAAAAGCGAGGTGGGTGCATTACCTGTGGCTAGATACTCTGGAGCAGCATATCCATAGGTTCCCATGACCCTAGTGGAAACATGGCTTCTGTCCCCAGTTGGTCCATCCCTAGCTAACCCAAAATCGGAGAGCTTTGCATTGTAATTCTGCAAATATTGAATGAAACAGCGGTATATAGCACATAAGCAGAACAGATTCACCATGCCACAGAAATGTAAAGGGAAAACATTATCTAAGTTGCATACCGAATCAAGCAAGATATTAGAAGTTTTAAAGTCACGATATATGACTTGTGTCTTGGCATTGTGAAGGAAAGCAAGTCCTTTGGCAGCACCAAGCGCAACCTTCATCCGGATGCCCCAAGGAAGTGGCGGAACGTGTGACCCCCCTGTTTTCGATATTAAATTAGGTACAGTAGATGGAGACATGTTTTTCACTACATTGCACAAATTAAATGAATGTTTCAGTAATATAAGGAAACTCACTCCTAAATAAATGATTCTCCATGCTACCCCGAACCATGAACTCGTATACCAGAAGCCGGTGCTCATCCTCTACGCAGTAACCAATCAACTTTACAAGATTAGGGTGATGCAATTGTCCAAGATAGTTGATTTCAGCCTGTATACCGTAAAAGAAATCAAATCATACCATCCTAAGAGAATCACCATCATAATTTCACCAAACTTAAGATTGTTACTATTGTGTGAACAATGTAACCTATTAGATTCGTTTTTTGTCCGAATGCAAATGTGGTAAGCCCAATTAATGGCTTAACCAGACACTTTAGAGTTAAAAGAAAAGGAAAAAAGCACTAACCAGCCATTCCTTGTGACCCTGAAATCCTTCTTGGTTGAGCCTTTTAACAGCAATGATTATGCCAGTACCAGGTTTGGTAGGTTTGAGTGAATGTTCATCGATCCATCCTTTGAAGACAGAACCAAACCCACCTTCTCCTAGGACACTGTCTGGTCTGAAGTTTCTCGTGGCTGTCCTCAGCTCACTGAAAGTGAAGGTCTTTAAATTTGAAGACTGTAAAATCTCTCCTTCACTCCGGGGAGTTTGTGGAGTAGAAGCTGAAGACTCCTTCCTGCTTGAACTACTTAAATTGTTTCCATTTCTACTGGCACTCCTCGAATTACCTGCTGTAACACAACAGTTAATTTCACATAAAGTTACATGTTCCAGTTTGAGCTTGTAAGTGATTATCAAATTTTGATTAGAAAACAAATTGACACACTCAAAGCACAAATAGAAATCAAGTCCTTTACATTGATTGCAAGTTCATCTTAAACCAACAAAACAACGAAAGAAAAAGGCTTTAAGCAATATCAAAAAACCAAACATCATTGGACTCACCTGTGCTAGGACTGACAGACTTAACGCGATGGCTCAAGCAAGCTCCCATCAAACCAGAACAAAACCCAGATCTTTATTTCTCTCAAAATTTCCCCTTTTCCTTTGTTTTCTCTTACAAAGACCAATCTTCCCAAAATGAAACACAACCAACCACTAAAAAAAAAAAAAAAAGGGAAAAGGGAAATCAATAAAGATGATCCCTTTTTGTGCAGACCCTTTTTGGTTCAGTTTTTGAAAGGTGGGTTTGGTATGGGATGATGATGATGATGATGATGATGAAAACCAACAAGTAAAAGACTCAAAGGCAAAAAAAGGGTTACTTTGCCATTGGATTTTGCCTGCCTGCTGTTTTTCTTTCCCACCTTCCTTTCTACCTTTATGAGTAGCCCTTTTTGGACCTCAGCCAACCAAACATTGCAGACTGTTGACTTGTTCTTTTGTGTGTTTTCCCTCAAGAAATCACCATGTGACCAAGACAATATTATAGTATTATTATTCCATTAATCCATAAAAACCAAACACAGTTTTTTTTAAAAAAAAACAACTTAAAACTTGCATGAAAGTAAAATAAAAATCAAGGGTTTAATATAATAATCAAACTTTGTTTTGTTATATGATTAAATTTATGGCCTTGATTCTCAATGACTCAGTCAAGTCAAGCCTTTCTCCAACTCCTGTTAAGAACCTTTGTCTTCACCGTTGGATGTACATTAAAAAATGGTTGCTTCGCCAATGTGACCGATTCCATGTTTTTGTTTGCGTATACGCGTCATGGGAGATCTTTTACCCTTGGCTTGTCATCGACGTTTGCTAGTCAATTACTTTTACCATTCTTTCATCCCTTAAGGCTAAGATACAATGAGTAATGACTCAGTCACCGTGAAGCTTATTTTTCTAAATCTAGTCATTATGTTTGTAGTTATCTCTTAAAAATATTTGTATAATAACTGTAGCGATGTTTTTTCTCGTTAAAAAATATATTTTTTATTTGTTTGGAAAATATTTTCTTCTACGTGGAGTTTTATAAAACTCGTGTTTTATTTAAAAATGGAGTTGCCACTGGCCACTTAAGTAGGCCGGACACCGTAAAAATCAGAGATTTAAAATTAATGGGTTCGGGAGTCAGTTACGGATGGGGAAGGATTAGTATCTCCACACCGCCCAAAAATTGGTACTTTAATAATTACCGCTTTATTAATATTAGACTTTCCGGATTAAAGTGGCGATTAAATTAAAATTTGGTTATAAACGCGAGTAGATTTTAAAGGCCTCGTTATACGAGAGTAAACGCCCAACTACTATAAATAACTAGATTACACATGTAACTTAAATTCTATTTTTTGAAAACAAATATCCTATTTTTTCAATTTAGTCTCACAACTTTGTATTTTATTCAATTCCTTCATCTAACTGCAACTCTTTTTAAATTCATTATTTCTATCAATTTCTTGATTTTTCTATACTCCCATCAATATATTCTCTCTCTCAAAATCTCTTATTTTAAAAAATATTATAAATATATTATATATTTTAGATGATATTTGATTTATTTAATAACATTACACATCTTACACTTGTAAACAACTATGAAAAAAGATATATGTATATCGATATGATTATAAAAAGCCGTTTAAATTGGAACCAATTAGTACCATAACATTATAAATATATACAATTAAATTTGAACAATAACTCTATCGACTATACTCGACTCGAATTTTATAAACTCAACTTAAAAAAAATTAAAATAAAGTTTAAATGCTAAAATAAGACTCATCAACTCAACTAATTAAAAAAATTTGCTCGACTCGATCGAATACTCACTTGAGCATGAGAGGTTACATTCGAGATTGGAACAAAATTTTGGACCAATTTAAAAGTTTCTAATAACTCTAGACATATATCACTCATTCAAGGATACTATTGTAATTAATCATACAATAATTCATACTAGAATTACAGTTTAATTGATCGATGCAAAACAATTCAAAAAAGTGAGTCATATTACAAAACTAGTGAAGTTTTCAGAGTAAAAGTGTGTCATAAATATAGTGAGGTTTCCTGCTTCCCAGTGATCTCAATCAATAAGATATATTTATTTGTAAGTAACTTCCATTCATTAGCTGAAACCACGGGTGATGTAGTAAGCCAAGTCCATCTAATAATATTTTTTTAAACATCACATATTAAGATGAAAGTATAGATGCCCTGATTTGGGTGTTAATATGTGTCTTAGGTGTCGATACTCGGACAAAGTTTAATTTTTTAGAATTTTGACATACTGATACCTACTCAAGGTGTCGATCCCTGATCAATTTTGATGTTCTGAAAAAAAAAATGCAAGAATTAGTATAAAACCGGTAGTGTCGATATTCTTAATTATTTTTGAAAATTCTAAATTTGAAAATCAAGTATGATATTGATACTCCATTGCTAAGCACTGATACTGCAACATCTAAAATTTTGAGCCGATAATTTTCCGGATTCGATGATCGAAAAATAAAATTTAATGAGCAAATACATGTGTCACGTTAATATTAATTTTGCATTATATTTTATATATTTTATATTAATAAGTTAAGAGTGAGATTTTCCATATAAAACTACTAATCTATATCTTTTCTTTCATTATTCTTTTTCCTTCTTCAACTTTTCCCAAGTTGTCATTGATGAATGTTTAAAGGGTTAGAGAGAAAGTTTAAATTAGAGACAATTGAACTCAATGAGTGGTTCCAGTAGAAAAGAAGATTGTGTTCATTTTAAGAGACTCGAGTTCAAGCAACTTTGTTTGCAAGATATGCGTGTCTTGTCAAATAATTATGAAAAAGTTAGAATGTTTAGAGGGAAAAAGAAGAAAACCTATTAATCAATAAATATTTTTGTGAACTGTATGATGTGATATAAGATAATATTTGTTTAATAATTCTAATTTTTTAATAATACACAAAGTTATTCGAACATAAATTATTTAAGGATAATATTTTCTTTTTTACTGAGACGGTGAGATTACTTGATGGATTCTATAGAAGATATGGTATACTTTTAAATATTTTGATAGGCTTAATAAGCAAAAAAGTGTCTGAACTATACATTTTTTCTAGATATGTGCTTAAAATATTTTTCGGCCTAAGTAGGTGCCTAATTTTTTCACACTTACTATTTTAGATGCCTTGTTGTTAACGGCCGTTTAAAAAATTACATTAGCCAATAAAAACATGACACATGGCATGCTTTGTTTTATTTAAAAAATAATTTTTTAAAAAATATCCTAAAATTCTCAAAAATTCCTAAAATCCCCAAATCCTTAAGCCCCAAATCCTGATTTTAGCCGTTGCTACCGCCAGCCCCTGACTGTGAGCCCACCACTTTCATCGACTGACCCCCACGATAATTTCTCTCATCCTTTTGTCGCCGAAAGTCGACAACCCACGTGCTTAACATCGAAACAAAGTTGAACGATTAGAGGAGGAAAAAACAAACAATGGGGCCAACGACGACCGATTAGACGATGGACGACGTGTGGGTCATGCGACGAGAGGAGGAGGCTTTATTCCATCGCCGACATCGTGATGAACGGCGACTACAATGGCTGAATTTGGGGGTTATTTTGTAAATTTTGGGAGATTTAGTAATTTTTTAAAATTAAGTTGAAAGAATTAAAAATAAAAAAGAAATTAAAATAAAAGTCGTGTGTCATATTTTGATTGGTTAAAAGAATCTTTTTAAATGGCCGTATAGTAATTGTGAAAACCTTAAGGACCTATTAGAGCCGAAAAATACTTTACGCACCTATTTGCAAAAAAGTAATAATTTGGGCACTTTTTTGCGTATTAATCCTGGAGACGGCATTACCTGGTTAGTTGAGGGAGATTTTAATGTCATTCTGTTTGCTGATGAAATGGCCGGAGGGGCAAATGTCTATACTTGTGGGAGTCAGCTATTTTCAGATTTTATTTTTACCCAGGGCTTATCGGATTTAAGTTTTGTGGTCCGCCTTTAACTTGGTCAAGGGGGAATCTCTATCAATGGCTGGATTGTTGTGTTGTTAATTTTAAGTGGGCTGCGTCTTTTGTTGACTCTCGTGTGCTTCATTTAGATAGGCTGGGGTCGGATCATCGACCGTTATTTGTCTCGTTAGAGGATGATAGAGGTGGTCAACATAACCACCCGTTTTATTTTATCGAGGCATGGCAAGCTACGTTCAGTTTGCAGAGTTCCTTGAGACCTTTGGTCTGCTGATCGTCCTTTGGAGGATAACATAGGCAAATTTTGCGAGGATGTGGATGTATGAAATAAGGAGGTTTTTGGGCATATAGGGGTAAGAAAGCGGAGATTACGGGTGCAACTATGAGGTATTGATCGTGCTTTGTCCAGGAGGCATTAGAGTTTTTGGTATCCTTGTCGGCACAACTTAAATTAGAATTGGAAACGGTTATGGATCAAGAAGAGATATTTTGACGCCAGAAGTCTTGTTTACAGTGGTTGTTACAAGGGGCTAGAAACACTAAGTTTTTCTATACTTCGGTTGTTGCTCGCAGACGGGCTAATCGTACCTCGGCCCTCAAGCGAGAGGATAGGAGTTGGTGTATCAATAGGGATGAGTTAATCCACTTGGCCACCGATTTCTATAGAGCTTTGTTTACTAGCTCTCCTAAGCCTAGGCCTCTATTTCCTATTCGTGGATGCTATCCGCCGATGGAGCCGCATATAAAGGATGGCTTTACTTTGCTGATCTCTAATGATGAGGTCCATAAGGCTATGTTTGGTATGGGAGCATCTAAGGCTTTGGGTGTCGATGGTTTGAATGCTGGATTCTTTTAGCGTAATTGGCATGTTGTTGGTGAATCTGTGTGTGAGTTCGTGAAGCATGTTTTCTTAACTGGAGTGGTCCCAGAGCATATTAATCAAACTCTGCTTGTACTTTTACCTAAGGTGTCGTTACCGGATACTATGAGCCAGTTTTGCCCTATCAGTCTCTACACAGTAATCTATAAGGTCATATCCAAGATCTTGGTTAATCGCTTAAAACCTTTTCTGCCTTCTTGGGTGTCAGAGAATCAGACCAGCTTTGTACCAGGTAGTTCGATTACTGACAATATCATTATTACCTAGGAAGTTATTCATTTTATGTGCCAGAAGACAGGGGAGAAAGTTTGGATGACACTTAAAATTGATCTATAAAAAGCGTATAATCGGCTTGAGTGAGATTTTATGTATGATACACTTGTTGATATTGAGATTCCAGTTTTTATGAGGAATTTGATTATGCAGTGTGTCTCCACAGTATCGTCGCGGATTCTTTGGAACGGAGATATGACAGATCCTTTTATCCCAACTCGGGAGATTCGATAGGGTGATCTATTGTCACCATATCCTTTTGTTTTATGCATGGAACGCCTCTCCCAGTCTATACACACAGCTACTAGAGAAGGTCGATAGAAACCGTTTAAAACTTCATCCCGGGGACCGAAAATCTTATACTTATTTTTTTGATGACAACATGATCTTGTTCGCTGGGGCTTTGTTGGGTCAATTGGACACTATGCGATCTGTCTTGGGCTATTTTTGTTTGGTCTCTAGGCATAAAGTGGGTGTCACTAAGATGACGATGTTCTTTTCTAAAAATATACCAAGCGAAACAAGGCAGTTGATTAGTGATGGTTTTGGATTTGAGGAAGTTACTGATCTTGGTAAATATCTGGGAGTACCAATGTTGCATCTCTGGGTTACAGCGGCATCATATCAGTATTTATTCTAGATGGTGGAAAAAACTTAGCGGTTGGAAAGTGAAGTGTCTATCGCTTGCCAATAAAATTTTGTTAGCAAAAATGGTACTTGCAGCGATTTTTACGTACACGTTACAAACTGCAGTTTTTCCGAAGAAAATGTGTGTGACTATTGAACGATTAATTTGCCGTTTTATTTGGGGTATTACTTCAGATCGTGGTGGGGTCCACTTGGTCAAATGGGATGATGTATGTAAACCCATTCCGATAGGATTCTGTAAGTTAACTACTCTTAATGACGCATTTCTTATGAAACTACTGTTTCACTTTCTTGTGCGTAAAGAAGCTCTTTGGGTTCGCTTTGTTCGTACAAAGTACAAGTGTGGTGATAGAGTACCGATAGCCTTACGTAGCTCTAATTGCTCTCGTCTCTAAAAGGGGTTGAGTATTATTTAGAATGTTGTCCGTGTTAACCTGGTTTGGTCTGTTGGTTTGGGTATTAAGACTAATTTTTGGTATGATTCTTGGCTCGATGATATTGGCCCATTAATTTGTTATGTTTAGCCGCATCTTGTGTCTTCTATTGGGTATACGCCTATAGCTTCTATGGCTAATAGTGAAGGAGTATGACAGTGGCACCATTTTTAACACCTTATTCCTCAAGACATTTTGCTCAGGATTGCTGCGATATATGGTCCAAATTCAGAATTGTCAAATGACTTGATTGGTTGGTGGGGTAACCGAATCGATCTTTCACTTTGAAATCCACGTACTTGTTACGATATGGTAACATATATAACCATCCGAATCCTGTGTGGTCTATTGTTCATAAATTTTAGGGATTGCCTTGGGTTAAAGCTTTTTTTGGCTCGTGTTTTGTCATAAATTGATGACCAATGTGGAGCAGAGTAAGCACCATTTCACTACGAACTATCGTTGCCTGGTCTGCGGTGATCCGGTAGAGAACATTGAGCATGTGTTAAAATAGTATCCACCGACGGTTCAAGCTTGGACTGAATTGGTGCAGCCTTCTAAGTTGGAGTCATTCTTAGGCATGTAACTACATGCGTGGTTGATTGTGAATTTGTCAGGTTCGGCTAACTTTACGTGTAGCAATGACTAGTGGGATCTTCTGTTTGCATACATATTATGGAACTTGTAGCTCAGACGTAACGTGCATGTCTTTTATAGCCCAATTGCTGAAAACGGGACTATTATAAAACACAGTAAACATCTTGTCCAGCTCTCTCTCTGAGCATTGGCCGAGATCCGTGTGGCTTTTCCTGGAGGTGGGGTCGTGGGTAGTGCCAATGTTCGTTGTAATCCCCCGTTGCAGCAGTGGATGAGAATTAATTTTGATAGATTGAGGCGTGAGGTCCATGGGTATGCTATGTGTGGTGTGGTGTGGTGGCGTGGCTCGAAACAGCCTAGGTAAGTGGTGCTTTGGGTTCGCGAAGTTTATCAACATTTGTTCAGTGTTGGATGTCGAGCTTTGGGGGGCCTATTTTAGACTTTTGTATGCTTGGGAAGCTGAGTTCCACCAACTTGTTCTCGAGTTAGATAGCCTGTAGTCAATTCGAGTGTTAAGAGATGATTTTTGCGAGAATCATTCTCTTAAATGACACATGAATGAGATTAGACATCGAGAATGGATCATGCGTATGCAATATGTTCTGCGTGATAGGAATACGGTGCTGACGCGTTAGCTAAGAGTGCAAGACTTGATAGTTTGGAGTGACTTATCATGTACTGCCACCTGATTGGCTTCATTCGTTATTACATGAGGATATTGTCCACAGTTAGGGTGTATAGTGTTGTTGGGTATTCCCGTTGAACTCTTTTTTAGATATTAGTATATGTATTCTTTTCTTCTATTTAGGTTTAAGAAAGTTTTTAATGAGACTCATACTAATATTTTCCTGTGCATAATTATTGATGAATGAGATCATACCTTTTCACCAAAAAAGGTTGGAGGGCCTTTAATGTTTTTAAGGAGAGAATAGTAGAAAACTCCCAATTAATTAACACAAAGAAATTTTACCCTTTTAATTTAGTAATTATTTTACTTTTTGAATTTTTTATTTCCTTGACGGATGATAATAGGGTTGAGGAAAACAAGGGTAAACAACACCATTGATCACTAAACTATTTCTGCTTTCATATTGTTTTGGTCACCAAACTATTATTTTTGATAAAATTATCACCAACGTTATATTTTTTTTGTTTTGGTCACTAATATTATTTTTTTTTCATGTTTTTGTCACTAATCAATTGCTTCTTTCATGTTTTAGTCACCAAACTATTGGCTTTTCTGTGAGTTGTTTAACGACGGGTAACTAAAATAGGAGAAAAAAATTTAACTTTAGTGACGGTTTTTCCAAAATATAATAGTTTGATGACTAAAATATAAAAGCAAAAATAATTTAGTGATCAATGGTATTGTTTACCCCGCAAAAAACCGAAAACGGCTGAACCAAAAATAAAAAACAATGTAAATAGGGAAAATTACACGGGTTGTCACTCAACTATCACTTTTTTCTGTTTTGGTCACCCAACTAAATTTTTCGTTAAAATCGTTACTAACGTTTCGTTATCGTTTTGGTCATAGATCGTTAAGTATTTAATGGAGATTGTGACATGACATGATTTAATAACAATTTTAGTCCCTAAAATTATAAAATTTTATCAATCAATCCTAATACGAAATAACTCATCAAATATTTGAACTAAACCCTAAATTCTTCACCCCCTTTCTTTTTCCTCTGCAACACTACTGTAAAAATGCCTTTTTCTTATAACATCTTAAAAACACTTTTTTCTCTACCATATTCAAACTTTTATTCATCTTCTTAGTATATTTCAGGTTACTGGGTAAAAAATTTCACCATTTGCAAAACTCCCTGAATTTTGTTCAATTTACGTGCATGTAGAAATGCAAAAAAAAAAAAAATTTAATTCATTTGAAATTACATGTAGAGGAATTGCTTATACAAGATAGCAAGAAATTGTAAACTGAGACAAATTCATTTGCATCTTTGCTTTTTCTTGGGTTGTAATTACAGGAGATTCTTCACTTATTCAACCTTGAAATAACTGTAAAATTGTCGCAGAACTTCTTCTTCTCATAATGCATTTGAGCTCTCTGTCCTAGCCTGTATGATCTCCATGGCGAGAACGGCATTTATTTCAAAATTTAGATCTATTATAAAACCCGGTTTTTTTACGCTGAAGTCGAATATTTTCGAACCTGGCACTCCCTATATCTCTGTACCCTATTTTTTTTTTTTAATTTCTTTGAATTGTTTCCCATTTACAGGCACACTAAATTTTTTGAGTTTATTCTTTTTTATTCAATTAAAGATTCTTTTTATAATCCAATGAAGTTCTTTTGTAATTTGAACAGAAATTTACAGTGACAAAGACTGTTCTTTTAATACCAAAATTTTAACTTTTTTTTTTAACTTTTTTAATTGGTTCTCTCAACTAGTTTTCCGCAATAGGCAATAAAGAAGATTTCAGCTCTTCTTTAACTTTTTCCTTATTTTTTTTTTTGTTCTAGAGCTAATTTTTTTTGTGCTTAACTTATACGGTTAAATGAGTTTCATTCACTTTAAGTATTTTTTTTTTGTTTGGAATTCCATTTCTTTTTACCATTAAGATTTTCTTGGCAACTAAACTTGATTTCTTTGACTTTTGATTTGGTACACAATTTAGCTGTTAAATTTTTTTGATGCCCTTAATAATATTCAACAGGGTGGTGCAGCTCTTTTACTGCTTGGAGAATTATTTTCTTCATTCATGGATGGCTTCATATTATTATGGGAATGTTATAAAAGAAGGGGAATTGTGTTAAAGATAAGTCATTGTATAAAATAATTTAGATGAGTGTTCAGTGAAGTAGTGAAAAAAGGGGAAAAGAGTAGTGATGCAGAGGAAGAAGAAAATGATAAAAAAAAATCGTATTAGGATTAAATTGATAGGATGCATAAATTTTAGGACTAAAATTGTTATTATCCTATGACACGTCACAATCTTTGTTAATTTTTTAAACGTTGGTGACCAAAACGAAAATAAAACGAAACATTAGTGACAGTTTTGTTAAAAAATTTAATTGGGTGTGATAGTTGGGTGACCATCTGTGTAGTTTTCCAAGTAAATATCTCAAATGGAAATTAAAAACAGCACTAAGAATGATTAAGAAGAACGAGCTAACTCTGCGTCTTGTGAAGGAGATGAACCTATTGGGCGTGCTACTGAAATGTTTGGGAGACATTTTTCATTCTTGTGCTCGCGAAGATGGTCAATTTCAGGTAATTGCACCTATTCTTGTCTCCATATGTGAACTGGGCCACAATTGTTTGACACAGCACCATTACAGCCTTCATAACTTGTTATAATTTGTTAATTACTTGTTCGTGCACTGAGATGAGCTTCATGATTGGCTTCTTAGATAGACATGTAATTCCATTGGTACCGAGTGCCAACTGTGAAAAGTAAGGGCATACGGTCTTATGGGCATATTTCCGGTGTGCATCTCATGTTTTTAATTGGTATGCCTTCTATTCTTGAAGAAAAATGCTACAAAGTTTGAGTGTCCGTTGTGGAGAAGGAAAGAAACTAGCTTAGAGAGAAGCCAGAGATAATATCTATGTTTGTGAAGTATGAACCATTACCGAAACTTTATGATAATCTTTGGGTCTTGGTTGTAACTGAAGATGTCTTCATGGCCTTGGTGTTGGGCTTAGGTTTTGGTCTAGGTCAAAAGAAATTTTGTGTTGGTTTGACAGTTAAATAGGGTATGCAGTCTAATTGTTAATGCTAAATGGTCCTATATGAGTGAAATAGGTGTATTGGTCAACAGTAAAATGTTATTATTATTCCAAGAAATTCTGCAAAAAAATTGCTAGTTTTTAACCGTAGTTGATGCTACAAGTTCATTTACAAGTAAAATTGTATGTAGGTCCATTCTACAGTTTAATTCTCTTTTCGCCTGAAAATGATGATAAACTTAAGCCACATGTGCTATATAAATGTAGAGAGAATTAGCTTAATTTTGGAACGCCGTGCAAATGCAATTGGCATGAAGAAAAAAATAGAGCTCAGTAGTAACGGGTGTGCTTGCATTCTATGTATTTTGGTTATGAAAACAGAAACTCCCGATAATGGTTACTGAAGAACATATATTTTATTGTTAATGCATTAAAATTTTATGGCCTAAGTTGTGTTCTATTCTTTTGCAGGCTGCTAAGTGGGGAAATTTGTATGACACCACTAAGCGTGTGATTGAAGATATTCGGCTTGTTATGAGCCATGATGTAATCTCCAAATATGCTACACATGAGCAGCAGGACATCTCAAGAACTTGGCTAAAGCTTTTGGGTTTTGTGCAAGGGATGAACTCTATAAAGAGGGAAACTGGCCTCCTTATTGAAGAAGAAAATGAGTGCATTTGCTTTTTGTCTTAGGTCATTCTGTTGCTAATATTCATTCCCTTCTGGTAGATGGGGTTGTAGGTTTAGTCGGTTTATTAGAAGTATTATTGTAATTAAATTGTACTGTTGGAGTTGTTATTTAAGTCTTGTACCGAAACCTAGAGTTAGAAGTTAATAGTTAGTAGGACTCCTAATTAATAGCAATTCTATTGTAAATCAAAGTCCTTTTCTATAAAAGGATATAGTGTATGTAAATCAAAGTAAGAGTAATTCTTACTCATTATTCGAATAAACAGAACAGAATTCTGTTTATCTTCGTGGTATCAAAGCCAGGTTGGTTGCTAAGGGTTTTACGCAAAATTATGGCATTGATTATAAGGAAACTTTTGCTCCTGCTGCCAAACTAAATTCTGTTAGAGTTTTATTGAGCCTTCCTGTAAATTGTGATTGGAAATTACACCAACTTGATATTAAAAATGTTTTCCTTAATGGTAACTTTGAGGAAGAGGTCTATATGCAGATTCCACCAGGGCTAGAAGGTGCAGGACAAAAACGGCAAGTTTGTAAACTTGACAAGGCACTCTATGGCCTAAAACAGTCTCCTAGAACATGGTTTGACAGATTTACAAGGGTTATTCTGGAGAATGGATACAAACAGTCTCTTGCAGATCATACCTTGTTCTCTAAGGTAACTTCATCGAATAAAAGGGTTATTTTGATTGTTTATGTGGACAATATAATCCTAACAGGTGATGATGAAGAAGAGCTAAACCGATTAAAGGCTCTGTTGAGTAGAGAATTTGAAACTAAAGACCTAGGGAAACTCAGATACTTTCTAGGCATGGAGGTAGCAATGTCAAACAAGGGTTTGGTCATCAATCAAAGGAAGCATGTTATAGATTTACTCACTGAAACAGGGTTACTTGGATGCAAACCAGCATATACACCCATGGAGGCAGGTTTGAAATTCAGCAAAGATGATCATAGTCCTAAGGCAAATAAGGGTCTATATCAGAGATTGGTTGGTAAACTTATTTATCTATCACTAACAATACCTGATATAGCTTTTCCAGTAAACATTTCGAGTCAACACATGAAAGACCCAAGACAAGAACATATGGAAGCAGCAAAGAGGATTTTGCGATATTTGAAGGGAACACCAGGACATGGATTATTGTTCAAGAAGAGCACTGATAGAACTGTTAAAGTCTTTACAGATGCAAGCTGGGCCAGTGAACTGACAGACAGAAGATCAACTAGCGATTACTGTTCTTTCGTCTGGGGTAATTCGGTAACTTGGAAAAGCAAGAAACAAACCGTGATCTCCAGAAGCAGTGCAGAAGCTGAATATAGAGCACTGGCCTTGGGAATGTGTGAAGATATCTGGTTAGTAAAATTACTTAAAGAACTGGGAAGGACTTAGGGAGAAAATTTCCAGGTTTTTTGCGATAACCAGTCAACCATTCAAATTGCCAAGAATCCTATTCAACATGACAGAACGAAACTATAGGTTAACATGTAAATAATAAGAGTTGTAAGTCTATCCTAACTAAGTAGTTTAGTTGTAGTCTAACTCTATCCATGTGAGGGATAAGAGTCCTAGCCTAGAGGATATCTACTCAATGTAAAACTCCTTGTAAAAGTCTATAAGTAGACTTATTTTTCTGTAAATCGAAATAAGAGAGTAGAAAACTTCTCTAACCCTATTTTCTACATGGTATCAGATTAGGACGATCCTACCTATCCAACAATTTTTTCCCTTTTTTCTCTGTCGATCAAAACCCTCCCTTTCAATGACTCATTCAGAACCCTCTGCGTCAGAGATTAGTTCTCAAAATAATCCTCGTCCCTCTGAGTTCCAGCTTTCAGATTCATCTCTTTCTCCAATTACATCCTACAGATTAAATGGAAACAACTATCTCCCTTGGTCTCAGTCAGTGAGGCTATATATTACAGGAAGAAGGAAAGCTTCCTATCTCTCAGATTCAATGCCTATTCCAGAAGAATCTGATCCAGCCTATTCTAACTGGTTGAGTGAGAACAACATGATTATGTCATGGCTAATTAATTCCATGGTTCCCGAAGTTGGGGAAAATTTCATGCTCTACCAGACTGCAGCAGAGATATGGAGTGCAGCCAGGGATACATACTCCAGTGTGGATAATACACCAGAATTATTTGGGGTTGAGAATCAGATTAAAGATCTCAGACAAGGAGATCTGTCCGTAGCACGGTATTTTGGAGTTCTCACTAAGTGTTGGCAACAAATTGATTTGTATGAGGCAAATGAGTGGAAGAGTCCTGATGATATTAGCTTCTATAGTAAAATCAAAAATCAGAGAAGAATCTTTCAATTTCTTTATGGACTTAATGGTGAGTTTGATGGGGCAAGGAGCAGAATTTTGGCTACTAAACCCCTACCATTGGTTCGGGAGGCCTTTTCAGAGATTAGGAGAGAAGAAAGCAGACTCTCCTTGATGGTACCAGCTGCTCAACAGACAGATGCTTCGGCACTCATTACAAACTCCAATTCTGGGAATAAACAAAGGAGGAGGAGACCATGGTGTGAGCACTGTAAAAAGGCTGGGCATTTGATGGACCAGTGCTGGAAGCTACATGGAAAACCAGCATACTGAAAACCTTCTAAATCCAGATTTCAAAAGGAAGCAAATGTTGCATCTCCAGAAAATTTTTCCAGCAACTTTAGTACACAGCAGATTGCGGAACTTCAACAAATATTCAGCCAACTATCGTCTAAGACTAATACTACTGCCTTAACAGCATCTGAAGGTAGAATTTCCTGTTTAGCAACAATTAATTCCTTACATTGGATAGTAGATTCGGGTGCCTTTGACCATATGACAGGAAATATTAGTATGTTCAGAAAGTATAGCCATCATAGATCTCCCTCCTCGATCAAGATAGCAGATGGTTCCCTCTCAACAGTGAAAGGAAGTGGTTCTATTGAATTAAGCAAAAACATAGTATTATCTGATGTACTTTATGTTCCTAAATTAGCCTGCAATTTATTATCAGTAAGTAAGTTGATTAAGGATATTCACTGTAATGATAATTTTAGGGCCGATGGTTGTATTTTTCAGGCACATGGCTCGAAGATGGTGATTGGCAGTGCTAGGCTATCTAATGGCTTATATATCCTTGATGGAATATCCTACCAGAACTCCTCTATTCCCAGTTGCCTTCAGACATCAGTTTCCTCTACAAGTTTAGGTTCAGATAATATTATGCTCTGGCATCTTCGATTAGGACACCCCAGTTTTTATTACCTTGCAAAGTTGTTCCCAAATTTATTTATCAATAAAAATCCTTCATCTTTTACTTGTGAAGTGTGTCAAATGGCAAAACATACCAAAAACCATATGTTTCTTCTCCTTTTAAACCTACTTCACCATTTGCTATTATACACAGTGATATTTGGGGCCCTTCTAAAGTTCGAAATATTTCTGGATCTAGGTGGTTTGCGTCTTTTATTGATGATTTCTCTAGGACCACTTGAACATATTTAATGAGAGAAAAGTCTGAGGTTAAAGTAATTTTTAAAACTTTTTATCAAATGATAAAAACATAGCTCGATAGAAATATCAAAGTGGTCAGGAGTGATAATGGGAGTGAATATCTTAGCAAGTCTCTTAGGTGTTTCTTTCAAGAAAAGCGAATTGTTCATCTCACCTCATGTGTCAACACCCCTCAACAAAATGGAGTGACTGAGAGGAAGAATAGACATCTAATGGAAGTAACTAGGTCCCTTTTGTTTTCAGCTAGTGCACCTAAATATTTTTTGGGGGGAAGCTCTTCTTATTGCAACTTATCTTATCAATAAGATGCCTAGCAAGACCCTAGGATTCAAAATACCCACTGAAATTATGTTTCAACATTTTCCACACTTTAAACCATTGTCCTCAGCTCTTCCTCTTCGAGTCTTTGGATGCACATCTTTTTTTCATGTGCACAACAACAATCGTAGTAAACTGGATCCTAAGTCATTAAAGTGTGTGTTTATAGGCTACTCCTCGAGTCAGAAGGGTTACAAATGTTACTGCCCCACTAATAGAAAAACCTATATTTCTTTTGATGTTACCTTTTTTGAAAATCAGCCTTACTTTGCAGGGCCTGACATTCAGGGGTAGAGACCTAAAGAATCTCAGTCCATATAGTCCATTATTCCTATGCCTATCCTTCCTGAGCCTGCCTTGGATATCATTGAAACTGTTGTCCCTAATCATGTAGACACAACTTCTCCACAGTCC
Organism: Hibiscus mutabilis; assembly: GCA_019671005.1. Taxonomy (NCBI): domain Eukaryota; kingdom Viridiplantae; phylum Streptophyta; class Magnoliopsida; order Malvales; family Malvaceae; genus Hibiscus; species Hibiscus mutabilis. Next base: position 13,715,015 of record CM033738.1, on the reverse strand, counting down.
AATACATCTTCTCCACGGTCTAAACCTTCCAGTCCTTATACAACACCTCCTCCAACACTTAGAACTACATCACACTCTGTGACTCCACAACCACCAGAGAAACAACTTAATGTCTATACAAGGAGGAAAAGAAATCAAACTGAAGATGTTGGTCAGCCTAGCACTTACCAGGAACCAGTTTTGAGTTCTGATGCTATGGAGACAGGAGGTAATGTTATTCCACAAGATTCTACTATGAACTTAGATGACTTTCCTATTGCTATTAGAAAAGGGGTAAGGAAATGTGCTGCTCATCCTATCAATAAATTTGTTGCCTATGGGAAGTTATTATCTGGTTTCAAAGCCTTTACAGCCAGCATTGATAGTGTGAAGATCCCTAAGACAGTAGAGGAGACGTTCGAAAGTCCTGAGTGGAGGAAGGTTGTTGAAGAAGAGGTCAAAGCACTACAAAAGAATAATACTTGGTGTTTGACTGAGTTACCATAAGAGAAAAAGGCTGTTGGGTGCAAATGGGTATTCACAGTCAAGTATCACTCAGATGGGAGCATTGAGAGATACAAAGCAAGGCTAGTGGCTAAAGGGTTTACTCAATCATATGGAGTAGATTATCAAGAAACCTTTGCCCCAGTAGCTAAATTGAATACCATCAGAGTGTTATTATCAGTAGCTGTTAACAATGATTGGAAGTTGCACCAATTGGACATCAAAAATACTTTCCTTAATGGAAGCCTTGAGGAAGAAGTATACATGGAGGTTCCACCAGGTTTGGAGGAAAAGACCACGAAGAGGACAGTGTGCAAACTAAACAAATCATTGTACGGATTAAAGCAATCCCCTAGAGCATGGTTTGACAGATTTGCTAAGGCTATGGTTCAAAATGGGTACAAGCAAAGTCAGGCAGACCATACATTGTTTCGAAAGGTTTCTCCATATGGTAAGAAGACTCTTCTAATTGTCTATATTGATGATATGATCATTACAGGGGATAATATTAAAGAAATAGAGATGCTGAAAACTATTCTAGCAAAGGAGTTCGAGACTAAGGATTTGGGAAGCCTTAGGTGCTTCTTAGGAATGGAAGTAGCAAGATCGAAAGAGGGGATTGTTATAAACCAAAGAAAGTACATCCTAGATCTACTTATAGAAACTGGGATGCTTGGAAGTAGACCAGCTGAAACCCCAATGGAACCAGGTTTAAAGTTCAGCAAAGATGAAATGGGGAATCCAGTGAATAAAGAATCCTACCAAAGACTAGTTGGGAAACTAATCTATCTCTCACTTACTATGTCTGATATTGCATACTCAGTGAGCATAGTTAGTCAACATATGAGTGATCCTCGAGAAGAGCACATGGATGCAGTCAATAGAATTCTGAGGTACTTGAAATTTACACATGGATCTGGACTATTTTTCAGGAAACATCAGGATAGGACAGTAAGGGTCTACACGGACTCAAGCTGGGCAAGAGAACTGACATATAGAAGATCTGTTAGTGGCTATTGCACATTTTTGTAGGGAAATTTGGTTACCTGGAGAAGCAAGAAGCAAGCTGTGGTTTCTAGAAGCAGTGCAGAAGCAGAATTTAGAGCTTTGGCTCTTGGGATATGTGAAGGAATGTGGATCAAGAAACTTCTCATGGAGTTAGAGCTGGATGGAAAGGCAGAATTTGAAGTTTACAGTGACAGTCAATCAGCAATGAGCATTGCTAGAAATCCAGTACAACATGACAAGACCAAACACATTGAGATTGATAGACACTTCATCTATGAGAAGGTCAACAACGGGGTTGTAAAGCTTCACTATATTCCTACTAGGAACTAGCTAGCCGATATTTTCACCAAAGCACTTCCAAGAGTGAGCTTTGAAAAAATGTCATCCAAATTGGGTGTACATAACATATACACACCAGTTTGACGGGGAGTGTAGGTTAACATGTAAATAATAAGAGTTGTAAGTCTATCCTAACTAAGTAGTTTAGTTGTAGTCTAACTCTATCCATGTGAGGGATAAGAGTCCTAGCCTAGAGGATATCTACTCAATGTAAAACTCCTTGTAAAAGCCTATAAGTAGACTTATTTTTCTGTAAATCGAAATAAGAGAGTAGAAAACTTCTCTAATCCTATTTTCTACAGAAACATGTTGAAATAGACAGACACTTCATAGCAGAGAAATTGACAAGTGGAGTTGCTTCATTGGAGTATGTACCAGTAGAAGAACAAATAGCAGATATTTTCACAAAAGCTTTATCAAAAGTTTTTTTCGAATTTTTTTTATCCAATCTAGAATTATACAATGTATACTCTCCAGATTGAAGGGGAGTGTAGGTTTAGTCGGTTTATTAGAAGTATTATTGTAATTAAATTGTACTGTTAGAGTTATTATTTGAGCCTTGTACCGAAACCTAGAGTTAGAAGTTAATAGTTAGTAGGACTCCTAATTAATAGCCAGTAGGACTTCTATTGTAAATCAAAGTCCTTTTCTATGAAAGGATGTAGTGTATGTAAATCAAAGTAAGAGTAATTCTTACTCATTATTCGAATAAACAGAACATAATTCTGTTTATCTTCAATTTTCTGTTGCCAAAAGTGAAGAGGAAAATGTCCTTTCTTGTTTTTACAATCAAGATATGCACGATGGAGATAATACGAGGCATGGAAAAGTAGGAAGGTTATCCCAAGAGTGTTCTGTTTGTAGTGTAACAGAGAGGAGTGCGTCAAGGGTTAGTGAAGTTGGATCTAATTCCATATCCCATCTTTTAATTCCTTCCTCTGTCATCTGGTTGATATAGGAGTGCTTAAGGGCTATGGAGACATGGTTGGAAGTTGATGATGGTACCTCTGCAGCTCTTCATAGTGTATCTTCTACAAATAGTAGTGACGTTTATGTTGGCAATCTATCTGCAATAAAGAAAACATTATACAAAATCAGGAAAGGCAAACATGTTGGTGGACTAACTGGTTCAAGTGAAAAGCATTGCTCACAGGATTCTTCACCTGTATATAGTGGACAATGTGAAACCGATGACATGGAGATTGCAAAAAATATAGGTTCAGATGGTGGATGTGGTCATATGAGTTTGGATGTCAGTGCCATGGAGACAGACAGTGGCATGGGACTAGCTGCTCTACGTGTTTTGAGTTTATGCGAGTGGCCTGATATTATTTATGATGTTAGTTCACAAGAGATATCTGTTCACATCCCATTACATCGATTACTTTCCTTACTTCTGCAGAAGGCATTAAGGATGTGTTATGGTGAACTTGTAATGACAAATATAAGTAATTCTAGTACGGCTAGTTCGTTTTCAGCAATTTACGCTGATTTCTTTGATCACATGCTTGTGGGCTGCCACCCTTTTGGGTTCTCTGCTTCTGTAATGGAGCATCCCTTAAGGATTAGGGTACTTTGTGCTCAATTTATTGCTGGGATGTGGCGGAAGAATGGGGATGCGGCTCTAGTATCTTGTGAGTGGTACCGTTCAGTTCGCTGGTAGGTAAATTGTACTTTATATGTTGGATGTAACTAGCTGGAGCTGGACCGGGTTCCCCAAGTTTCGAAGTTTTAATTGTCAAGTTCTTCCTGTTCTTCTTTGCTTGCAGGTCTGAACAAGGTTTGGAGCTTGATTTATTTTTGCTGCAGTGCTGTGCTGCACTAGCTGCTCCTGATCTCTATGTTAAGTGAATTCTTGAGCGCTTTGGGCTATTAGACTACCTTTCTCTTAGTCTTGAAAGATCAAACGAGTATGCATTTTTTCTCTTCATTCCTTGTTTACATCACTGAAGTGCTTTAATGCCATTCAGTTCCTCTAAGAAATGCAAAGTAACTAGATATTTGTGTTGTTGAATGTGGATTACAAGGCCCATTCTGGCCGTGCTTCTTGTTTTTTGTGCCTACATTTTGCTTCCTCAAAATTTTCCATAAAGTAGTAAATACAAAAGAAGCATGATTATGTTTCTAATACAAAACTGGAATGGAAGCATGGTGAACCCCTTATGAATGTAAAATCGCTCATTTCACCGTTCTTAAAGGTCAATTTTTAATTATTATTTCCTTCTATCCCCAAATGTTACTTTTTTCTTTGGACAGCAGAAATCAAGTTGCAAAGAAGCACACCCCCACCCCACTTTTATTCACACTTTACACCTTTAAAGACATCTATAAAACTCTGAAATCATATTCGATATAATCTGACATCGTTACTGTGCTAAATGATACTGTTTTTTAGGTATGTGCCGGTTCTTGTTCAGGAAATGCTCACTCTGATTATGCAAATTTTACAAGAAAGGCGATTCTGCGGTCACAATACAGCTGACAATCTGAAAAGAGTTGATTTACAAGTTAGCTATTGGGGATGCTACTCGCAGTCAACTTGTGAAATCTTTACCTCGTGATCTTTCTAAGTTTGACTAGTTTCAAGAAATTTTATACAGGGTTGCTGTTTACTCTAATCCATCAGGGTTTAATCAGGTTGGACCTTGTGGTCTGAAATATTGTTTTGATGTCTATGGTTGAAAAAAATAGTTGTCTTAATATTGATGTATGTCAGGGAATGCATCGGCAAGAGAATCAAAAAAGCTATTTAGAATCCAGCAATTGCAGTTTTTCTCCTCTTATTGAAAGTTTATTGAGGAAGTTTGCCGAAGTTGATTCCGTGTGCATGACCAAACTGCAAGAACTTGCACCTGAAGTGGTCAGCCATCTATCAAAATCTCCTAATAGTGATAGGACTACATCAAGTTCAGCCTCTAATAGTGAACTGCACAAGTCGAAGGCTCGCGAAAACAAGCTGCCATGTTGGTAAGATTTTGTCTTAGAAATATATTTGAATTTATGTAAAGTACAAAAGTTGAAGGTGTACTTTGAAAGAGAATGCTGATAAATTGTACGGAGTTGGACAAATTTTAGGTGCATTTGAAGTGACAATGAGCATTGTTAGAAAAAATTAGTAAGGTTTAGGTAAAACGTCTAAACATTCTGATTTTTTAGCGATTTTCTCTTTTGCTAACATTATTTACAAAGACTTATACTTGGACTGTGTAAGTTTTCATTTGTGAGTTCCTCTGAAATGAGGTTTATTTAAATCAGAGGCCAATATCTCTCTTCTGGCTCTGGGATTCTCATGTAAGTTTTGTGACCCCTCATTACACGGGTTTGCCTCTCATAGGTTTATGAAAGGTGTACTGGTATGTTGAAAAAAAGTACTTGATTGAATGTCAGACTCAGTTTCATGCATTTAAGTGCTAAGTGTGGTGCCTGGCTATTGATTAACAAGCTGAATGGCACCTTTTAACTGTTTCAAGTCTGCAATGCTGTATTTTGGTCATCATGGAACCTATCAAAATTGAAGAAGTTGAATTAAAATGGTACATGATCTTAGTGTAATAGTTTGTTAGTGGGTTTGAATCATTTCTGTATTCTGTAATTTTTGTAGGCTAAAATGAAAGCAGCCCAATCCAAATTTCTGTCAAGCATCACTTCTGCTGCTGCTGATGATTCAAAATCTGACTTGGAAATGTCTAATTCTGATGCTGAACCTGAAACAGAAGGTTCTGTGCAACAGAGTTGCTCTCTTTGTCATGATACTGCTTCCAAAAGTCCTGTTTCTTTCTTGATCCTTCTCCAAGTAAGTGTTTGCTCTTCATTTTACCCATTACTTAAGACAAATGAAATCCCCACCCCCTCTTACATGAATTAACATTTTATCATTTCTTGAAAAAAGAAATATAGGCTTTTGAGTTTTGTTGATAGAGGTCCCCCATCATGGGATCAATGGGGAGCAAGCTTCTATTCCCAGAAATAGGGTGACCAATCAATCTGAAAAAAATGCCTCTTCCAGCAGTTCTGGATTGGCTTCTCAGTTGTTGCAGTTGACTGAAATTCCAGTTGTTGAGCTCAACAATGATGAGCAAGGGCAACATGGTGAAGTAAATGTCATTCTTGAGTTTGTCAAGTCTCGGTTTCCTTCAGTGAGGAACAATGAAGCACCTTCCACATCTAGTGATGTGAGCGACAGCACTGCATATAATTTGGAGACACTGGAAGAAGATACGTACTTATGCATTCATAAGGAAATGTGTGATACTTCATTAAGCTCAAGCTTTAAAAATGATGAAATATCCCCTGCTGCTGAATTTTCTCCAGAAAATGGTATGGGTGCTGAATCGGACTTCCTTGGGAAGTATATTTCTTCCCTTTCAAGTGAAACTAGCGAAAACTCTTTGGCTTCTGAAAAAACTAATAGTAACAGAGTTTTGACAGAATCTACTTCACAGCCTATTTTTTATGATGGATTTGGTCCATTAGATTGTGATGGAATTTATCTGTCTTCCTGTGGGCATGCCGTACATCAGGGTTGTCTTGATCGCTATTTATCATCACTGAAAGAGAGGTAAGTCTTCTTAAAAAATATCAGTTTCAGTTCTTATTAGATAGATTTGCTTTTTTCTTTAACATGATCCTGAACTTCTGTAAGAAATTAAATTTAAAAAGCTCATGCTACCATATACTATTTATCACTCAGACACTCATGCAGCAAATAGGTGGTTTAAATTTATATTTAGTTCCGTTTCTTTTGCACTCCATACTGTCCTTTGTGAGGGATTGTGCGGTTGATATCTCAAAATGTCTTCACAAACTTACCGGTCACAATTAATTGCTATTCATAGTTAGCATAATTACAATTTACAAGTATTATGAGCTTTGGAACATGAATCATGAAATTGGAATTTTCCGCACCCAAAATAGGTCATGTTAAAACTTGATGCAAAAGAGTGACAACGGGGAAAGTTTACCTGTTTCCTTTTTTTGAATTTGTAAATTCAGTTGCATTTGAGATAAATTATATGAAAGAATATATGTCTGAAATTAAAGGAAATAAAAGTATTATATGATATTTGTCTAAGTTAATAAGTTTTGTGTAAGTTACTGTTATATTTCAAGCAACAAATAAGATATTTGTGAACCTTTTGAATCCTCAAACATCTTATACCTACCTTGTGGCCTCGGCTAAGCAGATTGCCTTTCTATAATTGTGAGTTCTGTTAGTTTTACCCCTAAAACACCTTCAGGAATTTTGTTTGGGATTTGAATGGTTTTTGAATTTTGCTTGTAGTTCCATTTAACAAGGAACTCAAAGTTGCTGAAATGCCTTTTAACCCGGTAACTTTGAATGGGCACTATGTGTTTGTCCATACATGTGTGCGCATAAATGTGCTCTTGCATGAAGTTGCTTAAGATGTATTCAGTTCTGTATCACAGATATATTTGGAGAAGCTTCTTTGAGGGGGCACATCCTGTGGATCCTGATCAGGTACAAGCTCCCAAAAAAAACTTCTTTTCAAAAACCCTCATCTTACGTTTGATGTCAATTTAATACTTGTTTGTTTTATCAGGGAGGATTTTTGTGTCCTGTGTGTCGTCGACTAGCAAATTCTATCTTGCCTGCAGTGAATGGGGCTTTCCAGAAGGTTGGAAGGCCTACGACATCAACTGTTGGCCAAGTGCATGCTTTAGGTTCTTCACCAACCAAAGATATATGTTCCCTTCTGCTTCAGCAAGGGTTATCTCTTCTAAAAACTGCTGCCACAGTGGTCGGGAGGTCTGATTTCTCCGAAGCTTTTTCTCTTCACAGAAAAGAAAAACAATTCACAATCTGGAACCTATATCTCGTGCGTTGTCAAAAATGTATTTTTCAAAAAAGCTGGATAGGTTCTTAGGATCTCCAAGGTTAAGCCACCCAATAATTTTATGGGATACACTTAAGTATTCTCTTATGTCAACCGAAATTGCAGCTCGCTGTGGAAAGAATTCTATTGCTGCAAATTATACTCTTGCTTCGTTGTATAAGGAATTTAATTCTTCTAGCGAATTTATATTTTCCTTGTTGCTAAGAGTTGTCCAGAACCTGAGCAGTACAAACTCTCTTCATGCTCTTCAAAGATTCAGAGGTCTTCAACTGTTTGCAGAATCTATTTGTTCTGGTGTTTCCTTTGACTACCACAATACCAAACATAAACAGGAAGGTATGTTTTCAGTATTTATACCTTTGAGATTCACTTGAAATTTGGCACTTAGATTTATTTACAATCTCTGATAGTAAATTCTAGAGGTTGTAGACATTTAAAAATAGATATCATGGTTATTATGGATTTGTTCTGGTCTTTAGATGGTTTTGAATCACAAATACATCTAAATGTGGATGCGTGAGTGGGTTGGTGTTATCTCTTTAGCACTAAGTGTATGTAATCATCAAACTGCTGTAAACTGTCAGTTTTGGATTCCTATTTTAAATGTTGGACTCCTGATTGTGTGTTGACAGACAATCTCCTTCGCATCTTGGAACATGATGATAAGGAAGCATTATTTCCCGATATTCAATTTTGGAATCGGTCATCTGATCCTATTCTTGCTCGTGATCCTTTCTCATCATTGATGTGGGTTTTCTTCTGTCTTCCATGCCCATTTATCTCATCTGAGGAGTTCTTGTTATCTCTTGTGCATCTCTTCTATGTTGTCTCTGTGGTTCAGGTTAGCGGCTACCTCTTTTCATATAGGTTCTTTGGGTGGGCTATTTACACTTTTTTTAAGAATAAATGATAATCTGTTAGACTTTCTGGTGTCTGATATTGACAGAAAACCAGATTGAGCAAAAGAATAATTGGTCCCCTTTTAATACACTTAGTTATTAACTCCTAATAAAAAGCTTACTGGAAGATAATACTGAAAGAAAAGATTTATCTAGTGATAAAGATAACGAGGACTCCTAATCTTGAAAGACTACTAAAACAGTATACATTTAATAAAACAGTAAACATTAAAAAGATAGGACTCTAATATTATTCGACAGATATAAACAAGAATTTGTGGGACTACTAAAACAGTATACACTTAATAAAACAGTAAACATTAAAAAGATAGGACTCTAATATTATTCAACAGATATAAACAAGAATTTGTGGTAATGAACAACATTTCTGGTCAAATGAAACAATATGAATTAACAATGGAACTTCAAAACATTTATGAAGATATTTCTTTTGCTTTATAAAAGCAATAAAAGATGTTTTATTTTAAGGATTTCTTTTGAAGGATCATATTTCTGTACAGAATTTTCCTCAAAGCAGTGATTTTATATGAAAGCAACTATCAGTCACTCTAATTTGGCACCGCAACTGAACTTCTGAATGTGATATACTGATTTCAGGCTGTATTCGTATGTTGTGGGCTAGATGAGTATAACATCAATGAGTTAGGTTCCCATTATTCCCTAATTACTGATGTCTGCGGCATTCTTGGTGGATTTGATTGTGCATGCTGGTATTTCGTATCAAATGATATTTCCCGTTCTTGTCATATTAAAGAAATGATTCGAAGATTGAGTTTCCCTTATTTGAGGGGGTGTGCATTGTTGTGGAAATTGCTTAAGTTTCTGCCGCTGCACCATTCTGCGATAGGGATAATGTCTGGGAGTCATCTCATGTGTCTACTGATATGATGGATAAAACTGAAATTACTTCAGCGGAGCTGAATGAAGTACAAGAACTGGAGAAGATGTTTAGGATTCCTCCAATAGATGTTATTCTCGAGGATGAAGTATCACGATCATTTGCAATTAAATGGTCTCAACATTTCCAAAAGGCATATGAAGCCTGTAGTTTTCAAAATGTTTTCTACTGCAATCCTGCAGTTCCCTTTAAGTTGATGACCCTGCCTCATGTATATCAAGACCTATTGCAACGGTTTGTTAAAAATTTGTCCTTAGACATGCTGTAATATTGGACATCTTTCAAGAATATCTATAATCATGAGAAAGCATTTTTTTCAACAGGTATGTAAACCTGTGCTTGGTGAGCCTGCATTATTCCTGTTGTGTGGTGGATTATGCTGTCCAAGTTGGAAAACATGCTGCAGGTGACTTTTCAACTCTTGTTTTGCTGATTTTGTGCTTACATGTGCATTTATCTATGATTCTTCGCTATATAAAATCTGAAGCACTGAACTTTTCTTCAATATTTTCCCTGCTAGTGAGAGTGGATGTACGACTCATGCAATGACCTGCGGTGCTGGTACTGGTGTATTTCTTTCGATAAGGGTATTGATCGCCTCGTTTCTGTCTTGACCTTTTATCCCTATTTCGTGAAAACTGCTAAATGCTTTTATTATTGTGATAGAGAACAACAATCATGCTGCAAAGATTTGCCGAGCAAGCTCCTTGGCCATCACCATATTTGGATGCATTTGGTGAAGAGGTAAAACATTTTCCTTTAATTAGAAAAGTTTGTAATAATTATGTTGTTGGGAAACTCAACCGTAAAGCAAATAAAATAGTTATTGTTAAGAGCGTTATAGGATAGAATATTGCACCCTCCTGCCTCTTGACTCCTCTATGCTCCTGTGAAGGATGATTATGATTGCTAACGATGCCAACTACATATCTTTAATTTAGTAGGTCTGGAAAGTTCATGAGCCTTTTTGGGCCTTGCTATTACAAATTAAGACGACAGAAAAGTAGTTTAGTTTTGCTGTGCAAAGTACTTATTTCATACCTAGTGTTGCTAAAGGTAAATTAGGTTGATGGGAGAATAATTCAAGATGGTATGAAGGTTCAATGCAGCAGCTATTGCAGTCATATATCCCACAATGCACAGAGGAAATCAGGCAACTTTATTCTTTATTTCTGTAGTGCACCCTCTTATGGGGATCTATCCTGAAAAAGAAATTTGAATAACTGATTTGAAAAAAGAAAATAGATATTACTTCCGAGACTGAAGGATTGTGTTTTCTTGAAACCCAAGGGTGCATAATCTCACACTACCCACATCAATAAGTACATTTTGGATGATTGATTATTTAAGGCTAACCTACTTGATACTGTAAAAAGATGTATAAAAGCTTTAATTTCTGTTTAGAAATTATATATTTCCTTGAAACTCCTATGCGATGTCAGAATTCATAATTTGAATTCCATATGGCATGTAACGGTAGTGAACCTTTAAAATATAAATGTGTACATATTTGCTTTTCATTGTGTTTGTATCTTTTTCATATCATATGAAAGGGTTTTCTTATGATCTATTTGTGTTATTCTGCTTCATTTTCTCATTTCAGGATATCGAAATGCATAGAGGGAAACCATTGTACTTGAATGAGGAACGTTACGCCGCTCTAAGTTACATGGTGATTTGGACTATTTTTTCCTTGGTTCTCAATGGCAATACCTGTTTTTTTTCTCTCCTGGATTTCAACGTAGTTCTCTGTTTGATAGGTCGCTTCTCATGGCCTTGATCAGAGTTCAAAGGTTCTTGGACAAACTACCATTGGTACCTTCTTCGTGGTTTAGTTCGGATTGATGATCAAGCTGGTGATAGACCTTTTGTTTCTTATATTCTTTTTTTTCCTATTTGCATGCATTCATGAATATTCATGTTCACATTGGAAAAAATATTGGATTCAGGTGGCGATGCATTTGAATCAGACATCAAGTGCATAGGAAATTGCCAAACTGAAGGTTTTCAGTTTCGATAAATTATTGTGCAAACAAATTAGAATCTTGGATTTTGATGTTGGCATGTGGCCATGATGGCTGGACATTCCGGTAATCAGGTCTGTTTGTGGTGCTTTATCTGTGTTATTACCCTTTCTTTCTTTTTAGTTTTTGAGTGACGGAAACATTTGAAAGCATTTTCATTTCTCTGTTCATGCAGCTGCTAAGGTTCTGGACGCATATTCAGTATGGCAGATTTTGCCATTCTCTTCCCCTGTTTTGCTATTCCTGGACGTATAGTTGAACTGAAGGACGAATCCTCCGCACGCAAGTGTTTGAATACAATACCTTGACCCAGGATCACGAGTCTTCAGTTGAACATCTTGCGTCATAGCGCTGCATAAATCACTTTCTTAATGGGAGATAAATGGTTTCTAGAGACAAACTACAGGACTTCCGTTTTCATCAATGGAGAGTCGAGCTATAGTCAATGTAAAGCTGTTAAATATCTGTGTAATTTGCTTCGTGAGCCGTTGCAGCAGTACTTGCTTCATGGCGTTTGGGATTTCAAAGACCCGAACTAACTGGCTTCCTTGGTTTTCTGTACGGTTAAGGAAAATGGTCCCGAACATGTTTGACGATAAAATCTCGGTCTTTGCAATTTTCCCTAAGAATTATACAATCATCTTTAAAAGTTGTCAATCTACAATCATTTTCCCAAGTGTGCTAGGATTTTGGTGCTTGCCTGTTTGGATTCTGCAGCTGAGGAAACGGATAGACAACTTAAAAGGAAATGAAACAAAGGGGGTTTTGTAAAGAAGATTGATGAAACATCTGAAGTGCATAAACACAACTTACTTTATAATCAATGTGGAAAATCACAGAAAAAAATTAGAATTTCTCTGTACTTTTTGTGTGTTTTGAGCAAAGATTGAACAGACTTTTGAAGTGGGAAATGGGACACCATAACTTACAGTTTAGTCCTATGTGACCTCCATCTTCTTTGCAAGCAAGCAATCTCCGATAGGAGAGCTACCATTCACTGGTAGATCTGAAGATTTCGTATTTTCATCACGCCTCTCCTTATCAAATGTGAAATCAAGTTGTCTCTCCACAGGCTTGAAAACTGCGCTTCTCTTGGATCTTAACCGATATGGAGGCGATGCATTAAAAGCGGTACAATTCGGACCGATGCTGCCATTACCTTGAAAAGCCGGACTTTCGCATGAACTCCCATCACGAAATTGAGCCTGTTCCCAACTAGTTTCAGTTCTTTCCTGTTCACCGGACGATTGAATCCTATTCTTGGTCGCTTCCTCATTCGTTTTTTCTATTTTATTTGGACTGGTTTTTCTCTTTCGAAATATAGAAGGTGTATTCGGGAAGGTCTTAGCAGCAATTCTAAGGATAGCCTCAGGACTCCATGCACCAAAACCACTGCCCTTCACACAAGGCGGAGTGAAGAAACTTACGGGTGACGTGATAGGAGTAGAGGTCCGCTCATGCTGCATGCCTTTCTTCCTTAAATGATCTGAATGCAATGAAGAACCACCTTGTAACATAGGTGGCTCATAACATAAAGGACCATATGTTGGAGTATCACACAGTAGTTGTGCCCCGACATCTTTGTCTTCGACGACAGCAGCAGAGCTGGTTCTTTGACTCTCGAACTTCGCCACTGACTCTGAGTTACAGCAGCAAGGATTTGCATCAATTGACTGGGGCATGCATTCTGCACTTTCAGTATCAACTGATTCACTTGGAATAACACTTGATGAAGCCGCCATATCTTGAACTGGAGTAGAGGATTCCAACTGATCTTTTCCATCTTCCTCCGGCTTACATAAATCTGTAGTTCCTGAAGATGTTTGAGCAGTTGAATCTGATTCCTTTTTTGAATAAACAAGCAAATTTCTTGTTGCAGCAGGTGTATCGATATCCTTAGAAATCTTCACAATCGGAGGAAGCTTCCCTGTAGCCAAATAGAAATCTAACTTCTTCTTCATGGAACTATTCCAGTGATTCTTTATTGCGTTATCAGTTCTGCATGAACAAAATTCATTAACTTGACAAAAGAGATTTCAAAGTAACTTACGATAATTCTTTTGTCAAGTAAGCTGGACTAAGCTTTCGAATCTGAACCATGTAACAGACGTTATAAACCGGAAAGAAACGATACCTTCCAGGTAAAACTTTAGCTATTTCAGCCCACTTGTTCCCATACATCTGATGGGCATTCATAAGGGCCATTTCCTCCTCTATCGTCCAAGCATCCTTCTTTATATCAGGATTCAAATGATTGTGCCATCTGGAAAACATCAATTAGCATGTTAAAAAAAACAGTTTGTAATTTACTCAATAATCAATATACTAAAAAACAGAAAAGGCAGGCCTCATTGAAATGGGGTAAAATAATATCAAAACCTTTGGCACTTTCGAGAACTCTTAAATGCAAATGAAAAGAAGTAAAAAGTGAAATTACCTCTCGCGGCATTGTTTCCCTATTCGTCCCGGCAAAGATTTGGCAATAACAGACCATTTCGTGGGCCCATATTTTGATACAAGCTCAACAATTTTATCATCTTCCTGGAAGTGAAAGGCCATACAAACAGTGTTAGTTTTGTGAACTGCAGCCATAGTAGCATAAAAGAATGACCCTAAAATGCCTACCTCTTGAGTCCAAGGTCCTTTAACAAGATCTGGATTTAGGACCTTCTGCCATCTATGTAGACACTGAACTTCTGATCTATCAGGAAAAAATTCGGCTGCACAAGCATATTCAAATGCTAAGACTGCCATTACAACTATGTCGAATTGAAAAGGATTTAGGACCCTAAGTTTGTTTTTGGTCTGAGAAAACATAAGTTATACTAGATTCTAGCAAAGAATCAAATATCAGGTTTGTCTCATTGGAAAAAAGGAGATAGAGAGAGCAGATTCTGAGGAAAACCTATTTTTTTCCAACTCTTCCCCTTAAAAGCTACAACAGCATTTCTTAATGTCTTATCCTGCAATTGATCAAAACAGAAAACGAAGTTAAAGAAAGGCACCAATTGCAAAGAATGAACATGAGTAACCAGTAAACATTGATTGAAACTTAATTCCCCCCCCCCCCCCCAGAATCCGCGATAGATTATTATTAAAAAAACAATGTAGATGGACTTCACAACTATTATCCAACAAAATAATAGCATCAAAACAGAAAGGTGCGTTGTAGTTCCAATAAATTAATGCAGATTCCAAGGCAAAAATGTTTTACCTCCTCCGGTGTCCAGCCACCTTTTGCTCGTCTAATAGGGCCAGTGGTCCTCCTGAAAATTCAGCATAAACAATTAATCCCAGCTTTCAAAATAACAAAATTCAATACAAATCGGATAAATGGCAAGTCCTGTCACTAAAAGGAACTTCTAAACCTAACCTGCAATCATAAACTAGACCAGAAACAAAAGTGTGTATAAGTAGAAGCAAATCGGCAGAACCCAAAGGTTGCATTTAACACGACAATCCAACCCAAATTGTGGTGCAAAGAAGTACACATTGTGTAGTGAGTTGAGCTACTAGCAAAACTGAAAACAAAAAGCTAAAGAAGCTATTAAGGGCCAATACCGATGATTTGGTGATGTTGGTGCTGGACTAGATATAGCTGGGGACTTTACATTTGCACTGCCTTCCGATACAGAAGAACTCGATGCGGTGGTTAATTGTTTGTTCTCAAGACAACGTCCTTCTATCTTCAACTCAGCCATCTCTTTCTACAATCATGTCAAAACCGAGAAATCATAAACAACAACCAAAGTGAAAAATCAAAAACTAACAACAGAAAGCTGAAACCTATATAAAAGGACCAATCCAACCACTCAAAACCCCATCTTTTAACCAAAATCTCCAATCTCACCACCGCCAATCACAGAAAAAGACAAAACCCAGATCTTGAAATTCATTAACCAGATCAAAAATCACCAAAATCCCACATAATTTTTAACATAATTCTAGGGTTTAAAACCCAAAGACAAAAGGTATAAAAATCCCACAGGAACTTTTCACGAATCCAAGGTACGTGGGGTTCAAGGAACATGATCAAAACAGCAAACCCCCCTCCCAAAAAGAAGAAAAATTTTCAAAAGAATTCTGAATTCAACCAACTTTAACACACCTGAGTGGCGGGAAACAATCTCCAGCTCCTTCAAGAAAATTCTTTTCTTTCGAGCCAAACAAGAAAGAACTCCAACGTTTCTTTGTTTCGAAAAATCCTCGCCCGTTGAAACAAAGGGATAGAATAATAAATATATAAAAAATTGATACTAAAAAGTTTTTATATATATATAATTATAACGTTAACATATATCTACCGACGTCTCCGTCCACAGCCGTTTTTGAGGGTTTAAATACGACTGAGGTCCCTGTAATATTTCAAAATTAAACTTTAACCTCAAATTTTTTGCAAAACTGACTTTTGTACTATTTTCATTTGAAAATTCTGGTCCATGTCCTAATTTTGTTCAGTTATATCATTAATTGTCAAATTGACAGTTATGAAAAAAAGGTAAAATGGCTTTTTAGTTTCTACGGTTATAATTTTTATCCACTTGACCTTTAGAAAGTTGTAAGTTTTATGGCTGAAAAATTGTGTTGTTTATCAACTTTATTTTTTTTTATAACTGTCATGTTAACTATTAATGATAAAATTAAATAGATTTAATAAAGAGGCTAAAAGTTTCAAATAAAAAAATAGTAAAAAGTTTTAATTTTATTAAAACAAAGTATAAAGATTAAATTTTAAACTAATACAGAAACCTTACTTATTTAAACCTATATTCATTCCTAGTGTTAAATTACATGGTTAGGGCAAATTGGCAAAAGTTTGAAAGTAGTAACGGGACTCTTAAGATTTGGCAAAGCGGGGCCCACGTAGCACTTAAACATGGAACAAGCGGTTGTCTTATAAACCGTTGGATCGGTGGAAATGGCGTTGGAGGTTTGAAAGGGAGAGTATAGGGGAGGTTTTGGTATGCGGCAGTTTAGGATGCGATTAAATTAAGACGGTTTCTAATATAAATTTTTATTAAATTAGTAAGAATTTGTGTTATAACATAAATTTTTACTCAAAGTAAAACTCAACCTAAATTTTAAAAATTTAGGTTATAATATAAATTTTTACTTCGGTCGATAAGAATTTTGATTCTACCTAAATTATTATCTACATAGTAAGAATTTGTATTATAACATAGATTCTTACTCAATTGGTAAAAATTTTAGTTCTACTTAAATTATTTTCTTATTGTACCTAAATTTTTACCAAAATAATAAAAATTTATGTCAACCGTTTTTTAATCGCACTCTAAAAGTACAATTTTTAGCTTTTCCCAGAGTATATGGAATAGTTGGTAACTAAATTTTACTTCAAAAGGATAATATCAATATGAAAAGATGAGAATTTGTAGTCGGGGACGAAGCTAAAAAAATTAATTTAGAGTGTCAAAATTAAAATCTTAATAATTTTTTTTATAAATTGAACATAAGATTCTTCTTGATAATGTCAGATATGAATGTTATATTTGGAAGGAAAGGTTTTTGTTTTTAATTACTTACTTGGTTTGTGATTGATTCAGGTAATGCGTTATGCTTCTTTCGTAACTTAACAGCTCTGCAGAGACAAATTCTGGTTTACAGGTCCAGTGGAAAGGCTAAACAAAAAGCCCTGCATAAAAAGAAAAATATCTGCTTCGCCCACCACAAGGTTAAGAGCCTTGCGCTCTACCGGCTGAGCTAGACGGGCTTACAAGTTAGTTTTCTTTAACACTTCTAATATAGATATATATTCATACTGAAGATATATAAGATACATTTTGCATTCAGTTATCACGAAAACAAGGGAAATAAAGGGGAAAGAGGTTATTAACATTGGCATGCGCGGTATCAGAAAATTTAGATTGTAGTGTTAAATTTTTTGGTATTTGTTTATATTTTATTAAAAACGAGTGGGTATCGAGTTTTCTTTAAGCATCTTAATTATTTTTTTAAACCGGTGTCATTTTTTCTAAAATGATGTCAATCTTGTTTATATATATATTTCAAAAATTTTGGATGTCAACTAACACCCCAAATATACCATTTTGCTCCACCAGTTGATATAATGGGAAAAAAATGTTTTATTTATATGATTTAATATATTTAATTTTGAAAAAAAAAAGGTATTTCAACTTTCCTTCTGGTAAGATGATATAGAGTCTAAATCTTTAGGTATTGTAACAATGATTTGATCTCTTTGACAATTAGGTTTCATTACAAGACATTAGCTTTGTGCATTATGTTAAACAAACTCTTAATCCTTGCAATCAAGTTTCAATTAAACAAACTCTTATAAAAAAAACTATGAAGGATGTAATTATGTAAAGGGTTGTTAATATATTATTAATTTTTTGAGGGAAAACGTGATTATATATCATTAACCGAAAATAGCATCGTCTACAATCAGAAACATCATAAGAAAAAAACAAATGCCTCATTACAAGTCAAAGCCCAATGAGCTAATGAATGAGCAACTCTATTGGCCTCACGACCGACGTGCACGATGCGGAAACTAGCAGCATGATCGATTTGGCTAAGCACTCAACTGTAACCGAGAGATTCAAATCCTTTGAACACAGCTTGTTGACTATAGCGATCTGAGTCCCCTTCCACAATTACCTACTGCCAACGTTGAGCCTTCAGCAAAAGCACAGGCTTATGATGTCTCGGCCGTATGGGATCCAATCAATTTGAGAGCCCGCCCATCAATCAATAACTAAGCCATGTCTGTTCCGTGCAACAATACCTACTGAAGCTTACCCAGATTCAGCTAAGAATGCTCCATCCACATTTACTTTAATCTCATCATCCTTGTGGCAGGTTCAACAATATGTGCAGCAATCTAATCAATAGAGCAACTGTCCAGCAGGTAAGGCCTCATAACAGTACACAGCTTCCAACCAAAAATTCTGATTTTAGGAAGAGTGGGAAGTTTGGCCAAGACTTTCCATATTTCCTTGCTTCATGAGCCAACTATGCCCAGACCTTGTACCATAGGTGAACACACTAGGGGGTAGGGACATAAAAAATGGGCTTAGTGCTGGGTTATTGTTTTGTTTTGAAAAAAAAATAAACTTTTTATAGTTGATTTTCTCTCATCCGTGGGTGCGGACAACCAAAGTCAAACCATGTATTAATCTTCCGTTGATTATGTTTTCTGCTTATAAACTTGTAATTCTTTCAATAAGCCAAAGGGAGTTGAGGTTGCAAAGCTGAGATTTCGAACTATGGAGTTTACAGTTGTATCAATGTTTTCCTTGTCACATGAACACAATCCTAGAGAGTGGCAAGATTCGGTTCACACTTTTATCGGGTTTGGCTGCTAGGTCTCAACATATATTTCAATGTTACTTGTTGATCTCAAAAACTAGAGGGAATCTAAAGAATGGAGTTTGAAATGGAAGCAAATCTGCAAGGTTTGGGTTGAATCAGAAGGAGAAGCTAAGTTGTTGGAAGGACAGGTATGTTTGGATTTTCATCACAACTGGCTTAAGTTCTTGAACTTGTAATGAATGCCTGGGTTAAATCTTTTTAGGAGGTAAGAAATGTGCATGCTGCTAGCTTTTTACTTTAGTTGTTACAAGGATCAATGTTTATGGAGCATTCTTTGTACCCTACATTTACTGTTGCAAGGGTTGCAGGTGGTTGGCAGTAGCAGAAAACAAAAAAAAAATATTGAAAAAAGATAAAAATAATGAACGCCCAAGGGCTTGAGAACTCAGGACCACAGGCTTAAGATCCTTGTGCTCCACCAACTGAGCTAGACGGCCTTTGGATGTGATGACTCTTTAAATATTTTAAGATATGTTTATATTGATACTGAACATGAATTTTGGCTCTATTGGCCATTCAGCTACCATGGAATCAAGGGAAGGTCTGGGGCGCGGCATGTTCAAGGTGTGACTAAAAGATGATAAATTTTGAAATTTGTCCTCAAACTGAAAATGTTAAAATTTTTTATAACATTTTCGGTTGTTTTTTTGCAAGTTTCGATACTTTTTTTTAAAACTGGATTGTATTCAAAGTGAAAAGGTTATAAAAGAATCACACCACAAACATTAAATTTTCTATACATCAAATAGAACAATAAAGCCCTAAAGGTGTGCAGTCAATAAAGTACAAGATTTATTACTTTCAAAAGATCTAACAATCTTCTGATAAAAATCCAGCAATACTACTACTTTGACTATAGTGCTCTAAGAAGAAAGCAAGTTCTTTCGTTATTTGATCTTGACAAAATAGTAACACCACAAAAGAGAATCAAACTTTACTGACCACCGATCTTCGCTGCTAACAACGGAAAAAAAAAATGCATGTGTGGTAAAAAAGAAAAGGAAATTATTTGCATGATTTACTGCCTTCTTTTAAAGGTTTCTCAGCTTTGTAGCAGATAGTTTAGTGTTTAAATATTTAGGTGTATTTCAACAAGGACTTGTTTCTTTTCTGACAACTAAGTTTAGTATGTCAATCAAACCCCTTAATCCTTACAATTAAATTTCAATTAATGAAATGGTTAATGCCTTTTTTTTTTTGGCCTTGTTCACGAAATTCATTATTCAACGAAACACACTTTGAGCATAAAAATTGAGATCAAATTTATTGTTTTATAATTGATTTTTCTCTCATCGTTGGACGTAGACAACCATTCCGTTATTAATTACTATATTTTTTGCTTACAAAATTATTCCAACATTTTCAATTCCCAATGTGTGTTTTGATAGGACAGCTTAACCTCACATGGTTTATCTGCGCATCTTTGAATTGCTTATTGAGTTTGAGATTGTGTTGGAGGTCAATTTGCATTATGATTATGTAGGTAAGGAGGATCAACAATGCATTATCTCCAAGAGAATGATGAGATCAGCCCCTCCATATTGACTTCTCTCAAAACATAATTGATTTATTGAGTCGAATATGCAGTGAAATCCATGAATGACTCGTATTGTTAAGGTTTTAATTTTGATATGCAAATTTGTTTAAAAAAATATTACACAACTCTTTTTTAAAGTTTAAAATTTTAAATCTTAAATATAAACCTTAAAATTAACAAGATTGTGTATTAAATTTTTTTCCTATTATCAATATTGTCTTTGTTTCTTGACCAAATCCTAGAGAGTAGGGGTGTTCATTGTTGGATATCGGATTGGATTCGATTCGGTTTTTTCGGATATTCAGTTATTCGGATCGACGATATAGTGGTCTATATCCGAGCCGGAAAAAATCAAATATTCAAATATTTAAATATCCAATTATCTTAAAATATAATTTGATTTAACTATTTTTTTTTTCAATTTTGAAGGTCATATTTATAAAAATTTCAGAATTTTGAATATAACAAACAACAAATTCTAAATATAACAAAATTCGCATCTATAAAAATTTCGTTTTTTTATTTTCAGATAAAATATTTAATTCAAAAATAAAAATCGGATCACTTATTTTTGAACACCTCTAGAGAGTAGCAAGAAGAATATGTTCACACCTCTAGGTGACTGTAGCAGCACAAAGGTAAAACCAAAATTAAAATACATTGTGCCCACCGAGGGGCCCGAACACAAAGACCACAAGGTTAAGAACCTTGCACTCTACCGACTGAGCTAGACGAGCGTTGCGTGACTCTGTCGTTTATAGAATATAATGAGTAAACAGCATAAATGGTCCCCCAACTATGATCCAATTCTTTGTTGAGTCTCTTGACTATGAGAAATTATAAATAGGTCCCTGACTAATCGCAACTAACAAATTGATCCAATTTCGTTAAAAAATAAACGGCTGATGATGTGTGAGTTAATAATATTTGTAGACTAAGATATTTAACCTTCAACTTTTACATTTTATTTTAATTTAGTCCTAAATTAGATACCATCATAAATTTACTAATCTGTAGAATAACCTTTCTTTTATTTAGCTCTGTAAAATCGTCATGAGTTTACTAAACTTTGCAAAAAAAAGAGTGAAATAAAAGAAAAACTTTAGCTAAAAACGGTATGATTCTCCAACTATTTTCATTGCTTATACGAATGGGGTTTGCAGATGGCCAGTGTTAACAATAATGAATGTTTTTTTAGAAGGGAAGAAGATGAAGTTTAGGATTTAAGAGACTAAAATGTTGAGACCTAAAATTTTAAATTTATGACCAAATTAAAATAAAATGTAAAGGTTTACGGTTAAATATGTTATTATTCTAATTTTATTAACTGCACCATCATCGGCCGTTTATTTTTTAATAGAATTGGACCGATTTTTTAGTCACAATTAGTCGGGGAACCTATTTGTAACTTCTCATAGTCAGAAGACTTAAGAAAGAATTGGGTCATAGTCGGGGGACCATTTATGTAGTTTACCCTAAAATAATTATATTTAATATATTAGAAACATTTATTTAAGATACTTCGGTGCTCTAGAAGGATTAATAGGATGAATTTTGCAGCTCCACCTACGTTCAGCTGCCAAGAAAACAACGGGAATAAGGAAAATGTTTCAGTTACTCTCCTAATTCTAAACTATGAGAGAGCTTAAAAATATGAGTATAAATTAATAAACTGGAATTTCCATCAACCAAAGATTAAAACTAATATTTTTAATATAACATGTATTTTTTTATAACATTAACTTTTTTTATATATAACATGTTATATTATTTATAATAATAATAATAATAATAATAATAATAATAATAATAATAATAATAATGGATTTTTAATATAACACGAAATTTTTTAACAACATGAACTTCTACGTGTATATAACATGTTTAGTTTTTTTTAATTAATAATTCACATATAACTAGGTCAATAATTGATGCTTGTGTAGTTTTATAAAGGCTTAAATGAAAAATAAGTGCCTAAAGTATATCATTTTTAAATTTTAGGTGCCTAAAATATTTTTTTTGCAAAAATAGGTGCCTAAAGTTTTAAAAATTATAATTTTAGGTGCCCGACTGTTAAAAAACCGTTATTCATTTAAAACGCGACACATGACATGAATATTGATTTTTTAACATTATTTTTGAAAAAAAACTTTAAAATTTATTTTTTTAAAATCCTGAAATTTATAAAAATGTTCAAATCAGTCCCTAAATTCTCACCGCTGCTGCCCCCGGCCGCCGTTGTCGACCACACTCGTTCGGTCGCCGGACCCAGCCGACCATTAAACCCTAACTTGCCATCGCCGAAAAATGGCAAACGGTGTGTCAATCGAACAATTATTTCACGTTTGACATTCAATGTTCGGTTGGCACACCATTAGCCGTTTTCTGACGATGGCAATGAGGGGAAATGGTCGGCTGGGTTTGACGACTGAAAAGGTAGGGCTGACAACGGCAGCTGGCGGCCGACAGCGGCAGCAGTGAGGATTTGGGGATTTAGGGATTTGGGGACTATTTTAGAAAGTTTTAGAATTTCAAGTTTTTTTTGTAAAATTTTAAATTATTAAAAATAATTTAAAGAAATTAAAAATGACACGTGTCAATTTGTATTAGTTAACGTTTTTTTAACGGTAGTTAACAGTCGGGCACCTAAAATTATAATTTTTGAAATTTTAGGCACCTATTTTTACAAAAAAAAATACTTTAAGCGCCTAAAGTTTAAAAATAATATGCTTTGGACACTTATTTTTAATTTAAGCCTTTTATAAATGTATTTTCAGTCACGGGACTACACTTTGTTTGGGGAGATCAAATATTGAAAAGTAATTTAAATAATAAGCTTATCTATTAAACTATGTATGTTTACATGTGATTTCATGAAGTAAATTTTGATTTATAACATGTTTCTGGACAAATCTTCCACCAAGATTTTATTACAAAGAAAATGAATTATACTAGTAGATATTGACACTCAACTTGTAGAAAAAAAAAACTCTTAATAAAGTAAAAACCTAAAAGTAAGAACCTAAAAGTGTTTAAAATATTATATGAAAATTGTTGAAAATTTTCAATTTTTATAAATTAAAAAATAATATCGAAATAGAAACTCAAGAAAAAAAATTAAGTTTGTGTATATATCAATTATATTCTATCAAAGTTCATTAATTTTGGAACCCAACGAGTGGTTCTAATGAAAAAGATGATGATGTTTATCCTAATAGACCGAGTTTAATTCGCTTTGTATGCAAGATTTATGTGCCTTATCAAATGTTTAAGAAACATATAAACAGATACTACCTTAAGACTATTAAAAAATATATTTTTGAAGTTTTTACTTGGAGAAACTAATATTTAAAAAAAATAAGTTTAAATTCATATATTTATTATTTCTATTACAATTTAAACTGTATATATAAATTTATAATTTGAGAATGTCAATTTAATTTAATTAATATATATATTAATGTGAAGTTTTAACGATCATAGGAGGAAAATAATTTTCCAAACATTTTGAGAGATCCAAATCAAAACTTCTAAAAATTTCAAAGGGGTTAATAACAAATTTTCCAAGTTTGGGGGTCATGGCCTCCTCCGAACCCCATGAAAAATATCAAGTTGTTTGAATTTTTTATAATTTTATTTTTATATTTTTTTAATAATTTTCATGAAAAGATTTGAATGATTTTTTAATTATTATTTAAAATATATTGATGGGCTGAATAGCACATAAATGATTTCCAAGGGGTAGCCCATAGGAAGAACATTCAACTAACTGGTCCATCTCAATCCAAGCCAACCCTCACCACCTAATGTGGAAAAATAACTGTTTTTTCAAAATTAAATAAAAAGGTCGGCCTTTCCTTGCCTTGCATGGACGACAAAAAAAAAAAAGCACAAATTATTTTATATTTATTATGTTACACTATGTGGCGGGTTTCTTTTTTCGATTAACATACAATTTATTCTTCTAATAAAGTAATATTTTTTTGAGTATATATTTTGAGTATACAAAAAAATAAATATATATTTTAATAACTAAAGATGATTACAAGTAGTATATATTCATATTTTTTTTAATTCTTTGACATACATATTTTGTAGACAAGATTATTCGAATTTAGATCTCATGCGATGAACATTATCATCTTTTCTACAGGACCTCGTTGGATTCAAAATAAATATATTTTTAATATCTATTCTAAGATGCAAAAACAAGTACAGCATATACCGATTAAGAAAATCTTTTCGATACATTTGATTTAGTGCTTGCACGTTTTAGCCTTCCCTTTTTTTCTCATAAAAATCGCAAGAGGATATAACTATTTCTGATGGCAACTTTACCCAAATATAACAGTTGATTTTAATATTTACTATAATAAATGTAAAATCGGTGGGAAAGAAATTTCATTAACTATTCTAAGTATTTTTTTAAGTTAAAATATTTAAGTCGGTGAAAAGTATTTTAATTTTAGTATAAAATATTATTTAAAGTTGAATTGTAATCCATTCGATTTTAATTTTTTATTCATAAAAATAGATTTTACTGTTTAAAGTCGAAGTATAATCTATCTAATTTTATTTTCACAATAACAATAATAATATTTTAAAAAATAATCTAAGCGATATCATACTTTAAGAAAAAAATTTGACAGCTATATTGCTATCATTTCTCTAATTTTTTATGTTAAATTAATTTTATTTATATATTTTCTACTTTATAAAATCCACTTATACTAATCGCAAGCCTTTGACTTTGAGATATGCTCAATCACCTTTATTCTATTACTCCCCCACGCTCCCTCAGATAGTCAACTCCTCCATTAATTTCTAAAATAAATCAACTTGTAATTCTTATAATCATTAAATAAATAAATAATGCTTCCTTCGGACTGGGCCTCTTCTTTTTCTTTTCTCAAATAAAGCCCCAGCCTTACAAAGTCAACTCCCTCTTCCGTTTCTCTTCTTTTATTACAGTCTCGTTTCTCTTCTGTCTTCTTGCAACCTTGTAGAAACCAAAACAATCGAACCACCTGAAAAAAAAAAAAACATTAAATCATGGGAAACACAGTTAGAAAGCTAAGCCACTGCTGTTCTTTCAATGGCGGCCCAAGCCATGGAATGATGATGACCTCTCACGTTATGCCTCACCCCTTCGAAGACTTCATCGGACATTCATTCTGTTACGTCCGACCCGACCCGATCCTTCTCTCCTCCGCCGAAAACCACTCCTCGGTCAACTCTTCTTCTTCTTCTTCCTCCACCACCACATCGACGACGTTCAGCTCCATCTCCGGAGCTTCCGTTAGCGCAAACTTAACAACGGTCCCATTGGCGGTAGCACCATCCCCGTTACCCGATCGTTCCTCCACGTTTAAAAGCTCCGAGCTAGTTGCTTCCCTGACGTTACAGCCAGCTCCACGTGGCAACTCCCCTTGTTGGTCGGGACCAATGGATCGTGGGTTCATGTCGAGCCCGATTATTAAGTTCCACAAAAGCTTGTCCGATGGGAGTTTTAATAAGTCAAAGAAAGGTTCGGTTTTTATGAAGAGTTTCAAGAGAGCGATACGTTTTGCTTCAGACAAAGAATGTTCATCGGCTATAGAAACCAAAACTAACAATCCAAATAGTGGAGGGAGTTTGAGCGTTGATGATCATGGCGATCAAACTGATGATCTTAACGACGACGACGGTGACGGTTACCAGCTTTCAATGAAAAGCCAGAACTTGCAATGGGCGCAAGGGAAAGCCGGTGAGGACCGAACCCATCTCGTTGTTTCAGAAGAAGAAGGCTGGATTTTCGTCGGAATTTATGACGGTTTCAGTGGCCCTGATGCGCCTGATCACTTGCTTACTAATCTCTTCAATGCAGTCTTCGAAGAGCTTAAAGGGCTGTTATGGAACACCGGCAAGGCCGAATCGGATGAAGCAACCGGATTCGATTTGAAGAAATGGAAGTCCGGTTGCGACACTCAAAGATTCGAGCTTTCGACGAATCCCGCAACATCAGAATTCGAACACTCCGATTTTCTGAAAGCACTTTCAGAGGGTTTAGCTAAAACCGAAGAGACTTATTTAAAGATGGCTGATTTGAATCCCGAGTTACACGCAATGGGTTCTTGTGTTTTGGTGATGTTAATGAACGGAGAAGATGTTTATGTAATGAATTTGGGGGATAGCAGAGCCATTATAGCACAAAAAACAGGGTCCTCTAATTTGATCCCTCATCAGCTCACAGTGGATCATAACACAGATGTTAAAGAGGTGAATTTTCCTCTGCATTTATATTCATTTTCTTTGCTTTCAAAATCAACATAAAAAATGGGGGTTTTGTTTTCATTACAGGAAGTTGAGAGAATCAGGCAAGAGCATCCAGATGATGATGAAGCAGTTGTTAATGAAAGAGTGAAAGGTTATCTGAAGGTCACTCGAGCTTTTGGTGCAGGTTTTCTCAAACATGTAAGAAATCAATGAGAAACCAAAGCCAAGCATTTGAAGGATATGGAAATGGAACTGATTTATGTGTTTAACTCTGTTCGGTTCTTGTTTGCAGCCTAAATGGAACGATGCTTTGTGTGAAATTTTCAGAATCAATTATGTCGGAACATCGCCATACATCACATCATCTCCTTCACTTCATCATTATAAACTAAGCCCTGGTGACAAGTTTTTGATACTCTCATCCGATGGACTCTATCAGTACTTCACAAACCAACAAGTCGTTTCCCGAATCGAATGGTTCACCGCCTCGTTTCCCGACGGCGATCCAGCGCAACATCTTGTGGAAGAAGTACTAATTCGAGCAGCCGAGAAAGCTGGTACAAATTCTGTCTAATGTAAACATGGTTTCATTATCTAAAGAACAAATGAACTTGCATTGTTTATAGTTTTCCTTTCTGGGGTTATGTTTTTGCAGGTCTTGAGTTCCATGAATTGGTTGAGATCCCATCAGGGGAACGACGAATGTACCATGACGATGTTTCGGTGATCATTATTTCTTTGGAAGGAAGGATATGGCGATCATCGGTAAATAGATTATAATCATTTCCTTCTATTGTTGAAGTTAGGTGCAGATGTTTTTGATGTAGAAAATTTCATTTATCAGATAAAAAAGTGAAAATCTTTGAGAAAAAAGTGGGATTTTGCTCTCTAATCGTATGCTAATTCGAATATATACTACGAACTAAGTTCAGAAACACCATCATATTAGTTTTACAACGAATCTCAAATTTTAAGTTCAAAAATCAGAAGTTGAATCTCTAAAGTTGTTTGAAAATGGAATGGTTAAAAATGGTGAAGTCATCTTATATCTGCTCTCATACCAAACCCATTTTAATTGAATCCGAGTTCTTCAACTGCTTTCCTGTCATCTCTTTCCCTGTAATCTTCTAAGCTGAAGTATTAAAAGTGTTTCTTTGAAGTTTGGTTTCCACTAAAGCAGATTTGGCCAATGGTAAACTACGTCATTGCACACTTAATGCACTAATTCCACTAGATGAAAATAGAAGAGTGACGTTGAAGTTGGGATTCAAATCCAGGTCCTCCAACATTTAGTTATTGCATTAACTTAACAATTTGTTTATTTGTCGACTATATTTATATTTTAAATTCAAACTGTAATGAAAAGTTTAGGTTAAGGTAAAGTTCAAATATTAAATCATGAAATTGAACAATATTTAGTAAAAAGATAACTAAATAAAATAAGTAAATATGACATGGGTGTGGTTAGTCTTAAAGGTGATAATGAGCCTGATCGGCTCGCAAGCTTCTCGGGCTCGACTCGGTCAAAGCTTAGTTTGAGTGAGCTTGACTCGAGCTCATGCTCGGCTCGAGATCTTAACTAGCCAAGCTGAACCAACCCGAGCACAGCTTGAAAAACTCGAAATATATATATATATATACATTCCATGTACATTTGTATGTTTCAGTGTCGTTAACTTGCTATCATGGTTAAATACTTTAAATCCAATTCTTCTTATGGATTTGTATAATTTAAAAAATATACTATGGTTACTTGCGGACATCAAAAATAAATATTATATTTTTTCAAACAAGTTTTCATATTTTATTTTTCAAAACTTCAAAAAAAAATATTTGAAAGCAATTTGAGAAAAGAAATAAGCCGAGCTCAAACTATCCAATTTGAACTTGAGCTCGAGCCTAAAATTTTAAGCTCGACGAGCTTCGAGCCTGAGCCCAGTAATACTATTTCCGAGCCAAGCCAAGCTTGGACCGTTATCACCCCTAGTTGCTCCTGAGTTTCAAACTCCAGAACTGGAAAACAAAGCTGGTTGGTTAAAGGCATTTTAACATCTCATTACATTGTCGGACAAACCGAAAAAATAATAATTATATCTATCTAAAACTATGTTATCAACTACAAATGTTTACCATTACCATTACCATCACCATCACCATCACCATCACCATCATTTGGTTACAAAGTGTAATTATCAAACATGAAATATCCATTGGCTCGACATGAATGGAAGAATTACAGGGTGTTAGTTCTCTATGATCCAATAATGTATGCTAACTAAGATTGGCAAAGCTTTTGGTGTTTTCTACCTACCATATGAACCTCTGGACTCCGGGCTCATGGTCCCAGTGGAATGGCCGAAACAAGAACATTGACATCGTAAATATGTTGAGAATTGTATAAAGAATCCCCATGAGAAGCCAGCTTCGGTGGTCGTCAATATTGGTATGAAGAACGAAAAAATAGAATGGTATGGTGTAGTATCTGAACTCGATTAGCGGAGCGGGGATAAGAACAGCAGAAGCAGCAAAGAAATACACCAATATCCAAATCCTCCTTTGAGTTTTATCTGACATGCAAGATATATTGCAACCTCAGAAAAGTTGGGACAAGCTAAGTTCAATAATATACGAAGTGGAATGTACTAACCCAATAATCGGAAGATTGAGAACCATGAATAAACATAAAACGGCACCAGAAGATACTTCATTGACCAATGAAATTTGATGATCTTCCTCCAAAGATAGAAAGTATAATGCCGATTGTCAGCAAGAAGATAAGGATGAGCGATGCTGCAAAAACATATCAACTGTATTAAGGAAGAGTCCAAGGTTTTCATCCAACAACGAAGAAGAGTACAAGGAGTTACAGATTCATGCGAACTAACCTGAAAAAATGCACAGAGAGGAGACTAGTAATCAAAGCCAATAATAGAAGGAAAACACCAAGCAGTCTGTTCTTCCAGAATAACCGAAACAAATCTAAAGCATGACCGATTGTGAAATGCAGAGGAGCCGCCAAAAGAGCAGAAACAAGGCTAAAATACATTATTTGCGCAAAATGTGGAGAAACTACATGGGCTTCTTTTGCACCTGCATTATTAAGAGGCAGAGTAACAAAAGAAAGAAAGCAAGGGAGGTTAAGAAACTAAATAGCATTTTAAAATGAATGATACCGAGAACTACATTCCCATTCCAGAAGAGAAAAGCAACAAATGCCAGCAGTACAAAAAAGAATGGGCTAAAGGAGACCAAAAGCTCCCACTTCATGCGCCATGAAGTCAAAACAATAGCTTGAATCTCGTGAAGCAGACCTGCATTATAAAGCCAAAAGGATACAACATTAACAAAAATGACCTTTTCTCTCGCAAAGAACAACCACTTAAACCCTTTGAACAAGGGTTAACTTACATGGTTTTCCAAATTAACCAACAAAAGAAAGATCAAAGATGTCAACAGAACCTGATGTTTGGGATGTTGAAGCGGTGTCTTTCCCGTAAGAGGGTTTATTAGTCTTTGCATTTCCCTTGGACTTCCTTCTCCTCAAGTTTGAACTCACATTGACACCAGCATCGACAGTTGACAGAATGGTACTCGTGTTTGATTCCTTTAAATCATCTACTTCCACACTATCTTTTTGATGTGCCGTAGTTATATCAATGACCTCAGAGCAGGCAACAAAAAGCATCCATATAATATTAGTCTGTCGAATAACAACTGCCATTGCCCCAAGCTGTAAGAACAGAATGGAAACGAGTAAAACTCTACATGAAACAACAAGAAACATATGACAACATTAAGGTAGATGTGAATCTATTCTATCCTAAAACTGTTTGATTTGATTTCCTTTTATAGCAAGCTTATAAAGCTAGACACTTGGTTTCCCATATGCCATGTGAAACATAGCTAACTAATCTTGTTCCCAGGCAGTGTGTGGAAGTTTTATCACTTATCGACAGTATAGGAAAATATTTAAGGTGACTCGTTTACCAATGCACCGAACAGATATTTCTTCTTCAGACATGCAAGATACATGGCGAGCACAGCAGTAAGTGATGCAACATCAGTATAGTAAACAAAAGTGAAGAACCAGTGGAATGGATACAGGGTTAGAACTGTAGCAAAAAGCGTTGCTTTTCTATCATCAAGAGCTGGCCTCAAGTGGGCTATTATCTCATACACAAGAATGCTGCACAGTACTGCCAAGACCCCATTTATAGAGCGAAGAACTGCAGTGGAGCAAGCTTCCGGGAACCATGAAGCCAGATGTAGAAAATACTTAATTGGAAACAAAGCAGCAACTTGAACAAGCGAAAGATAGTACCTGCAAAGTATTTCTAACATATGTTTCATAAAAATTTACAACAATTGAGCAATAGAGTAAATAACCCATCTTCCCAGACTGGAAAAGAAATTCTCAATACAACATCGATATAATCTAACTGAATAAGCAAGTTCATCCCTTTGTAATAGACCTGTCAATTTTGATTCAATCCCGAAAATCTAGCCTGGTTAACTTGAACTCAAACCCAACCTAATCCGATTTGATCATGAAAGACAACAATCTGACCTCGCCCAACTCGAATCCGAAAAGCTCTCAACTCAAAGTAAACAGAACCTGAAATGATCCGGATTCAAAATGACCCTATGTAAATCTCAAACCACCCTAATGGAAACATCTCAAAAACTTTTAAACAGAATTAACTTGATCCAATTTGACCCGACTCAAAAGCAATCCCATTCGCTCAATTGATGACATCTATACTTCATTAAATCATTCGTTTTCATAAAACAACCCTTTCACAAACAGTAAAGTAAACCCCCAACCTTCATCTAAACAAAGGAAAAGAATAGAGAAGAAAGAGAACATTACAGGCCAGGTGGGGTAGTGATCATAGGATCCCAGCTCATGAAATCGCCATTGCAGTATTTTTGAGCCTGAGGTATGTGGAAAATCTCATCCTGCCCATGTATATAAAATATGTAATCGACCCAAAATTGACTATTTTAGTGACTATCAATTTAAACTGGCTGTCTTACCATGTAAGGATCGGGAACAATGCGATTGACCAGGATGGATACAGGAATTACCCAAAGGCTCACTATCGCCGCCGTCGCTATTCGGCCCATGTTTTCTCTTCAATTTAGCAGAGTTCGGATATATCCCAGTAATATTTCGAGGAGAAAAAAAATCTTTTCTACTATTTGTCAAGCTTTGGCGACCAAAAATGAATCAAACAAATAAGGCATTTTCAATGCTTAATTCAGCTCTGGATTAGGCGCCAGTGTTAAAACCAGGGCCGGCGTTGCAAAACATTTTCGAGCCGGAGGAAACGACGCGTTTCATTGTGTAATCTGGTGCTGCCTGCTGAATGAATGGGCCCTTGCGGTAAAACGAGTTCGTTTTAGATATATTTTTGGGTAAAGTATACAAATGGTCACTAAACTATCCTAAATAACACAAATGGTTATCAAACTTTCAAAAATTACATAATAAGCATTAAATTTAGATTTTGGTTATAAAATGATCACTGGGTCATTGACGACAGCTAAAGTGATGATGTGGTAGTTAAAAATTTTGTATAATAACAAATTTAATCCTTCAAATTTTCACATTCAATTAATTCGGTTCTAATCATCAAGTTGGAGAAAAATAAACGAAAGAGAATTAACAGTGTGGAGATTTGACCTGAGTGGTGTAGAGAGAAAAGAATGTATTTTACCACCGGGATAAAGATTTTTTTTTAACAAATAACAACAAATCTGGTATAGGTGTTATACACATTATACACATTCAACTACACTGAGATTAACTCCTTACTTTTTTTTTCAAGTGATATTTTCCTCATATTCTACTATTAATCTCAATCATCCGTTTCTCTCATCCAACGATCTAAAAAATATATAAAACTTAAAAAAAATTTACACCGTGTAACTGGATCCTATCTCTATCTCTATATATGCACAAAGCATTACTTTTTTCCGTTATTATAGTTATTGTTTAGTTTTTTTTCTTTTTAATCTAAACATCAGTTTAGATTAAAATTAAGCAATATCGACTATATAAAACTTATAGATAACGTGATAATTTACATTTTAGATCACTAAATTTAACATCTACTTTTATTTACATCATAAATATTTAATTTAATCAAATTACAACATTCAACTTTTATTAATAATAAATTAAGTCACTTATATTAACATTGTTAAATAATTCTAACGAAAAAAAATAAAATTAACACTTTTACGTAACATAAATAATGTTTAATTGATAATTGTAATAATTTTCTGTATAAATTTTCCTAAACATTTCATTTAAATAAATTCAAAGGAAAATGACTATTTTCCTATAAATCATAACAAAAAGTATTTAAATGTAATTGATATGTGAAAAATATGTTAAATAAAAATTTTAATTTCAGTTTTTTTCATTAAAATCATTTAATGGTGTCAATATAAGTAATTTAATTTATAAATAATAAAAGTTGAATGATGTAATTTAATTAAATTAAAGGTTTGTGATGTAAATGAAAGTGAATGTTAAGTTTGATGAACTAAAAACGTAAATTACCCTCCAAATAAGAAGGCGATAGTTTACCGTTTCATGCATTAAAAAGTAGGGTTGTGTATTTTTTGATATTAGATCTGATCTGGTCTGAAAAATCGGATATTTAAAATCTTGTATTAGCAAAATTACAATTCATATCCGATCCTAAGAACCAGCTATATGCTTTTTCGAATCTCCTCCCTTTTGGACCAAATATCAAGTATCCAAACACATGGCTTGGTTTGATAATAATTTTAGAGTTACACATGTCATAATTTAATTAGATAGAAAAATTTATTAAATTAGATAAAAATTAAAACTTAAGAGTAAATTCCAACAATCAGGTGGTGACACATGTCATCATCTGATTGGAGGAATTAAATTTATTGAATTAAATTAAAATTAGGACCAAAGAATGTGTAAGTAATGAATACTAAATATGCAATTATATAAATTTATTTAACTAGTAATGAATACTAAATATGCAATTATATAAATTTATTTAACTATTACACTATCAATTTTGTCAAAAATTAACAGTAGACTTGATTGGAACCATTTTAATAGTTTAGCAGTCTAATTGACAAAATTCATAGTTCGGTGATCAAAATAAAATATGGTTAATAATTTAACAGTCATAAAATATAGAGAAATTAAACTCAAGATTGATCTACTAATTGGCCTAGTGATTAAAAATGTTCATATTGTCTATCTTGTATGAGTTTAAATTCTGATATAAAAGTATAATACCTCCCTATATAATAAAAGAAACTCAAAATTAAATGGTTTATTTGACAAAATGAACAAGACTAAAGCATTGTAATGAAATCTAATTGTCAAAGAGATCAAGCCATGGTTAAAATACCTACAGATTTAGACACTATACCATCTTAGGAAAGCCGAGAAACTTTTTTTTTTTTTAAATAAATATAGTTAGTCATGCAAATAAGAGCTTTTCTTTTCCACTTTACCTGCATGTTAAAAACCTTTTTTCTCTTGTTCCCGAGATTACCGACTACAAAATGTATCTTATTTATCTTCAGTACTAACACATGTTTATAAAAACACTGTTAAAAGGCTTACCAAGCAAAGCCCGTCTAGCTCAGTCGGTATAGCGCAAGGCTCTTAACCTTGTGGTCGTGCGTTCGCAAACCCCACGGTGGGCGAATGAAATTTTTTTCGTTCTTTTTCTTTTTACTGTTTCCACTTCCAGTCCAACTGCTACTGGCCTGGCACCTGCAAGCCAGAATGCTGGATATATAAATAGTTAACACATTACCTGAATCCATCACATGGTTGAATCCTGACATGCTAATTCCTTGTTAACTCATGAACAAGGGACACGACATAGTGGAACAATGTCCCTAGGGAATCTATGCTGCTGCCTGCAGCAGACAGCAAAGTATCTGCCATCAGAGATCAAATGCATACTACTCATCTCCTCTTGCCTAAATATCCATACTTTCTAGAGTTTAAATTAATGGACCCGCGTGCTGATCTTGAAGGCTTCTTTATGTATACGTATTGTGTACGGAAT
Organism: Hibiscus mutabilis; assembly: GCA_019671005.1. Lineage (NCBI taxonomy): Eukaryota > Viridiplantae > Streptophyta > Magnoliopsida > Malvales > Malvaceae > Hibiscus > Hibiscus mutabilis. The sequence continues at coordinate 13,680,256 of CM033738.1, read as the reverse complement.
TCTTCAACTTCACAATTGTCCAGTCCTTGCTGTATTTCATACTGTTTTCGTAAAAAAAAACTTGCTCTATACATCTCTATGGAGTCATCTCTCCAAGGACACCGCCTACACAATCTGTGGGGAAACATAACAACTAGTATTTTTCAGCTCAGTAATTATAATGTTCCCCACCCATGTATTGAATCTAAATTGATCCATGTTTTGTAGCATTGTTTATGTGTACTAGGTTATGTTGTTATAAATGTCGCATAAAAATATAAGACAAATAATATCATGTCAGCATAAAGTTTATATAGACAATCACACAAATAATCACATCAAAATCATTAACAATTTATCGTTTTAGTAGACATTTTCATTAAAAATGATAATTTTACTTTACCAATGTTTGGGATTTAAAAATGGGTTAAATGATTAAAAGGATGGCAAATGTTGCCTAAAGGAACTCTTAGAGACAACAAAATGGCCCTTCACTAACTATCTCTATCGAAGGTGTAGTTGACAGCAATTTTCTTCGATCTAATACAAAATTCCAACCTTTTCCTTGCCTTTCGAAACCCCAAAAAATATTTAGTGTTCTGATTTGCTGTGGGTGGTCCAAAAATACATAGATAGTACATTGGGGATTGGCTTGGGTACGAAATGGCAGCCTTAATAGGTACTAAACGGGGTAAGAGTACATGCCATTCTCTCTCTAGTTTTCTCCCTGGTTTAATCCTGTTTCTGCTTAAGCTTTTCCCTGTTTCTGCTTAAGCTTTTCCCTGTTTCTTTGGAACTAAGTTCCTTAAGCGTTCTTTGTTTTCCTGTGGTGAACTTTGAAGTGGGTGCTGTCTCTCTTGTCTTTGTCCTTGTTTCTTGGATTCTTGTGTTGACCTCTTCCTTGTCGTCCATGGGTTCTAGAGGAGGCTTTCCTCTAAAAGGAGGCTTGCCTGAATATATAGCATCACACATTGACTCTCTCGAACTGGAAAATGATGAAGAGTTAAATATTGCTATTAAAGCTCATTCCTTGGTTGGTAAGATCCTCTCTGATTGTTAGGAATTTGGTATGTGGCAAAATAACCAAAGCGATAACGACATAAACCAAGTTATGCACAAGAGACAAGATTTGACGTGGTTCAGCATAGCCTACCTCCACGGACGAGAGAAACGAACAATCCACTAATAACGTAGGGAACCCGAAGAATACAAATACATGATAACCCATGTAATCCCAAAACCCGGTGTACAAATCCCATGACCCTGTAAAACACTCTTCCCAACATCCCTACAATACTCATCTCTACAATTTAGGCACAATAGTTGTAGAGAACCTAAAAGTGGTTACATATCTCCAGAGTAATTCCCCCTCTTTCTCATTCTCTTATTCTCTCATAATTCAAAAGGTTAAACCTAGTCTATATTTATAGACCCAAATACTTGGTCACCAAGAAACCTTATTCAATAAGATCTCTACCTAAAATAGATATTTACTCATTAAAGTAAATCCTAATTACCAAGTAATCTTCAACCACTAGAATTACAATAAAACCCAACTTAATTACCAATTAGAATTTGAGTCAAAATATAACAAATCTCCATCTTGACACAAATTCTATTCGAGCATTGGTCTTCAAGTTTTCAACAGCTTCAATTTTTACGTAAGCCAAATATTTGTTGAAGCACCGCCGCCAAGTCTTCAACAACTCCAATTCTTACGTAGTATCCGTTGAAGCGCCGTTGAATTTTGAGAATTACTCCCCTTGCAATTGAAAGCTCGTTGCAGCAATACTCCTCTTGCATGTCTCCAACATCGCACCGCAAAATCCGTAGCAAAAATTCCTCCACAATCACGTAGCTCGAACCATAGCTCATGATACCATTTGTCAGGAATTTGGTATGCGGTAAAATAACAAAAGCGATAACGACATAGACCAAGACATGCATATGAGACAAGATTTAATGCGGTTCAGCATAGCCTACCTCCATGGACGAGAGAAACGAACAATCCACTAATAACGTAGAGAACCCGAAGAGTACAACTACATGATAACCCATGTAATCCCAAAACCCGGTGGAACCAAAACACTCTTCCCAACATCCCTACAATATTCATCTCTACAACATAGGCACAATAGTTGTAAAGAACCTAAAAGTGGTTACATCTCTCTAAAGTAATTTCCCCTCTCTCTCATTCTCTTGTTCTCTCATAATTCAAAAGGTTAAACCTAGTCTATATTTATAGACCCAAATACTTGGTCACCAAGAAACCTTATTAATAAGATCTCTACCTAAAATAGATATTTACTCATTAAAGTAAATCCTAATTACCAAGTAATCTTCAACCACTAGAATTTTAAATTTTGTTATACTACCGGGACGATAATGACGAGACAAGTAAATAAGCGCAAACGCAAAAAAGAAAAATAACACCAAGAATTTATGTGGAAAACCCAAAAGGGAAAAAACCACGAGCAGAGGATGGAACTTTCACAATGATGGAGAAAGAGATTACAACTGATTTATGATGTTCCGTCTAAACCCCTAATCCCTAGTATCTATTTATAGGGATAGATTCCTTGTTTACAAAAGAAACTTGCATAGAAACAAATTTTACTCAAACTGTGTTTCCTACCTTTAATTAATATAAAGTAAACATGATATACTAAAAGTAGGATTCTAACTTTAAACCAAATCCCAAAAGAATTTGGATCACAACTCTAACAAATCTCCACCTTGAGACAAATTCCTATCGAACAATATCTCCACCTCTTCCACGAAGCCCCTTCAAGGGGTAGTCTTCAGCAATGAACACCAACCGAATCCAAGCCTTGCCCAAGCTTGGATGTACAAGGTAATTTAGTCTTCACGTCTGTAAGATCAACATTAGTGCCAACTTTGCTCATAACTATATCACCACGAGCAATAACACGACCCCAATCATCAATGACACTACTACCTTTCTCATTATTTATCTTTAAAGCAAATCGAACTCTCTTAAGCTTCTCAAATCAGTTATACCCACATAATTTAACTTTATTCTTCTTTTTAAATTTGTTATGCCCATGAAATAGAACTATTTTCTGTCTACCAGAACCTTTATGCCCATGGTTGTCATATTCAACACAAAATCCTCTTTTACTTGATTCAGTCGAGATGCCTTCACCAGTAACATCGTCATTTGACACGCAGGAGGAAACAACAGATGCATCACCTAAAATAGTTGAACCTTGCAGAACATAAAAATTGGCTACTCTTTTATACCCTTTCATCACAACGAGAGCGCCCGTGCAAATTTTCATAGCTCCACCTTTATTGGAGTATCTATACCCTTTTGAATCCAGAGTACCTAACAAAATCATATTTCTTCTTAAATCTGGAACATACCTCACATTACCAAGTGTTCAAACAATCCCATCGAAGATCTTAATCTTGATTGTGCCAATACCTATAACTTTACAAGAGACATTATTTCCCAACAAGACACCACCTGTAGACACATGTTTATAAGTTGCAAACCAATCCCGATTTGGACTCATATGAAAACTACTACCAGATTCAAGAATCCCCTCACTCGCTATAGAGTATTCGCCGGAAGTAACTAAAAGTTCACCATCATTATACTCCTCTACAATATTAGCTTCATCTTCACTAGAATTCTGATTCTCAGATTCTCTCTTTATCTTATTCTGTAATCTGTAACACTCAATTTAATATTGTAATATCCCAATTTTTGATTAGTGACCAAAATGTAATTTTTGAAAGTTTAGGGGTTAAAGTGCAAACTTTGGAAAAGTTTAGGGACCAAAGTGTAATTTTAAAAAGTTATGTAATTTAACCCCATAAATGAATATTTCACCCCCAAGAGTGGTATTTCTGTGTTACCCGAATTTTTCATACGAGTTTTATATTATTCAAATTTGGATCGAATAAAAATTTGTTAAGCATGCTGAGACCAAGTAGCACAAGGATGGGCGACCTACTGGGAAGGTCTCATTTCAATATTTTAACTAATATAAAGGATTCAGTTTGAGTCCGTAGTATTCGAAATGGATTGTTGAGATAAGATTTCTAAGAGGAAATGTAACCGATAAAAGTTCCCGGTAATTATCGGTATATCGAATTGAAATTTTAAAGACAGTTCCAAAGATTATGGAAAATTCATAAAATATTATTTTATAAATATTTTATTATTTTTGATTGGATACTAACTAGATTTAGTTAGATTATGATGGAATGACTATTATTCAATAAAGCTCAAAGAAAGAACATTTGGAAATCGTATTGAGTGAAATTCGAATAATTGTATGTAATAAATATCATAAATTTATTTTGGGAAAGAGGCTGGTTAGAATGGAACCAATTTGGTTCAGTTTTTATGGAATGGCAATTTTAAGTTATGTAAGTAAATAAAGTCTAGTTGGAGGGCAAATTGGTCATTTGCCATAGATGGCATTTTTGAAATATTTTGGAACTTTGAGGGCAATTGTGAAAGGTGAATTGCACATGGAATTAATCATGGCCATTGATTTTGATGAGATTGAATCTTGGCCATTGGATTAAAATGGCAAATTAGTAAATTCAATAGTTAAATGAATTTAAAATTCATTTAACTTTACACATGGATTAAAACAATTAAAAGATGAGAAAAATCTTTCTCATCTATTTTCATGCTGTTCGAAAACAAGAAAGAAGGGGAAAAAGAGAGTTTTCAAATTTCAAGTCCAAAATTGAAGAATCAAAGCTAATTCTCAAGCGAAATTGATTAAGGTAAAGTCATCTATGCTTGATTCTCTACATTTTGATGGTAATTTTGTTTGATTAAGTTGAGTATAAGTTATGTTTATGGATGAGGATGATTATGATATTGATAGTAGATGATGGAATTGAAGTTGTGATTAGTAGAAATGATGATATAGACATGAAATCAAGCTTGAAATTGGATTAATTTATTGTTTGAAGTTATAAACCCTAACCCTAAGAATTAGGGATTTTGGTTAGGGAGTTAAATTGAGGATGAAATTGAATAGATTATGATGTTGAGAGCTTGAATTTGATGTTAAATTAAATAATTTCCTCAATTGAATTTATAGGGACCATTTTGAAAAGATTAAGAAAATTAGGGGAAATTATTAAAAATTTTATTTTAGCATTGGAATTATTGAATTATGGTAAAATTAGCTTGAATTGATGATTAGGGACCAAAATGAAAAAAATGGAAGTTGAAGGACCAATTCGGCAATTTGGGAAAAAATAGGGATTGGTCTTGAATTCATAGAAAAATTAATAGAATTGAATATTCAAACATGTTATGAAAGTTAAGGGATTGAAATGTCAAGAAAGGAAATATGAGGGACCTATTTTGAAATGAAAGTATGTTGAAGGACTAAATTGAATAAAGTTTAAAAGTTGAAGGAAAATTTCTAAGGATGTTAGAAATAAATGAATGGTTTAATTTTACATTAATTTAATGTACAAAAGCAATGTAGAAATTAAAATATCACTTTTATAAAGTTTAAGGACTAAAAGAGTAATAGTCCAAAATGAGTAATTAATTATGGAAATTGTTCAAATTAGGCTTGAACGATTGTTTAATGTTCAAAATGGTCACTAAAGACCTAGGGACCATTTCGGCAATGATGTAAAATATTGGGGAAATTTTCAGAAAAATTTTATACTCGAATAGTCATGTTTAAGAATTAAGTTAGCAATATTAGATTTAAGTCGAATACAAGAATAATGATGTATATGCTCGATTGGTCTTATACAGTTCTAAAAGAGATCGAAAGAAATTCAAGTGATAAAAACAAAGATAAGAACCTCGAGTAAGCTTAGTGAGGCATACTATTCATGGCCCAGGTGAGTGCACTTATATGTTTTAAAATGCAATTAGGAAGACTTGCAAATAGTCGACCTTCATTTAAAATAGTATTGCATTATTTATATATGTTGAGTTAATGTATGTTGCAATAAAGGTAAATTAAATAGAATATGAAGTATGAATGGCTAATCTGAGAAATGATGATGATCTATGTTTACCATGAATATTTATGATGAAGCATGAAATATGAAATGTCTATATGTATGATTGATTATGATGTTGAGTTGATGATGAAAGAAATGCCCAAGTATTGTGTATGAGAGTCCATGGTATAGTTGGCATGCCATAGAGTCTTTAGCAGCTGCACCCTCATGTTCATGTTATCAAACATATATTGTGACAAAATAATTGTGTCACATGCACCCTAGGGATCCATACCCACTGTGCCCGAGTGCACTGTCGAGGTGCTTCATGTTTATGGGGAGCAAAGAGCGTTCCCGAGTACGTACTCATCTTCACATTCACGTTAGAAACTACAGTGCCATTTCAAGATGACTCGCGTACCTCGATCTCATATAGCGTACTTTGAGCAATGATAAAAGAATCATGTCATGTAAACGAATCATGTTACGTATATGAATCATGTCATGAATACGGAACATGCCATGTATATGAATTAAATCACGTATATGAATCATGTCAGATAAAAGAATCATGTCATGTAAATGAATCAAGTTATGTATATGAATCATGTCACATATATGAATCATGACATGTATACAAATTATGTTACGTATATAAATTATGCCATGCATATGAATTATGCCATGTACACGTATCATGTTATGTATATGAATTAAGTCATGTATATGAATGACGTCATGTATATGAATCATGCCACGTATATGAATTATGACACGTATATGGATTCTGCCATGTATATAATTCATGCCATAAATATGAATTATGCCCTGTATATGAAGTATGTCATGCATGTGAATTATGCCATGTGTATGAAATATGCCATGTATGTGAACTATGCCATGTATGTGAACTATGCCATGTATATGATTTAGTTGATAATGATGGGGTATTGGAAACTAGACTAAGTTAGAAAATTATGATTTGCACATGAATATTGATTGACTATGAAAACCTTGTTAGTACGATACTACCTTAGACAGAAACTATGTTAGGTTAATGTATAACATGTATTGCTTTATTTTATGTTTTGATAAATAAGATTATTGCCTCACTAAGTTCGTACTTAGCGTGTGTTTATTTCACACTTAAGTTCTCCCAAGTAGAATGACAAGAATAAGCTATTAAATTGGAAAATCAAGTTACATTAGTAAACACGGTATGTACATCTTAAGTTATAAGTTTGATGTCTAGTGGGAATGTACATATATGTAGTGGATTTAAAGAGACAAACTGTTTTGTAATCTTAAGTTTATAATGTGTTTATGCACTATTACAATGTATGAATTTGGAAATTGGTTTGCTATAAGCAGTTATGTTTTTCGACATAGTTAAGTACAGTTTAACCCTAATCACGTAGTAATTTTAAAATCAAGAAAAGGTCTAGGCAGGGTACATAGTTTTCTCCCTGAATTATATTTTTATTTCAATAACACATTTGTAAATTTTATGAAATAATTCAGGGTTAAAACTAGCTGCTATAGACTAACGTAGTTTTTAATTCGAATAAAAAAAGGGTTAAACTACTAGATAAAGTTTGATATATATATATATATATATTTCAAGTCAAGTTTTCTTAACAACTCTGTAACGTCATTAATGTATATTCGGTCTACGAATATACATTAAAGGTGTTACAAATATGACATTTCTTTTTGCAAAAATAACATGTTTTACCTCGATTTAACGACTTGGACCTACCTCTATTTTGACTGCCAGAATTACGATCACCTTTTCTTCCACGGTCTGAACTAGTCGATCCATGCACCATGAGACCCTCTGCTTGGAACTCGGAGCCGGTAAGATGTTGCATTTTGTCATGTAAATTCAAATTATCATATACCTATTCAAGAGTAAGGGCATCACAGCTGTGTAGGAGGGTGCTTCTAACAGACGAATATGAAGCGGACAATGAGCAAAGTAAAATCAAACATAAGTCTTCCTCATTATACTTTACATCTATCGTTTTCAAATCTGAGACAATCTCTTTGAAATCGGTTAGGTGGTCGTCAAAACACGAACCTTCTGCTAACTTGTGGAAGTATAGGCGTTGCTTCAAGAGCAACTTGCTGGTCAAAGTTTTCTTCATGCAAATTTGTTCCAATTTTGCCCATAAGTCGACAGCTGTCTTCTCTTTGTGAACATCCTGCAAAATACTTTTTGATAAGTGCAAGCAGATCTGGAAAGCAGCTTTCCTATCCTTATGACGCTTCTCTGTATCCGACCATTCTTTCGGCATATTATCAAACCCATCTAATGCATCATCTAAATCCATCTGAAAAAGAACATCTCGAACCTTCACCTGCCATAGCGAAAACCTGACGTTGCGATCCAGCAACAGAATTTCATACTTCACCGTTGTCATTATCCTGAGTAACCTGAAAAGCTCTGATACCAATTTGTTATACTACCAGGACGATAATGACGAGACAAGTAAATAAGCGCAATCGCGGAAAAGAAAAATAATATTAAGAATTTACGTGAAAAACCCAAAAGAGAAAAAACCACGGGCCGAGGATGAGAACTTTCACTATGATGGAGAAATAGATTACAACTGATTTATGATGTTCTGTCCAAACCCCTAATCCCTAGTATCTATTTATAGGCATAGATTCCTTGTTTACAGATGAAACTTGCATAGAAACAAATTCTACTCAAACTGAGTTTCCTAACTTTAATTAATATAAATAAAATCTACTAAAAATAGGATTCTAACTTTAAACTAAATCCCAAAAGAATTTAGATCACAACTCTAACACTGATCGTAACATTAAACACTCAACTATTAGTGCTATCCTTAAAAAAGCATGGTCTTTTGCTAAGGATTTTGAATGCCTTTGACCTTGAAAGGAACTATTTTCTTTTTGTCTTCAAGAAAAAAATGTGAGAAAAGACAGGTGTTAAGTCTTTGTCCTTGGTCCGTCCAAGATAGGCTTATTATCCTGAAATAATGGCCTATAAATTCTACTCTTGAAGAAATCGACTTCTCCACTGGAAATTTCTGGGTTTATGTTCATAATGTCCCTTTAGCTATGCTAAACAAGAATGCTATGAAAATAGGAAACCTTTTCCCTATGTTCTTGAAATCTAACATTAGTGACTCTGAAACTATGAAGTGGGATGGTATCTTAAAAATCCGGGTTGCCTTACGGTTTGAAGATCCTCTCAAGATTAGGTTCAATCTCAAAAGGCAACATCACGGCACTCTATCAGTCAAGTTTAATTATGAACGTATGCTAGAGTTTTGCTACTCATGTGAAAGAATGGGCACCACTCAAAAGATTGTTGGTTCAAACACGAAAAGTTCAAACGTGAGACATCTATGAGCCATGGTTGAGAGTTTAATACATGAATTCAAAGCTTCCACCCTCCCATGAAAATGGTAAAGGGAAGATGATGGAACCATTTTCAAAGAGAACCATGGATACGGACAAGAGCCCGGAAGCTGGTCAGAAAGCCTATTCTCGGACGTTGGTTCTCTTGTTTGACCAAAGTATGTCACAGGTCACTTTGAAAGCTGACTCCTCCCATAGGTCCTCTTTGCCAAAGGAAGGTGTTGACTTATCTTTCCCAGTTTTCTCCTCTATGTTTTTTGACAAGTCCAGCTGGCCCATTCATATCCCGATTCCCGTTCCAAATAAAGGAAACATTATTAAGGAAATAGTTGGGGAGTACGAGATTGAAGCAAATCAATCTTCAGAGATGACTTTACAAAAAATGGAAATTTGTCCTTTTGCGGACAATGTTCATCGACAAAAGATACACTTTTTGGCTATGCAGAACCTATGGATTCTAAATTTTCAAAAGGTTATACTTTCAAAGGTCCAAAAACCCTTTTGTCTCTTGCTGAATAGGCTGAGCAATTAAAAAACAGTAAAAAGAAGACCTGCAGTGATAGTGATGACCCTCTCCCTTACCAGAACAAAAAATCTCGTTTTCTTAATGAGATATGTAGAGGTGTTTCGGAAGCCAGGCTGGGAGTATGGGAATTACAAAGATTTGGTCTTGCTGCAAATGAAGAAGCTTTGAACTTTGCCTTCCAACAAGGACGTTGCGATAAATCCTTCCTAGTTAACAAGATAAAAAAAAAAAATCTCAGAGGGAAAGCCTCTAGCTCCAAATGTCTCTCTCAAATTAGACATGTTGCTCGCTCGAAACACTTTATGGAAATGAAAAGAATCTCAAATGATGAAGCGCACATTGTTAAGTATGGAACTGACCCTTTGGACTCCCCGTCACCTAAGTTCCATCTTTGTCTTTTCTTGAGATGCATGATATGCTGTTGGATTGCCAAGAAGACAAGAATTCTGATCCCTATCCCTCGTCTGATCCAGCGGGTGACACCCTTGAGTGTCTCTCGCAAAATGGTTGAGTCCATGTGGTTTTACCATCTCTTGTGTTTGGGGTATCTCGAGATGGTTCTTAAGCCTCCATTCGGGATCCTTTACCCCTTTGGGTTCTTTCTAGCGGTTCGGATTTATTCCTCTCTTTTTAGCCATGATTTTCGTGCTGAAATTTCTCAGGGGGAATATCTCTGGTGGTCTTTCTTGGTTTTCCCAAGTTTTTTATATGGATTCTCTCCTCTGCAACCCTTACCGTTAGATTGGTTGTCCTGCTAATGATTAGGTCTCTTTGTTCTTCACTTGGGGAGATCTTTCTCCTACCTTCGAGCTCTCTTAGTGTCCGGTCTCCGATCATCTCTTCAGTAAGGTGGTTAATGAGAAGCAGTTGTCAAACCCGTTCGAGACGGTTCTCCTCCTACCCTGGTTTAATTCCAATTTCATCTTTTCTGTTTTGTTTTCCTCTTCTGGGCGGTTGGGTTTTCTTCAGCCTTTGGACCCCCTTGTTTGGGCTTTTTGTGGGCTTCGAGCATTGCTCTTTGTTCCTTTTGACTGTTGTTTGTTTCCCCCGTGTGTGGGGGTGTTTGTTTCCTTATGTGTGGACCTCTTGTTTTTCATTTTATCTGATGAAATGGAATTTTTTTTTGAACAGAGAAATAGGTACTAAACGGGTTAATATCAACTTTGATACCCAAATTTAAAAATTAGTTCAAATTGGTTTTTATGGCCTTTTTCTGTTTAACCACCATATATGCAATCCATAGTCGACTCATAAGGATTAAGTATTGCAGAAGCTCTTATGAGAGCAATCCTTCTAACCTAATTTGATCTATTCAGAACCTTGGATTTGAACATTGAACCTTGTTTAAAGGACCTACCACCTCATCTCACTAGGTCAACCGGTAATTGATAACCTATGACTTTTTCGTGTATACATTTTGATACTTGAATTTGGTTTATTGGATAAATTGGATGATTTCGAATTCATATTGGGTCGGGTCGGGTCGTGTAGGCTTAGACTAATTCAAATAATTTTGGAATTTCATGTTATAAATATTTTCGTTTCAAGTTTAATAATTAATCATATAAAAACATAAGTACCAATTTGAACAATATGTGAAATTCAAGTCCTAAATTGAACCAAAAAACTAAGTTTAGACATCAAAATGTATATTAACCCTAAGAATTTAACGAATCTACCACTTTGGGGTAACTTTCATAACGGAATACAAGTTCATATACCTAATTGAAAAAAAAATAAGTACTAGTTTAAATCAAGAAACTAAGTTCATATACCAATATATATATTAACCCTTAATAAGACCAAACTTGAAATGGAGATTTAAGTGGGGGTTGGATTGGAAAATGAGAAAAAGGCAAGAGGGAGTTTGACATTTTTGAAAGATATGATTGCGAGTGTGAGGCATGGACAATTGGACATGCATGATGGTCGGCAATGGGTGCAAAATCATGATCCATGTGCTTTCACATGAATCCAATTATTCTGCATCACAAGACTGCGTGTTTCAACAATTATCTTCACCCCCTCTTTATCACGTTAATCACACATTAAAACATCTACGATGATTACGAACACAAATCCGGAAATGCTAAGGTGCAACACTTTTATAGTGCAGCTAAAAACGGCTAATATAAATTTTTATTATTTTAGTAAGAATTTAGTTTAGATTGGATAATAATTAAGGTAAAACCGAAATTCTTATCAATTGAGTAAAAATTTAGATTGGAACAAAAATTCTTATGTTGTCCATAACATTTTATGTTATAACCGAAATTTTTATTATTTAGATAAGATTTTAAGTTATATTTTGTCTTAGGTAAGAATTTATGTTTAACTGGTAAGAATTTATATTGGAGGCCACTTTAATTTAACTGCACTCTAAGGTGTCGCAAAGTAGAACCTCCCATAAAATGCAATCACAAACATATTTTTTTGCTTTAACGTATTTATCGTGATTTCAAACATAATAATATTTATGAATATTAAGATACAACTAAAAAAATAAAATAATAATCATAACAACATGTTACGATCGTTATTTAAATTTGTAGAAAAGAAAAGTAAGGTGGTATATTTCTTAACTTGTAATACAGAGCAAAGGCCACAGACAGAAGTAGCTTATAACTAGGAGGGGCTCTTACCCCCACACAAGTATTTTTTTTTTACTTTTTAATTATATAATTTTTTAAAAAATATTAGATAAATTATGAATTTATCCCCTTACTTTCACACATTTATAAATTACTCTCAACCTACAATCATAGCTCTGTTCCTGATATGTAGAGAAAGGTCAAAGCATGAGCTAAGCTCCAATATCACATGTCAAGTAATCCAAATAGCAAGTCATAGAATACAAGGTCCAAGCATAAGCAATTATCATTTCAAGAGCTTCACGTCAAAAAATCAAGCATTACATGTCAAGCAATTCGAGTATTTCAAGCTTACATATCAAGTGATTCAAGTATCAAGTATCAAATGAGCTTTATTCTTTAATTATTTCTCATTTGCTTTCTTTAGTTTATGCCTTTGGTATTTAGTTGTCTAGGTAATCGAGTCTCCAACCAACTGCTGCCACAAGATGTACCGTAGTACTGGTCAACCCTCCTACTGTCGCCAAAGACCACACATACGTACCCTCCGTCTGTTGCCAATTAGGGGCCTTAGCCCTGGACCGTAGTTCACCCTGACAAAATAAGCTATAGACTCTAAGGCATGCCCTTCTACCTATGACCACTAACAACCAAGGCTTTGTTCAATTATGAATCACTTATTCAAGTATTACATGTTTATGTCAAGCAATAACTTATTCAAGGATCAATTCAAGTGATACATTGCAAGATCATGTTCATATACACAGCCCTTAAGCCAATTGAGCTTTAGCTCTACACTTTGCAATTTAATCTTGTCATTCAAGCAAGCAATTAACATATGCCATTTCTTAGGCATCAAGCAAGATCTTTAATTCACGATTTATATCATGTTATCAAGTATTTAAATCATAGTGGTACATCCAAGTATTCATTCGAATTAATCACAGTCAAGGCATCAAGGTTCAAGCATTTTTTTCCGCGTTTCTTCTTAGATAATTTAACAACATATATGTTTCAATTAGATCTCAAGTTTTAGTTTGATTCATTCTTCAACTTTTTCATCACAACCAAGCATTAAATCAAGTATATTAACATGGCATAAAATAAAAATAAGTAGACATGCATCTTTGGTTAGGACCTAAGTCCTAAGCCTATATTAAACTACACTCGCAATACTCTAAGCTTAATTAGTCTTGCAAGACTATCCCCTTTTTATTGTCCATTGAATGCTCAACTTTAGATCCATCTCCAAAGTCCTCTCTTTGCTCTAATAAATTACATAGATAGGACAAGGTCAAAACATGTAATCACAAAATCATTCAACATAGCAACAAGGTTAACACATCACATATACAAGACCAATAACATCTAAACTGCTACTACCAGGCAGCTTGTGCACTGTTTGCTTAAATATGCATAACTTTCATTCCGTATGTCGGAATTTCAATTGGTTTACACCGTTGGAAAGCTAACTTAATTTTCTTTCTAGCCATATAGGCCTTGCATTTTAATTATTTTCCAATTAATATAAGTTTTAGTTTAAAGACAAGACAATTTACAACTCTGGACAGTTTGCATTGCCCTTAGTGTTTCTTCTCTACATTTCATTCTACAATCCAGAATTCAATTCTGTTTTCTCCTAATGAATTTATACATGTTAAGGCATTGTTCATAAAATTTTCATACTTAAATTCCTTTTATACAATTTATAGTGATTTTTCAAAGTTACTTCCCGGAACAAAGTTTTCTGGGCAGATTTCACTAGGCTAGATTTTTAGCTTCATACTCACTTAGATGATACTTCTAACATGTTAATTCAATTTATATACATATTTATATAAGTCTAGGTCAATTCAATTCACCTATCAATGTGATCAAAACAGGGCAGCATTTGCAATTAAGCATGCTTACGCATATATACATATTGGCCTTCAAACTATGACAAATTTCCAGCAACCCATAATATGCTTCAATTAACTGAAGAGAATAGCAATAACATAGTTTATTCCAAATTCAAATTGTACATGAATCATGCTTCAATTCACCATTCATATAGCTCTATCATATTATGAATACCTAATCAAAATTCACTAAAGAATGTATAAACATTCTAACAAACTACATGCATGGCTTAAATTCAAAGCATAACGTATTCGAATAATCTATGGAAGATTTGAAACATGAATGATTCTCTAACAATCCTACTAACACACAACACAAAAAGAACTCATGGAAAGTTTTCAAGTAAAAACTCAAATTAAGAGAAAGGAAGAGATTGCTTACTTCCTTCCTCAAGATATTAAATCAAAAACGTTGAAAATTTGATCAACAAGCTCCAATCCTTAGATTTCCATGGCAAAACTCTAGTCTTCCCCTTACTATGAGGTTTCGGCTATGGGAGGAAGAATGAGATATTGACTAAATGATCTCCACCTAGCCGACCCCCTCTCATTTGTCTTCCAATAAGGGTGACATGTGTACAAGTTTTAGTATTATTCTCATTCTTACATGCAATCCAAAAGTTTGCATAATTCTTCGGTTTAGTCATTTGGTAATTAGTTATCCATGTTTTTAATTCTTTAATTTCAGTCCCAAAATTGATTAATTAATCTAATACTTAATGATTCCAAATCGAATTGAGTAGTAAGACTCATGATATATTCTAAGGCCAAGATTTAGGGTATTACAATTCTCCCCCTTAAAATAAATTTGCCCTCGAATTTACCTAAGTTGAACAAGTGAGGATATTGATATCTCATTGTAACCTCAGGTTCTCAAGTTGCCTCTTCCATTTTATGATTTCTACGTAACACTTTCACCAAGGGAACATTCTTGTTTCAGAGTCTTCTAACTTCTTTGTCAAGTACTCGTATTGGCTCTTCTTCATATGATAAGTCAGGATTCAATTCTACTTCTTCAGGCTCAAGGACATGGGATGGATCAGATCTATATCTTCGGAGCATAGACACGTGAAAGATAATATGAATCTTGTCAAATTCACTGGGAAGAGCTAATCGATAGGCCATTGGCCCTATCCTTTCAATGATTTCAAACGGACCAATGAATCAGGGACTAAGTTTCCCTTTTTTTTCCAAACTGAAAGACTTTCTTCCAAGGGGACACTTTGAGGAAGACTTTGTCTCCAACATTGTATTGGATGTCTCTCATTTTCAAGTCTGCATAGGCTTTCTGTCTATCAAAGGCTTGCTGTAATCAATCATGTATGATTTGAACTTGTTCCTCAGTTTCTTTGATCAATTGAGTTCCCAATACTTTGTTTTCTCCCAATTCAGATCAGCACACGGGAGTTCTACATTTCCTTCCGTATAGAGCTTCGAAGGGAGCCATTTGGATAGATGTCTGGTAGCTATTGTTGTAAGCAAACTCTACTAGGGGTAGAGATTTCTCCCAGTTCTTTTCGAAGTCTATAACACAAGCACATAACATGTCTTCAAGTACTTGGATGATTCTTTCAGATTGTCCATCTGATTGAGGATGAAAGGCTGTACTAAGGTGTACTTTAGTTCCGAGGGCTTTTTGCAAGGAATTCTAGAATCGAGAAGCAAATCTAGGGTCTCGATCAGAGATTATAGCTGTAGGTACACCGTGTAACCGAATCACTTCACAGGTGTATAGCTCGGCTAAAATTTCCAAGCTCATGTTCATTCGAACATGGATGAAATGAGTAGACTTTGTAAATCTATCAACAATCACCCATACAACATCATTCTTTCTTAGAGTGGAAGGAAGACCAGTAATGAAGTCCATTGTAATCTGATCCCATTTCCACTGAGGGAATTCGATTAGTTAGAGCAATCCAGTGGGGACTTGATGCTAAGCTTTGACCCTTTGACAAGTTAAGCACTTTGAAACAAAGTCTGTGATAGTTGATTTCATGTCTGACCACCAGTATAGTGGCTTTAGGTCCTTGTACATCTTAACCGATCCAGGGTGAATCGAGAAAGAGCTTTGGTGAGCTTCTTGTAGCATCCCGTGTCTTAGTTCTTCGTTGTTAGGAATACATACTCTATCTTTGAAATAGAGGAGTCCATTCGACTTGAGGGAGAAGTCAGAATTAGACTCAGAGTCTAGCTTGGACATGATCTTCTGAAGATCTGGATCAATTTGTTGGAGTTCTTTAATTCTCGAGATTAGACTAGATTGAACTTGAAGTTCAGACAAGAATTTCCATCTTTTGGATAAACAAAAATGAGCATTGATAGCCAAGGAATCTAGAAATGAATGGAAAAGATCATTAAGGAAGATTTTCGAATAGTTACTTGTAAGTCAAGAAATGTCTAAATCAAAATGTTCCTTTGATAAATTATTATAGGATTTAGATTTAAGGGTTTACCCGAGTATGGTCTGCGACTAAGGGCATCAGGAACCATGTTTTCTTTCCTCGGATGGTAGTCGATAACCAAATCGTAATCTTTAAGTAACTCTTGCCATCTCTTTTTCCTCAAGTTCAAGTCTTTCTGAGTTAAGAGGTATTTAAGGCTCTTGTGGTATGTGAACACGTTGCATTTCTCCC
Organism: Hibiscus mutabilis; assembly: GCA_019671005.1. Classification (NCBI taxonomy): domain Eukaryota; kingdom Viridiplantae; phylum Streptophyta; class Magnoliopsida; order Malvales; family Malvaceae; genus Hibiscus; species Hibiscus mutabilis. Next base: position 13,663,269 of record CM033738.1, on the reverse strand, counting down.
CGTACAAGTAATGTCTCCAGACTTTGAGTGCAAACACGATAGCTACCAATTCTAGATCGTGTGTAGGGTAGTTTGACTCGTGTGGTTTTAGTTGCCTTGAAGCATAAGCTACCACGTTTCCTTCTTGCATTAGGATACATCCTAGTCCCAAATGAGATGCATCACTGTAAACAATATACTCATTGCCTGATACTGGTTGGATGAGAATCGGAGCATGAGTCAGGGCTTGTTTAAGCTGATCGAAGCTTTGTTGTTTGTTCTCTGACCAAACAAAGGGTGTATCTTTACGAGTTAGCTTAGTCAAACTTGCGGTAATAGATGAGAATCCCTTAAAAAATCAATAATACCCGGCTAAATCGAGAAAGCTTCTGACCTTACCAATATTCCTCGGAGGTCTCCAATCTAGGATGGATTGAATTTTCCTTGGATCTACTTTGGTCCCTTCTGCCGAGATAATATCTCCAAGAAATGACACTTCTGATAGCCAAAATTCGCATTTAGAGAACTTTGCAAACAATTAACGGTCTCAGAGAGTTTGTAATATGATTCGAAGGTGTTCAGAATGTTCTTCCTTATTCTTATAATACACCAAAATGTCATCAATAAAAATGACCACGAACTTGTTGAATACACAGTTCATGAGATCCATGAAAGCAGCCAGAGCATTCGTTAACCCGAATGGTATCACAAGGAATTCAAAATGGCCATATCAAGTACGAAAGGCTGTCTTGGGTATATCTTATTCTTTTACCCTCATTTGGTAGTATCCCGATCGTAGATCGATCTTTGAGAATACTACAACATCTTTGAGTTGATCAAAAAGATCTTCAATCCTTGGGAGAGGATATCGATTCTTGATAGTAAGCTTGTTCAATTGTCTGTAGTCAATACAAAGTCTCATAGTCCCGTCTTTCTTCTTCACGAACAAGACTAGAGTACCCTAGGGATACGAGTTAGGCCTAATGAAACCCTTGTCTTGCAGCTCTTGGAGTTGCTTCTTGAGTTCTTTCAACTCAATAGGTGTCATTCGATAAGGTGATGGATACCAGAGTTGTTTTAGGTTGGACATCGATCCCGAACTCTACTTCTCTGGTTGGAGGGAGACCAGGAAGTTCTTCGGGAAAGACGTCGAGATATTCAAATACAACATGAACACTAGGTAAACCAAATTCAAGTTCATCTTGTAAGACCATAGTAGCAAAGATTGAGGTCGATTTCTTGTCAATTAGAAGAATTGATTCATTTCCTAAACCCCAGAGGTAAAGTCTCCTATTTAGGCAATCTACCCAGGCTTCATGCTTGCTTAACCAATCTAGTCTCAGTACTAGATCGAACTCACAAGTTGGTAGTACATATAGATTAACAAGAAAAGGTACATTTCGAATGAATAAATGACAGTTTCTACAGATAAAGCTTATGTTTGTAATCCCCCTATAGGGTTCAATACTACAAGGCTTTATTTTACAATTCCAGGCTTTAAGTTTAATTTTTCAATCAAGGTTGAGCATACAAAAGAATGAGTGGATCCCGAGTCTATTAAAACATAAACAGGAGTCGAATTTAACTCAACGGTACCTGCTATAACGTTGGGTGATTCTTCATCTTCTTTTCCCTGAATATGATAGATTCAAGCAGGAGCCCGAGATTCCTAGTGAGTAGGAGCATTCGAATGTTGTCCATTTCCTTTCCCCTAATTTACAGACTGATCTTGTATGAGACCTTTGTTTCGAATGGAAGAGGTTGAGCTAGCATTTGCAGGAGTTCGATTTGGAACCTTGTTAGGATTCTGAGGACAATCCCTGATATAGTGATCGGAGGCTCTACATAAGTAACATAGGTTCTGTTGAGTTCTACACTGACCAGTGTGGTGTTTTTGGCAAAACTTGCAAGTAGGATATTGAGCAGCTTTACCGGAATTCACCGTACTATCAACAGAGATGATCGGGGCTGAAGGCTTGGTTACCGATTGGGGTCTTAGTATGAAGTTGCTTTTCTGAGCAGGAGTGTAATTCGAAGAGTGATCCTTAGAATATTTGGACTTCTTTGACTGCTAGTGAGGCTTGTTATCATTTCTTGACCGCTTGTCTTTCCAGGAGTTTCCACTTTTGCGTTTCTCAGAGGCTTTCATCTTCGCCTCGGTTGCAATGGCCCGATTCACCAAATTCTGGAAGTCAGTGATACCTAGGGTAGTGAATATTGGACTTAATTTATCATTCAATCCATCGATAAACATCCTACACTTGTCAACATCAGTCTTGATGTATTCCGACCCTATTTGCAATATTTACAGAAGTCAGTCACGTACTGTTCGATAGGTCAGCCACCTTGCTTGAGGTATAAGAAACACTTCCGGCGCTCGTCCAGGTATTGTTCACTAATGTATTTCTTCTTGAATTCCTCGAGGAAAAATTTCCAAGTTACAGCTTCAGTATGAGCAGTTAGGGTAGTGGTTTTCCACCAGCTCAGAGCTTCGTCTGCCAACAGGGCTATAGCACATTCGAGTTTATGTTCATCATAATAGGGCAGTTGTTTGGTCAAGATTCGAGTAGCGGCCTCTAACCAATACTCAGCTATTTCAGGATTGGTTTTATCAGTACCGGTGAAGGTATAAGCCCGATGTTGAGCCAGTTTATTAATATGAGCTTTAGTTGGAGTAGTAGCAGGAGGAGGAATATGATGGTCTCATTTCAAGGTAGTTACAAGATGATCAAACATCTCCTTCATGCTCAGGATACATTCCTGTGGCACATGATTTATAGCAGGAGCTTCCTGTTGAGCAGCAGCTTGGGCTTGGGGTTGAGCTTGCGCTCTAGGTTCAGCTCATTGCTGTGGAGGATTCTGCTCTATCCTCACACTATCTCTTTCATTCGAGGAGCCTATGGGACTTTCATCATCCCGAGCGAGCCTTGTTTTAGACATTCTACGTTCAAATAGAACAATTAGAAATTCAGTTTAGTTAAGCAAAGACACAAGCTATACAATACAAGTCTCCTAGGTGGCACAAGTATCCTATATGATGCAAGAGAGCCCGGTTCAATCTTAGAACCGACTAAAAAAAGCTTTGATTACCAATAAATGTAACACCCCCTACTTCGGGTTGGCAGTAAATCGGTTCGGGAGCATTACCAAGTACATTACAAGATAGAACAAGGCTAACTCATCCCTATTAGATGAGTTACTTATCTAACAAGTAAGCAAACATTCATTACCTATCATATAAGCAATCAACTTTACATACATTATAGGTTACCAAAAATTTCAATTAACATCAATATTCTTCCATCATACAATCAACATTCAAAACCTAAATAAGCAAGCATGTTTCATTTCTTTTCTTTGCTCTTTAGCTCGATACATGTGACATTATATACATAACTTATTAAACATGATCAATAGTACATACCTTGATTCCAAGCAAGCATATGCCATCCTTACCATTCGGCATTTACCATTCAATCTTATAAAAATACATGTACAACATGGTATGATCACACAAGTGGTTAACTCACAAGACATTCGAATGATGCAAGGCTAGATGATCACTTTGAATGTTCCATGTATACATATCAATATGCGCAGCAAAAAGAGTCCATTACTTAGTTGATATTATCAACCAAGTTCATACATAATAAGCCCATTCAAAACATATACATATACAAGTTTCCAAGCATTCAAAATGCATGCACAAGACATTATATACAACTAAGTGCCACCAACTAGGGGAGTACAAAACAAGTATGAACCATAGTTTAGCTATGCTTGTGTCTTGCTTCGAGCTCAAGAAATCAGGCTACAGGATCAAGCAACGATCGAATCCTTTAACCCGTGGTTGGGAAGAATGGAAACAAGAGTGATAAGTACAAGATATATACTTAGTGAGGTAGCAACTAGTTATAACCAATTTATTAGACATATATCACTTAGCTAAGTTGAGCGTAGTCAAGGTTGGAAGCAATTCGAATTCAAGCTTAGTTCAATCTACATTTCAAGTCAAATAACATGCTCAAGCAATATACACATTTCAATTCAAATCAAGTACATATTAGTTCAAGTTTACATGTTTTTCATTTCAAGAATACATGTCAAGTAATCCAAATAGCAAGTCATACAATACAAGGTCCAAGCATAGGCAATTATCATTTCAAGAGTTTCATGTAAAAAAATCAAGCATTACATGTCAAGCAATTCGAGTAATTCAAGCTTACATATCAAGTGATTCAAGTATCAAGTAATTCAAGAATCATATAATTCAAGTATCAAATGAGCTTTATTCTTTAATTATTTCTCATTTGCTTTCTTTAGTTTATGCCTTTGGTATTTAGTTGTCCAGGTAATCGAGTCTCCAACCAACTGTCCCACAAGATGTACCGTAGTATGCAAGATGTACCACAGTACTGTACCGCAGTACTGGTCAACCCTCCTACTGTCGCCAAAGACCACACATACGTACCCTCCATTTGTCGTCAATTAGGGGTCTTAGCCCTGGGCCGTAGTTCACCCTGACACAATGAGCTCTAGACTCTAAGGCATGCCCTTCCACCTATGACCACTAACAACCAAGGCTTTGTTCAATTATGAATCACTTATTCAAGTATTACATGTTTATGTCAAGCAATAACATATTCAAGGATCAATTCAAGCGATACATTGCAAAATCATGTTCATATACACAACCCTTAGGCCAATTGAGCCTTAGCTCTACACTTTGCAATTTAATATTGTCATTCAAGCGAGCAATTAACATATGCCATTTCTTAGGCATCAAGCAAGATCTTTAATTCACGATGTATATTATGTTAGCAAGTATTTAAATCATAGTGGTACATCCAAGTATTCATTCGAATTAATCAAAGTCAAGGCATCAAGGTTCAAGCATTTGTTTTCACTTTTTTTCTTAGATAATTTAACAACATACAGGTTTCAATTAGATCTCAAGTTTTAGTTTAAATCATTCTTCCACTTTTTCATCACAACCAAACATTAAATCAAGTATATTTACATGGCATAAAATAACAATAAGTAGACATGCATCTTTGGTGAGGACCTAAGTCCTAACCCTATATTAAATACACTCACACTACTCCAAGCTTAATTAGTCTTGCAAGATTATCCCTTTTTTCTTGTCCCTTGAATGCTCAAATTTAGATCCTTCTCCAAAGTCCTCTCTTTGCTCTAATAAATTACATAGATAGAACAAGGTCAAAACATGTAATCACAAAATCATTCAACATAGAAACAAGGTTAACACATCATATATACAAGACTAATAACATCTAAACTGCTGCTGTCAGGCAGCTTGTGCACTGTTTACTTAAACATGCATAACTTTCATTCAATACATCAAAATTTCAATTGGTTTACACCGTTGGAAAGCTAACTTAATTTTATTTCTAACCATATAGGCCTTGCATTTTAATTCTTTGCCAATTAATACAGTTTTTAGTTTAAAGATAGGGCAATTTACAACTCTGGACAGTTTGCACTGTCCTTAGTGTTTCTTCTCTACATTTCATTCTACAATCCAGAATTCAATTCTGTTTTCTCCTAATAAATTTAGACATGTTTAGGAATTGTCCATAAAATTTTCAGCCTTAAATTCCTTTTTATACAATTTATAGTGATTTTTCAAAGTTACTGCCCAGAACAGAGTTTTCTTGGCATATTTCACTAGGCTGGATTTTTAGCTTCATAATCACTTAGATGATACTTCTAACATGTTAATTCAATTTATATACATATTCATATAAGCCTAGGTCAATTCAATTCATCTATCAATGTGATCAAAAGATGGCAACATTTGCAAATTACGCATGCTTACACATATATACATATTAACCTTCAAACTATGACAAATTTCCAGCAACCCCTAATATGCTTCAATTAACCGAAGAGAATAGCAATAACACCGTTTATTCCAAATTCAAATTGTACATGAATCATGCTTCAATTCACCATTCATATAGCTCTATCATATTATGAATACCTAATCAAAATTCACTAAAGAATGTATAAACATTCTAACAAGCTACATGCATGGCTTAAATTCAAAGCATAACTTATTCGAATGATCTATGGAAGATTTGAAACATGAATGATTCTCTAACAATCCTACTAACACATAACACAAAAAGAACTCATGGAAAGTTTTCAAGTAAAAACTCAAATTAAGAGAAAGGAAGAGATTGCTTACTTCATTCCTCAAGATATTAAATCAAAAACGTTGAAAATTTGATCAACAAGCTCCACTCCTTAGATTTCCATGGCAAAACTCTAGTCTCCCCCTTACTATGAGGTTTCGGCTATGAGAGGAAGAAGGAGATATTGACTAAATGATCTTCACCTAGCCGACCCCCTCTCATTTGTCTCACAGTAAGGGTGACATGTGTACAAGGTTTAGTATTATTCTCATTCTTACATGCAATCCAAAAGTTGCATAATTCTTCTGTTTAGTCACTTGATAATTAGTTTTCCATGTTTTTAATTCTTTAATTTCAGTCCCAAAATTGATTAATTAATCTAATACTTAATGATTTCAAATCGAATTGACTAGTAAGACTCATGATACATTCCTAGGCCAAGATTTGGGATATTACACGATGACTCATTGACCCGACCCGATGACCGTTAACCCGACCTGAGCTGACGTCAATTTTAACTTTTTGGCTGACGTTAGCGTTGACTTTTTGGCTGACGTTATCGTTGACTTTTTGGCTTTTTGCGACCCAAGTTAACTTTACATTTTTCGACGTTCTAATTCTAAATCCGCTGCCCATTTTCCCAAATTCAAACCCAAAAGACCGTTTTGCTATCTACAATTAATTATAGTCAGTATTTTGAGAATTTTGAATATCGAAATCTGATCAAATATTATTGTGTCCAGGTGATGTTGACTCAGAGCCAGAAAATCTTCTTCCTCCTCCACCTGTTCGACCTCCTTCCACACAGCCTGCAAGTTCTGCACGTGAGTATGATTTTGTTTAGTGGTTATGTTAGTGTGGCATAGTAGTAGTAAATAATTATATTTTGTTAACCTCGTAGGTGTTGACTCTTTTTGACCGAATACTAGAGTTGGGCGTGGGAGACGTCACTCTCGACGTTGAGTTATTAGCTGCCTAAGTTGTGTCTTTTTCTGTGCTATATCATTTCTATGTTCTATGTTATGCGTGCATGTTGTATATGTGACTGACTGAATGATCTGTGAATTATGGTATGTTTTATATGATGGCATGTCATGCATCAGATATCAGAATCGGACTAAAATAATATCAGACATATATTGTATATACTTGGATTAAATTAATAGATCGGATATACTCTCGAATTTAGAAAATATAAACTGGAACATGTCATATCATTTGGGTTGGGAAATTGTACAAGGAAGTTTAGTGGGTTCACCTTTCGGGCTGAATTTCACTTCAGATCAGTGGCTCCACCTTCGGGTTGTTCTACTTTGGATGGTGACGATGTAGTTAGAGTGCTTCTGGGGAACCTTACTCTTCGGACGGTGTATGGAGATGGGTGAATGACATTACATTTTATGTCTCAGATTGTATACATATGTATATTGAGATGATTGTTGAACTATGCTTGTTGTTCAGATTTCTGTTATGTGTTTTTATCTGCACTTTAGAGACACAATTAGCTTCATAGTTTACTCCCCCTTAGTTCATCTTTCAGATACTCAGGCTTAGGCGTACGATACTTGGGTGATTTTCGTATCATCAGACTTTGTCTTATTATACAGTATAATTATTCAGACATCGAATTTTATTTATTTATTATTATTATTTTGGATGATTTTGTATTTGGGACATTATTATTATTATTTTGAGACTTAATGGTTTGACATGCATTATTTGAAATTCTTTTGATTTTATAATGACTGTTGAAATTTTGCTAAACGACTACGTTTTATTTAAATGATATAATTGTGTGGTTCCGCTCTTTTATAATTAAGATGTAATTTGATTTATTAAACATAATAACCTTTCTTGAGGGATAAGTTTTTCAAACTTAACTTCCAAGATTCGGCTTAAGAAATTAGTTCAAATTTAGGAGGTTACATTTAGTGGTATCAGAGCCTAGGTTCAGCCCTCAAACTGTGTAGCTCGCATGAAATTTTAAACCGAAAATGATTTTTGCATGCATACTAAATATTTTTAGGCAAAACGAGAATTTCTAATAAATATAATATTTTAAAGATTATGTTATTTTGAATAGAAACTCCAAGTACCGACTCTAACTTAGGATTATCTTCTTTCTGATAGACTACTATGCTACCTTGTAGGAGTTCTAGATTAGCGACTGGACGTGGTCATGGCCGAGGCCATGGCTGAGGTCAGTATACCACTGTTGAGGGTGATGCTTTTCCTTCTGCAGATCTGTCGTAGGATCAGGATGAGGTACACGGTGCTTATGTAAAGGAATCTAGCTAAAGCTCGAAATAAGCACCTGGCCAGTGGACGCAGAGTGTTGGTCCATGTAATTCCGAGGATAGCGAGACAGTAGGCATAAATTCTATTATCGTGCAGAGAGAGTTGCTTCGTTACCTCCGTTAGTTTGAAGGCGTGAAGAAACCTATATGTATCGAGTTCTTAGCTGCCGGAATGATCATGTTTGATGGCAAGTTAGGTGCAAACCCGACTGATGCTGAGTATTGGCTGAAGAAACTTCAACGGTTGTTAGTAGAGATGGAGTATCCTGCCGACCAGAAATTGAGAGCTGTTGTATCATTGCTGCAGGGTGAGGCCCATAATAGGTGGGAAGCAGAGGAAAAAGTTGTTCCATCTAGTCAGATTTTATGGGAGATTTTTAGACAGCCATTTCAAGACCGGTATGTTGGACCCGAGTATCTAGCAAAGTGCCGAGACAACTTTATGAATTTAGAGCATAATGATATGAGCGTTAATGACTATGAGATAGAGTTTTTGAGGCTTCTCCAATATGTTCCAGGACTGATTACTACAAAAAAGAGATGTGTGATTAGTTTCTGAGAGGCTGTATTTTTCTATCAAGACTGAGATTACTTTACATCAGGATAATGAGTATAAGGAGATCAGCCAGCGGGCCAGAACTACTGAGTAGATAGAATTAATGAAGAAACAACGAGAGTCTTAGGGTAATGATTGGGCCAGAAGGCAGTCGACTGCAACAATTCAGCACAGTTAGGGGAATCAGTTTAGGAAGAGGACTAAATATGAGTATGACCATCAGAGTTACTCTAGAGCTAGACCAGTGACATCTACTATTTTGACTGCCAGTGTTGGAGGTTCGTCTAATTCTCGAGGGGTGCCACAGTGTTTTTTTGCAAGAAATGACATCCAGGCGAGTGTAGGAGGCAGTCTGGGGCTTGTTTTCGATGCGGTTCTTTTAAGCATCTTTTTAGAGATTGTCAAGTGGCACATTCATCTGCATATGTTCCAAGTCAGTCTTAGGCATCTGTTCAGACTCCTAGTAGAAGGAGAGGTTATGGTAGATCTGCTATTTCGAGTACTGTTGGTAGAGGTAGGCCTGCTCAGAGTAGAGGATTACCTAGTTCAAGGGCAAGACATCCTGGGTTGGTTTATGCTACCAGGAGGCATGAGGATCGTGATGAGCCAGATGTTATTACTGGTACCTTTCTATTCATTCTATCTCTTATTTTGCACTGTTAGATAATGGGTCTACTCATTCGTATGTCAGGAGTTCTGTATCTGGGGGTCTTGAAATTCATGTTGAAGATGTTGCTAATGTTGTTACCGTACATAGTCCGGTAGGTGACCCTGTGGTGGTTTCTAGGGTGTATAAAAATTTTCCTCTTGAGATCCAAGGGGAAATCTTTTCGGATAATTTGATGGAGTTGTCCTTTGGTAAGTTTGACCTAATTCTAGGTATAGACTGTTTGTCTGCCCACCGAGTCAATCTGGATTGTGAGAAGAAAAGAGCAAATCTAAAAACTTCTGATGATCGGGAGGTAGTTCTTTTTGGAGAACATCGGGGCTTCCTATCTAACGTAATATTGGCTCTCAAAGCTGAGAAGATGATCAAGAAGGGTTTCATTGCATACCTTGCTTACATTCTTGATCCGAGACAATCTGACTCGGGGAAAGATAATCTGGGTTGTGAGCGACTTTCCTGATGTATTTCCAGACGAATTGCCTGGTGTTCAGCCAAAGCGTGGTGAGATTGAGTTTGGTATTAAATTTTATCCGGGTTCAGCTCTTGTCTCTATGACACCTTACCGGATGGAACCGAAAGAGCTTAAAGAGTTGAAGGTTCAGTTGTAAGAACTGCTAGACAGGGGATTTATCCATCCAGTGTTTCTCCGTGTGGAGCCCCTATTTTTTTGTTAAGAAGAATGATGGGACACTTCGACTGTGTATTGATTACCAAAAGTTGAACAAGCTGACAATCAAGAACAAGTATCCCCTTCCTCGTATTGATGATCTATTCGATCAATTTCGGGGAGCTACGGTGTTATCTAAGATAGATCTGAGATCTGGTTATTACCAACTCAATGTTAAGGATTCTGATACTTTCAAAATAGCTTTTCGGATACATTACAGTCATTGCGAGTTCCTTGTGATGCCCTTTGGGTTGACTAACGCTCCTACCTCCTTCATGGATATGATGAATAGAGTGTTTCAACTCTATCTCGATCAGTTTGTCGTAGTCTTTATAGACGATATTCTGGTTTATTCTAAACCTAAGGTTGAGCATGAGGAACATCTCTGGATTGTTTTACAAACTCTAAGGGAGAAATAGCTTTATGCAAAATTCAGTAAGTGTAAATTCTGGCTGTCAGAGGTGATGTTTTTGGGGCATATCATTTCTGCTGAGGGTATTCAGGTTGATCCGAAGAAGATTGAGGCTATCATGAGTTGGAAGTAACCCAAGAATGTTCCTGAGATCCAAAATTTTTTGGGTTTACCCGGCTATTATCGGAGGTTTGTTGAGGGTTTCTCGATCATCGCAGCTCCGTTGACTAAACTTCTAAGGAAGAATGTTCCTTTTGTCTGGTCTAAGGCTCAGCAGAATGTGTTGACTGAAGCACCGGTCCTAATTCAACCAGAGCCTGAGAAGGCTTACACCGTCTATGCGTCCCGATAGCTGAAACCGCATGAGTGTAACTATCCTACCCATGACCTTGAGTTTGCTGTTGTGATCTTTGCTCTCAAGATCTGGAGACATTATCTCTATAGAGAGAAGTGTTATATCTTCACAGACCATAAGAGTCTAAAATATCTTCTCACTCAAAAGGAGTTGAACCTGAGACAACGTCATTGGTTAAAGCTTCTTAAAGACTATGACTGTGAAACTGAGTATCATCCAGGCAAGGCTAATGTTGTTGCCGACGCCTTGAGTCGTAATACCATTTCAGATTTGAGAGCCTTGTTTGCTTGGATGAGTTTGTATGAGGATGACAGTATTTTGGAAAAACTTTGGGTTATTCCTACCTTGATTTCAGATATTCGAGTTGAACAACCTAGCGATTCGTTCTTAATGCACCGTATAAAAGAGGTTGAAGAAGGTATATCTCAGGATTTCTTTATTGATCAGGATGGTGTATTGTGTTTCTGAGGCTGATATTGTATTCCGAGGAATTCTGGCTTGAAGCAGGTTATCTTACATTAAGCCCATGATAGTCCCTACTCTATACATCCTAGTGGGGATAAGATGTATAAGAATCTTTGTGTGAGATACTAGTGGAAGGGCCTAAAGAGGAATGTTGTTGGGTTTGTGTAGAAGTGTTTGACTTGTCAGAAGGTAAAAGCAGAGCATCATCGTCCGTCTGGGTTACTTCATCATATTGAGATTCCTCAGTGGAAATGGGAGCGCGTGACGACAGATTTTGTTAGTGGTCTTCCTTTGACTCTCTCTAAGAAAGAATCTATCTGGGTTATTGTTGATCGGTTGACTAAGTCTGCACACTTTATTCCTGTTCGGGTTAACTATTCTTTGAGTAGGTTAGCTAAGCTTTACATTTCGGAGATTGCTAGACTTCATGGGGTGGCTTTGTCTATCATTTCTGATCGGGACCCAAGGTTCACAACGAAGTTCTGGAGGCTGCTTCACACTGCTTTGGGTACTCGGTTAAACTTTAGCAATGCTTATCATCTCAGACCGATGGCTAGTCTGAGTGGGTAATCTAGGTTCTTGAGGATATGTTGAGAGGTTACTTCAGCTGGATTATAGAGGCAGTTGGGAATATTTCATACCGCATGCGGAGTTCGCTTACAATAATAGCTACCAGGCTAGTATCAAGATAGCATCGTATGAGGCTTTGTATGGGCGTAAGTATTGTACACCTATTGGTTGGACCGAGCTTAATGAGCATAGATTGTTGGGATCGGATATTGTCTATGAGGTTGAACATACTGTCAGATTGATTCGGGATTGGCTTAAGGCTACTTTCGACAGACAAAAGTCTTATGCCAATTTGAGACGTCAGGATATTGAGTATGAGGTTGGAGATGAGGTTTTCTTAAAAGTATATCAGTTGAGGAAAGTACTTCGATTTGGTCAGAAAGGCAAACTGAGTCTTCGTTTCATCGGCCCTTATCGGATTATTCTATGAGTTGGACCAGTTGCCTATCAGCTTGAGTCACCACCAGAACTTAAGCGTATTAATGACGTCTTCCATGTTTCAGTGTTGAGACGCTATCATGCTGATCCGTCCCATATTATTCTTGTGGAAGAGGTTGAGATTCGTCCCGGCTTGCATTTCAAGGAGGAGCCAGTTGAGATTCTTGCTCAGGACAAGAAGGTTCTATGGAGGAAAACCATTAAGATGGTCAAGGTCTTATGGCGTAATCGTGGTTAGGATGAGGCTACGTGGGAGCCCAAGGCCGTTGTCAAAGCTCAGTATCCACATCTTTTCGATCCAGGTAAATTTCGAGGCCGAAATTTCTTTTAAGGAGGAGAGAGTTGTCATACCCCAAACTTTTCCCCAATTTAAAAAACCCAAATTTGTAAAATCCCTAATTGAAAACCCTAATTTTTGAGAATTAAATGTGAAACCCTAATTTTGATTGGTGGATTCAATTGGGTATAAAAGTTATTTAAGTGACCAATTTAGGAAAATATTAGATTTATGGGGCTATTTCATGGTTCGGGTATGTGTAGGGACTTCTTTTGTGATTTACCCTTTTTTCTAAAAGGATAAACCTCGTTTAACCCTATCAGACGTTTAAGCTCCCACAATTGTTTATTTTCAAACCTGTAGCCATACGCCCCTCACTCGAACTCCTCTGAAATCCCTAGCCCTTCTTGCGTGCTTCACCGTCGAAGCTCTGGTGAGCCCCTCAAACGCCGTCCGTGAGTAGTACGGTCATCGTCTTTTATCTCATTGTCCTCTCGCATGCAAAACCCTTTCAGCCGACCACACCCCCGTTAACCGTCCTTTGCTCGAAAATCATAGATAACCGTTTAGGTTTCTTGCGTTTACGGCCAGTCGTTGCTTTTATGTTTGGGTAAGTTTTTGAATAGGTTTCTTTGGTGTTTCTTTATGTGAATGGGTGTTCCAGAGATTCATGGGTTCGTAGTGGTGGTCAGAATCGACTATTTCGGTCAGCGTATGTATTTTCGTGAGCCGCCGCCACCTTAATCGGATCATTCGCCGGTGCCAACTTAAGGTCGCCACTGTTTGAGGTTTGACACCCTAGCAGTCAAGACCTTAGACCCTTTCGGTTGTTTGGGTAAAGGGAATTGGGTTGTGTTTATTGAACCCAAGCATGAGAGGCCAAAAGGAGTGTAAGGCCGAACCGAACCAATGACCCGAGCCAGGTCAGACCTAGACTGAAGCAATGAACTGAACCAGATGAGTTGACCCAACCCGTTAACTTGACCCGATGACTCGTTGACCCGACCCAATGACCTGACCCGTGACCCGACCTGACGTTAGCGTTGACTTTTTGACTGACGTTAGCATTGACTTTTTGGGTGACGTTGGCGTTACTTTTTTGGCTGACGCCAGCATTGACTTTTTGATGATGTCAGCGTTGACTTTGTACGACCCAAGTTAACTTTAAGTTTTTTGACGTTCTAATTCCAAATCCGTTGCCCGTTTTCCCAAATTCAAACTGAAAGACCATTTTTCTATCTACAATTAATTATAGTCAGTATTTTGAAAATTTTGAATATCAGAATCTGATCGAATATTATTGTGTTCAGGTGATGTTGAATCAAAGCCTGAGAATCTTCTTTCTCCTCCACATGTTCGACCTCCTTCCGTACAGCCTGCAAGTTCTGCACGTGAGTATGATTTCGTTTAGTGGTTATGTTAGTGTGGCATAGTAGTAGTAAATAATTATATTTTGTTGACCTCGTAGGTGTTGACTCTTTTCGATCGAATACTAGAGCTGAGCGTGGGAGACGTCACTCTCAACGTTGAGTTATTAGTTGCCTAAGTTGTGTCTCTTCATGTGCTATATCATTTTTGTGTTCTATGTTATGCGTGCATGTTGTATATGTGACTAACTGAATGATCTGTGAATTATGGTATGTTTTGTACGATGGCATGTCATGCATCAGATATCAGAATCGGACTAAAATAATATCGGACATATATTGTATATACTTGGATTAAATTAATAGATCGGATATACTATCGAATTTGAAAAATATAAACCAGAACATGTCATATCATTTGGGTTGAGGAATTGTATGGGGAAGTTCAGTGGGTTCACCATTCAGGCTGAATTCCACTTCGGATCAGTGGCTCTACCTTCGGTTCGTTCCACTTTGGATGGTGATGATGTAGTTAGAGTGGTTCTGGGGAACCTTACTCTTCGGACGGTGTATAGAGATGGGTGCATGACATTACATTTTATGTCTCAGATTGTATGCATATGTATATTGAGATGACTGTTGAACTATGCTTGTTGTTCGAATTTCTGTTATGTGTTTTTATCTACACTTTAGAGACACACTGAGCTTCATAGCTTACCCTCCCTTAGTTCCTCTTTCAGATACTCCGGCTTAAGCGTACGGTACTTGGAGGATTTTCGTATTATCAGACTTTGTCTTATTATACAGTATGATTATTTAGACATCGAATTTTATTTATTTATTATTATTATTTTGGATGATTTTGAATTTGGGACATTATTATTATTATTTTGAGACTTAATGGTTTGACATGCATTATTTGAAATTCTTTTAGATTTTATAATGACTGTTGAAATTTTGCTAAACGATTACGTTTTATTTAAATGATATAATTTTGTCGTTCCGCTCTTTTATAATTAAATGTAATTTGATTTATTAAACCTAATAACCTTTCTTGAGGGATAAGTTTTTCAAACTTAACTTCCAAGATTCGACTTAAGAAATTAGGTCAAATTTAAGAGGTTATATCAATAACTGGTATCAGTGCAAGGCTCAATCGAGAAGGTTTAACCATCTATTGAGACAATCTGGCAAGCTCGACCAACAAACAAGTCAACAGACTTCCATGGCGTTATCTATTGACAAGCCACCCTTCTTCAATGGTGAAAATTGTGCTCTTTGGAGGCATAGGATGATGTTCTTCATGAGAGGCAAAGACTACCGTCTTTGGGACATAGTTGAAGATGGACCGTACGTGCTACCACGAAACAACGCGGAATAGAGCATAGAAGATCGCAAGAAGATGGAGCTTAATTGTAAGGCCATGCACATTCTATTTTGTGCATTGGGCCCCGATGAGTATGCAAAAGTATCTTCTTGTGAGAGTGCCAAAGAGTTATGGGAAAAGCTTGAAACAATCCATGAAGGTACAAATAAGGTGAAAGAGATAAAGCTTGGTCTAATCAACCTCGAATATGAAAACTTCAAGATGGACCCATGTGAAGACATCAAGAGTATGTTCGATCGATTCTCCACGATCGTCAACAAGTTAAAAAGACTTGGAGAGGAGATTTCGAAAGAAAAACTCATTCAGAAGTTGATTTATTCACTTCTCGAATCATGGGAGAGCAAGAAGACGACCATTATTGAAGTTAAAGACTTGAAGAAGCTCAAGCTTGAAGAGCTCGTAGGGTCTCTTCTCACCCATAAAATTATGTCTTTACCCTTGAAGAGGGAGAAAGAAAAGATAATCAAAGAGCAAGGAGTTGATGTCAACATCATTGCTCTTCAATCTTCCACAAGCTACCAAGAAGAATCAAGTCAGAAGGAAAGTGAGGGGGGGTATCCCACCTTAATGAATCGAAGCATGAATCGAAGAAGAAGAAGATGGTGGATCCCCCCAAGTGCTCAAAATGCAAGGAGATGGGGCACACCAAATACGCTTGCCCTCACTTTAACAAAAAGGAGTCATCATCAAAGAAAGCATATGCGGCTACATGGAGTGATGAAGACTCCACCGATGAAGATGAGATATCCCACCTATGCCTAATAGCCCTCAATGATGGGGAGGTAACTTCTAACTCATCTTGTTCAAATTCTAATTCTTATACATTTGATGAGTTACAATAAGCCTATAATAAATTGGTTTTTCAGCTCAAGGCTTTATTTTCAAAAAATAAAAAGACGATTTCAAAATTGAAAATCGAAAATGATTTTCTTTTAAAAACCAATTTGGAATTTGAAGCAAAATTAAAAGATTTTGAACTTAAAGTTTTAAATTTACAAAATTTGCTTCAAAGTTTAGAAAAAGATCATCAAAAGGAAGTTGATGATCTTAAGAAAGAAAAAGATTTGATTTCCAAAGAGCTTGAAAAGAAAACAATTTAGGAAATTTAAATTTTTATCAAAGACAATCTAGTGCCCCTAGATTTTTGAATGGAAAAGTTTTTAGAAGTATTTGGGTCCCAAAAGGACTAATTACTTCAACTAAAAGGGATAAAATTGAAAAATGGATTCCTAAGGGGACTAAACTATGTGCTACTAATGTCTATGGATCTAAAGCAATTTGGATACCAAAAATCAAATGATTGTCTTTTTTAGGTGTGATGGAGCTTTGATCAACAAGTTATGAAATTGAGGGGGAGCTCTATACACACAAAGGATGAACACTTGAAGAATGAAGGCTTCACATCCTCCCTTTAATTCAAGTGTGGTAAATTTAGTTGATTTTTTTAAATTTGAGTTATTTATTTTAATTCAACTAATTATCATATATGTTGGACTAACATTTGAATGATGCTTGTGTAAGGGGGAGCCAATTTTAAAACAAAACTTATTTTTTGTCATTTTTTTAACTCTCCATTGTTATTGATCTTTAAAGTTTGAAACATTTTTTATATAATAAAAAGGGGAGAATATTTTGAATTTTTGATTTTTTCAAATGAATAAGGGGGAGCTTGCAAGATTTTTAACAATTCATCTCTTATTCAAATTTTATTTTTACTAAGGGGAGAATCTCAAAAACAAATTTTCAAGTTGGTTTTATTATATCAAAAAGGGGGAGATTGTTAGGATTTATGTTTTGATATAATAATTGAAAAATAGTTTGACTAAATTGAAAAGATTTCAAAATGGTTTTAAGTCCAAACAACTTAAAAATAAGTTTGAGAAGTTTTTGAGAGGTTTTGGAAATATTTTAAATGTTTTAAAGTAGCTAAACTAACATTTTCAACACAGGCGTACCGATACGGTATACCCCGTATTGATACGGTCCAAGGGTTTCAGCTATAATATTTTTCCAGTAACCAAAAACCGTACCGATACGCCCCTAGGCGTACCGATACGGAGTGGATCGTTTCGATACACCACGTGGCGTACTGATCTAGTTTTCAACTACTATTTCCCAACGGTTATTTAAATTGCAGGGCGTATCGAAACAGACCAATGCGTATCGATATGGTTTTCCAAACATACCAAGTCGTACCGATACGATTTACCAAACAGACCAAGGCGTACCAGTACGACGTATCGATACGGCCCAAGGTGTTTCGATACGGTTAGCAAGGCTGAGCGTAACGGCTAGTAGCTGTACTGATACGGGTACACGCATACCGATACGGACAACACCAGAACTGTATTTATTGCAGGAAACAAAGCCTCCAACGGCTCCAATTCAACCCCAACGGTCTCCAACGGCTAGAAACTCAATTGGGAGTATTTAATGATCCTTCAAGCTTCAGCAACAACTAATGATCCTCAAGTCAACAACATTATGATGAAAATTTGTCTTAGTACTTAAATTTCTTATTCTTGTATAGACAACACTTGTGAGCTCAAATGTTTACATATGCTCAAGTGTTTTAGGATTTGGGTGAGTGCTTAAAGAGTGCAAATGTATACCTTGTAGAGAGGAATTCTTGTTTGCTTTATTTCTTTTATTGGTAAGGATTCCTAAAGCTTGGGTTGTAAGCTTTGGGTGCTAGACTTGGTAATTGAGTCTAGGTTGTAAAGGTTGCCTCCTAAGCCTTGTTAAAAGGGAAGAAATCTTAGTGGATTTGGGAAATCCTTAGTGGGAGCTAAGGTGGTGGATGTAAAGCTTGTTAGAAGCTTGAACCACTATAAATCTTTGTGTCCATTGTCTATCTTTTTACTTCCCACCATTAACACCCAAAATCGACTTCTCCACCACTTGGAAAGCAACTCGGTTGAAGGAATTCGAGTTCAACATACCTCAATACTAAAAATTAAATTCTAAGCTTTAACTTTAAATTTTAAATCCTAAAACCCTAAAAATACAACATACTCCTAATTCTCAAAACCCTAATCCTAAATATTAACCTTAAACCCTAAACTTATTTTTTAGCATGAGACACAAATAGAAGCATCAAGGGGCAGAATATTTCTATTCCACATCACAAACAGATAAACCTCACAACTCAAACTCGCTGTACATTGTAAGGAGAACACTTTTATCAATACATTAAGGTTCACCCAAGATATCTTCAAAGTTCAAATAACATTAGATTTGAGATTATGCCTTGTTGAATTAAGAGCAGGGACGAAAGTAAGATTAAGTATCGGGAGGAGTCAAGTTATTTAACTTCAAAATTATAAGGGATCTAATAAGTATTTAAATTCAAATTTTAGATAACAATGCTTAATTTGACAAATGTTCAAACAAACGCTTACATAATTTGAATTGACAAGCTCTTTCATAAGTTAAATCATTAAAACAATGTTTGGGTGACATTAATGACTCAAATATTAGGTGTAGCCAAAGTTTTTATTTACCTTAAAAATCAGAAATAATTTTATTCACTATAAAGTTAACAAAAACTAGAAGAAGGAAAAAAAAAAGAAATTTGATGGTTTTCCCTTCCCCAGTACCTAAATCAAGCAAAACTGAGATAACCCTACACAATTAAGACTAGTACTATTAATATATAGTATTAATTACATAATATACTTGAATTCTTTTATAAAAAATTTACATATATACAATTCCGTACCCATACTACAACATTATGATCCAGCAAATGTATTTTTCAAATTTGATATTGGCCGGTTGTAATGGGTCAGTTTAACATTGGTTTTATAAAATGTGGTGGGAAAGTGCTTCTAATAAGTATTTTCTAAATTGTTTAGTTTAGAATTTGATTGTGTGATTGTGGTCAAAAAATGTTTTTAAGTAATAAAAATATATATTTTAGATATTGTTTTTAAAAATTAAAAGATTTAGCGATATAAATGAGGACAAATAAATAATTTTGTTCAAAAATATTTTTAGAAAAATTAAAAACTATGAATTTCAGTTTTTAAAAAAACATTTTTCAACGAAATTAAAAAACATTTTTTCTTAAAAAGTTACATATTTTTCATTATTATTTTTATTATAAATGCACTTTTAAAAAACAACACAGAACATGAACTGAAAAACCCACGTACAAATGGTTAAAATTTTGCCCTATTAAAGTATTAGAGTCAAACTATCAACGGGTTAGTCCAAATGGTAAGTCATTTGGTATCACTTAAGTATGTATCGAGTTTAAGGCCTTGTGTATGCAGAAAATCCCTACTAAAAGACTCGCCCACAAAAATCAGGTATGTGACTCAGGTTAGTCCGGATTAATCAGGACAAAACACTACAAAAAAAAATATATATTAGAGTCAAATTTGCATATCTGGAAATCACATTGGAAACTATGAGTTGGTGAAGAAAATCCCATGTATTAAGCTTTTTGGTTTGACCGAAAATGTACTGAGATTTCTTTATTCAACACATTCTGATGCCACACAAGGGGGAGAAAAGATACTCACACACATTGGACAAAGAAAATATTGATCATCAAAACCTGTAATTTAATTTGAAATCAAATAAGTTTGGAGGCTCGTGAAGTAAATATTGACAAATCAATTTTAAAAATTAAAATCCACGTTAACATGGTAATCTAAACCTTATTTTTTTATCTTCTATATTTGTTTTATTGTTCATATTTTAGATTAGAAATTGTTTTTCTTATAATATAGTTTTTAATATTTAAACTTAATCTTTTCTCATAGAAAGAAAAACATATCTTAACATCACACCCTACACTTTATAAGTGATTATTCAATCGAGTCAAAAATTCAATTATTTCAAGTCTAGTCGAGGTTTTTTTGATCACCCATGCTGCACTTATTAATATAATCTAAACTCTAATAGTGACAAATTAGATTACGGAATTGATGATCATATAAAATCCACCTTTAGTTGGTCCCAATTGTTATTCACATGCATAGTTTCATCAATTTTTTTAAACAATCTTAAACTATTATGATTCATCACATTTATATAAATATTATTATTCGAATCAAAATCATTAAAGAAGAAAGAATCGTCCTAAATTGCTGAACCAACCCAATGAATTCTTGTTTCATTAAAGTTTGTAGAAGAAAAACAGAAAAAAATAAAAATATCAAATAATTTTTTTTTGAAAGCAAAAGGTATGAAAATAATAATTATTGTTATTATTATAGTTCCTGAAATTGATATGCCAGAGAGAGTAAAAAAACATGGTTGGTGACGAATGTGAGGCTTTTAAAGTCACCCTCGAAGGATCCGATGCACTCAACCCCCCTCTTTGTAAGCTCTAAAACTGTTTCCTCCCTACTTTCTCTCTTACTCTCACCTCAACTTTAGAAAGAAAAAAACCCTCAAACATGGCGATTTCGTGATATTATTTTTCCCTTCTGGGGCATGTCGAATCCAGAGCTACTAGCTAAAGATGAAGAAGAAGGGATCAAATTCGATATCATGACACGACCCGCGTTGGATTTTCACGAAGCTACACCCTCTTCTTCTTCTTTGTCCACAAAAGAAGGAAAAGAAGAAGAAATGAACGTTGCATCAGCTCGAGAGGAAACCGACGAGACGAAGAAGAAAGAATTGGGTGCCGGTGACGACGACGACGGGTTCAAAACCCCAACATCTTTGGAACATAAAATCCCAGAGCCGAAAATATGCCCGCCTGCACCGAGAAGACCGAGGCCGCTCAAAAGAAAAGCATCGCCTACCAATAGTTCTAATGCTGCTGCACTCGTGGTCGGGAATCTTCTGCAGCTGCAACTCGATTTTTCGAAACGGGTCAAGAAAGCTTGAACAATAAGAGAAGCAATGATTCTAGTTACCAACTAATTTAATTGTAATTAGCAGTATTTTTAGGTAAAGTTCCATTTTTGTTTCTGTGATATTCCATAATGATGATGATGGTGATGATAAGGGCAGTGAACTTATAAAATTTTAGGAAAGGCGAAAATAAATTTTCAATAGAAAATATATAGAAAATTTTCAGCAATTTTTTAAATTATATATAAATTTCAAATTTTCTAAATGACGATGATCATGTTGGTGGAGCTGGTCTGTATATAATGTTGGTGTAAAGTTAAAAGCATATGGTAAAAAAGAGATGTGTGTATATATGGAAGATTTTTGTAAACTTTATTTTGGCACCTTCTTTTGTACTCAAGGTGTTATGCTTGTGTTTAAAGGAGTAGAATTTGTTCCTACACTAACTATCTCTGGTTTTGTTCAATATTCTTATTCTTTTTCGTTACTGCTTTATTCTAGATTTAGCTATTTCTCCTTGGACCCCATCATCCATGAATATAAAGGAATTGCCAAAGCCATTTCCGAAAAAGAAAGTTTGATGGTGTTTCAAACATTACACCATAATTACTCCCTTTACCTTCCATTTGGAAATAAGTATTTCAAGGAGTGGTGTTCAGTGAACTTGAGTTTTGATTCTCTCTAATCTCTTTCTTGTTTTAGAGACTTCTTTTGTTCTGATTCTTTCTAATCTCTTTTCTCATGTTAGAGACTTCCTTTTATATATATGTGCATAAAATATTATCAATTATAGATTACTTTAAGTGTATGAGATATTAAGTTTCTTAAATAATGTTTATGTCTATAAATTGAATTTTAATGTTGGTCTAAGTGGTAAGCAGCTTGGTATCGTTTAAGAAGGTCTCGATTGTGTATGCGGAAAATCCCCAACGGAAAACTCAACCACCAAAGTCTGGTGTGCGACACGAGTTGGTCCGAATTAGTCAGGGTAAAGCCCTGAAAAACATAAAAAACAACAAAAAAAGAGGAATAAGTTGGGTTGAGTTAAGAGAATCACTCTCTTAATATACTTCTATAGTATCTAAATTCGAACTAATCAACCAACGTGTCAAACATAGACCGAGCATAAAGTATAAGAAGGGTGAAGCCGTGAGGGGCCTTGGCCCAACAAGAATTTTGAAAATTCATAACTTTTTATTTTTTAAAAAAATTTAATTGAATATTAAAACTAAAATTGTAAATATTTTTAATTCAATCCTCCAAAATGTTTATTTGCCCCCATCAATTTTTTGGTCTAATGATAATTTAGGTCTTATAAATTTAAATATTAGATAAATTAAGTCTTCTCCTCCAATTTTGAGTTCAAATGCTTAACAAGTCCTTTTATTTTTAAAGTTCGGTAATTTAGTTTCCCCTGATGTTCGATCATGGCTTCATCTTTGATACCAAATACTAGTCGATCAATGGGTCGAATACCAAATGGTTATACCAAAAATTAATGGGAAGTATCAACTGTTGTTGGATCAGGTGAGCGAAAAGTAGTTCAATGTCCATTAAATAAGATTTCGAGTTTGAATCCTGTGAATAAAAAATAGTATTAAAAAAACTTTATTGCTAATTTAAAAGTTGAACTTGATTTCGATTTAATAGACTCATGCGAATATCATATGGGAAGAAATCCTAAAAATTTTAAAACACCCACGATTTGGAAGCTTGGATACGTAAAAATGAGTTTACAAACAAATTTTCACTTCTAGTTTTTAAAATTTTATTAATATTTCATTAACCAATTAAATATATAAACACGTACCGATACAATGATGCTAGTCATTTCAAAACAAAATACACTTGACACACATATCTGTCGTTATAAGGCTTAAGAGTATCATAAATTCTTGATCTTTTAGAAAAACAAAATTAATTAAGCTTTTGAATTTTGTTTGCACTCAATTAAACTTTTATACTCCAGACAGTGTTATTATTTCATTTTCAGAAATTTTTTATTTTATGTAAAAATTTCTTTGTAACCAAAAAAATTATAAAAAATTATAAAAATTATAAAAGTAGTTTTCAAAAAAAATCTTTAAATGCCAAATGATGAAACTATAGTGTGTCACGTGACAATAAGATAAAAAAAACCGTCAAAAATTGAAGGTCAAATTAGTCAAAAGAGCTTAATTAATCAAATTTAGTAGTTCAAAAATTGAAGGTCAACAAAAATGAAGGACATAATTGATTTTTTTTAAAATGTTTAAAGACTTAGGATACCCTTAAACCTCATTGTAATTATCAAAGGCATGAGACTTTCAAATTTATAATTCCAAAATTTTGACCTGGTTCGGCCTATCTGCTTCTTGATTATATATGCAAGGAAGATTGGGTTTTACCCTAAAAAATATTATCATAGGTACGTAGGATTGTCAATTTTATAATTGGGTATATCCGTATCAATAATTTATAATGGACAACAAAGCCCAAGACCACCAATGTGTGGGTTAAGCTGGTTAAGCAGGGTTTTCTCGCGCCTGAATCATTCATTCTCACCGAAGAAATTCATAACTAGAGGCTACGATGTTCGTAGAATTCGTCTGTTTTTTTTTCTCTTTATATAATTTATTAATAATTTTATGCCACATATATTATCAATAAAATAAAAACAATTAATAAATCATAGAAAATAAATCATTAATACATATGACATAAAATCTTTAGTGGAGCTTATAAAGGATACAAAAAACATAGACGAATTTTGTTCGATAATGTTCTACCCTAACCCTCATCAATGTTAAAAAATGTACATGACTGAAATTTTTTTATAAGGGTAAATTACATAAATCATCACTGAACTTTAGTTTCAAACTTATTTTGATCACTAAAGTTTCAAAACGTTCAATTTACTCACAGAACTTTAGATATTGAACATTTTTTGTCACTCATCCATTAACTTTTTGGCAACGTCTATTTACCAACGAATGAAGGAATTTCTTCAAGATTTGAATTGTGGAAAACTTCGTCGGCATGAGAGAAGCAACATATTGACCAACAAGCTCCTTCCAATAGCGTAGGAGGGAGATCAACGAAAGAGAAACCATAAGGTTTTTGGTCGGCTCGTGAACTTCTGAGCACTTTTCGACAAAATGAAGGTCAAATTCAGACTCATAGGGATGAGACAAAGTGATTGGTGAAATTTGGGATCGAACGACCATGATCTACGACCGTTTGAGATTTAAGAGTGACCAAAAACTTCAGTTTCTAAACTTTAGTGACAAAAATGTTCAATGATTAAACTTCAGTGATCAAAACAAATTTAAAAGTAAAGTTCAGTGATGATTTATGTAATTTACCCTCTTATAATTAAGAGACTATAATGATTTTTTTAAGTATGGTAAAAATTTAAAATACTTACTTTTATCTTTTTATAATGTAACACCCTCTTCCCCTATCTGTACACCGGATATGAGTCGGAAATGCTATGACTTCTTTATTCAAATATCAGGGTAATTTAAAATTTTCAGAAAATTTCCCGATGGTCACTCATCCTAAAATTTCTCTAGCCCAAGCACGCTTAACTTTACTTAAATTTGACATAAATTATTTATTCAAGTTCCAGTCATAAATCAATTATCTTAAAACCCATAACAACTTTAAAGGCCAATTTCAACCCGAATAAGTTTAGCAAGCATACATGCCACTATAAAAATCAACCTCAATTAGGATGTCATTACTGTGATTACCTATTGAGCTTTCCAATATTGATGCAATGTTTTTCTCCCTCTCATTTTGATTTACCTACGTGTGTACAATCAAACACACACTAAGTACGAACTTAGTGAGGCAACAAAAGAAATTAATAACAATAATTTAAACTTTATTCAAGTTCATGGCTACGTTTATATAGCATGATATATACCAATGTCATAAGATTTTTATGTATGCCCGGTTATCATAATATGCCTTATATACATCATGATCACTATATAAATATTACCATCATACCAATCATGTATCAACATAATATAAATCGGATATAAATTTCTTACCGATATACTTGCCATTTGCCCCGAGTGTTCATATAAATATGTCCCGAGAGTTCATATACTCTCTAACCTGTTTACCATTTATTATCACTTTATAGCCCGATTATCAATGATTTCCCGGTTTCCCGATTTCATAGCCCAAATATAACCTTGAGGACCCTGTGTACTTGAGTCAAATATGCACCGAAGTGCTAACCCGCATGTTTATAAGGTCGTGCTAACCATTATCCCGCACGTTTATAAGGCTGTGCTAACCGTTATACCGCACGTTTATAAGGTCATGCTAACCATGCACTAAGTGTCATTTATATATACTATAGTGCTATCTTGAATTCCCGATTATGCAGCGTGCTGCTGGGCTCTATGGCATGCCAACTATACCCTGTCTCTTAATGACTTATTTGGTCATAATTTCCGTATTTATTCCATCAATGACAATGTATATCAATATAATTGAACATAAGCAGTTCATACCCGAATTAACTTTCATAGCATTCCATCATCAATAACTAGTGGTCAATGCATTTGTTTTCAACTTTTGACATATTTAAAATATGTCAAATATATGATCAATGACATAAATATAATGCCAATATATATACCAGGTAGACTCATCGTAAGTCCTACCAGTGATGTATAAAACATTCATGTATCATGTTATGGATGCATTGCACTCACCTGGGCCATTTATTAGCACTAAATTCTACTCGATCCTTTCCTTTATAGAATCTCAAACTTTCTTTGATTCGGCCTTGACTTCATTATTCACGTGAATAAGATAAAATATTTGTTAGATTCAAATCTAACAATACCTTAACCATGCGGTCTAATATAATCATTCGAATATAAAATTTTCAATTATTTTTCCTTTCTTCCTTGTATTGTTCACAAACTCATTATGGTCCCTAGTGACCAATTTGAACTTCTAATAATTCTTCCGAGCTTGCTAACTCACATTTAAATACCAAATGTTTCAAATTCTATTTTCTGACAGCTTGTGCTACCTTTAAAGATTTACTTATACTGGGCAGAATACATACCTGATCTTAATTTCCTTTATACTGAAAAAACTAGATTCGATAAAGGCTCTAACGGTATAAGCCACATAAATTAATAAAATCTACAAAAATTATAAAAATTCTTCAAACTCCCGTCACAGACAGAAACTGCTTTGTAAATTTTCTGACCTTCATTCGATTAAAAATTCATATCTTTTGACTCGGAACTCCAAATCAGTTTTCGTTTGTTGGATACGAAACTAGACAAACACATATTTACAACGATATAAAATTCATCATCTAACCATTTTTGTAGAATTTATGGTGAATTTTCAAAGTCACTGCCAAAATTCAATCTTCATCATAGCCTTCCATAATCAACTTCTAATTTATACAAACTTCTTCTTATTTTTCTACTTATCAATTTAGTCCCATCACTTGTTTCAAAACATCAATTTATCATCTTCTTCATCAAATAATTATTCAAATAATTCCCTCTAATTTTCTTTCTTTGCCCAAAATAGTCACTAAAATGCAAAGGTAAAGATTTAAGCTTATTAACTTTGCAATTTAGTCCTCAAATCAACACTACTATCTTAATTCTATTATTTTAACCAAAAATCAGATTTAATCCTCATCCTAGAATTCATTGCCTATTTGGTCACTTGATTTTGACAATTTGTCAAAATGGTCCCTAATTCAATTCAACATCGGTTTAGCATTCTAACATCAATTTCACATCTCCAACATCATTAATAACACAAATACACTCTAAATTCTGAAAATTCAGATTTGGTCCTTCAACTTTTCAAGTTGACGAAATGGTCTCTACACAATTTAACTTAGGGTTTTGCTTCCAAACAACAATTCAAGCTTACTAGATCATTATTTCAACATCACAAACCCTAAATTAAACTTAAATCCATAAACCCTAATCATCTTCATAATAATCAAAACATGTAAAACTTGAATCCCAACTCAATATCATGATTTTAACATCATACTAGCTTGATTTCAACTTGAATTCAATCATAGAATCATAGAATCCCAAAAGCCCCAATTTGATCCATAAACCCTAATTTCTTTCTCATGTAAATTCTCATCAATCAAGCATGGATTCCATGAATTATTGATATCAAAAGATAGAGCTTGATGAATAGAACAACTTTGTAGTTGAAGAGATTACCTGAAAATCGAGTTTCGGGGCTTGAATCGAGCTTGGAAAATTTTTTTCTCTTTCTTTCCCTAGCCCTCACGTTTTTGGCTGGAAAAGAATGTTCATCTTTTCACCATTATTTTACACATATATCTATTAAATGAATATTAAATTCATTTAATAGTAAAATTACAATTTTGCCTTTTTTATCCAATGGTTGAGATTGATTTTATCATCAATCAAAGGCCAAGATTTAATCTTCCATTTTCTCTTTCCAAAATTTCCCTTATAACTTTTTAAATATTTCAAAAATGCCATTGGGGCCAAATGACCAATTTGCCCTCGAACTAGTTTTTATTTACTAGTTTGCCATTCTTGTAAAAATTCAACTAAATCTAGTTGGAATCCAACCAAATACAATAAAATATTCATAAAATAATATTTTATGAATTTTTTCATATCTTTTGAATCGGTCTCCAAAATTTCCATTCGATCCAATATACCGATAAATAATCCTTTACTCAGAAATAAACTGTAGGATTCATTTTGAACCAAACTAAAAATATTTCCAACACTTGGAAATGACTTTTATAACATTTCTCTATCATATGGCAAAATTTCATAATTTTCCAGTTCGATTCGGGTATTCGAATTTCACTTAAACTTTAGCTGCGATTTTCTCAATAATCGAAATATTAGATCGAACCAATAATTCCGCATTCGATTCTCACCCTTAGGTGATCTGTTTATTTATGAAATAAAAACCTTTAACTTTTGGGAAATTACAACTTTAGTCCCCAAACTTTTCCAAAGTTTATATTTTAGCCATAAAATTTCCAAAATTTACATTTTGGTCACTACCTCTTTAAACTTCAATTCCCATTCCAATTTTCCTTGGAATTCAACCAAACTTTAATAATACCTTATTGAATTCACTATCTATCACATAAGACCTTTAAACCTTAGAAATTTTCTTTCCAAAACCCATAATTAAAGAAATCCCAACTTTCGCATTTTTGTCATTTTAGTCACTAAGTTAGCTTTTAAGCTATTATCTTAGTACTAAATGACCCTTAATCAACTTAGTAAATTTTGGGGTATTACATATAATAGATGAACAAAAATAAAGTTTGAGAAAATATCTCATGCACTAGCGGCGAAAACGAAAAGTGTTAACAAGTGCTTTAGTTTTAAGATTTAGGACCTGGTTTAGGTTTTACATATTTGAAATTTATGATTTAAGGTTAGAATTTAGACTTTAGAGGTTAGGGCTTAGTTTTTAGGATAATATATTTAGGGATTTATGTTTTAACCTATAAACCTTAAATTCAACCTTAAATTCTAATTACACCCGTAAATTAAAAACTCATCCACTAAAACCTCTAAAAAATAGACCCAAAATAAAAATGTTTAATCCCTAAAACTAAGCAAACCATTATGCACGAAATAATTACCGATAAAATTTTACTCATACTACAAGAACTTCTAATAAAATTTAACAGCATTTATCCCATTATATTTTTGAACCGAAAATAGCATGTTATTGCCTTGAACTGATTTGAACCATAAGCACATTATTTTGAAGATTGTCGTTAACAACACTAAAGAGTTAAAGGTGAATCTGTACATTTAGAAAACATTAACCATGAAACTGAAGGTGCAAGACGTCAAAATAATGTCCCCGATTTGACCGTTTCTTTTAGTTTCCCTTCACTCGTTAAACAGTAATCTTCCTCTTCCTCTTTCCTTCTCAATCCTCCCTCCCAAGTCCCAAAGGCTTTCAAAACAAACCAGAAAGACCAAACCTCAAACCTTTTTTGTCTTGTTTCGTGTCGGGTCGTGTTCGGTAAATGTGTCAAAATGGATGCTCGAAGAATGGATCGCAAGAAAACCATGACCATGAATTGGGACGGCCTACGAGATGATGACAATGAGTTCTTATAACCTAGCAATGCCACTCGCGACCATCATTCCGATGACGAGAACGAAGATTTCGATGACTGTCACGTTTCCTTAGTGCAGCCCGTTAAGACGGAATTCCCAACCGTCGCCCACACGGCAACCCCGGCGGCTCCCGACTACAATATGTGGATGACGTTCCGGGTTCCATCAAGGCAAGGAGACAAAAGCTTTTTCAAGGCATGCCGCATGGGCTTAAATTCCAACAAACAACTTCTTACTTTCAAACGTATTATTTCCAGCAAGCCCCCTATCAAATTAGTTCCGGTTCCCTCTCCCGCTCCTGCAACTGTTAAGCCTACTGCTCAGACCCCCGCAGCAAAATCCGGAACTCCGGCAACTGTTAAGACTACTGATCAGGTCACTGTAAAATCCAGATCCCCGGCGACTGTTAAGAGTTAAGATTACTGCTCCCACAACGGAACCAAAACAAACAACCGATGAAGATTCATCGAAACAGGAGTTGCCTCACACGCCGGTTTCTTTCCTGTTGGTACGATCCCGGTCGGAAGGCGAGATCGAGTCACGTTCCGCCGAAAAGCAAAGGAAACAAGAGATGCTCGGCACCGATTCGAAGCACCGTCTCACGAGAACATATTCATTAATATCAACCCCATCTGCAAAATCATATGTCCTGGGAAAACTTAAAGCTTCTTCCCCTAGAAAATCAGACAGTAACCATGGACATAGACAGAGCGGTTCTTTAACCTCAATCGTCTCGAAACATGGGTTCGAAGCGTTCTTCTTGATTAAGAATTTGGATACGGGGAAAGAGTTCATCGTCAACGAGTACGATCAAGATGGGAGGTGGAACAAGCTAAGTGATCTTCAAACTGGGAAGAAGTTAACAATGGAGGAATTCGACAAATGCGTGGGGTATTCACCTGAGGTAAAGGAGTTAATGCGTCGATCAAATGATAATAAATCGGATTCGTATATCTCCAAGAGCTTGAAGATGAACATGAGTAAAGGTGCTTCCATGTTGAAAAGCATAAAAGGGATTGCCAATTCCATGGCAATGAGGGGAGAGAAGGAAAGGGAGGTTGTTTTAGCCTAGGAACAGAATCAAAAGACTAATGCTGCTGCTGCTGCTGCTGCTGCCGCCAAGGCTGGAACCGGAAACAATCAGTGGGTGAAAGTTAGACAAGCAGGGAAATAATATAAGGAATTGAGTGCTTTACATTTATGTCAAGAGATTCAGGCTCACGACGGACCGATTTGGGCCATCAAGTTTAGCACCGATGCTCAGCATTTAGCCAGTGCCGGCGAGGACAGCGTAATTCAAGTGTGGGAAGTTCAAGAATGTGAGGTAATGTCGGCCAATGAAGCCGGTCTAACACCGGGGAGTTCGCCGATTCATCCATCGCTCCCAGGATCGAAACCTGCAGCAACTAAAAACAGTCAAATTCCTGATTATGTGCATCAGCCAGAAGTGTTTTCACTCTCGGACAGATCAATCTGTTCTTTCAAAGGCCATACCGAGGATGCTTTGGACTTGTCCTGGGCCAAATCTCAGGTTCGATTCGATTCTCACAATCCTGGATAAAATCATGCACTTGTTTAAAGGTGTAGATTGATATTAAAGGATTTTACATCAACTACTTTCATCTTCAATGGACAAAACTGTGAGGCTGTGGAACCTGGAAACCAAAAGCTGTGTAGAAGTGTTCGCTCAGAGTGATTATGGTACGATTACCTCAACAAACCTCATGAGCATTACTCATCCGGTTTTCATTTGCGGTAACTTGCATACATTTCAATCCCGTGTACGAAGATCATTTCATAAGCGGATCACTCGATGCAAAAGTTCGAATTTGGAACGTACCGGAACAGAGAGTTGTTGATTGGACCGATATCGATGAAATGTTCACCGCCGCCTACTACACTCCAGATGGCCAGGTCTTGTGATTGATTGAAACTGTTCATATGATAACACCATTTATGTTAAGCGAAATCTCTAACTCTTTTCTAAATTGTACTGAGGCTTTATTTTTGGGTGCGGGGGCAAACGGCCGTTGGGACCTTCTGCATATATGTTCATGGTTTGTGTAGGGTTTCGAAACAGCAGCAATCAAATTGCAGCTTCGTTTACTCCGAATGGAAAATATGTGTTAACTGCAAGTGAAGATTCCCAGGTATTCATATGGAGGTATGACGAGCATGGGCGCCGCGGAAAGAATTGCGGTAAATGCTCGCAGTTACGAGCAGCTCACATGTAAATCTGTTTCGGTAGCTATCCCATGGACTGATACTATAAAAGGCGAGCCCCCAGCAATGGCGGGGTCACAGCCGAAGCAGAATCCGAACTCGAGACGAACCCAATCCTATGACATAACACCAATCAATGAAGACAGCACTCAACCAAACAAGAAAAGCTTACCGCCACTTTCCAACAAGAAGAACAACAATGGGGAGAAAACCACTACCCCTTCGGAAGATCCTGCCGAAACTATCGACTACTTTATTACCTTCACTAATTGAATGCTTAAAAGAAACCTGCCGATCACTCTTAATCGATGTCAAAATATGTTACAGTAAAAAAAAATTCAACTTCCATTACCATAGTCCATATTATTAATTGAACTAAAAACGTTGGAATATCAAATAATATGTTTACTCGATATTTAGATATCAAAATATATATACTCTATATTTTGCCACAGTGTGACAATGTATTTTTATATTATCTTTTGTATTAAAATAATATTTATATATTATATTTATATCAATTTTAATAGGATAATAGTTTGAAATATAAACATCATGATATATTTATATATTAATTATTTTTTCATAGTATAAAATTTAGGATACACTATTTTATTGTTCACTAAATTACAGGGTCAATTTTAATCTGATTACAGAACAAAAAAATTGTTAATTAAGTCATTAAAATTTTATTTAGTGTTAATCAAATCAGTTAAAATTTTTTAAATTCGTATAATAATACATTTATTCATTTATATTTACATCTTCAATCAATTTAGTTATAATTTTATCCTTTATCATTATATCCTGTACTTTTTCTGTAAAACAATCATTTCTCCCTTTACAAATCATAAACCTTTATCGTTTTCAATTCCCAACGACCTCATTGCAGTCATCGTCGTTGACCATCGTGGTTATCGTCAATAACCACGTATTTGTACCAAAACCTAATGTTTGGTGAATTTTTTTTTTTGCAAGACTTAAAATGTCATTTATTCTTTTTGTTAAAGTCAACCATATTTTTCGGTCAAAATTCTTACGTGGCATTGTCCTATTGATCAATATCTTTAACAATGGCTAATTTTTAGGATGAAATGAATAACGAGACAAATGTTAGGGGTCATTAATGAAAAAAAAACATAAAATAGTAGGTTGAGAAAACATTAAAACATTATGGGGAAATAAGTGTATTTAGGCCTCATTCGACGTTGTTTATTCACCCAACTTCTCTAAAAGTAGCGTTGAAACTCCACCTAAAAATTGAGTGCAAAGATAAAAACAAGGCGTTTAACGAAAGTTTTTTTTAAAATTGAATTAAAAAACAACGCTAAACAGAGCCTAACTCATTGTTTTATGAGCATGAAAAATGACCAACGGAAACCAATTATTTTTGTCCCTCGGCCAATTTTAACCGTTCCCGGACCAAATCCAACCCATTTCTAGAACTACCGAGATCTGACAAGTTCCGTGCTGGAGAAGCTGCATCTCGAATCTCGGAGGTCCAAATACGTCACCGTTCCATTTCCTTTAGAGTCTTTAGATTTGAATTCAAAATCAGATCAAATTTCCCCCGCTGCTTAAGCCTGAAACTCCTCGCTTCATTTATCCAAACGAAGAACTGGGAATCCAGCTAGATCTTCCCTTTAAACATAAAATGAACTCTATAAGTTCTCCAGTAAGCTGCGCCATCGACGACAAGGACCTAGACGACGCCACGTTATGGGCGGTAATCGACTCGGCCGCCGCCTCCCACTCATCCTCCTCCTCCAAGCACCGCAAAACTTTAGCAATCAACTACTCCAACCATCACTCCCCGTCCGCCCCAGTATCCGACTCTTCTCCTCATCGGAAACTCACGCAGAAACCGGTTCAGAGCCCTAGCCATCAAATTTATTCCCCTCCTAATGCCAATCGCCGCCGCTTTGCTAACCCCGTGGAAGATTATCACCGGCCTTACAAAATCTCGAGGTCTTGCGCATCCGAGGTCAGTGAGACAAGCCCGATGGCAATAGTGCAGAGGACACCTGTAACCTCATTGCCAGATCACCGGTCGCCGGAGATGTATTTGTCTCCGGGTTTCGGAAGAGTTGAAGTCAGTAATGGATCCGAGGTGTCGCCGAGGAGTTGTGGAAGGAGCGAGGAGAAGGAAGGGATGAGGCATAGCTTGTCCGGGATGTTTCCTTCTGTTGAACTGTTTAAGGAGTATCAAAACGCAGCCTTGGCGGTAATTAAATCTTTTATTATCAGAAACTTAGCATCGGCATTTTAAATACCTTTAAATCGCATATCAAAACAGTAACGTCTCATTAAATGGACAGATTTTGGAGAAATCTGATTATACGATGATCTCTGGAAATCCTTTTATTAAAAAGTCAGGTAAAGTAACTCTGCTTCACTTCTTTACTCTTTTCATAATTGACATTTATGTGGTAAAAAATTATAATCTGCTTTTCAATTTTTGTAGGTTGGAGGAAAATATCCTTTTACTTCAATCTCTCCTACGAAATCAAAGACAAGAACATTGAATTCGATGAAAATCGCAATGTTCAGCGCGCTGAATTCGTGGTTCGAGCTTATATGCAGTATGTTCCTTTAAACTCTTTGAGAAATCAAAGTGCTTCTTTAATGGTTACCGGTTACTGTGTTTGCATTACTATTTAGTTTGATCATGTTACCAGAGGTGCGAGATTCTCTGATGGATGGGGCTCGTGCGAGCGCAGGGAGAAGAGGTTTCTAAAACCAAACCATGATATCCCTAGTACAGCGGAGACTAGAGCTAAGAACAAAGCATGTCAGGTAGGTTTTTCTTTTCACAACTCTTACATTTGCAGTTTTGATTCTTAGATTTTAAGCTATTTAAGTTCCGCCCCAAAGTTGGAACATTTGTTTGTTTGCCTGAAAATATTAATTTTGTTCATGTAAAATTAAAGTAGTTAGTTCGTCTGAGTTTAAAATCTTCAGGGTATTTATATGTGTTGATTGTTAATTGCAAACTTATATGGATTTGCATTTGTTATTATTCCGAACTGAAGAAGGGAAATGGTGGAGGTTTCACATTTTAAGGTTCATTACATGTATTATTCAGAAATGTACCATAAGCTACTTTATTACTTCAGCAACCACTGATCAGGAAATATGGTGTTTGGTCAATGACTAGATGGTTTTGGTTTCTAAGTAGAAGCTATTCTGTTGGAAGTTCAAGCTTGTTTAGAGTTTGGTTCGATTCGAATTCAATCGAATACAGTTATATGAGCTTAAGATTGCCTCCACATAATGTTGAACTATTGGGGCTCGGCTCAAAGCTTATTTACGAGATTCATACATTCAAACTCGACTTTGAGCTCAATCTCGTTGCATGTAGATTTTTAGGGTAAAATAGTATTTTAATATAAAAATACATTAGGCTCATGAGCTATTCAAATTAGGTATTAAGATACTCGAACTCGGCTCGCTCAATATGTGCTAAGCTCAGCTCAAGAATGACTGAAGCAATTTTTGAGGGATTTTTGGAGTCGAACTTGTATAACTTGTGAGCATAGTCGACTCATTTGATTTTGCCGTTGCCATTTTCCAATCTCATGAAACCATAATCCACAAGTTTTGTTTGCATCGGTCAAAGATCATTTGCACAGCTTCGCCCTTGTTGTGATTGATTTGATGCCTAGAGTTCTCTGATTAAAACTTGGGTGTTTGTTAATACATTTTGCAGGATCTGCTAGGGATTGGAGAGTATCGTCCTGGTGCAAGTCATTTTCAGCGACAGATATAGTCATATTCATTGATTCCATTCCATACTCTAATTTCTGACAATGCTTTGAGGGTCAAGAACCACTAATTGACCCGTTGATAACTGCATAATTGCTAAAATGTCCATCAAAGCTTGTTGTTTAAATGATAAAAACAGATGCTCGGTGATAACATAAAATGTAGCCTATTGGGGTGCGTTTGGTTCACGGAAAAGATGATTACTTTTAGGAATAGGATTATTGGAATGTAACATTACTTGACACGTTATTAGTAATATTATATTACCTTATTTGGTTTATTTGACAGAAATATAAGATGACAGTGTTTAATTTAAAGAATATAAAATTATTTAAATATATATTTTACTAAATTGCCCTTATGATATATATTCACAGAATAACGTATTTAGGTTGTTGTAATTAAGTTTGAGAAAATATAACTTAATTACAATGGTGTAAATATGTTGAGATTATTAAATTATGGTTAAAATTTTATTTTTGTTTTTTAAAAGAAAGTTTAAAAGAATATGGTGAAAAAATTGTATATTTTACTTTTAAGTAATTTTGTATTCTTCAAAATCTAAAAATTTAATTTGTGTGTTTTAATGAAATCTAAAAACTAATGATATTGTTGAATATTTAAATCTAATAAAATTTAGTATTAGAAGAAAATTTTGTTGAAACATATTACCCATGTTCTTAATTGCATTTAAAATTTTAAATCAAATAAATAAAAAGATTAAATTCCTAAAAAGAAATAACAAAAGAATAAATTACAAAAAAACCCAAAAAAATCAGGGACTAAAAGAGCATAATTTAAATCTCTTAATGCTTTAGGGAAAGGTTGGACTGAAATTTTCTGATTTTATAAGGGTAATTTTGTCCTAAAAGAAATGAATTACCAAATACCAAAGGAAAGCATGGGATTGAGATTCCGGTAATAAAACCAAAAACACGGAACTGTAGGTAATATTGTATTACCTTTTGGTGGGTATCCTCTAAATCCAAACAAATGTTTAAAATGTCGGAAAAGTTTTTTCTCCCTAAGAATTTTCTTTTCCCTGATCCAAACAGCCCCTTAATTTTTAGTTACTCTGTATTTTCGTGGAGACATCTAACAAATGGAATTATTTTTTTATTAAATAAATATATTATATTCTAAAGATAAATACTATTAGAATTTAAACCTATATAATTAGAAGGTAATATAAATATTTTTGATCAGTCACCAATTAATGAATCTAAAAACGAATTGCTTTTGATTCAAACTTGGTTATGCACCGGAGAATCTGAGTCAAATAGGGTTGTTGGTTTTAAAAGATTCTTTGGATCTCACTGCCCCTCACCACGAAGGCCTTTTCAGGACCCTATAACAAGGCTTTTACAACAATTTCTGAATTCCTAACTTTGAGCTATGACCGATATCAAAAATTTATTCGGTCGTATACATAAAACTTTAGTTTTAATTTAAACTTCAAATCGTTATCTATGTTGCTCTAATATTGGTTAAGTCGTGTGGATTTTTTTGAACAATTTTTATTAGGGAAAAAATAATTTTGCTCTTATTAAGTCTTGAATTTACAATATAAGAGAAAATGAGGATGTCAACTAAGAGCTTTAACCACATGTTTTTAAAATTGTTGACAGTTATGTGGAAATTGATAATACTAACTTTAAATTTTAAACCCTACAACTCAAACCCTTAAACTCTAAGCTAAACTCCTAACCCTTAAAATTAATAGGTTTGTGTAAATTAAAATTTACATGAACTGTGTATTAAAAATTTTCTCTTAAAAAATAGTAAGTTAGTGTATGCTAACTTCTCTTTTGAACTGCTATAATACTTAATTTTATATGATAATAAAAAATAATTTAGCTTTTAATTAGACTTTACATTCAAAATTTTGAAAATAAATTAGCAAGTACATTTGGTCGGATGATCAAATTACTCATTTCGTTTTCTCATTTTTCTTAGGGCATGGGTTCTAGACCCACAATGAGCACCCTTTTTCTTTCCCTAAAATTTTTTCTTCCCCTTTTTTCTACGAAGAGGTGTAGAAAAAATTTGATCCGAAAATGTAGACATTCAATCCGTTTTTTGATTTTAGGATATTCTGAATCGTATATCCAATTTTTTTTCAAAAAGTTGGATCGGATATGAATCATCTAAATTTTAATTTTGAATTATTTGAAAATTCAAAAAAAAAAAAATAGGCCTTTATAGCCTTTAGCCCTTTAACGGGCCAACCCAAATCTGTCAAATCCTAATTCCAAATTTCATCGCAATACCTCAGTAATGAACCTGTACTAAGATCCTTACTTGAGGGTACTGAAGATGCGAATTTAGTCAATAATCTCTACTTTATCTTGTGATCCTTACATGAGAAATCGTATGAAGAAGCTCGAAGGTTCGTATGTGGCGTCTTTTCATATTAGCTCGGTAAGTTAGATGATTTGAAATTAAAAAAAAACTCCTCTTTTCCAATTTTGTTTAAAAATAATTTTAATCTGTTTCTTTTTTTAGTTGGTGATCTTTGCATGCATGTTTTGATGTTGGCTTTTTTGGGTCGATTTTAAGCTTGTTGTGCATAAAACTTTAAATTAATGTATAGAGTTGCAGATCAGATGTTTGTTAAAATGTTCATTGACTATGAAATAAGTCATTCAAATGGAAACTTTGGATTTTTATATTTTTAAGATCTGGATTCTTTCCGATAATGTTTATTGACTGTGAAATAAGTCATAATTGGAGTCATGGATGATAGATTAGAGCTGCAACAACAGTGAATTAGATGTTTAAGATTTTGGGAATTAGATTTGCTTTGACGGATTATTTTCAAATTTTGGGTATAGAACATCTTCTAAATTGGGTTGATCATTGATGCTCATAAAAAATGAATTTTGACCACAAAAGATTTCAAACATTTTAATTAATTAATACATTATTTATTTAAAAATTTAAATTTGAATTTTTTGCAAACATGTTCGGGCGAATATCCAATTTTTTCGGATCAAATACTATCACTATTTTACCGATCCGAAAATTCGGATATTTGAAAATTTCAGATAAGATATTATCCGTAACCGAAAATACACACCCCTATCTCTAGGTATGATTAAGATTAAAATTAAGATTTGTCAAAAAAATTAAAAATAAATGAACTCATTTATAAAATATTTTAAGAATATATTTATAATATCAATTAAAACAGGGGAAAATACTCAATGCACTAATGGTTTTAGTTTTCGCGCCTTAGTTTTACTGTTAAAGGATTTAATTTAGAATTTAGAGTTTAAGGTTGTGATTAGAATTTAGAGTTTAAGGTTTAGAGGCTAAGGTTTTGGGTAATATGCTATGAATTTAGATTTTAACTTATAAACCCTAAATTATAAACACCTATACCTAAACCCTAAATCATAAACCCTAAATTAAATCCCTAAACCTTAAAATTAAAAAGCTTGTGGAAACTTTTAGTTTCAACCACTAGTGTATCGTATAATATTCGTTAAAATATATTGCTTTATGTTATATAATTTTTATAAAATTAATATATTTTAACGGTTAATATGGAAACGGTATATCTTAGCCAATACAATATCAGCAGCCATGGAACATAGATCAAAAGCCTCCCTGGTGATTAGTCACGGTTTTTATATATAATCAAACCAAGGGCCGAGAAGCAAAATGCACTGTAATGAAATCAGCTCGCCTTAGCACAACCAAGTTTAAATAAGCGATGATTAACAGCATCAC
The DNA here is from genome assembly GCA_019671005.1 of Hibiscus mutabilis. Taxonomy (NCBI): domain Eukaryota; kingdom Viridiplantae; phylum Streptophyta; class Magnoliopsida; order Malvales; family Malvaceae; genus Hibiscus; species Hibiscus mutabilis. The sequence goes on along the minus strand of CM033738.1, from coordinate 13,623,999 downwards.
TGAAATTTTGACCCCATCATATATTTCTATCAGGAAAAAAAAGTAGTCCACTGCTTCTTCATTCCATGAAGCAGACTACAATTGAAAGATCCGAGCAATTCGAACTTTTGCAAGAGTATTTAACATCTATCATGTTTTCGTAGCTCATTATAATCGATATAAAAACCCGATATATAAGAATGGAGTTCAAAGAGCATAACGAATATACTCTCAGTGATCGTAGCTTGTTAGAACTTCTCATTTTCTTCACTGCACTCTGCAGGCAGTTCTCCGGGACTGTGACTACCCATTTTCCCGAACGAGCTGATGGCGGATAAACCTTTGAAACTGCTGCTTCCTTCACAAAAATTGGACTTTCTAGATTTAGTTGGTTTAGAGGGACTGAATTCCGCTCCTATATCGATGTTGGTGATCATTCCACTACTCAGCCTAAAAGGGCTAGCATCCGCATCCACTTCTGATTCGTGATTGTCGATTTTGGCAACGACTAGTTGGGTGATTCCCCTACGGCAGAATGGGCAAAGTAGGACTAAAGGAGATGCTGTCAGTGGGTTGGGCTTCTTGTGGCAGCATAGAGCTAAGATGCAATGATCACACATCCGGTGACCGCATTGTCTAATCTCTATTGTGCATAGCCGGTCAAAGCATATGCAGCAAACATCCACGTCGCTCGCCTGTTTGAGAAGATTTACACCGGTGGATTAAAAGCTACATTCGTATTATAATAGAATATTAACTCTTCATCCCTAAGTTGCAACCAATATTACCTCAGAGGCAGCGTCGTCAGCTTCGACCTCGCACTGTGAATCGGGTGAAAGTTCATGGATTGTATCCTTCAAAATGGCTCTCTCCCTCTCTCTGTTAGCTTCCATTAAGGCCTTCTCCAAAAGTTCTTTCGCTTCCGGATTAAGCTCGCTTATGAACCTTAAAGGCAATGGCCAAACAAGAGGTTCCGCAGATGCAGGGTTTAACAAAGCAGAGCATGCTTCGTGTTTGTGCTTCATAGCAATCAAATATGGTATTCTCCTGCAGAATTACAAACCTTGGGATATTTCATTTTGATCTTAAATGCCTATTTAACAAAGAGTCGTTAATTCAATAGTATATAGTACCAATAGATGTCCTAATAAAAAAAAAAGAAATGATTTCACAATCTGCTATCCTCGAAATGAAATGAAAAACAGCTAAAACAAAAAGAGAAATATCCGATTTCGTATAGATTTTAGGATTTAGAGTGCATCTCATCTGTACAAATTTCTAGCTGAAAGCAGGTGTTCAACATTAAAAACATTAACTTTCGATCATGAAAGCTACCAAATCGGTCAATCTCTAAAGTCGAAAAAATGATATGCTTAGTCACATTGGCCGATCAGATGTCAGTCCATTATATGAAAATACTGCAATGGCTGTGATTGGAAATATCTTTGTGTTTCTTTATCTGTAAAAAAAGAAAGCAATAATTAAATTTCATTCTTCCTTTTCCACATATGCTTACCCGTATGAATCCGGTTGAAGCCTATCGGCTCCCCAAGCGAGTAATTCCCGTATACACTCTATAGAACCGGCACGTGCAGCGAAATGAAGAGGTGTGCTCCCGGGGTAGCTGCAAAGTAAACTAAATCAATCCATATTTCACGCATCAAAACGATTAAACACAAAGATAATCACCCATTTCCACCAGTTGAAGCACAAACAAGAGCCCCATTATCTAAGAGGGCATGAACACAATTGGACCATCCTTCACGAGCCGCCAAATGCAGAGGCGTAGAACCGTTTTCATCTCTTATGTTAACAAACCTCGCAAAGCCCCTACAAAATTCGCAATGCCATTGGTCTCAATCAGAGAATAATCGCATAGCTAAGTTAGTTGATTTGGCCACATTTTGTAAGGGTTCAAAGAAAGAAACCAAGAATCTGCAAGGGGACTGCTGTGGGCTGCTGAAAGAAGAGCTTGAAGGCAATCGAAATGGCCGTAGTGAGCAGCATAATGCAAACAAGTTCTTCCTTGAAGTGAATCAAACATCAAAACCTGATCAAAACATTACAATGATCAGTTTCTAGGCAAACACAAAACGTAAAAACTGTAGCAGACAACATACATATGATCCACTCTGGATAAGCCTTTTCACACACTCGCTCTTCCCATGCATTGCGGCCAACATCAATGGGGTCTAATCCGATCACAAGCAGAACAGATCACGAGATTGAAATCAAAAGAGAACCAATCAAAAACACATGCAAGATTAAAAAAAAAAACATGTACCTGTCTATGTCGATTCAAGATGTCTGAATTGGGATGTCGATCTAAAAGAAATGAAAGAATCTGCAGCAAATGATCAAACCAAACGCCAAAACAGAAGATTCCCAGAAAAAAACTATCAACATTGTCCCCAAATGAAAATCACAAAATCTAGCAAAAGTCGATCAAAGAAAGAAAAAACAACAAAACCCCACCCCGATCTGGCCATGGATGGCTGCGACATGAAGAATAGACAACTTCCCGTATCGAGTGGCGCTTTTTAAGACACTTGGGTCTGTTTCGACCATTGCCTTAACCATCTCCGAGTCACCTGTCTGAACAGCATTGAGCAAAACAGTCTCATGGTTTTCTAGGCAGCTAAGCTTTTGACCCATCCCCTTGTCTCCACCGTATCTGTTACTTCAACAACCGGAGAACGGAGCCGGATCCTGAAGAGTAAAACTCACGCGCCACCGGTAGGTGGTTGTGAAGTGGATGCTGATGGTGATAGTAGTGGCAAGCGAGAGTGTCTGAGAGTGAAATGGGCCTTTTAATCTATCTTATTTGTACTACTTAACTACACAGTACACACTGCGGAGCTGATGCCTCGTAGTTTGGTCCGAGATTCCAGGCCATTTACCAAATTACATTTCGGACATTTTAAGAATCCTTTTCAATATATTTGTTCTTTTAGTATTTGAAGAGAATTGGAATTTCAACTTTAACAAAGAACATTGTCTTAAAATATAGGGTAAAGTAAACAAATAATCACTAAATTATTTCTAAAAATATAAAATGGTCATCAAATTTCAAATGTTACAGAATGGGCATTAAACTTTAGTTTTTGTTACAAAATAGTCACTGAGCTGTTAACTGTCGTTAATTGGGTGACGTGACAGTTAGGAAAATTTGAATGATATAATATTTAATTCTCCATATAGACACATTTAATCAATTTATTCCTACTTTAACCCTCATTATTGATGTCTAAATTAAGTGAATGTGTAAATATTGAGGATTAAATATGTTATTATACAAATCTTTGTAACTGTCATGTCTCTCAGTTAACGATAGTTAACGGCTCAGTGATCATTTTGTAATAAAAACTAAAATTTAATAACATTTATGTAATTTTTGAAAGTTTAGTTACCATTTTGTATTTTAAGAGATAGTTTAGTGACCATTTGTGTATTTTACCCTAAAATCTATTATTGGTGTCAAATCTCAAACAGTTTAATTCCCTTCCATGACCGAAAGGAAGAGATCATGCTCTTTTAAATGTTTTATTTTTTATTTTTTCATGTACGTTTTATTATTTATATTTGAAATTAAAAAAACAAAAGAAATAAAGAAAAATTAGTGAGACAAATAGTTTTTCTTCTTTTCGACTTATTTTGTTCATTGTCACCGTCCTTATATGTTCAACTTTTTTTTTTACTTTGTGGTGTTTAGTGTCAATTAATTACAGCTCAAAAGAAAAGTTGGAGAAAACAGATTTGCTTATTAGTAAACAAAATTTAACCAAAAAGAGAGGTGGAAAACAACATTATCTGTGTGCTTTTACTCATAAACATCGAGTAGTTCTTATAAAAAAACTATTTAAACTTTGAAGTCAAATTTATACCACTAAAGGGAAGGAATCCCTTCAACTTTTTTATTATTCTTTTGAAGTAAAGTTTGATATTCCTACACTAAATAGGACTTATTTGGTTCGCATATTCAAACGAAACATTAATTTAAAATAAAGGGTTTATTTTTTAATACAAATTAATTAGGAGCAAAATTTTCTTTCCCCCTCCCTTAGATAGGAACTATTAAAAAAATTAATTAAGCATTGTTTTAGCTCAGTTAATGTATTTGAAGGACTTAATTTTCAGTAATTAATTTCCATTCAAGAGATGAGATAACATCCAAAAAGGAATAGAAATCTTCGTGTTAGGATTTATGTTTTGATATAATAATTAAAAAATAGTTTTGGACTAAATTAAAAAGATTTCAAAAATGGTTTTAAGTCCAAACAACTTGAAAATAAGTTTGAGAAGTTTTTGAGAGGTTTTGGAAATGTTTTAAATGTTTTAAAGTAGCTAAACTAACGTTTTCAACACAAGCGTACCGATACGATATACCCCGTATCGATACGGTCCAAGGGTTTCAGCTACAGTATTTTTTCAGTAACCAAAAACTGTACCGCTACGCCCCTAAGCGTACCGATACAGATCGGATCGTTTCGATACGCCTACCCGCGTACCGATCCAGTTTTCAACCTCCCCAACGACTATTTGAATTGCAGGGCGTACCGAAACAGACCATCCCGTCCGATACGGTTTACCAAGCAGACCAAGGAGTGCCGATACGGCTTGCCAAACAACCTAAGGTGTTTCGATACGGTTAGCAATTCTGAGTGTAACGACTAGTTACTGTACCGATATGGGTACACGCGTACCAATACGAACAGCACTAGAACTGCATTTATTGCGGGAAATAAAGCCTCTAACGACTCTAATTCAATCCCAACGGTCTCCAACAGCTAGGAACTCAATTGGGACTATAAAAGGACCCTTCAAGCTTCAGCAACAACTAATGATCTTATTGTCAACAACAATATGATGCCAAAATTGTCTTAGGGCCTTTAAATTCACATTCTTTGTATAGACAACACTTGTGAGCTTTAATTGTTAGATTTGCTCAAGTGTTTTATGTTTGGGTGAGTGCTTAAAAGAATGCAAACATCTACCTTGTAGAGAGGATTCTTTGTTTGAGAGGATTCCCAAAGCTTGGGTTGTAAGCCTTGGATGCTAGACTTGGTAATTGGGTCTAGGATTGTAAAGGTTGTCTCCTAAGCCTTGTAAAAGGGGAAGAAAATCTTAGTGAATTTGTGAAATCCTTAGTGGGAGCTAAGGTAGTGGATGTAGAGCTTGTTAGAAGCTTGAACCACTATAAATCCTTGTGTCCATTGTCTATCTTTTTACTTCCCACCATTAACACCCAAAATCGACTTCTCTACCACTAGGCAAACAACTCGGTTGAAGAAAATCAAGCTCAACAATTGGTGTCAGAGCAAGGCTCAATCAAGAAGGCTTAACATCCTATTGAGACGATCTGAGAAGCTCGATACAACATCAATCAATTGGTGAAATGGCTAGCGGTTCCACATTTGTCCAATTCGAAGAAGGCCGCTCGATCACATGTCCTCCACTCTTCAAAGGAGATTTCTACTTCCAATAGAGCCCCCAAATGAAGTATTTCATCAAAGCTCTCGACTTTGATCTTTGGGAAATTATTGAAGATAAATTTGTGGAAGTTCCTAAGAAGAAGAAGAATAAAAGTTCATATGACATGAGAAAAGCAAAGATAAATGCCAAGGTGATGCACACTCTCCTTTGTGGACTCAATGAAGATGTTTCCAATAAGGTATCCTCTTGCAAAAGTGCCAAAGAGATGTGGGAGAAGCTTGATAAACTCTACAAGAAGGAAAAGATGAAAAGTGCAAAGGTGGATGGCAAAATGGCTCATGAAGAGCCCACGGTATCTTCTAATTCATCACATTTAATTCCATATTCATTTGATGAATTACAAGATGCTTACGATAAATTGGTTTTAGAGTTTAAAAATCACATTTTGAAAAATAAGAAATTGGTTTCAAATTTGAAAATTCAACATGATTTGATTTCTAAAACCAAAGATGAACTTGAAGCAAAACTCAATGAGTTTGAACAAAAGAATGTTGATTTACAAAATTAGCTTCAAAGTTTAGAAAAAGAGCATCAAAAGGAGGTGGATGATCTTAAGAAGGAAAAAGATTTGATTTCCAAAGAGCCTGAAAAGAAAAACAATTTAGGAAAATTAAATTTTTATCAAAGACAATCTAGTGCCCCTAGATTTTTGAATGGAAAAGTTTTTAGAAGTATTTGTGTCCCAAAATGACTAATTACTTCAACTAAAAAGGATGAAATTGAAAAATGGATTCCTAAGGGGACTAAATTGTGTGCCACTAATGCCTATGGATCCAAAGCAATTTGGATAACAAAATATTTGTGATTGTCTTTTTGTAGGCGTGATGGAGCTTTGATCTACAAGTGATAAGATTGAGGGGGAGCTCTATACACGCAAAGGATAAACACTTGAAGAAGGAAGGCTTCACATCCTCCCTTTGATTCAAGTGTGGTAAAATTAGTTGAATTGAGTTTATTTTAATTTGATTTATTTTTTAATTCAACTAGTTAATCATACATGTTGGACTAACATTTGATTGATGCTTGAGTAAGGGGAGCCAATTTTTGAACAAAACTTATTTTTGTCAAAATTCTTTTTTAAACTCTCTATTGTTATTGAACTTTAAAGTTTGAACCATTTTTGATATAGCAAAAAGGGGGATAATGTTTCGAAAAATTGATTTTTCAAATGAATAAGGGGGAGCTTATAAGAATTTCAACATTTAATCTCTTATTCAATTTTTATTTTTACTAAGGTGGAGAATCTCAAAAACATTTTTTCAAGTTGGTTTTATTATATCAAAAAGGGGGAGATTGTTAGGATTTATGTTTTGATTTAATAATTGAAAAATAGTTTTGGACTAAATTGAAAAGATTTCAAAAATGGTTTTAAGTCCAAACAACTTGAAAACAAGTTTGATAAGTTTTTGGGAGGTTTTGGAAATGTTTTAAAGTAGCTAAACTAACATTTTCAACACAGGCGTACCGATACGGTATACCCCGTATCGATATGGTCCAAGGGTTTCAGCTACATTATTTTTCCAGTAACCAAAAACCGTACCGATATGCCCCTAAGCGTACCGATACGGATTGAATCGTTTCGATACGCCTACCCACGTACCGATCCAGTTTCAACCTCCCCAACGGCTATTTGAATTGTAGGGCGTATCGAAACAGACCATCCCGTACCGATACGGTTTACCAAGCAGACCAATGCGTACCGATACGGTTTGCCAAACGGCCCAAGGTGTTTCGATACAGTTAGCAATTCTGAGCGTAACGGCTAGTTGCTGTACCGATACGAGTACACGCGTACCGATATAGACAACACCAAAATTATATTTATTGCAGGAAATAAAGCCTCCGACGGCTCCAATTCAATCCCAACGGTCTCCAATGGCTAAGAACTCAATTGGGACTATAAAAGAACCCTTCAAGCTTCAACAACAACTAATGATCTTATTGTCAACAACATTATGATGCCAAAATTGTCTTAGGGCCTTTAAATTCACATTCTTTGCATAAACAACACTTGTGAGCTTTAATTGTTAGATTTGCTCAAGAGTTTTAGGTTTGGGTGAGTGCTTAAAAGAGTGCAAACATCTACCTTGTAGAGAGGATTCTTTGTTTTCCTTATTTCTTTGTTTGAGAGGATTCCCAAAGCTTGGGTTGTAAGCTTTGGATGCTAAACTTGGTAATTGGGTTTAGGATTGTAAAGGTTGCCTCCTAAGCCTTGTAAAAGGGGAAGAAATTCTTAGTGAATTTGGGAAATCCTTAGTGGGAGCTAAGGTAGTGGATGTAGAGCTTGTTAGAAGCTTGAACCACTATAAATCCTTGTGTCCATTGTCTATCTTTTTACTTCCCACCATTAACACCCAAAATTGACTTTTCCACCACTTGGCAAACAACTCGGTTGAAGGAATTCGAGCTCAACACTTCGCTTTTTTGGTGTCTCTGTTTATACTCTAACACTAAAAAAAAAATTAAATTTAGAGTTTAAGACTAATGTTTAGGGTTAGAGTTTAGAGTTAGGGTGAATAGTTTACTTTTTAAGGCTCGAGGTTTAGGATTTAGAGTTTAAAATTTAAGGTAAGATTTAAGGTTTAGTTATTTCTTATTACAACATATATATAGGTATCGAAAAGGGGTATAGAATATTTTGTTCACAAAAAATGAAAAATCAAGAAAATAGAATAAATATGAAAACCATCAAAACCCCAAAAATCAATTAAAAAAAGTTATATTTTGATATACAAGCTGTGTAAAAAAAATTACACAACCCTTCCATAAACTTTAAAAGCTAAATCTCAAACCTTAGCACACTAAAACCCAAACCTTAAACCCTAAATCCTAAACTCTAAATTCTAACCATAAACCTTAAATTTTACACCCTACACACTAAACCCCTAAACCCTAACCTAGAACCGTAAACCCTAAAATTAAAAAGCTTGTGTAAATTCTTGTGTATCAAAGTATTTTCCTTAAAAAATGAAATATTATTGGTTTATACTGTTTTGATTATTATCGAATATAGTTTGAAAAGAAAATAGCTCAGATATGAAAAAAATTAGAAGCCATGAATGTAGGCAAATTACACCACTGTTTCATGATATAGAAATAAAAGATCCAATAAAGAAAAGCCCTACATCCACAAAGAAGCACAGATCTTGAATTTAGAACCTTTTCTTGAAAGAAACCCAATGACAATCACGCCATTCAATATGATTCCTCGTAAGCAAGCTCATCCCCAATGGTTTCAAAATAGGCTTAATAGTCAGAAAGGTGTATAACTTATACCAATTTTTTTCAGTTTAGTGCCTAATGTCTTTTTTGGTCCACTTTGGTGTCTAACGTTTCCAACGTTACTCAAATAGGTACCCCGCCATTACTGTCCGTTAATTTTCACCGTTAACTTCCGTTAAGTACCACGTGTCAGCTTCTTAAAATTCTAAAATTATATTTTAAAATAAATAAAAAATTAATAACTGAAAAACCCAAAATTATCACAAAATAGCCCTAAAAATTAAAATACCTAACACCCAAACCCCAAATCCCAATTTAGGATGATTTATCCGCCAATTGCCACGCCGTCGGCCATCACATCCTTCGCCGGACCATTACGACTATTTACCCTATCACCTTGTCGCCGAAAATCGATCGACGCTGTGTGAAACATCAAAATCATCGAATGGTTCATTCGAATAATTCACGACGAACGGCGGCATAACATATGATGAACGATGTGTGGGTCGTTCGGCAAGGGGAGGGCGCTTCATTTCGTTGCTGGAAACGCGACCAACGCCGGTGATAGTGGCCGAATTTGGGGGTTTAGGGATTTGAGGACTATTTGAAAATTTTAGGATAATTTTGGGTTTTTTTCAGATGTATTAATTTTTATTTATTTTTAAATATAATTTTAGAATTTTAAGAAGCTGACACATGTCACTTAACGGAAGTTAACGGTGAAAATTAACGGACAGTAACGACATGGTACCTATTTGAGTAATGTTGAAAACGTTAGACACCAAAATGGACTAAAAAACGTTAGGCACCAAACTGAAAAACCGAGTATAGGTTGAACACCTTTTTGACTGCCTTTCAAAATAACCCTATACTTCAATCCTTATTTACTGGTAATACTCCCCGCCCACCAGCCATCATTGTTGAAAGCATCCACCCTTTCGAGATAATTGAAAACCCCACTGGCCCTGTTTATGATCACAAGCGTCGGTATCAGCCGGACCTCGTCGGCCGAAACCACCTCAACCAACGGTCGAGTCTATTCTTCTTCTTCAACAAGGTTCTTGTACCACACTTTGTAACGAGTGTTGTTATTCAACGAAGACAACACCTTAGCTTCATAGTATGAACCCAAGAACCCTTCTTCCTTGCTGCATACTTCAACTTTGTCTCCTTTAGAAAACACTGCATTGTTGAACGAACACCGAAGAGAAATAATTCAAGAACAAGTTTTGGTTTTTGAAGGAGAATAATGAGAATAAGGAAACTTGTGAAGTTAAAGTGTACAAAACCACAAGTTTTCTAAAGGAGACAAAGTTGAAGTATGCAGCAAGGGCAATTTTGTCTCCCTATAGCTAAGATGTCAGCGACCCCGTTGGCCTCCCTATAGACGTGTACAAAACAAACATCCCCTAACTCCACACAAGCCTCATCAATCTCAACAAAAAGCTCTCATAAATTCCAAGGCTGCCGGTCAAGCTGAGAAATCCAACCAAGGGCAATTTTAGAATCGGACTCCACCAGTAACCGAGCACTCCCCTTCCACTGTGACCAAGAAAATAAATGTAAAGCAAAAAAAATGGCACGAAGTTCAGCCTCATTCAACTCTATCATCCCCAAAGGACCTAAGAAGGGAGCCAGAATCGTACCTGACGCATCCCGTAAAACACCTCCGTAACCTGCCGGTCCCAGCTTACGCCGAACAGACCCATTGACATTGAATTTAACACAGTGTATAGGAGGAGGAACCCAACACACGACCACTCGTTTTGCCTAAACTAGCACAAGTCGGCACACGCCAACAAGGGCATGACCACCATTGCGCTTCATCAACATACTCTGAATCACGCATAACACGAATCCAAAACAACGACTGAAGCTTGACTAGGAAAAATAGTTCTCTCATCTCTATTCGTTTACCATTGAACACGGCTTCATTCCGACCAAGCCACAATGACCAGAGTAATATCGCCACACTCGCAATCCACCATTGACGAACCGTCCCAGTAAATAAACAATGAAAATCAACTCCAACCATATTCTTCAATGACCGTGCAAGAGGCAAACAAATGTCCCACCACTGTAGCGATGTCCTTTTTTCGCTAAAAAAATGAACGATGTTTCGAAGGTGTTTGTAATTTTTCAGATATAAAATATTTATTCCGTGGGGGTTTTAAAAAAACCGCATTTTATTTAAAAATTGGAGTCGCCATCGGCCACTTAGGTAGGCCGGACACCATAAAACCATAGATTTAAAAAACTATTGGGTTCGGGAGTCGGTTACGGATGGGGAAGGATTAGCACCCCCACACCGCCCAAAATTGGTACTTTAATAATTACCGCTTTATTAATATTGAATTTTCCGGGTTAAAGTGACGATTAGTTTAAAATTCGGTTATAATTGCGAATAAATTTTAAGGGTCCCGTTATCCGAGAGTAAACGCCCAACCACTATCACTACGCCTGATACTGGCCCCGTTTACGCTCGGATAAAAGGGCACCGCATTGACAATTTATATCTCGATATGCAATCTTAGTAGGCAAAATATCAAACAGGGGAAATAATTTAAATGCAATAAATATTAACATAACAGAATACTAATCTGACATAAATAAAATACGTAACTAAAACATACATATATACATATTAATCTTAATAGTAAATAAAACAAATTTTACATATCACAATAACAAGGCATGAATAAATACATGTTGCAAAGATGTACATATTACAATAAAACATATTATAACATACATAAAATATAGGATTATACATGACCAAGAAACTATACTGTCACATAGCCTAAGAGCCAAGAAAAACATGCAATACGTATTAAAATACAAAACATGTTGTGTACGAGCCAACTAGAGCATAATATGCGTGATACGAATAACCGAACAAATACATAAAGATACATAATCATCATAAACTTAACACACATATACATGTATACATAAAACTACAAGGCATATACGAGGGATATATAATAAGGCAAAAAGCTACATCAGCATACACGATTATAATACGAACATAAATATTTACATGGAAACGTGACTGAAATGAAAAGAAATAAACATCAATGGCAGAAATTAAAGGACAATAGTATGCAATTTAAGGACGAAAATGCAAATAGGACCGAACTTGAAAGGACTGAAACTGTAATTGGACCAAGGGGCAGAGCCGAAGTGAAAAATCCAAAAACGCGGGATGGCTAAAGGGGTAATTTTACCATTTAAAAACGGATTCGATGTAATTTAGGGACTGGATTGCAAGATTTTGAAATACAAGGGGGACCAGAGTTGTAAATATACCCTGCGACGAGACACAAACGAAAATATTGACAATGCGGGGGGGATTTATTACGTAATTTCCCCATTTCACGAAATAACAACGCTTATAAAAACCCATTTTTTTGGCCGGACTCAAATTTTTCCCACTTCGTTCATTTTTCAGTTTTTATAACAAGTTTCTCTCTCATTTTCTCTCAATTATCCTTTGATGAACCCAGAAACCGGCGGCCGACCGCCGTCTTCTCCGCCCCCGGCCGCCGCTAGCCGGTGCCGGCGAGCCCAAAAAACACACCAAAATGAACCTTGCTTTACCCTCAACACGAATCTGAACTTAGATTTGGAGAAAAAGCCCCTATCCGTCCTAGATCTAAGAAATACGAAACGAAAAAACCCTTTTTTTGTATTCAACCCAAAACGAAACCAAAAAGGGCCTCCCACTCCTTTCAGTTCACCATATTCGGCCTAGGAAGGCCGAAGAGGCTTGTCACTGGTAAAGGGGAGATCCACAGACGAACAAAGGTAATAACTCTAAACCCCCCTTTCTGTTATCACTACGTATATTTTTTTTGTATGCATGCAACAAAGTAAGAAAAGAGAAGAGTATTACCACTGAAGACTATTTTTTTTGTATTTCTTTTCGATTACAACTTGGCTCCGTTACAAAATACTTGTTTCATACATATATGCATGTCTTTTGGTTTGGTAACAAGTAATATAATATCTATTTTCAGATTTGGACTGATACTGACATAATCTTTCTTTTCTTGTGTTTTGATATGTCTGAGCGCGGTGGTTGGAGATCGGCATGGTGGAAGCATGGTGGCGGTGTGGGGGGTTCTATCTCCGGCCAGAGGCGTTCTCGGCCGTTGGATCAGATCTGATCTAACGGTCGGGCTGGCTTGAAGGATGAACGGCCCAGATGAAACCTCGATCAGTGAAACGGCTCCAGATCGTGCCACGTAGGGCTCAGCAGTCGAGGGGTTATAGCGCGTGGGGCTCACGCACGCGTGGGATATCGAAGAGTCCGCGCGTGGACCGCACGCGCGCGGCACTCGAACCGTCCAGGCGTGTAGTGCACGCGGCCGGCTAGATATTTTGTCCCTTGCTTGATCGTGGCCGTTGGATCAGATCTTGATCCAACGGCTCATAGTTATCTGCACAAAAATAATTAGAATTAAATAGGGCTTTGGGTTTGGGCCAACTGGGCCTTGTAATAATATTAATAACTTCAGACTTGTAATGGACTTGGACTGGCAATTTATTCATTTGGGTTTAACATGTTTTTGGATTTCATTTTATATTAGCCCAATAATATTAATATTAGTTATAACAATTAATAATAATAATACACATACAACAATGCATACGTATATACCTATGCAAACATTAATTAATATAACATACTAGCATACATACATATATAATCATACACATAATTAACATAACATATACACACATTATCCGTAAAAACAAATACGCTCGTACTAAATATAGATACATGCGCGACACACATACACCGTATTTAATACGTATACATACATAGTTTATAATATACATGTACACACCACACATTTTACATATATTAGTAACACTTATGCACATAATAAACATATAGCATAATATAATACAATGTATACATGCAACACTAGTATACTAATAATTATACTAATATGTATATACAGACCAGATAAAAATGAGTGATTACAGTTGCCCCTCTTTGCTTGTTCTCGTGGAATGGGAACAAAGCAAAGATTCATAAGCACTCATTTTTATCAGACTTCCCTGTTTTTAGCTTTGGAAACACGTGTTCTTCTGGAACTCTCTGCTCTTCCTTAGCTGAATCTTCAGGCTCGTAAGTTCTTCTTATATCGTCACCTTCCGATCTTGGAGCTACAGGCTCTTCCTATATAGAACCCTTCGCTCTGAAGCCTCGAGTTATGAGTCCCTCCTATATAGAACTTTTCACTTGGAGACAGTAAAGCTTGGAGTCCTTCCTATATAGAACTCTTCGCCTTCAACGCTTTTTTCTCCTATATAAAACCTTTTGCGTCGCTGATGGATTTTTCCGACTGGGAGTTCCTTCTATATAGAACTGCTAGTCTTTAAACCCTAGAGCCGTCAGTCCTTCCTATATAGAACTTTTGGCGTCTGAAATCTCAGAGCTACAGGTTCTTCCTATATAGAACCTTTCACTCTAAGACAGTAAAGCTCGGAGCCCTTCCTATATAGAACTCTTCGCTTTTGACACAACAGGTTTTCCCTATATAAAACCTTGTGTATCATGGGTGAATTCCTTCGACTGAGAGTTCTTCCTATATAGAACTGCTAGTCTTCACCCTGGAGCCGTCGGTCCTTCCTATATCGAACTTTTGGCGTCTGAAATCTTGGAGCTACGGATTCTTCCTATATAGAATCTTTTACTCTAAGACATTGAAGCTCGGAGCCCTTCCTATATAGAACTCTTCACTTTCGACACAGCAGGTTTTCCCTATATAAAACCTTGTGTATCATGGGTGAATTCCTTCGACTGGGAGTTCTTCCTATATAGAACTGCTAGTCTTCACCCTGGAGCTATAAGTCATTCCTATACAAAACTTTCAGCTTCTGAAGCCTCAGAGCGGAGGATTCTTCCTATATAGAACCTCTCTCTGCAGGCGCTTAGAAACATAGCCCTTTTGTATGTAGAACCATTGTTTTCACATTTGGGATTCACACCACGATGGCTATTGATGTCTCTTTGAATCCACAGATACCTGCCTAAGATAAAACAAAATGCTATGACAAATGAATTGACATGCTCCTAATCCTAGTGATGTCTAACTATTCATGATGCATGAGTGTCAATATCTTGGTGAGCTTGTTTTGGTCCTTATTCGATCTCGTTGTTCACTTTCTCCTTTTTCACGGGCGTCAATACCCCACTTCACTGTCAGGTTCAACCATTCCAACCTTTCTTTTTCTCCATTTACGACTTGGAATTCTAAAGTGCCCTTTCGGGTTTTCGCTTTAGAGAGTTTTTTTAGGGGTGCCCTTCTGGTTTTCACCCAAGAGATCTCTCTTGTTATCTCGTATGCTTTCCTTGAATAGACAGGACGTACGCCATTGGTCATCCTATCCGGTTGTTTGAAGCTTTCCGCCTTCCCTATCAACAACCATTATGTAGGGAGCTAGAGGGCGGAGTTAACATCATTTTCTTTAATCACCTGCATTTTTAAGGTTAGATCACAGTAATGCTCAGAAATCTCTTGTTTTACTATAAGCGTATGTTAACTTATTTGCCTGAAATTAACAAGAAGACAAGGAATGGATGCTCAAAAACACGATTTTATTACGATTAAAGGCTTGGGATTTCTTAAAAGCGGTATGACACACATGAGAAAGAAGGAAAATTAAGTATGAAATACAAGATCCCTCATTATCTTCGACATGAATGATACATGATCCTGTCAACCGGCGTAGAATTTTTTTGCCTGAAGCTCCCTCTTCATGATGTTCATGGGGATACCCTTCTCTTCGGATATTCAGTTTTTCAATTTACCCGAGCCGCCCTTTACAGGTTTTCAACTCGGGTCCTCCCTCTGCTTCAAGACGCCCGGTTTCGAGTTTTCTTCCTGAGCTCTCCATTTTTGTTCCTTTTTTTTCAAAGATAGTATTTCTTAACGGCATCAGAATTTACAGGGTTTTTCAGCTCGTCTCCATCCATTTCTGTTGGGATTAGGGCTCCTCCTGAGAAGGCCTTTTTTACCACGTACGGCCCTTCCCAGTTGGGCATCCACTTTCCTCGAGAATCTTTCTGAATCGGGAGGATTTTCTTGAGCACCAGATCCCCTTCTTTGAATTCTCTTGGGCGCACCTTTTTGTTGTATGCCTGCATCATCCGCTTTTGGTACATCTGACCATGACAAATGGCCTTTAGTCTCTTTTCATCAATGAGATTTAGCTGGTCGAGTCTGGCCTGCACCCATTCGGCTTATTCCAATTTTACTTCATTTAAGACCTGGAGAGACGGGATCTCTACCTCGATGGGGAGTACTGCTTCGGTACCATACACCAAGGAGTAGGGTGTTGCCCCCGTTGATGTGCGAATGGACGTCCTATAGGCGAAAAGGGCAAACGGCAACTTCTCATGCCAATCCCTGTAGGTACCGTCGTCTTTGCTATGATCTTCTTTATGTTCTTATTTGCTGCTTCCATTGCTCCATTCATTTTAGGACGATAGACTGTAGAGTTGTGGTGTGTTATCTTGAATTGAGTGCACACGTCCGTCATCATTTTGTTATTCAGATTGGAAGCGTTGTCGGTGATGACCCTTTCTGGCAATCCGTATCGACAAATAATCTCCTTCTTTAAGAACTTACATACTGTAGTCCTTGTGATATTGGCGTAAGACGCTGCCTCTACCCATTTAGTGAAATAGTATATGGCGACCAGAATGAAACGGTGTCCATTAGAAGCTTTCGGATGAATCTGCCCGATGACATCCATGCCCCACGCCGTAAAAGGCCACGGAGAATTCATGGTGTGTAAAGGCGATGGGGGTGCGTGAATCTTGTCAGCGTAAATTTGGCATTTGTGGCATTTCCTGGCGTAATCGATGCAATCTCCCTCTATGGTCAACCAGAAATAACCATATCTCATGATTTTCCGGGCTATAGACAGCCCGTTGGCATGCGTTCCACAGAGCCCGTTATGTACTTCGGCTAAAATCTCCTTCGCCTCCCGGGCATCCACACATCTCAGCAATGTCTGATCATGACTTCTCCTATATAGGATCTCCCCATCTAGGACATATCTTGTTGCCATTTTTCTGAGTGTCTTTCTGTCATTGTCATTTGCCCTTACGGATACTTTGAAGCTTGACATATTGCAAGATGTCATAGTACCATGGGTTTCCATCAATCTCTTCCTGTACATTACAACAATGAGCAGGCCTTTCAAACGTCTGCATCTTAATGGGCTTCATTTCTGCCCCGGTGTTTGTTTTGAACATGGATGCCAAGGTTGCCAAGGCGTCTGCCATCTGATTTTCTTCTCAGGGCAGGTAATTGAAGCTGGCCCTTTCGAACTCTTTGGTGAGCTCTTGGATCAATTCGTAATACTTGACAAACTTCGGGTCACTGGTTTCCCATTCCCCGCGTAATTGCTAAATTACTAAGGATGAATCTCCGAATACTCGAAGTTCCTTAACCTTTTTCTCAATAGCTGAGTTCAGTCCCATAACGCAAGCTTCATATTCAGCTATATTGTTAGTGCAGAAGAATTCCAATCTGCTGGTGAAAGGATAATAGTCGTCCTCAAGAGAAATTAACACTGCTCCTATCCCATGTCCGAGGGCGTTAGAGGCTCAATCGAAGTAATGCTTCCATGATTTATCATCTGAAACCTCTTCCTCGGTTGTAATGCACATCAAGTCTTCGTCTGGGAAATTAAAGTTCAATGCCTCATAGTCATCCAAGCCACGACTAGCTAGGAAATCTGCTACGACACTCCCTTTACGGCTTTACGGTTAACGTTAACGTATACAATATCGAATTCGGATAAGAGCATCCGCCATCGGGCCATCCTTCTGTTAGTCTTTGGAGCTTCCATTAAGAACTTCAATGGGTCTAGCTTGGATATCAACCAAGTAGTATGGTACAAAGATATATCTTTGTCTAAGCCGCTTGGTAGCCCAAACTAGAGCACAACACAGCTTCACGCCTTTGGCGGGTACGCGTTTTGTAATCATTGAATTTCCGCTTAGGTAATAGATGGCTTGCTCCCTTTTTCTTGACTCATCGTGTTGCCCCAATACGCATCCCATTGAATTCTCAAAAACTGTCAGGTAGAGAATTAATGGTCGATCTGGTACTAGTGCGACTAAAATTGGAGCATTTGTCAGGTACTTTTTGATCTTTTCTAGGGCTCTTTGACATTCTTCATCCCACACACCAGGATTATTCTTTCTAAGAAGTCTAAAGACCGGGTCACATCGGTCGGTTAATTGGGAAATGAAACGAGAGATATAATTCAACCTCCCCAGGAAACCGCGAACTTCCTTCTGAGTGTGGGGTGGTGAGAGATCCTGGATGGCTTTCACTTTATCTGGATCGATCTCAATCCCTCTTCTGCTTACCACGAACCCTAGGAGTTTTCCAGAAGTAACGGTGAAGGTACACTTGGTAGGATTGAGCCTCAGTTGGTACTTCCGTAGTCTTTGGAATAGTTTTCTCAAGTTCTGTAGGTGCCCTTCCTCTGTTCGGGATTTGGCAATCATGTCGTCCACATATACTTCTATTTCTTTGTGCATCATGTCATGGAAAAGAGTCACCATTGCTCTTTGGTATGTTGCCCCCGCGTTCTTTAGCCCAAACGGCATCACTCGATAACAAAAAAGTGTCCCACATGGTTATGAACGCAGTTTTCTCCATGTCGTTAGGGTCCATCTTTATCTGGTTGTACCCTGAGAAGCCGTCCATGAATGAAAACCATGAATGTCCTGCAGTGTTGTCAATCAGCGTGTCAATATATGGTAAGGGGAAGTTGTCTTTAGGGCTAGCTCGGTTTAGATCCCTATAATCTACACACATACGAACTTTCCCGTCCTTCTTTGGTACCGGTATAATGTTTGCAACCCATTCGGGGTATTTGGCTACCTCCAAGAATCCAGCATCAAACTGTTTTTTTACTTCCTCTCGGATTTTTAACAACATATCTGGTCTCATTCTCCAAAGTTTTTGCTGTATTGGTTTGCACTCCGATTTTGTTGGCAATTTGTGCACCACTATGTCGGTATTCAATCCTGGCATATCTTGATAAGTCCAGGCGAAAACATCCTTGAATTCCTGAAGTAGGGTTATCAGTTCGTGCTTGGTTTTTGAGGAAATCGTCGTTCCTACTTTATTTCTTTTCTCTCTTCTTCAGTCCCCAAGTTTACAACTTCTGTTTCTTCTTGGTGGGGCATGATCTGCCTTTCTTCGTTGGCCACGATTCTCTTTAACTCTTCCGAGACCTCACCTTCTATCTCATCATATCCTTCCTCAATTCCCTCTGAGACCTCAGGGCATTCAAAATTCACTCCAGGATTGGATCCGGTATCATTCATATCGTCAATCATGAGCGACCTGCATTAAATGAGAATGAATTGTATTGGGAAGGAGACGGTTTTATATGAAGGGAATGAACATGAAGAATGCATGAATGAAATAAATGAAACTTTGGTCATTTAGGAAAGTAGGGATATTTTCATTTCAGTCAAAAAGTTAACATAGGTGCCCTATACAAGAGATCCCCATTGTTTACGGGCAAAACAAAAGGTTGATTCGGAGTATTACTCTGATCTATTCCTAAAAACCACAGGTAGATCAATGCAGCTCCAGTTATCGAGTGTTTCCCCGGGACGGCAGGGGCGGATGTTGGTCAACATTTTGCTGCCTTGGTCTTTTCCAGCTATCATGTTGATGTACATCCCTTCAAATGATTCATTGAGTATCTCCTCCTGGTTGAGTGCGTCATTTTCCTTCATTGCCTCTTCAACCTCTTGACCTGGCTGGTAGAACCCTTCGGAGACAAAAGTGGTTTTTAAACTAGGAAAGGACATTGGTCTCCATGTAATGTCTTCTCCTTTAAATCTGGCTCTTCTTTGCTCTTCCTTTCTCTTGTATTCCTCTTTTCTCTGTTGGACACTTGGTTGATAACCCAGCCCAAAACGATCATTCTTGGTTATCATATTCTTGGCTCTTAGGTTTCCTTGTAATTTCTTCCCCAGTCCCTTTCCTACTTTGGCTCCTCCGCCCAAAGTTTCTGCGACGGTCATCTTGGTACAATTAGATAACCTGGGGTAGAGGATCCGACTTTCCTCCGAAACAAACGTGGCATTCACTAGTTCCAATGCTCGGAACGAGCATTCTGCAGCATCTTCATCATTTTGAATATAGGGGGCGTCTGATGTCACGAAAGCAACAATCTCCTGCTCAGCCTCTACTGTGACCAATTTACCTTCGACTACAAATTTTAATTTTTGATGCAATGATGAGGGGACAACTTCTGCGGAGTGGATCCATGGTCTTCCCAATAGGCAGCTGTAAGATGGTTTTATGTCCATCACCACAAAATCGACCACTATTCAGTTGGTCCAATCAATAGGGGCACCTCAATTTTCTCCATTGTTCCTCTTTGCGTACCATCAAAGGCTCTTACCGAATTGTGGCAGGGCTTTAGGTGAGAACCATCTATTGGTAGTTTTTGCAGGGTCACCATTGGCAAGACGTTCAATGCTGACCCGTTGTCAATCAGTACGCCAGGTACTACATACCCTTTGCAGTGGGTTGTAATGTTAAGGGCTTTGGTGGACCCCATTCCCCCCTCAGGGATCTCATCATCACTGAACGTTATATGATTATAGGCAGTGATATGCCCCACTATCCTGTCCAGATTTGTCACAGAAATATCCTGGGGCACAAAAGTTTGATTTAGTACTTTTAATAGCGTCTCCCGGTGCTTTTCTGAACTCAAGAGTAATTCCAGTACTGTGATCCTGGCCGGTTGCTTTCGTAGTTGTTCCACTACGTTGTACTCGCTATGTCTAAAGAACTTCAGAAATTCTTTGGCTTGGGCCTCAGTTACCGGCTCATTCATCTTTGGGGGAGGTTCTTCTCCAAATATCTGCGTGGGGCTAACTGCTGTATTCTTCCCCTTATCTTTTTCAGCTGCTTTCAAAGCCTTGGAGGAATAACATCTGCCGCCCCTTGTGAAATGGCCGGCCTCACCAATGTTTACATCGCTCTGGCTTTGTTGGTCTTTCAGCGTAGGCTCTTTTACCTGACCATGTTCTAGTTTTTCTGGCGTGGTCACATTTACAGCATAATTCCAGGGGGTTTGCCGCATATCCTTGAATGGGAATGGGGATGGTGCTGAAATGATGATCCCGAGACTCATCTTGTTGGTTTCTCCTTGGGAGGCACCTGCATTCCCTGGCCTGGGAGAGATGATAAAAGGTCTATCCTTCGCGTATTTAGATTTGGGGCTATCCGTCATGTGTACGTCTGACCCCTTCTTCCCCATGGGCTCCTCGAAGAATTCTATTTGTTTTTCATTCATTAATTGTTGTACCAATCTTTTGAACTCATTGCACTCTTGGACATCATGTCCTTCAGTCTGGTGGAATTCGCAATACACTCCACATCCCTTCTGCCTCGTTATCATGCCTTTGTCGACCACACGGGCCATGCATAACTGTTGAAATACCCACCGTAAAGGAGACTTGATTTCTGACACATCATCCTTAATCCCCCTGGTAAAGTATTCTTCAATAACATTTACTCCTCTGCTCCCATGATTAGGCAGCGGGTTATTGGCTACACTCGGTTCTTCAAACTTCAATATCCCAGAATCGATTAAATTCTGCACAAGTTTTTTGAAAGCAAGGCAATTCTCGGTGGGATGTCCAGGGGTACCGCCATGATAGTCGCAATACGCGTTCGGATTATACCAAGAAAGGAAGGGCGGATTGACAGGAGTAACGATGTATGGACGGACCAGGTCTGCTTCATACAATTGGGAATAAAGTTTCGAGTACGAAACAGGTAGGGGAGTGAAAGTTCTCCTCTCTTTCTCTTTTCTGGAGATTCTCTCATCTCTTTGATTCGAGTTCTGTGTTTTTCCCACAGGTGCTTGTGGCTGTGAGACTGTGAAGTTCTTCGGGGTGGTATAAGTGCTGGTGGCGTTTACTTCATTCCTCTTGCTATATTTCCAAGACCTTTCCCCGCCATCAATTTTACCGCTCTTAATTGCCAATTCAAGGGACTCCCCAGTCCTGATTAAGTCAGCAAAGCACTGCGTTGTATTATTAATGAGGCGATCAAAGAGTGCCCCTTTCAGAGTATTAACAAATAACGACGTAATTTCATGTTCCGGGAGGGGTGGCTGAATTTGGGCAGACACTTCCCGCCACCTTTGCGTGTATTGCCGTAGATTTTCGTTGGACTTCTGCCCCATATTTTCCAACATAATTCTACTGGGGGTCATATCTGTTACATGCTTATATTGCTCATTAAATGCTCTCGATAGATCCTTCCATGTCTTAACATTTGCTTTGCTCAACTGGGTGTACCACCGTAATGCTGCTCCAATTAGGCTGTCCTAGAAACAATGGATCAGTAGTTTTTCGTCCTTAAGGTAGGCCGCCATCTTTCGACAGTACATTGTTATGTGTGCGGAAGGACACGTGGTTCCATCGTATTTGTCGAACTCTGGCGTTTTAAATTTTGGCGGTAGGACAAGATCGGACACCAGACTTAAGTCGCTAGCGTCATTTCCTGATTCTTCCATAGATTGTAACGTTTTGAATTTTTCCTCCATGAGGCGAAACCTTTCCTCCCACTTTTTCTCTACCTCGGTCCTGATCCTTTCAACCATGTTCAGGTCTGGCACCTCCTCTTCATAGAGTGCTTCAGCGTCGAGGGGTTGAGTTTCAGATACTCTGATTTGAAAGCTAGATGACATTCCTGTAGGGTCGATATACACCTTTCTAGCCGGGTTTGGTGCAGTTGGTTGAACCTTGTAGTGAACTGGGGTACCCTCTGGTTCTTGAACGGTTTCTCCTTCCCCTCTTTTTCCAAGACTCTTAGCCAACAATGCGGTTATGTTGGATACTATAGATGCTTGCGACTGCGCAATCTGATCACTGAGGCTTCTTTGAGTCTCTTCAAGTCTTGTCTCGAGCTCTTTTTGCCCTTTTACTAGACTGATTATCCTGTCTTCCATGAGCTTGCTTTGTAACCAGGTAAGGTATGGGTGATGAATGATTGCGGGTTAGCTTCTATTTTCACACACACACTCTGAAACAATATTCACAACATTAATATGGTTGCAAGAAAGATAAATGCATGTATAATGATGCGAATGTCATGATGCAAATGGGAGAATGTATGCAGATAAGGTACTGATTCCGCTGGTAATCACCCTTTTGAACTACTTCAACGGGAATTAAAGGGTCTAAATTACAACAGAGTTCGTATTACAAAATGAAGATTCCTAATACAAAAGAGCTAAATACAACGCAAAGCCCTATAGATAAGCCCTAGCTCTATCTCCTAATTTTCAAATTGCCCTAAGCAACTTGAGGAACCTGGGAGCTTCTTCCATTTCTGGGACTATGAAAGGTCGGAGCGTTTCGGCCTCGATAACCAAATCATTCACATGCCTGGCGACTCGCTGTATGTCCACCATCAAGTTTGCGTAATACTGGTCCCTATCCTGTACTATCCGGGCAGCATCACGCAGTCTCTTTTGCCAATAGGTGTCCCCTCCGGCTGCAGCCTCCTCGAACACACTAATTCTTTCCTTGTAATCCTCAACAGTTGCTTCGAGGGACTTAATTCGTGCTCGTAACATGCTTACTTCGCGCTCTCTTTCTTGTAGCTCAGTGAAACCATTTCTCTGGCAGTACATTCGAATGGAGTGTTCAACTTCCGCCACCTTTCCTTTTAATTCGCCATTCTGACTTTGGCTTTGCTCCAGACTTTAAATAGTGTCATCGTACAATTTTTGCATCTCTAACAGTCTATTTCGTCTACTCATGGTTTTCCTTTGCTGATTTCTTGCCTGAATCTTTCCTTTTCTTGATCAATGGCCTTCTTGGAGGACCATTTTTCTTCCTCCATAGCCAACCGGCAGCTTTCTATCTCTTTCTCGATCGCTCTCTTGGTGATTTCTCGTTCTTCTTCTACCAAACGGATACCATTCATTCTTTCTCTTTCCACGGCTATGAATTGACTCCGGCCGACCTTCTGTATTTTTGCTTGTAGTAGAAGGGCATCTTTTTGATAAAGAGCATTCTTGTCGCTCAAATCTGCATTTAATTTCTTCAACTGCCTAATGATCCCGTCACGTTCATCAACCTCTAAGCTTGCCTTATAGAGCTCGCTCGCATGTTGGGTCTGTTGGATGTCTATTTTCCTTTTAATTTCTTCGAGTTCATTCCTTAAGATGTCAGCTTCAGACGGTACCACCCTTGTAAGCTCTTCGAGTGACATTGCTGGTCCTTGATCAGATTCGGGAATCACATTATTAACCCTCAAACGTCTCCAAAGATCGTAGTCTGGGGTAGTCATGTGCTCGGTATCTCCTTCCACCCTAATCCGGTAACAATGGTCCCAGGCCCTCATGATGGTCTAAATTTTTCCTTTGAACTCCCCTTTGAAAAGAAATTCAGTTTGGCTTAACCCGGCAGTATTGGGAATGAACTGTCATGATCCGAACTGTCGAGACACTAAAAGTGGAGCACAGGAGATCCCTCCGTGCAATCCCAACATCATCAGCCAGTTGAAATCACCACAACTGTATAGAAAATAATTAACTTTACCGAGCCATGGGACCCTCCATGCTATGTCTTCGTCTTGAATGTTCCTGAAGAAACTAGTCCACATTTTTGTTTTCAAATCCTCTCGCCATTCCTTTGCTAAGTACTCCCGTAAAGGCGAAAACCTTGGAAGGATATCCCCGGCAGGACCCTCGTCGGTGTCTTCCACATGTAACTTTGAATCCATACCTGTAATAGCTGTGCGCATCCTCGAAAATGTCCTTCTTCATGTTTCCAGCTAGCATTTAAGGAAATGAAAGTCTCGACCAAGATTGCTGGTACTGGGTTTGCTTTCCGTTTTACCCGCTCAAACAAGTCCAGAATGACTATGTCAATGTTCCCGAGTACTCTTGGAAAGATCACCAAGCCATATATTCCTAAGGCGAACATGTCCATTTTCTTTGCCTCATTTGGATGTGTCGGTATGATGTCCCGAATACTTTCCCATGCAAAAATTGTATTGTCTCCTCGGATCTGAAGCAGGCCATTAACCCAATCGTCACTCATTCCCGCAAAGGTTTTGAGTTTCGCAGTGTAATTCTGATTCCTCGGAGGCTTCGCGTAGATCCAATCTTCCTGAATATTTTTCTGGTTAAGTAAAGCAATGTATTCTTCTACTGTAGGCATCATGTCCTGCCCATTGAAGGTGAAGCAGCAAAAAGCCGTGTTCCAGAACTGGACTATAGCTCGGAGCAGGGGCTGGTTAACCCGAACATATAACAGCTGTGCAATGTCGCCATAACTATCGCAGAAAAAGTCTTGTAGTCTTCGGTCCCATCTTTCCCAAATGCTTTGAAGATCCCATAAGTTGTTCTGTTGGAGACTCACATAGGTGTACCCTGCTATTATGCGTTCGTTCGGCGAACTGTCCCCTTGGGTTTTCTGGTTGACCTCTCACAAATGTCTGACTGATAAATTAAGCTCTTCTTTCCTAAGACACCTTTTTTCCATAGTGAAAGACTTTCTGATCGGGCAAACCACTTGATCCAGTACCTTTATGTGATGCAAATGTATGATGTATGAAAAAAACAAAAGCGAAAAGAAAACAAGTCAGTACCAGATAAAATTAATAAATATATAAATAAAAGGACAAAATTAAACAGAATAAACACACAAAACAACCCTATTTATCCCGTCTAAAACCTAAGGTTATCCGCATGGCTCTAAATGGGTAGGTTTCTATGTATTCTCTACATGCAGTCTTGGTCCTAGGAGGTACCCGAATTGTCCTTGATGTCCTCTACTAAGAGTAGCAAGGCCCCCGATCATCACCCATTATAGGCTCCTTTCAACCAGGTTCAATTCAGGGGGACCCATTCGCTTATGCCCGTACGAAGGAACGATATCCTTACGAAAGCATAAGGTACTCGAGCCCCGAAGGTACTTGCTAGGCCCATACGGGAGAACGATATCTCCACGAAAGCATTAGCGTTTTCCCCTCACTTAAAAAAAACGGGTTTATATGCCATATTTTAAATGCGTTAAAATAAACGCGCAATTATAACCGAATGTTAATTTAATAGTCACTTTAACCCGGAATTTCTAATATTAATAAAGCGGTAATTATTTTAAAAAGCTTGACTCTCATTTGTAGCGATGTCCTTTTTTCGCTAAAAAAAACGAACGATGTTTCGAAGGTGTTTGTAATTTTTCGGATATAAAATATTTATTTCGTGGGGGTTTTAAAAAAACCACATTTTATTTAAAAATTGGAGTTGCCACTGGCAACTTAGGTAGGCCAGACACCATAAAACCAGAGATTTAAAAAACTATTGGGTTCGGGAGTCGGTTACGGATGGGGAAGGATTAGCACCCCCACACCGCCCAAAATTGGTACTTTAATAATTACCGCTTTATTAATATTGAATTTTCTGGGTTAAAGTGACGATTAGTTTAAAATTCGGTTATAATTGCGAATAAATTTTAAGGGTCCCGTTATCCGAGAGTAAACGCCCAACCACTATTACTACGCCTGATACTGGCCTCGTTTACGCTCGGATAAAAGGGCACCGCATTGACAATTTATATCTCGATATGCAATCTTAGTAGGCAAAATATCAAACAGGGGAAATAATTTAAATGCAATGAATATTAACATAACATAATACTAATCTAACATAAATAAAATACGTAACTAAAACATACATATATACATATTAATCTTAATAGTAAATAAAACAAATTTTACATATCACAATAACAAGGCATGAATAAATACATGTTGCAAAGATGTACATATTACAATAAAACATATTATAACATACATAAAATATAGCATTATACATGACCAAGAAACTATACTGTCACATAGCCTAAGAGCCAAGAAAAACATGCAATACGTATTAAAATACAAAACATGTTGTGTACGAGCCAACTAGAGCATAATATGCGTGATACGAATAACCGAACAAATACATAAAGATACATAATCATCATAAACCTAACACACATATACATGTATACATAAAAATACAAGGCATATACGAGGGATATATAATAAGGCAAAAAGCTACATCAGCATACACGATTATAATACGAACATAAATATTTACATAGAAACAGGACTGAAATGAAAAGAAATAAACATCAGTGGTAGAAATTAAAGGACAATAGTATGCAATTTAAGGACGAAAATGCAAACAGGACTGAACTTGAAAGGACTGAAACTGTAATTGGACCAAGGGGCAGACCCGAAGTGAAAAATCCAAAAACGCGGGATGGCTAAAGGGGTAATTTTACCATTTAAAAACGGATTCGATGTAATTTAGGGACTGGATTACAAGATTTTGAAATACAAGGGGGACCAGAGTTGTAAATATCCCCTGCGGCGAGACACAAACGAAAATATTGAAAACGCGGGGGGATTTATTACGTAATTTCCCTATTTCACGAAATAACAACGCGATATTTTTTGTATTCAACCCAAAACGAAACCAAAAAGCCCAAAAAAACACACCAAAATAAACCTTGCCTTACCCTCAACACAAATCCGAACTTAGATTTGGAGAAAAATCCCATATCCGTCCTAGATCTAAGAAATACGAAACGAAAACCCCCTTTTTTGTATTCAACCCAAAACGAAACCAAAAAGGGCCTCCCACTCCTTTCAGTTCACCATATTCGGCCTAGGAAGGCCGAAGAGGCTTGTCACTGGTAAAGGGGAGATCCACAGACGAACAAAGGTAATAACTCTAAACGCTCTTTCTGTTATCACTACGTATATTTTTTTTGTATGCATGCAACAAAGTAAGAAAAGAGAAGAGTATTACCACTGAAGACTGTTTTTTTTTTTTGTATTTCTTTTCGATTACAACTTGGCTCCTTTACAAAATACTTGTTTCATACATATATGCCTGTCTTTTGGTTTGGTAACAAGTAATATAATATCTATTTTCAGATCTGGACTAATACTGACATAATCTTTCTTTTCTTGTGTTTTGATATGTCTGAGCGCGGTGGTTGGAGATCGGCATGGTGGAAGCATGGTGGCGGTGTGGGGGGTTCTGTCTTTGGCCAGAGGCATTCTCAGCCGTTGGATCAGATCTAACGGTCGGGCTGGCTGGAAGGATGAACGGCCCAGATGAAACCTCGATCGGTGAAACGGCTCCAGATTGTGCCACGTGGGGCTCAACAGTCGAGGGGTTATAGCGCGTGGGGCTCACGCACGTGTGGGATACCGAAGAGTCCGCGCGTGGACCGCACGCGCGCGTGGCACTCGAACCGTCCAGACGTGTAGTGCACGCGGCCGGCTAGATATTTTGTCCCTTGCTTGATCGTGGCCGTTGGATCAGATCTTGATCCAACGGCCCATAGTTATCTGCACAAAAAAAAATTAGAATTAAATAGGGCTTTGGGTTTGGGCAACTGGGCCTTGTAATAATATTAATAACTTCAGACTTGTAATGGACTTGGACTGGCAATTTATTCATTTGGGTTTAACATGTTTTTGAATTTCATTTTATATTAGCCCAATAATATTAATATTAGTTATAACAATTAATAATAATAATACACATACAACAATGCATATGTATATACCTATGCAAACATTAATTAATATAACATACTAGCATACATACATATATAATCATACACATAATTAACATAACATCTACACACATTATCCGTAAAAACAAATACGCTCGTACTAAATATAGATACATGCGCGACACACATACACCGTATTTAATACGTATACATACATAGTTTATAATATACATGCACACACCACACATTTTACATATATTAGTAACACTTATGCACATAATAAACATATAGCATAATATAATACAATGTATACATGCAACACTAGTATACTAATAATTATACTAATATGTATTTACAGACCAGATAAAAATGAGTGATTACAACCACTGAATAAACTAGTCCCAAACCCTCTAAACTGCCGGACAAGAGAACAAAATATGATCAAGCACTTTATCCTTAAAACCGCACCATACGCACAAGCCTTGCCCCTCTTGTAAAACTATACCACGCTGCCGCAAGAAGACAAACGTGGGCAGGCGTTCCAGCCCCACAAACCATATGAACATCTAAATTTTTGGCGGAACCAATATTTCTACACAAAAACGGGACCTCTATCACAATCGCCAATACTCTCCAGCATCAACTTGCTCGTTAAAGTCTGCACTGAGAAGCATCCTTTTGGATTCGGCTTCCAAAATAACTTGTCCTGCACATCAGTATGCAAACGAAATGGCAGCACCAACACTCATAATTCATGAAGAGAACGTAGCTCAAAACTTCTTAACGCGCGACGAAAGAAAGCCTCCCAATAAACATGATCAAACGAGCCATGAATAGTATAATGCCGAACCGATGCCAACGTATTCGTAGCTATAGAAAAAAATCGTGGGAAAATATCCTTCAACGGTTCCTTTAAGCACCATGGATCGTGCCAAAACACCACAAGGTCCCCCTCCCTAAGCTTCCAAACAAAACTCGACAAATCCATAGATTAACCCACATTAGGGGAGGCTGTTGAACAAATAATTTGTTTCCAAACCAGTGACATAGAACTCATCCTAGCTGTATTAAAACGCCATCGCGGTATTGTTGCCCCATACTTAGCCGTAATCACAGCTCTCCATAAAGACGGCGACTCTGATGCATATCGCCACACCCATTGGACAATAATGCCAAATTAGGAATTCGTAATAAAAGATTTTGTTAATTGAGAAAAATAATCAAAATTGAAAACAAAAGTCTTATAAATTGTTTAAGTTTGACGATAGGTCGATAACATTAACTTGTTGATAAAATAAAAAATCAATTAAATAGTGTCGAATAGGATTTAGTTTCGACGAAGACTATCTTTGATCATTACGGTGCTAATATAATTATCCAATGTGAAGACATAACTTTCTAAATGTGTGATAATGTGATAGAGGGTCAACATTGATTTTTTTGGCAGAATTTGAGATCTTAATTGATTTTTATAGAAATTTAAGGGCTTATTTAATTTTTTAAAAAAATTATTATAATTTAAAAATATTAAAACATTTAAAAAAAACATTAGATCTAAAAGCACTAGTAAATATTCAAATATTAAGTAATTTTTTAAAAAATTAGAAGCTATGAATTAATAACTTATACATTATTTAAAAAATTCAAAATTTAAAAAATATAAAGTATTAAAAAATGAACACTTTCTTTGAAAAAAATCTTCTACCATCTCTCGTCAGCTTGAGTTTATTCTTATTCATTAAACAATTTTCAGTAATCAACCTTGCATTAAAGATTAAATAAGCCCTCAAATTTTTATACAAATAAAAAAAGCCCTCAAACTCGGACAAAAAATAATGTTGTCCCTTTGTCACGTTATCATTCACACTTAGATTGTCACGTTAGTACTGTAAAATGTAATGACCCAAAATTTTTAACTCAACATTGGGCGTTGACTAGGGTTAAGGACCCTCAAGTTGGGTGGAGTAATTAGACCCTTTGGCTCAAATCTGGGCTTTAGTGGATGAGAATTGGATCATTTAAGCTTAAGAAATGACTTTTTGGGAAAGGGATGAGAGTTGGGAGTTTTGGATGGTAGTTTTACCCTTTTCAAGAGTAAATGCTGATTCTCCTCCCTTTTGTTTTGCTTTTCACGTGGGTTAAGGGAAACAACCTTACATCATCTTTCCCATCATTTTCTCCTTTCTTTCCTCCTCACATTTCTTTCAAACACCATATTTTCAAAGCTTAAAAGTCTAAGCTTTCTCCTTCAATCCTTCTATTCGAGATACAAGAGTGAAGTATGTTGATCTCCATGACCCAAGCTTCAAGAAAAGTATAATTTCATGGAAAAAAGTGAGGTAAAAAGGGGGTTTTCAAACTTGAACAAGGAGAGGGGTCAAATGAGCTAAGTGGGTAAGCTTGATTCGGAATTCTTACTTAAGGTCAGTACACCTCTGACTCCTTCTATTCTTGAATATCATAAAGTAATTACCTTGCTTTATTTTATGGTTGAAGCTTGCTAGTTGAGTGTTTTGGTAGCTTAAATCCCATTAATGGTGAAATTTGGATTAAATGTTAATAATGTGTAAAAATGGTAACAAATCACTCTAATCAACTCCCATAAGATGTAGGATTAAGTTAAGGGGTTAAAGGTTACATTTTGGGGGCTAGGGAAGTGATTTTTCGAGCCTTGAAAGCTATTTTGGGTTTCGATATCGGTATGCGGGGAGCCTGTACCGATACCGTATGTCATTTATTTTGAATGCAAGCAAAATTAAAGGGGGTATCGATACGCCTGAGGTGGGTTTCTGTTAACTCTTCAAAAGTACTGATTTTTATGCTTATTTCACAATACTTTTGCTTGCCTTTAAGTAGATATGTTTGCATTTAGTTGTTAAAATTCATGCATTTGCATAAGGAGTTAGGAGCTATTTTGTTGCCAGTGTGAAGGGTTGTTTTGCTGGTTTTGATGCAGGACACATGCAGGAAGGCATGGCAGAAAGGTGCTGGCAGAGATCGCAGAAAAAGAAGCAAGGGAATTGTCGAGTAGCAATTGGTATAGATAGACCAAACAATGCCAAGCTCGGCTGGCAAAGGATTGATAGCCGATGACCGGTTAAAGTAGCCGTTGGACCCTGTACACGTCAGACCTAGGATTCAAATCGAGATAAGAGGATACCACATCTTATCCCTTCGCACATTCAAAATTCAAACTCCAAAGCTTATCCTAGGGTTTCCATGCAAGCCTATTTAAAGGAGTTCAAGCCACCACATGAGGGGGATTGGAAGAGAGGTTGGACAATGGTAAACTGA
Organism: Hibiscus mutabilis; assembly: GCA_019671005.1. Taxonomy (NCBI): domain Eukaryota; kingdom Viridiplantae; phylum Streptophyta; class Magnoliopsida; order Malvales; family Malvaceae; genus Hibiscus; species Hibiscus mutabilis. Next base: position 13,592,396 of record CM033738.1, on the reverse strand, counting down.
GAGGCAACGTGGTCCGATCAGCTAAGACCGAGAGCTTTAGAGCAATCGAAAGGCTATATCGATGGATCTTATTCTTTCCCATTCTCTTAATTTTAATTTTATTTGAATGTTGATGTTAAGATACAATAGTATTTTGTGAATGGACCCCTCAACCATGAACTAAGCTTTTACAGTTGGTTGGGGGATGTTTGCGATGAACACTAATTTTATGTTTGGTTGTTAATAAATTAAAATGCCTTGCCATTATTTTCTATCTACTAGTACTTAATTTTCTCAAATCCTTTGCCATACGACAGTTGGCATAGTGTGCTTATTGCACCTTAATATCTTAACAGACTTAAGGGACAACGATCAGTTGCTAGATACTAAGGCGAAAAACTTTGACAGAAAATGTTCAAGTAGATCAACTTACTCCGGAAGTGAGTCTACCCCTTAGGAATAAAGATTGAAACTTAATCAAGTTAATTAATAAGAAGCTTCACTATAGACATATATGAGTTTTATCATGGTTAACTTAGGGTTTTGCTATCAACAGAGGCAATACTACCTTGAATCTGCTCGACAATAAAACCAAGGTAGGATATTATTAAAAGATGGCATAAGTAGCGTAAAATCCAAGCATCCCTTGCCAATGCTCATCATTCAATTGAACACTTTCGTTGCCAGACTGTTTTCATTTATCACTAATTTGTTTTTGCTATCTTTCAATCAAAAGTCCCAATCGTTTCAAACACTTTTTACAAAACAAGCAAATAAGCAAATAAGTTCTTGGTCAATCCATGTGGATTCAATACTCAGCTTATTGCTGTATTAATTTTTGACCGTGTATACTTGCACGCATAAGATTAACCTTGGCATTATTTTCTTACACTTTTACTCTAAATATTCAATCGTTTGCCAAGTGTTAGCAAAAGTCGACAAGTTTTTGGCGCCGTTACCGGGGATTGCGACGGAATTTATCGTTTTGATTTTTACTTGTTTTGTTTCTTTTATTATTTCATTTTATTTACTTATTTTAACTGGTGTATGAACAAAAACCACCCTTTAGTGGAAGGTTGGCCATAGACCCAGAAATTGAAAGAACCTTACAGAGGTTAAAAAGAAAAGCTTGAGAGATGGCATATCGAGGTACTGGAGGAGCCGATGGTAACCCAAACAATTAGGGAAATCCACCAAACTACAATGGGATACCGGCCGCACCTGCTGCCCTAACCATTAATGTGGAGGAGAAAAGACCTATCCGAGAACACTCGACGCCGAACATAGACATTTTGATGCATGACTGATTGGTCTAGAGGTAAATACACTGAATTTTTAACTTAAACTGGTAATGATAAAAACGCTTTTGAATGTAGGAAAATTGGATGGATCACATACTAAAGACCCAAGGCAACACTTGGAGCAATTCATGGAAGTTTACTAGCTATTTTAACAGCCTAGAGTGTCAGAGGATATAGTGAAGCTAAAATTATTCATATTTTCTCTGAGAGATAGAGCAAAAATATGGCCTAGTTCTTTGCCACTTGGTTCTGTCACCTCGTGGGGAGATCTATGCCAAAAGTTTTAGCTGCGATTCCGCCACCTAAACTCACTGCCAAGTTGAAGAGCGAGATTATTACGTTTAGGCAAGCTGACAATGAGACCCTATATGATTCATTCAAGGACCCATTGAGAATGTGTCACATGCATGGATTCCCAAATTGGACCCAAATGGAGACCTTCTACAATGGACTCAATACTCATGCCAAAACTATTGTTGATGCTTCGGCAAATGGTTTGTTCCTGGAAAAGAACTATACAAAGGCAGTTGGCATCCTTAAAAGGATCTCAACTAATGATTTCGAGTATCCTACTGCTAGACTAGGGACCAGAACTAAAATTGGAGGAAAATTAGCACTAGATGAATTAACATCCACCCACGTTGAGATTTCCAATCTTACTAGCATGGTGAGAACTTTGCAAACGAGTAAAGAATATCAAGAGATTAAGGCGTTAAACCCATTCTGCACAATATGTGGGGAGGACCATTACATGGAAAAATGACCTACCAACCCTGAGTCAGTAAATTTTGTTGGCTATTTTAATCGTAATTATAATGCAAATTTAAATACTTAAAATGCAGGATTGAGGCAACAACCAAATTTAGTTTGGGGAAATCAAGGAGGTAATAACACAATGCCCAACGTCAGAACAATGCCAGTGTTAGAATAACAATGTCCAGCAAGGATTCTATCAGAATGCCATGCCACAGAGGACACAAAGCATTTTTTATGCAGGATAAAGAAACAACCAGAGAACTTTAACAAAATATATGAAAATGAGTGATGCAACTGTTTAGATTTTGGCAGCATCTATGCGAAACATAGATATTCATATCGAATAGATTGCCAATGCACTTAGCAATCGACCCTAGTGAGCATTGCCAAGTGATACAGAAGATGCTCGACAGAGAGGCAATGAACAACGTAAAGTTGTAACTCTTCGGAGTGGCAAACAATGCGAGACTGAGATACCTATCAAGCAGTCAACCAATTGCCATGAGAAAGGACCATAGATGAACCAAAATACATCAGCAATGCCAAACCTCTATCTGATACCAGACCTCAGTCAGATGTAGTAAACTCTTGGCAAGGCTAGCAGAGTCAGCATTTGCTTACCCACCTCTACTGTTTCCACAAAGACTATAGAAGCACAAGTAGGATCACCAATTTAAGCGCTTATTGGAAGTTCTTAAGTAGTTTCAGATCAATATAAAATTAGTAGAAGCTCTTAAAAATGCTCAATTATGTTAAATTCATGAAGGACATTTTGTCCAAAAGAGGAAATTGGGTGATTTCGAGACTATAGCTCTCACTAAGGGATACAATACAATGAGATTGCCACCTAAGCTGAAAGATCTAGAAAGTTTTACTATTCTTTGTACCATTGGCAACAAATTTATGGGTAAAGCATTGTGTGACTTGAGAGCCAGCATCAATTTGATGCCAATGTCTGTTTTCAAAAAGCTCAGTATCGAAGCAAGCCTACCACCGTAACACTTCAGTTAGGGGATCGATCTTTTGCACATCCTAAGGGTAAGATTGATGATGTGCTAGTAAAGGTAGATAAATTTATATTTCCAGCTGATTTTATCATTTTAAATAATGAGGCAAACATGAATATCCCAATCATATTGGGCAGACCATTCTTTGCCATAGGTAGAGCCTTAATTGATGTTTACAAAGGTGAACTTACTATGCGCATGAATGACCGACATGTTACGTTTAATGTATTTCAAGCTCTTAAATGTAAAAATGAACTAGAGGAATGTCAAGCTGATGAGGTGATGGAGTCCATTTTTACTGTGGACGTGGCACAACTGTGCCAAGACACGGATGATGGCGCTAAAGAATTGGATGATGATATTAAGAATGAAGACACTGAAGGACCAAATTTAGAGAATGAAGTTGCTAATTACTTCGGACAGCCATAGCCATTGGAGTTGGTGGGTAGAGAAATCAAGGCACCTAAACCATCCATCGAAGAGCCACCAGAATTGGAACTGAAATCGTTTCCAAACTACCTCAAGTATGCCTACTTAGGTAAACACTCTACTCTGCCAACGATCATTGCTGCTGATCTATCTAATGACCAGGAGGAAAGATTGCTGGAAATTTTAAGCAAATATAAGCAAGCTCTGGGATGGACCTTGGCCGATATCCGGGGAATAAGCCCCACTATTTGCATACACAAAATAATCTCAGAGGAATATCATGGCAAAACAATTCAGAGCCAGAGAAGACTAAACCCGAGCATGAAAGAAGTAGTTAAGAAATAAATTATCAAGTGGCTAGATGTCGAGATAATCTATCCCATTTTTGAAAGCTCATGGGTTATCCAGTGCAATGTGTGCCAATGAAAAGTGGCATGACCGTAGTTCAAAACAGCAAGGATAAGTTGATTCTTTTTCAGAACTATTATCGGGTAAAGAGTGTGCATGGACTATAGGAAGCTGAATAATGCCACCAGGAAATACTGCTTCCCACTGCCCTTCATTGATCAAATGTTAGACAAACTGGCAAGTAAGGCATTTTATTACTTTCTAGACGGCTAAGGTTATAATACTTGGGCTTATATTGCATATTTTTTCATCCATGGCAATGTATATTAACATAATTTAACATTGGGCAGTTCATACTCTGAATAGCATTCATAATATAACATCATATATAAATAGTGATCTATGCATTTATATTCAACTTTTGATATATTTAAAATATGTCAATCATATGCTCTATGACAAAAATATAATGACAATAAAATTTGTGTAGGCTCATCGCAAGTCATCCCAATGATGTATAAAACGTCAATGTGTCATGATATGTATGTAATTGCACTCGGCACTTCTTATCCCAAACCAAATTGAATAACTTAAGAGAACTTCAGGCTTGGTCATTGCTTTATCTACTGAATTTTCGATTTCTCGGGTTTACTTAAATGCTTCACATTCATCCCTTACATGCACAAATTAATAACACTAACAAGGTACTCATTCAGTATGTGCTACCTTCAAAGAAATGTTTATATAAAATAATCTACAACTCAGAATTCGATTTCGTTTGTTTTGATAAAAACTAGATTCAATAAGTTGTTCAACCATATAAAATAATAGTCCAAATTCAACTCGTATGATTTATGAAAAAATTTTAAATTTGAATTCCAGTGCTGAATTTCGGAGCAAACTGGTATTCTGTTTTGTGACCTTTCATCACTTAAAAATTCATATATTTTGATATACAAATCGAAATCAGTCATTGTTTATTTTAAAAGAAATTATACTGAACTAGGAATACAATGGTATAAGGATCAATTTTTAATTGTTTTTGTAGAATTTATGGTGAATTTCCAAACTCACTGTCACATACTAAATTTTCTAGACAAATTCGTAAATTTGATCTTTAACATTCTTTCACCCTTCCACACTTCAAATTAAGCTTCAATTACATTATTCCAACATTTCCCTTTCATGACAAACTCCAAATTTAACTTGATTCCAATAGCCCTAAATTAATCTTGACTTGCCAAAATTAGGGGTTTTACTTTACACTTGAAATCAAGCTTGAATCAAGCTTAGAAAAGCTAATTAAACACTTAATCCTTCAAAATCAAACCACAAATATAAGCCCTAAACTTTAATCCTTCAATTTCATGAGCATAGCTTAACCAATCCATGAAATTTTTATACCAAATGATAGAGAAATAAAAGAGGATCAACTTTGCATTTCATAACTAAACCCTAAATCCAAGCCATTTAGAGAGAAAAATCAAAAATTGAAATTCTTACCTTTGCTCTTTGAACTCACGTACATGGAGAAGAAACATGAACCAAAATTCCAACTTTTCTTGTCTTTATTTTCATGCCAAATGGCATTATTTAATCATATTAAAAAAATCTCCTTAATAGTCAAATAACTATTTTACCCTTGATATCCAATGCTCCAAAGCTTACCACTTGTCAAAATATTCATCCAATGGTCATAAATAAAACAATAAGTTAGTAATTACCAATTTTGCCCTTGTGATTTTCCAAAATTACAATCTTACCATTATTCATCTCACGGCTCATATTTAACATGGAAAATCAACTTACATCCAATGGCCCATATTAAATCCTTCCAAATTAAGGCATAGAAAAGATATTATTAATATTGTCTTATCATCTAACAAAATATCTCCAATGTCCGTTTCGATCCAATTATTTGATTTTTTCTCGAACTTATCCCTTTTATAGCTTTTAACACAATTTCTGTACCAAAAATCTAAGTAAAATGAAAACATCATTCTTAAGGGTAAACTTTTCATTTACGGGACTAAAATACATAACTTTCAAAATTACAATTTAGTCCTTAAACTTTTGCTAAGTGTAAACCTTAGTCACCAAACTTTCATTTTATTCATTTTCGTCACTAACCAAAATTTTGAGGTATTATAGATTTTGTTCAAACAATGTACCGACCAAGTGATCCACCGATGTGTGCCAGAAGAGGAGCAGCACAACATTTTGTAGTTATGCCATGCAGCACCATATGGAAGACACTGTGCTAGCATGAAGACTGCTGCCATGGTGTTGCAATTAGGATTTTTGGCATACGCTATTTAAAGACGTTCATTACTTTTCCAAGGCATGCGACTGATGCCAGCGGACGGGTAACATCTCTAGCAGACATCAATTGCCACTTCAAAATATTATGCAGTGGAGCTGTTTGACTTATGGGGAATAGATTTCATGGGTTACTTTCCTCCACCATTTGGTAACCTATATATTCTCGTCACCATCGATTATGTTTCAAAATAGGTTGAGGCTGTCGTGCTACCAATGAATGATGCTAAGGCCGTTGCCAAGTTCTTGTATAAGAACATATTCACTAGATTCGGTGCCCCCAGAGCTATCATTCATGATGAAGGTACACATTTTAAGCACAATTTAATCTCTAGAGCTTTGTACAGGTACGGAATCCAGCAACGTATTGCCACAGCTTACCATCCCCAAACAAATGGCCAAGTAGAGATCTCAAACAAAGAAATTAAGAACATTCTGGAAAAAACTGTGAATCCAACGAGGAAGGACTGGTCTTTGAGACTACATGATTCATTGTGGGCATACAGAACATCCTTTAAGACTCCGTTAAGAACTTCTCACTATATGCTCGTGTTTGGGAAGGCATGCCACTTGCCAATGAAATTAGAGCATAGAGCTTATTGGGTAATCAAAAAGCTCAACATGGAGTAAAGAGCTGCTGGTGTAAAATGCTTATTGGAAATAAACGAACTGGAAGAATTCAGAACACAAGCTTATAAGAATGCTAGACTCTACAAAGAAAGAACAAAATGATGGCATGACAACAGGATATTGCCAAGGCAATTTGAGGTAGGCCAATGTGTCTTGTTATTTAACTCGAGGCTAAAGTATTTTCCAGGTAAGCTCAAGTCTAGATGGTCAAGACCCTTTGAAGTTGTGAAACCATTTGCTCATGAAGCAGTAGATATCAAGGATTTAAAAATGGGAACAATTTTCAAAGTAAACGACCAAAGATTGAAACACTATTTGGAAGGCAGTCAAAATGATGCTAAGGAGGTTACCCTATTGGCAGAGGTTTCGTAAACGTCATCACCATGGTTTGGTTTTTATATATATTAGGTTAGATGTTTTTATTTTAGTTATTTTTTATTTATTTTCCTTCATTTTAGGTTTTATCTTCCTTTTGCTGCTTTAAAAGCTTGTTGTTGAGTGGATATAGGAATTTGTTGTCAGACAGAATGCCAAGGAAGAGGACTGGCACAAGGCGATAAGAAAAATTTGGAGAGGATATTTATCTTAGCCGCCCAAGGCTTGATGAAGCTCAGCCTAAGAGGGAATTAATTTTTTTTATAAGTATTGAATTTGACCATAGCTGCCCAAGGTGAAAAGTTAAAATTCAAATTTTAACCTAATCACCTTATCTTCCCTGCGCCGTCTTATCACTTTAACCCTTATCACATCACTGTTTAATTTCCCCAAACACGCTAAACCCTTATCATTATCCTTACTCAGCTAGCCAAATTAAAAACATCATTTAAAATACTCAACCGTTTTATACCTTCATCTACTTAAACCATAACCGATTCTTAGTTAAATTTTTTCACCCTTCCTTCTATTGTCTTTATCAAGAGAGAAAAGCAAGAATTACTTCCATTTCTTTGAAAGAACCATCAGAATTTTCAAAGGTATTTTATGGCGTCTTCTTCAACACCCTTCAAGATCTTTTTCAATGAAGAGATCCGAAAAATTATGAGGAGAATTTTGCATCAAGAATCTTCTGCTATAATAAGGGGTTTGAGTTCAAGAACGACCAAATTGGGTTATTCCCTAGAGTTTGTCAAGGTGCTAAACACACATAAGTGGGAGAAATTCTGCCAAACCAATAGGGGAAGTCCATGCCAATATCGTTCGAGAATTCTATGCTCATATTATGACCAAAGACTCACCCTTCTTGATGGTGCGAGAAAAGTGTGTTCGTTTTGATGAAGGTTATATAAATGATATGTTTTCTTTGGATGAAACAGAGGACGAACACACCAAGTTTGCAGAATCTTTGGATGATGCTAAGAGGAAAATGATATTGAAGGAACTGTGTGAGGCTGGCACCCAATGGAACGTGTCATCAAAAAGACATCGAACAGTGAAACAATTGGCATTAAAGTGTCAGCCACAGGGTTGAAATCACTTCTTGATGGCAAACCTGATGCCGACTACCCACAATGAGACAGTATCGGAGGAAAGATTGGCACTACTACACTCTATCATGACTAGCCGTAAGATTAATGTTGGACAACTTATCATCGAAGAGACTTTTAAGTGTGTTGGTAAGAGCAATGGAAGTTTACTTTTTCCCTCTCTAGTCTCTACCATTTGCATACAACATGACGTGACATAGCTCGATTTAGATAGCATTCAAAAAAGTAAGGGGTCACCATAACTCCTGCCATGTGGAAATAGTTGACTGCCACAGAGGCAAAAGAGAAAGGCAAGCAAAAGACTACCAAGTCTGTGCCAAAGGCAAAGGTGCCAAAGGCAGAACTTGTGACTTCGATGATAGCTGGATCAATGGCAATGCTTTCCCAAATCTACCAACACCTGGAGATTATCCTAAAAAAGATAGAGAAAGCTGAGGAGCAGAACTCTATGTTCTGGAAGTATGTTCATGCCAGGGACTATCCCATAAAGCAAAGACTTAAAGGCATATCCGCACATACATTGCCAATGTTCCCTGCCGACCTCCTTGCCAAGGATGACATGCCAGCCAGTCCTCACTCTGTTCACACTCTGACATAACCAAATGTCACCATCCCAATCTCTCACCAAATGTCACCATCCCAATCTCTCCAGTACAAGTTGAATTCGTCAGAACGATACACCACCTAAATCCGAAGATGGAGAAATTCAAAGCCAAGCTAAGACTGCTGCCACGCCTGCAGCACCTGCCTCATCTGCTGCCACTGATATCCCTACTGCCTCTAAGCCAGTGAAGATCATTGAGAAAGTTCTCCATGACCTTGGAGCTTCTACAACTACATCGAAGCCCAGCCTTAAGCGCAAGAAGCATATGGCTCCTAGTCGAAGGAGCTTCACCAAAAGGAAAACACACGTTTCACGGCTAGAACCCTCCGAATGGGAGTCCTCATCCTCTTAACCTCCTTGCATTTCATTTCATTTTCATTCACATGTTCATACATTTTAAATTTATTTATATATATGTGTTGTTTTTATGCATTGAGGACAATGCACACCTTAGGTTTGAGGGTGTGGGTTGCCTTACATTTATTTCCATGAAATTCATGTTTATATTTTAGTTTGTATTATGTTTGCTATGTAGGATTTAAGATATGCTTACCAAACCACTAAAAAAAATTTGCCTCGTTCAATTTTATACTTGTTACCAACACTGCTAGTCTAAGAGAAGTCGTGCTATATTATCTGTCCGATAAAGAAATTGGAATTTAGAACTTCTATGCCAACAGGTTAGCACTGCCAAGTAGCTTGGCAATTGAACTCTAGTTTAGGGAACTTTAGTTTCACTCTACACTCGGTTTATATCTAGTATTTAAAACAAATTTAGGTTCGCTTGAAACTAAACTAAAAAAAAGACAAAATACCAGAGTTGAAAGAAAGAGTAAGGCAACAATGTTTTGCCAAAAGCTAAATTTTTTAGAACAATTCTCTACCTTAGGGAAAATAATTAACTTGGGTCTTCGTGGTTTGCTCCCTCTTAGTTCTCAATCCAACATAACTCTAGGGTAAAAATGTAATGGGTTAGCTTAGTGATGTAATCTGGATTAACGTGGGTATTCATGGTTTGGTCCCTCTTATATCTCATGCCAAATAGTACATGACGCGACCCTAATTAAATGCCAGCATAAAAATACCCCTGGCAAATAAAGAAAAAAACAAGAAAAATATAAATAAAATTTCTGAGTTTGGGTAGTAAAGTTGGCTAAGGGAGTAAATTAAACTTGATGCATATTGCCCGCACTTTTTATACACTGGATGACCTTAGACTAGAACTATATTGTTGCAATTGAATGTGCTTGTTTGCTTGGCATTGATGCACTGAATAACCGAGGACGGATCTAGGATAATATTTTGCTAGATGGAAGGTGTTGGAAACCATGACAATTTTTTGAGGTATTTCTCATGTTTTTCTTTTTTATAGACTTTTAAATGCATTACTTGAGTACAACCAATAAGCTAGTTTTGGGGGTGTGTTAACTCCTCAAACGTACAGTTTTTTATGTTTATTTCAAAATACTTTTGCTTGCCTTTAAGTAGATATGTTTGCATTTAGTTGTTAAAATTCATGCATTTGCATTAGGAGTTATGAGCTATTTTATTTCCAGTGTGAAGGGTTGTTTTGCTGGTTTTGGTGCAGGACACAGGCAGACAGACATGGTAGAGAGGTGCTAGCAGAGATCGTAGGAAAAGAAGCAAGAGAATTGCCGAGTAGCAGTTGGAATATATGGACCAAACAATGCTAAGCTCGGCTGGCAAATGATTGATGTCCTATGAGCTGTCAAAGTAGCCATTGGACCTTGTACACACCAGCCCTAGGATTCAAACTGGGATAAGAGGATACCGCATCTTATCCATTCGCACATTCAAAATTCAAACTCCAAATCTTATCCTAGGGTTTCCACGCAAGCATATTTAAAGGATTTCAAGCCACCACATGAGAGGGATTAGAAGAAAGGCTGCACCGTGGTAAAACGAGAAGGGACGTGGTCTGACCAACTAATACCGAGAGTTCTAGAGCAATCGAAGGGTTGCATCGACGGATCTCCTTCTTGCCCATTCTCTTAGTTTTAATTTTATTTGAATGCTGATGTTAAGATACGATAGTATTTTATGAATGGACCCCAACCATGAACAAAGCTTTTACAGTTGGTTGGGGGATTTTTTCGATGAACGCTAATTTTATGTTTGGTTTTTAATAATTTAAAAAGCCTTGGCAATATTTTCTATCTGCTAGTACTTAATTTTCTCAAATCCTTTGTCATACGACAGTTGGCATAGTATACTTATTGCACTTTAATATCTTAACAGACTTAAGGGGCAATGATCAGTTGCTAGATACTAAGGCGAGAAGTTTCGACAGAAGATGTTCAAGTAGATGAACTTACTTCGGAAGTGAGTCTACCCCTTCTGAGTAAAGATTGAAACTTAATTGAGTTAATTACTGAGAAGCTTCACTATAGACATATAGTGGTTTTATCATGGTTAACTTAGGGTTTTTCCATTGACAGAGGCAATACTACCTTGAATCTACTCGGCAATAAAACCAAGGTAGGATATTATTAAAAGCTGGCATAAGTAGCGTGAAATTCAGCATCCATTGCCAACGCTCATCATTCAATTGAACATTTTTGTTGCCAGACTATTTTCATTTTCCACTATTTTATTTTTGCTATCTTTCAAGCAAAAGTCCCAATCATTTCAAACACTTTTTACAAAACAAGTAAACATAAGCAAATAAGTTCTTGGTCAATCCATGTGGATTCGATACTCAGCTTACTAATGTATTACTTGCTGACCGTGTATATTTGCACGCATAAAACTCACATTGGCATTATTTTCTTACACTTTAACTCTAAATATTCAATCATTTGCCAAGAGTTAGCAAAAGTCGACAGTATCGATACCTATTGTTCTATTAAAATTCCAGTAGGTTAAAATGGTATCGGTAGTTTAGAGCCGTATCGATACCTATAGGGTATTGGTAAGGGTAGATCACGTATTGGGTATGGGTCAATGGTCAACTCATTTCTCTATAATGCCGAGTATCGATACGCTTAGCATGGGTATTGGTACCCAAAAACCAGTATCGATACTCTTGGGTGGGTATCAGTACCCACTGGGCAATCTACCCAGAAAATGCATTTTAAGTTTGAGGGGCTTAAAATTCGAGGTCTACGGCCCAATGGGCTTCTAATGTGATAAAATAAATAGTAAAATTGAGTAATCAGTTTTTAATCCTCATGTATAAGAGTAACATGAAATAACTTGGTAAATGATAACTCGATATAAATGTGACGGTTAGTGTCATGCCTTGGGGCATTTGTAATAGCTTGGCTTGGTGCCACTTACCTCTTGGTGAGGTGTATGAGTGCTTAAGGAGCATGTGTTATCTTAAGTTATGGTAAAGTAATTTGGATGTCCTAGAGTCAGTACTACGGTACTTATATAAGAGGATGTATACTTCGGGCTGTGTGAACAAGTACATTCGATGTACCAACGGGTTGAGTGATTTGGGTGCTGTTAGAAACCTATCCGTGGCTATAGTGACCCGGATAAGGTATAAACTCGATAGGCTGATTGAGCTCGAGTACCTGATTGGCTGAGTGACCTCAGGTAAAGACTACTTGTGGCTAATGTGATCCAAGTATGTCTAGTACGTATCTGTGGCTATAGTGATTCGAATATGGTCAATTTAACTCGATGACTATATAAACATGGGTAACCCGACGACTATGTGAGCACGGGTAAAGTAAGGCTTTGTTGGCCATTATGTGGATGATGTATAGATGTATTTATGTATGTTGTGTAGTTGCCATAGATTGATAACTTATGCACCCTGTGGCTGAGTGATCATGGTATAACATGTATTAACTCGATGGGCTAGATTGATAGCTTATGCACCCAAGCAGTCAAAGCTGATGTCAGCGGTCAACTAGTCAACGGTCAATGTTGATGTCATCGATCAACGCTAACGTTAACGGTCAACGGGTTGGCTCAGACAAGTTAACTCACTAAGCTTACTCGAGTGAGTTGACTCACTAAGCTAACTTAGGCAAGTTGACTCACTGAACTAACTCGGGTGAGTTGACTCGGACGAGTTAACTCACTAAGAGGACGGGTTAACAGGTTGGCAAACGAGTCAGGTCTAGACTCGGGTCAAATGGGTCAAACGGGTTAGATAAGTCGGGCTTGCAGGCTGGTTCAAGATTGAACTGATTCGATCAATTTAGTCCAGGGCCGGTTCACTGGGTCAGTCTGGCTCGATTCAACAGTCAAACTAGGTCTCACTAGGCCGATTTAATAGCCACTGTCCAGGGCGGCCAGAAATCATCCCAAACAGCGCATGAATCCCACGCGCGACCCTGAACGGTAAAAAAATGACCCAAAATGCCATTTTTCCAAATGCTAACAACCCAAACTATTATAAACAAAAAATAAAGCTGGAAAATTAACCAGAACTTTCCTAACTTACTAAAATCCACGTGACTCTGATGTACCCTTCCTAGTGGCCGCTCGATAAATAGATATATGGGTTTTGCTCAACTTGACATAGTGAAACTAATGATGACGAATGCATAAAGAATGGACAAAAAGGTGGTCGGAATCGAAGATAAATAAAATGGAAGGTTTGACCTAGGTTCGTCGAACCTTCTCGATGATCTCCACGACAAATGATGCGACACTACGCTCATCAGGTTTTGATTGTAAGGAGGTGAGAATGCCGACGATGGTGGCGGTGCAAGCCACAATTGGTGATGGGCGAGATCGGGCTGTCGAACGGTGGGGGTTAGGTGAGAGTGGTTTTGGTATTCTAAATCCCTAATCTCTAGATCTGAGGCTTTCCTTCAGGTTGGGGGTTTGAAACAACTTCTCTATTTTTTGGTATAATTATAAGACTTAATTTATTAATAATTGATGTGGAAACATAACCAATAATGGTCATTATCCCAAACGGTTAAGGCTTATGTTTGTTAAGCTGAGGGTTACGGGTTTAAACCCCTTGGTTGGCAATTTTATTCTTTCTACCCATTTTTTTAACTTTTAGGATGTTACATGAGTGCACAGTTTCGTTGGGATTACGTTGAGTAATGATATAGTTTTTGGTGGGTACATGTAACACTCATTCCCGGTCTGGTAAGATTTCAGGTCGAAAAGCATTATCGGTGAACAATACGGTGCTCGGTTTACCAAAATCGATGACTTGGACTATAAACAGTGAATTAATAATATTTTTCAATGCAAACTCATTTAAATTATAATTAGGGACCAATTAGTGACTTGTACAAGTTTAAGGACTAACTTATAATTCTTGAAAGTTTTAGGGACTTATCAAAAATTATGCTCACCAATGCGGAATTCCATACCTGATTACCTTGTATATAAAACTTCATAAGTTTTAGAGTCCATTTACACTTACAAATAACCTATGTTCGAATCAGTGACCATTTTGCAAAATTTCAAAACCAGTAACTAACTTACCTGTATCAGTACCGGTACTTAAGAGGCCGTACCAGCACGCCTTAATTAATTTCTATGAAACCTAAATATCGTATCGATACGTGATATACTATACCGGTACGAAGGATTTAGTGTCTCCGTATCGGTACAGAATCAGTACCGTACCGGTACATAATCCCTAATTCTCAAATTAATTCGTTTAATGGGTATTAGTACACCACCACCCGTACCGGTATCCAAGCTACAGTAAAATTCTAGTGTTGATTTGGCGTAACGGTACACCTATATCCATATCGATACGCCTTAACGCCTTATACCAATTTTGCATATCTGTACCGGTACGACTCTCCCGTACTAGTACGTCTGGGTTAAAATTTCCCAAAGATGCCTTGCAGTATCAGTACGACATCACCCGTATCAGTACGTCTGTACCTGTAATGTTATATTTTATCTGGTTTTTATCCAAATTAAGGGTCTTAACCATATCCAAAGTTTACCAAATTTTACCAGTAAGCTTATAAACATTCATTCTATGTGTGTCAAATTTTGTATCAATACGAATTCATTTACCATGTTTTCCCTTATTGGTGCATCTTAAGCCATTTCCCCAATTATCCAAAACATTAGCATACCATATTTCAGGTCTTGACTCTTTTAACATAGTGAACTTTATGTACATAAAAAACGAGGCTAAACTAACTTGTCTAGACCCTATGCCACCTTTCTATGAGTATAAGGACAATGTTTACATTACATGTGACTTGGTGACTTGCTTCAAAATATCCTTGCTCCGATCCTCGATCCCACTAACTTTAAACCTAAAATGCATGGAAGTGAGATGCATTAGGCTTACATAGCCTAGTAAGGTAGTCAATAACAATAACACAAATATTAATGATAACAATAACATGTATAACAATGTAAATGCATCTCAAATCATGTTTTAACAATGTTTGCAATACTTGTTTATTTTCCTTGGGTCAATATGTAATGTGGATACACGAATTCCCAACCAACATCACCAACAATAAATGGTCAATATCCTCTAACATCGCCAATAAGACCAACACTAACACATCCTGCCAACATCGCCAAATAGAGCCTTAGCTCAAGGATCGTAGTCTACTTCGTACCAACGAGCTCATGAGTTCTATAACGTGTTAATTGTATCTCATGCCCATTCGTATCCAAAGATTCAATACTTAGACCAATATCAATAACAATAGCAATAGCAATAATGATAACGATGACAATAACAATATTTCAAAACAATATACAATGATCAATATAGCCTTTCTCAATGTTTCAATGATATCAATAACGATGCAATGATTCAATAATTAACTTGACAATGTAATAAGCTTACCAAAGCTTACCAATGATACCTTTAGCAAGGTTTTCCTATATCCATACATTGGTCAACGATGATGATGCAATAAATCAATATTAAAGAATTCGAGAAAGACACCTAGCCAATCCCTAGACTCCGACTACACTCACCGATATTTCTGAGGCTTTCAAGGCTCCCGGGTGACGACTCTTTTATTCTTGAGCTTGGTAGAATTGGAAGGATTCGTGATTCTTCACCTTGATGTTCCTAAGCCGATCAATATCTATAACTTGAAATTGGTAACTTGAAGAAAAATAAAGCTTTACTAAAACTTTAATGGAGGTGTGTGCTTGGAAGAAGATGAAGACAAAGGTGAGTTTCTTACTTAAGGTTTTATCGGGTAAGTTTCTTTCCTTAATTCTTCTTTTTATTTCCCAAAGGCCAAAGCTTTCATTCCTATGAAGGAAGCCAAGCTTAACATCCCACATAGATGATGACTAATATTGAGGAGGGGCTAATCGCAAGGTTAGTCTTTCAACTTTTAAATCTTTATACTTTTGTCCCCTAACTTTCAATCTCCTTAATTTAGTCACTAAAATAGGTTTCAAAATTTACAATGAGGTTCTTAAACAATATCAATACTTAATTAGGATTCAATAACCTAATAATTGACCACTTGGTCAATGGTCAAGGCTATAGTTTGACTTTCCGGTGTAGAATTTCTAGTTGCCGGAATTAAATTTCGACTAGGCCCGGTTCTGGGGTGTTACAACTCTCACCCCTTAAGAAAAATTTGTCCTCAAATTGTACCTAAACCGATAAGATGTGGGTATTGATCCTTATGGTCTATTCCGGTTCCCATATAGCTTCTTTGACTTTGTGACTTCTCTACAACACTTTAACTAATAGAACATTTTTGTTTCGTTGTCTCTTGAATTCCCTTGTCAATACTTGCACAGGTTCTTCCTCATATGTCAGGTTAGGTTGAAGCTCTATTGATTCGGGCTCAACAACATGAGATGAGTCTGATCTGTACTTGCGGAGCATCGATACATGAAATACATCGTGAATCTTGCTCAACTCTTGAGATAAAGCTAGTCGATAAGCCATAGGACCAATTATTTCAATCACCTCAAAAGGTCTAATAAATCGGGAACTTAGCTTCCCCTTTTTGCCAAAGAAAAGAATCTTTTTCCATGAAGAGACTTTTAGAAACACTTTCACATCAACATCAAATTGTATATCTCTTCTCTTAAGATTAACATAGGCCTTTTGTCGGTCAAAAGCGGCCTTTAAACTATCATGAATGACGGTAATCCATTCTTTAATTTCTCAAAGTAAGTTAGGCCCAACATCTTGCCTTCACCGAGTTTAGACCAACACAACGACATCCTATATTTTCTACCATACAATGCTTCATACGGTGCCATTTCGATGGATGATTGATGCTGCTGTTGTAAGCAAACTCGATGAGAGGTAGGGACCTCTCCCAAGTCCCTTCAAAGTCAATAACATAGGCACAAAGCATGTCCTTCAATACTTGAATTACCCTTTTTGATTGGCCATCAGATTGAGGGTGAAAAGATGTACTGAGATTTACTCTGGTGCATAAGGCTCCTTGCAATACTTTCCAAAATTGTGAAGCAAAATGTGGATCTCGATCGAAGATTATTGACTCAGGTACTCCGTAGAGTCTGATTGTTTTATTGATGTATAAGTCTGCTAACTTAGGAAGACCGTACTCTATTCTGACAGGTAAGAAATGAGTTGACTTGGTAAAATGATCAACAATGACCCAAATAGCATCATGTTTCGTTGGAGTCAACGGTAGGCCACTGAAAAAAATCCATGGTTATTCTTTCCCACTTCCATTGAGGAAGTTCAATGGATTGCAATAATCCCGTGGGAACATGATGCTTAGCATTGACTCGCTGGCATGCAAAACATCTTGACATAAACTGTGTAATAGCCTTTTTCATACCAGACCACCAGTACAATTCCTGTAGGTCTTTATACATCTTCACTGACCCCGGGTGAACCAAGAAAGAGCTACAATGAGCTTCCTTAAGAATGTCATCACGAAGAGATTCATCATTAGGTACACAAATACTATCACGAAAATACAAGAGTCCATCAAAATTAATTTTAAAATCAAGATCGGGATTACTTTAAAGTTTGGAAACAATGGCTTGCAATTCAGGATCTTGGTCTTGCAATGACTTGATTCTCATTATAATAGTATATTGAACTTGAAGTTCAACCACTAAAGGTCGGTGTTTCCATAACTTAAAATGAGCGTAGACAGCTTGAGGAGCTACAATGCAATAACGATACTGTATTTCTAATACAATTGTCAATACTTATGATTTAATATGCAATATTGATACTTACCAGCCGAAGGCTTGCGGCTGAGTGCATCAGTAACAACGTTGGCCTTGCCCGAGTGATAATTAATTACCAAATCGTAATCTTTGAGGAGTTCTATCCATCTTCTTTGATGAAGATTAAGCTCTTTTTGGGTCAAAAAATATTTAAGTTATTTGTGATTGATGTATAAATAGCATTTTTCTCTATAGAGATAATGTCTCCAAATCTTTAAGGCAAAGACAACCGCAGCCAACTCAAGGTCATGAGTAGGGTAGTTCATTTCATGTGGCTTAAGTTATCTCGAGGCATACGCAACAACTTTGCATTCTTGCATCAATACACAGCCTAATCCCTGATGCGATGCATAACTATGCACAGTGTAGTCTTTTCCAGACTCAGGTTGGGTTAGAATCGGTACGTGAATCAGCACTTGTTTAAGCTTATCAAAACTGCGTTGTTGTTTATCGGTCCACTCGAAAGGAATATCATTCCACAAAAGTTTGGTTAACGGTGATACTATTATAGAAAATCCTTTAACAAATCTTCGGTAATAACCAGCAAGATCGAGAAATCTGCGAACTTTACTGACATTCTTTGGTGGCCTCCACTCCACTATGGCTTGAATCTTCTTCGGATCTACTTGAATACCTTCAGCAAAAATCACATGTCCCAGAAATGAAACTTGAGTGAGCCAGAACTCACCCATATAATTGTTTCTCCCGAAGGGTTTGGAACATAATGCGAAGATGGTCGTGATGTTCAGCTTGATTTTTGGAATAGATCAATAAATCATCTATAAACACCAATACAAACTTGTCAAGGTAGGGTTTAAAGACATTGTTCGTAAGATCCATAAAGGCAATCGGTGCATTGGTTAACCCAAAGAGCATAACCAAAAATTCGTAGTGGTCATACCTTGTACGGAAGGCTGTCTTGGGAACATCACATTCTTTAACTCTCATTTGATAGTACGCAGATCCTAGGTCAATCTTGGAAAAGGCGGTTGCATCCTTAAGCTGATCAAACAGGTCATCAATTCTTGGTAAGTGGTATTTGTTCTTGATGGTAAGCTTGTTTAACTATCGGTAATCAATGCAAAGGCGCATTGATCCATCTTTTTTCTTGACATAAAGAATCAGAGCTCCCCAAGGTGACGAACTTGGTCGAATGAAACCCTTATCTAACAAGTCTTAGATATGTACTTTAAGCTCGGTGAGTTCAACTGGTGTCAAACGATAAGTTGCAATAGAAATCGGGGTGGTTCCAGGTTGCACATTAATCCCAAATTCAACTTTACGTCTGGGTGGTAAATTTGAAAGCTTATCAGAAAAAACATCAAGAAACTCTTGCACGATATCTATATCTTGCAACTGAGGTTTTTCATTTCTTATAGCAGCATATAGCAATGATTTTTTAATCCTAGAGTCCATAAAAGTTACACTTTCCTTTCCAAGACCTCGAAGATACAATTTCTTCTTCGAACAATCCATCGAAGCTTGATGCTCTCTGAGCCAATCAAGCCCTAAAATTACATTAAACTATTGAATAGGGAGGGCCATGAGATTGGCCGAAAAAGGTATCTCTTGTATCATGAGGGGACAATTCTTACATATTAACCCAACTACTACATTATCCCCTAAAGGATTGGTTATGGTGATTTTGGAAGCTATAGGTTCGTATGTCAACTTAAATCTTTTAATCAACATAGTACTTATAAAAGAATGAGTATACAGTTTAATAGTTCATGCTATAATGTTTGGATCCCCATCTCTGTTCCTCTCGTGATAAACTTGAGCAGAAGCTTTAAATTCTTGTCGGTTAGGAGTTCTTGTAGAGCCAACAGGTCTTCTAGAAGCTCACGATGTAACTTTTTTTGCCCCTTACCCCTGAAAGACTGAGCAGGGGACGAAAGAATTACCGGTGCTGAAGACTTAGAAGCATTCATCGGACAATCTTTGATGTAGTGACCTTGCTTACCACAAAATAAACATGCTTCGGATTGTCCATGTCATTGCCCCATAGATTGCCTCCTTTGACAAAAATTACAAACAAGGTATTGTGACTCTTGTCTTGAACCTTTGACACTCTCAATAAAGGTTGTTCTCGCAACAGATTGAGACATGGTTTACGGTTTAGCAAAATTGCCTGATTGGGATAATTGTTGATGATACTATTACTTGAATCCCTGTTGTTTTCCTTTCGTTATGATAAAGGTGAGCGAGAATCATCACGAGGCTCTTCTCATATCGAGTCAGCCCACTAAACATCTGCGACCTCTGGAAAATTCAGCAGAGATTGCTCGATTTGCAGCTCTTGGAAATCTGTGATTTCCAAAGTACTGAATAAGGGTTGAAGCTCATCACTCAACCTAGCTACAAATATTCTGCACTTATCTTATTCTTTCTTAATGTACTCAGCTCCGTATTTGCAATACTTGCAGAAGTCATGGATGTACTGCTCCACTGACCTCCCACCTTGCTTAAGATGCAGAAAAATATCTTGTCTTTCTGCCAAGTAGTATTCACTGATATACTTCTTCCTAAACTCACGCAGGAAGAACTCCCAGTTCACAACTTACTCGGGAGCGGTAAGTATAGTGGTCTCCCACCAATGTAAAGCCTCGTTTGCCAACAAGGCCAAGGCGCATTCAAGCTTATGCTCATCTGAACATTGTAACTTCTTGGTTAGAATTCTTATCGTGATGTCCAACCAATGTTCCACTGCTTCAAGAACCTCACCGGCCTTACTTGTAAAGGTAGTGGCTCGGTGTTAAGCTAATTTATCAATAGAGGCTCAGCTTACAGAAGTAGCAGCTATAAAGGATTGTGCAGACTGCTCGGACTTAAGAGTAGCCATAAACTATTTGAACATCTCAGTCATGTTATTGTAACACTCGAATTGAGCAGTCTGCAGTATTGGTTCATGATTCCATGGCTCTTGTGGAGGAATTTTTGGATTCGGAGGGTTTTCCCCTTTTCTCCTTGCCATTTGACGAGGAGCCAGTAGTATGCTCAACTTTTTCGTGAGCTTTATTGGAGTCAGACATCATGTACTATAAAAGGAAAATGGATCGGATCAATAGCAAGTCACAATATAGACAAAATAAACTCCTAAGTGGCATATGCAATGCAATAAGAATAAAATAGACTTTATTTTAGTCCTAAAATCGACTAAACTCTAGCTCTGATACCACAAATGTAACACCCTTTTCCCAATTTGGTAGGATTTTGGGTCATAAAGCGTTATCGGTGAACAATACGATGCTCGATTTACCAAAATTGGTGACTTGGACTATAAACAATGAATTAATAATATTTTTTTGATGCAAAGCTTAACTATGGTCAATGCAAACTCATTTAAATTATAATCAGGGACCAATTAGTGACTTGTGCAAGTTTAAGCACTAACTTGTAATTCTTGCAAATTTTAGGGACTTATCAACAATTATGCTTACCAATGCGGAATTCCATACCTGATTACCTTGTATATAAAATTTCACAAGTTTAAGGACTAACCAGTAACTAACTTACTTGTATCAGTACTGATACTCAAGAGGCCGTACTGGTACGTCCCTTAATTAATTTCTTTCAAACCTAAATATCGTATTGGTGCGTGATATACTGTACCGGTACGAGGGATTCAATGTCTCTATATCGGTACGGGACCAGTATCATACTGGTACGCAATCCCTAATTCCCAAATTAATTCGTTTAATGGGTATCGTTACCCTACCACCCATACCGGTACCCGAGCTAAGTAAAATTCCAGTGTTGATTTAGCGTATCGGTACCCCTATATCCGTATCGGTACGCCTTAATGCCTTATACCAATTTTTCATATATGTACCGGTACCACTCCACCCGAATCGATACACTTGGGTTAAAATTTCCTCAAAGATGCCTTGCGGTACTAGTACGACATCACCTGTACCGGCATGCTTGTACCTATAATGTCATATTTTATCCGGTTTTTTATCCAAATTAAGGGCCTTAACCATGTCCAAAGTTTACCAAATTTTACCAGCAAGCTTATAAACATTCATTCTATGTGTGTGTCAAATTTCGTATTAATACGAATCCATTTACCATGTTTTCCCTTATTGGTGCATCTTAAGCCATTATTCCCAATTATCCAAAACATTAGCATACCAGATTTCAAGTCTTGACTCTTTTAACATAGTGAACCTTATGTACATACAAAACGGGGTTAAACTAACTTGTCTAGACCCTATGCCACCTTTCTAGGAGTTTAAGGACAAGGTTTACATTACATGTGACTTGCTTCAAAACGCCATTGCTCTGATCCTCGATCCCACTAACTTTTAACCTAAAAATGCATGGAAGTGAGATTCATTAGGCTTACATAGCCTAGTGAGTTAGTCAATAACAATAACACGAATATCAATGATAACAATAACATGTATAACAATGTAAATGCATCTCAAATCATGTTTTAACAATGTTTGCAATACTTGTTTATTTTCCTTGGATCGAAATGTAATGTGGATACGTAAATTCCCAACCAACATCGCCAACAATAAATGGACAATATCCTCCAACATCACCAAAAAGACCAACACTAATACATCCCGCCAACATCGCCATATAGAATCTTAGCTCAAGAACTGTAGTCCACTCCGTACCAATGAGCTCATGAATTCTATGGCATGCCAATTGTATCCCATGTCCATTCGTATCTAAGGATTCAATACTTAGACCAATAACAATAGCAATAGTAATAACGGTAATGATGACAATAAAAATATTTCAATAACAATATACAACAATCAATATAGCCTTTCTCAATGTTTCAATGATATCAATAACGATGCAATGATTCAATAATTAACTTGACAATGTAATAAGCTTACCAAAGCTTACCAATGATACCTTTACAAAGTTTTCTTATATCCACCTTGATCAATGATGATGATGCAATAAATCAATATCAAAGAATCCGGGAAAGGTACCTAGCCAATCCCTAGACCCCGACTACGCTCACCGATATTTCTAAGGATTTCAAGGCTCCCTGATGACAACTCCTTTATTCTTGAGCTTGGCAGAATTAGAATGATTTGGTGATTCTTCACCTTGATTTTCTTGAGCCGATCAATATCTATAACTTGAAATTGGTAACTTGAAAAAATAAAAAGCTTTATTAAAACTTTAATGGAGGTGTGTGCTTGAAAAATGATGAAGACAAAGGTGATGTGCTTGCTTAAGGTTTTATCAGGTAAGTTTTTCCTTAATTCTTTCTTTTTAATTCCCCAAAGGTCAAAGGTTTACTTTTTATGAAGAAAGCCAAGTTTAACATCCCACGTAGATGATGACTAATATTAAGGAGGGGCTAATCACAAGGTTAGTCCTTCAACTCTTAAATCTTTATACTTTTGTCCCCCTAACTTTCAATTTCCTCAATTTAGTCACTAAAACAGGTTTCAAAATTTACAATGGGGTCCTTAAACAATATCAATACTTAATTGGGATTCAATAACCCAATAATTGAACACTTTGTCAATGGTCATGAGTATAGTTTGACTTTTCGGTGTAGAATTTCTAGTTTCCGAAATTAAATTTTGACTAATCCCGGTTTTGGGGTGTTACAGTACCGTTTGATATTTTTGGTAAATATGAGATCTAGATGGAAAGTCTACTTGGTTTGTTTGTGAGTCGGTCATATGACACGGCGGTATGTACATGTTGCCTCGTAGCACAAGATTCAAGGATTATGATAAAACCTTATCCCTTGGTGGGATATCATGCGATGACAGATCTGAGTGTTGGTACAAATTATGTATTCTCCAGACATGCGATAGTTTGGAGCATAAGACTCTTGCATGGACTGAGTCTTTGTGAGCTATTTTAGTTGCTCATAAGAGTTATCATGTTGAAGTTTAAAGTAAGTGCTTAAGGCAAGTAGAGTTTCCATCCAGAAGTCACCACGAGAGGGATCGCTTTGTTTGGTTACAACGGCTGTGTAACCTTATGTTCTTTTAGATTGTGTAAAGTGATGAAAGATTTTGTGTACAACAATCTTTTGAGTTCTATAGTATAAGTTAAGTTTCTTTGATGAAGTATTCTGTAATGTAGCGAGCAAAGACAGATTCTTTCTACGAGAAAGAATCAGTTAAAGGTATGTTTTGTATTGTAAGAAGACAAGGGTTATAGTTGACAAGTGTTGTAAGAGATTAGAGTAACGCAGCGGGATATGTTGAGAACGTTGGAGAGTTATAAAAGTTTTAGCACCTCCTCTGGTTTACCGGTATAAATTTTAAGAATAAAATTTCTTTTAAGGAGGGGAAAGTTGTAATGACATGAACTCCGAGTTAGTGAATCAGGTCTTGGGCCCTGGTTATGGTCTTTATCTTGGAAGACTAGGTAAAGGCTTTTAAGTGGGGCCCATTATGCTGGTGGAAATAGGTTTAAATTTTAAAAAGGATGGGAATAGGTGAAAAGGGGATAATGATATGATGGAAAGAGAGAGAAAAAGAAAAGTAAGAGAGAAAAGGGAAAAGTGAGAGATAAAGTGTTAGAGAGAGATTCAAACCTTGATCTACAGAGATTTAACCGTCTGTTCTAGACACCTCCGCAGCCATTGTGTTCATCTCGTCAAGACGAGTCCACCGATACCAGCGGCACCACCATCAGAGTCACCGTCAGAGGGGGCGAGAGAGAAAAAGTTATTGTTTGTTTAAATAAGGGGGTTCAAGTACTCGAAACACAAAACTGAGGCTGTTATCGTGTTCACCGACATTGAGTGAGTTGATCTAGGCATTCGTTGCTGTCGTCTGGCCACCGAACTCTGACGTACGTACCGCCACACGTACGTGGGCGACGTCCAGCTGAGAGAGCAGCTTATCCAGGTGCTAGGCTAGGCAGCTGTTGGGACGAGCCAAGCCATCCTTCCAAGCCGTAGGCTAAGCTGACCAGAGCCGGTCTACCTAGCTGGTCACCCGAGTCAGCCACATTGTCGTTGACTGCCACCGTTGATCATTAACTGGTTTTAACTTTTTTCTAGGGGGTTTCTTGACATTTTGAGTCTGATGGCATAGTCTGTTTTGCCAAATTCAAACCCGATAAGCTATTTTTATGCGTTTAACCTTGTGAATTGATTAGGGGATGCATGAAATTAGTGTTGTTTCATATTCATTGTTATACAAGGATTATTTGAGATCAGATATCAGATCAAGTGGAATAATCGGGAAGCTTATATGAGGATTTATCACATTGGCTTAAGGCTAGTACTCCTTGAAATCTGAAATACTTCATGAGCATCATAAGTGTAATTGCATTACTTGTTAGTGGTCGCAAAATAGAATGATAATGGATAAGCATGTGTTGAGACCGGTATTATGAGACTTGTATGTATTGCGATGCCTGATAAGCTTGAGAATATTTGAAACTATTATGAGCTTTAGAGATCGTGTAGGGTCGTTTGAATATTTGTATAATTATCTAAGTGGTTGATTTACATGTTGTGTCGCTCAAGATATAAATTGAAATGTTTGATAGAAATTATATTAATGGCCTGACAATTAGTAATATTCGAATAATGATTATTAAGCTGATAATTAATGCTAATTGAATGGACGAGTTAGTAAATAAACCTTAATAACTTTCATAAGCTTTAGGGATCGAATAAAGCGTAGTAAATATCAGTACGATCTTTGGCCATATTGACATGCGTTTGTGGACCGGATCAGTACAAGACGACCCTTACCGGTATTTGTGGAAATCTATAATTTCTAATAAGTAGTTTTTGTATCGGTACGCGTGTGAGTACTGATATCTGAGGGCACCATATTGATACTCATGTTTGAGTACCAGTACCCGATACGCTAAATAATCAATAAATATAAATTAAGAGTAGAAATTGATGTGTATATTAATAATTAAATTATGCCTTGATAAATAAGATAATATGAATTAATAAATATAATTAATGACAATAATTAATGTACACTTCTATGATAATTAATAACTTGGTAAATGTTGGGTGACTTGATGATAATAGAAACCGTAGGGATCTTTGGTGGATCGTGTGATGTTGTGTGTTGTGTGGTAGACTTGCCCTTGCTATGTGCTGATATAGACACCTAGGTGGTTGAGTTACCATTGTTTAGTGAGATCCGGATACCTAGTGTGAGAAAGAGTGTGTTGCAACACCATGGTTAAAGATTTTTGAATATGTGATCTAGACATCTAGTGGTACCGGACCTCATTCAAAGATGCTTGATTAGAGATTCCGAGCATGGGTGTATGTATCCCAATGCTTAGAGGTACTAGGCCTCACTGTAAAGAGTGTATGATCCTGATATTTAGTGGAACCGGGTCTCACTCCAAGTGTATAATCTTGATGCTTAGTAGGACCAGGCCTCACTCATATATTATGGTATAAAGCTTATATGCTACAAGAAGCTTATGCTTTCTTGATATGTTATATGATTTGGCGGCTAGAGGCAGCGTCATATTTATATGATATTATGATGTCATGTTATGAGTATGGTTGGGCCTTGTGTGCCATTTATGATGATTGCTATGATGAGAGCATGTGTTAGGTGACTAGTAGTAGCGCCACGTGTTTATTTATCTCTCCTTATTGCTCGTACTAGATTGCATGCTTATGTTTATGATTAACATGAAGTATAATAGAGTAGATGTGTATCACTGAGCTTTGTAAGCTCAACGCTCAAAATCGTTGTTTTCTTACGTAGGTTGATCGTCAGTTTGTAGGATCGAAGAGCACTATCAGTATGAGAATCCAGCATGCGGTGACTTCTAGAGTACGGTACTTGTGTTTAGTGGGCTATGTATTCATAGGACCTTATGTGGTGGAGTATGTAATCCTTATGTTGAAATTGTATTAATCAAATCGAAATGTTCAAAGATTTTAATTTAAATTAGAGCTCATTTGTATTATTTTGATCATTTAACTATATTTTCAACTGTTGACTTTAAATGTTTTGAGAAATACCTTGTTGGGCTAAACCCACTTTGAGAAAATTTATGGTTTTAGTTTAGGTTTGAGGCCCAAAAGTGGCATCCGTATCAAGGGTGTTACACCCTTGTTGTGAAGTTGGATCATTGTTAGATCCTTGCTTGCACTGGCTTCTGTTTTTAATTAGCTCTTATTTCAACATGATGTTTACAATGCCTTTTTACAAGATGATCTGTTGGGGGATGTTTACATGAAATTGTCTGTTGGTTTTTGTAGTCAGGGGGAGCAGAAGGTGTATAGACTGCAAAAATCACTCTATGGGTTAAACAGACATCTAGACAGTGGAACCTAAAATTAACAGAAGTTCTTTTGAATGCTGGTTATGAACAGAGTAAGTATGACTATTCATTGTTCATAATGAAAAAATGAAAAAATTGTGATTATGCTGATTTGAAGAACCTGTTGCACCAAAATTTTAAAATAAAAGATCTGGGAGAATTAAAATTCTTTCTAGGTCTTGATATTTTGAGATCAAGAGAGAGAATTTTGATTAATCAGCGCAAGTATGCCTTGAGTTAATTGAAGAATCAAGGGCAAGGGGAGCCAAACCATCTATGACTCCACTTGAGCAAATCATTAAACTCACTTCAATAGAGTATGATGGTGTTTTTCATAGTGGTGATGAGGATGAATTACTGCCAGACAAATGTGTCTTTCAGAGATTTATTGGCAAACTTACATGCCTCTTACACATACCAAACCCGACATAACTTTTGTTGTGCACCATTTGAGTCAATTCATACAACAACCTAAGAAGTCTTATTTGGACTCAGCTTTGAGGATAGTAAGGTATGTTAAAAGGAATCCTGTAATTACTAATTTTATTAGGGTCTTAAACTTGATTTTATTTTATTTATTTGTTTTTATTATTATTATAATTATGAAAATTAAAACCAAAAAAAATAAATTAATTAATTAAAGGTCAGTCCAGTTTAAATTAAATAAATAGCCCAATAATATTTTACATAACCAGTAACATATGCATCAAGCCCGTTTGGCCCAAAATTAATTGGATAACCTAAACCCTAATCTAAAATAACCTAACATACGTTCTATCTATCCTTGTGCAGCTGGATATGGTACGTCGGATCAAGAATGATCGTGTGGTCTGGATTGCCCCACTAAAGGAAACCCTAGACTATACCCTTTATCCTAGCGCCACATCTTTGCAACCATTGGATCGAAAATGCATCGGATGGTCAAGATTGACTCCCACGCACGTGCATCTTACGTCCAACTCTTCATCTCTTCCACACGTCCACGAGATTGGCGCTTCAGATGCCAGCTTTTCTCTCTGGTCCCTCTCTCTCTCGATCGGCCACCTCACACAAGAAAACAAGCAGTGAAAATGTCAGGCGACAATGGAAGTATATCATATGAATCCGACCAAAATGAAAAGGAGCGACTAATAGTTTAATTCCTAGCTATTTTTCGTATATACTAAAATGATGTAATTGCTCGGGTATAAAAAAGCCCTGAACATTTGTATTCATTCTGGGATTTTGAGCAATATGCGAGAAAAAAACAAAGTTTTCAGAGATAGTTTTCTCTCTAAAATAGCATTGCATATTAGGTTAGGGTTTACTTCCACCATTGTTAAACTTTCAGCCATCCAAACGTCTCCCGATAATGAATGTGCCCTCGTTCGGTGATAAGCCGTTGGCCTTTAGGGCTAATAGGGGTGAATCGGACGATTAAGATTTCAAAAAAAAGTTTTTGCTTTTAAAAAAATGGTTTTGAATCTGTATTTTGAAAAGAGAAGGGTTTCGATTTTGTTTTTCAAAAATCACCTTTTGAATCTAGTTTTAAAACGAGAAAATGGTTTAACAGAATGATTTTTTAGTTTTCCATGCCAGCTAGCGGCAGTCAGTAGGTAGATTATGACGATCGATCATCAGAATTTTAAAAAAATAGTGTTTGATACGGCGGAAGCTCCACAGCAGTGTTCATGTGTATTACAGGAGATTTTGAATTTTCAAAGGTTTTTTTAATTAATATGGCAAAAAAGGGCTTTTTTTTGACAATAGGGTTTTATACCCTTTTAATTTTTTAAAAACGAGTTAATACCCTTTTAAATCCCTCCATATCTTCGTATTGACAACCGAAGCCTTCATCCTTTTACAATTTTCTATGTCGTCTCTGAAATTTTCAAACTGTTTTTAATTGCATCCCTATCCTTCAATTTAATTCATTTTTAAATGATCAAATAACCTTTTTGGTCCCTTTAATTTTATTTTCGCCTTGTTTTGGTCCAGAATTCAGTTGTGAAACCCCTTTGTTGGCCCTTGTGTTTGCATACATATTTAATTTTCAGCTTTGTCTTATGTTTATTTTATTTTAATCCCTATTATCATGTTTATATTTGTTTTTTATATTCGATATATGTGTTGTTCAAATGCATGTCTTGTTTTTTAGATCGTATGCTATATGTGATATGCCATATGTATTTTTTTGTTTTCGGTTTCTGTTATCATGTTTGCTAATGTGGATGGTTTTATATTTGTTTTTGGTTTTTGCCGTATGTACATGTATGTAGTGCGTGTGATATAGTATATGTGTTTGGTCCTGCATATGTTTCCCGTATGGTATAATGTGATGTTTAGCATGTAGTTTCCTTTTTGTGTGCTTCGGTATTTGCTTTTTTTTTTACATACATATATATTCGATTCATGGTGCTTTGTTTTTATTTAATACTCATGTTGTTATTCATGCTTTTTATGCGTTTATATTTTTTATATGTCAGGCTGTTATGTTACATCCGGGAAATAAACTGTTAATGCAGCGCTCTCTTTTTCGAGAATAAACGTGGCTAGTATCTAAGATATAGGTGGTAGTCTTTTGTTTATTCCTCGAACACCGGAGGCCTTTAAAATGAACTCAAGCGTATAACCAAATTTTTATTTAATCGCCACTTAAATTTGCAAAATCCGATATTAATAAAATAATAATTGATTTGGTACCAAGTTTGGGAGTGGTAGGATGCGAACTCTTCCCCACACGTAACTGACTCCCGAAACCCAAAAGAATGAGAATCTTTGATTTATTTTTTTTGTGTCCGATCTACCTAACCAAGTGACTGATTGCGACTTCAGTTTTATTTAAAAGAAGTAAGAAAATTCCCCAAAATGAATTTTTAAAGCGAGGGATGCTTATAATTTCTCAATACGTCGCTACAAATCCAGGATAGCGTATTTTACTGGATGCCAACAGTAGCTGTGAACTCGAAGCATATTGACTCAGATTGGACATCTTGCCCAATAACAAGAAAGTGAGTTTCTGGTTTTGCGTTAAGTTAGAAAATTTATTGATTTCATGAAAATCAAAAAACAAAATACAGTAGCAAGATCTTTTGCTGAGTCTGAATATAAGAGCATGGCAGTGGTTACAGCAGCATTGGTGTGGCTGAGTGGGTTATTACGAGAACTGGGCTACGAAAGAAAACAACCAATTAAGTTGTATTGTGACAGTAAAACTACTTTGTAAATTACAACTAATCATATTTTTTATGAACGAAACAAATACATAGAGATAGATTGTCACTTTGTTAGAGAGAAGATTTAAGGTGGTCTCATCAGCACTGAATTTGTATCTTCATCAGAACATTTGGCATACATTTCTATAGAAACTTTGGGCACACGGCAACATGATTATCTTGTATTCAAGTTGAGGGTTAGAGATGTTTTCCCCCACTAACTTAAGGGGGAGTGTTAGAAGTTAAAAGTTAGTTAGATTCAATTTACTTTCTGTTTGTAAATAACAGTTTTAGTTACACAGTTAGTTAGGCTACTTAATTTTGTATATATAGCCTACTATAAATTAATTGAATTCATTCAATATAATAAAGCATTTTTTATCTCTTCTTTTATATTTTAATAATAATCTTAAAAATTACCACCTCGTATAGTATTGTAAAATCAAACGAGATAATGTGATTATAAAATTTGTTATAATAATAAAATATACCTGAACTAAACACACTGACATTATATTTTTATAATTAATTAATAACTAATCGTTTAACTCCTAAGAGTTTCTCAAGAAAAGCTTTGATTGATGTTGCCTTTTACTTACAATATACATTACATTTTGCAGGAACATAGAGCTATAAGTGTTGGATGGTTCATTTACAATCAAATTCATGCCTGCGAGAATCAAGAACGACTAGAATTCTGGTTTTCTAGACTGATCTCGGTGAGAGATAGAGCCAGAAATTTATTTAAAGTGTGTCATTTTTAACAGTATTTAAGAGGAGTTAATTATTTATAAAGGGGTGTTATGTTATTTATAAAAGAATGTCAATTATATATATTTTAATTTTTATATACAAATTATATAGAAAAATACAATTTTCAAAAAAAATTAGGCATCAACAGACATCCCAATTATCAAAGTGGTTCCGCCCATGATCACGGCGTTGCGCAAAAGAGCAAGCATGATTATCCGAAAGAAATCGTGGATGAGATCCATTGATTGGCTGAGTGGTCAAGGATGTTTATGGTGCGCCGTTGCGGTGATGTTGTTGCCTTTATAGATTGATCGGATCAATATACTAGGGTGGCCGTTGCAAGTGCCGAGTTTGTTATTGTTGCCTTATGGACGAACGGTTCTGGAAGTTCCACCACCACAGGAGCCCGTATTATTAGAACATCGATATTTTTTTATTTAATCACTGATATTTAATTTATTAATTGATTAATTTAAATTAAATAATATAGAGGCTCATTATAAAGGTAACTCTCTTAATCTAATTGTTTTATTTATAAAACATCGACGATCTTTAAAACCCCCATAAATCATTTAAAAATAAGAGAAAAGATAACATCCGGAAAGGTGAAAAAGGATAATAGTAAATCAAGATTTATGGGGCCTTTTCAAAGCAGTTTCTTTCTTGGATAGTGCATCACAGTCGGATAATATTTTACTCGCACAAGAAGTAGTTCATTTATGATTATATTTTTTATACAAACCTTTTACGTCTTCACTTATGATTATTCATTTAAAAAGAATTATTAATATATGTTTTATGTAAAATATTCTCACCCATATAGTTTGATGACATTAACTTTGAAAATTTGCATGTATCGGGCCCTGATTTGCTCGCACATTATTGATATTTGTGATGATTCAAATAAAAATATTATGCCCGAAAAGGGTTTGGGTGAAAATTTTAAGCCCATTTAAAATATGAAATATGTTTAGGCTCAAACATTAAAGACCCATTTTATAATTTTGTAATATATTATGTTATTTATCACAACCACTTTCAAAAGAAAATATAATATAACTGTATACTCCATAATCTAGTAATGTAAACATAAAACTATGTTGACTTGTTTATATTTAAATTCTAATGAAAGAAAAATAAAATATTAAATTAAAATAACATTGTTTTTTAAAGAATTAAAAATGATATGTTCATGCCTAAAATGAGCTTGGATTAGATTTACAAATACAAGTGAATCCAAATACTTTTTTTTGCATGGGAATCTAAATACAGTTTTAAACTTTTATTTGAGAATAAAATAAATTTGAACAACCATAAAATATACTTATCTAGTATATAAACCCTACCCAATCTTGGAGAAATTTATTAATTTTTTATTCTCTATCATTAAATTTATTAATTTTTTATACCTGGACAGTTCAGCATAAACATTAAACAATTCAACATATTGATTAATATAAGCAACAAGTGTTAGAAGCAATGATAAGATACATTGCACTCTCAAAATTTAAATTTTAAAAACAATTTTATTGAAAGATAGAGTTGTGAATTCCAAACATGAACCATAAAATGAATATCAACTATACCAAAATAATATTTAGATTAATATTTGTATTATAAAATATATAATATAATATAATATAATATAATATAATATATTGTAGTTACAAGATGAGTTGGACCGGACCGGACTCAAACCTTGAACATTAAAGTCCAAATTCGACCCGTGCTTTAAATGAATCTAACATTTATGTCCAATTCTATTTAACTAGGCAAATATTTTTCTTTAAATCCTCCTATTTTTCTTTAAATCCTCCTATTTTTCAAACGTATCTTTAACACTTGGACGGTGACATGTACGACGCTTGGACAGTTTTTGGTTGAACTTTGAAGGTATGGGGGCCATTTGATAGCGTAATCTTCGCCACACCCTCGACAAATTTATTAGAGACTATGCTCTAATTGCTTACTTAATTACTAATTATTCTTAAACAATTATAGTTTAATTAAAGAGATAATATCTCATGAACTAGCGTGGAAACGAAAATTTTCTACAAGCGCCTTAGTTTTAATGTTTAGGGATATAGTTTATGGGTTAGAGTGTACGGGTTTAACCTATGAACCTTGATTTTTAATTTAGGGTTTATGGTTAGAAATTAGGTTATGGTTCAAATTTTAGGTTTATAAGTTAGGGTTTAGTTTTTAGGGTAATATGATTCATATTTAGGAGTTTAGGTTTTAACCTATGAACCCTGATTTTTAACTCTAAACCCTAAATTCTAATCATACCCCCTAAATTTAAAACTCATACACTAAAACCCTTAAACACTAAACCCTAAATAAAATTCATAAACCCCAAAACTAAGACGCTTTTATAAACAAAATTTAAACGCTTGTGCATGAACTATTACTCTTAATTAAATTAATCTAGCATTAATAATCTTACCTTAATTTGCTTTGTTGACTCCCGATGATGCTGGGCCAAAAAATTGTTTGCTCCCGCGCCAATGTATGTGGGCTCAATTTCTACTTGTATAAGAATAAAGACATAATATCATAAAATGTCAAAAACGTTTGACTTAGTAATCATTTTGATCTTTATTTTTTTTTGAAGTACTTAACTAACAATGTTTTATTTTGAGTCAAAATGGTTCCATCCGTAAATAAAAACTGTTAGTTAACTAACGATAAATAATTTGAAATGACTTGAAAAAATGACACGTTAGCATAAAAATATTTTTATATTTTATATAATTTTATAAAATTATTTTTGACAAATTTTTCATTATGTCAAACCAGCACCTTTGTCTCTATGACATTGCTATGTGAGCTTGTATTATCATGTAAGTTTGTCACGTCATTTCAAGTCATTTTACCGTTAGTTGATTAACAGTTTTCATCCACGGATGTACCATTTTGGCCAAAAATGAAACGATGAATGATTAAAGTGCTTTGAACAAGGAATAGAAACCAAAGTGAATATTTAGACAAATGTTATGGACATTTTTGACATTGTGCTAAGAATAAAAGATATTTTATATAATTTTATAAAATTATTTTTGACATTTTTGACATTATGACTTGACAAAATAACACATTAGCGTAAAAAATATTTTTATTTTTATATAATTTTATAAAAAAATTGACAGATTTGTCATTCTGTCAAATCAACACCTTTGTCTCTATGACATTGCTATGTAAACGTGCACTGTCATGCAGGTTTGTCATGTCATTTTAAATCAATTACCATTAGTTGATTAACAATTTTCAATCACGGATGGACCATTTTGGTCAAAAATAAAACGACATAATTAAAGTGCTTTGAAAAAAGAATAGAAACTAAAGTGAATATCTAAACAAATGTTATGTTTGACATTATGCTAAGAATAAAAGAAAGGATTAAAATACTAAAAACATATTATTATTATTATTATTATTATTATTATTATTATTATTATTATTATTTCGTGTACGCAGTCAAGTAACAAATCAAGACACCGATCACTAGATGTGAATAAAGGTATTAATCACTGATTTTTTTTAATAAATGGGAGGCCGTAGCTATTATAATAGAGACCCCTTAAACGAAGATAGGGGGGCGAGAATATCTCTTTGGAGCTGCAACTGAAGAGCAATTGGCGGTGTATCTAAAATAAGCATCTCCGTGGGTGAACCAGCATCATATTTTGCCATAAAATCCATGGCCATATTAGCTTCTCTACGGATGTGAACAAAACGTACAATTCAGACATTGCGAAGTAAGACTGTTATGGATCTTACTAGGGAGTGCGGACTGGAGAGTGAAGGATCGGAGAGCAGCGCAACCGCGTCACCATTATCAACTTGGACAATGAGCTGATCAAAACCATGAATCCATGCTAGGCGCAGTCTTGAGAAGATGGCCCATAATTTCGATTGAAGAGAAGTAGAGTAACCAATGTCCTTGGAGTAAGCAATGATATAATTCCCTTCATGATCCCTTAGCACGCCTTCAATGGATGCCGCACCTGTAGCAATCGAGATCACCCCATCAGTGTTAAGGCACGTTCATCCTTAATCATTTTTTAAGAAGTACTAGTTTTATTAAAAAGAGTAAACACTCAAAATTATAACGAATGTTTACAACCGTAAGCGTAAATTAAATACATTGTCGCAGCCCTTTCAAGCTCAACATAAAAAAAATACAACGGAGTCGCCACCAATCTTTTTTCGAGGTGTGATTAGATCACCTAAAAACGAGTTATTTTAATAAAAATATTTTATTTTATTAAAACAACAATTTTGGTTTGTGAAAATACAAAATAAGGTTCGGGAGTCGTTTACGCGTGAGGAAGGGTGAGCACCCCCTCAGCGCCAAAAAATTGTACCTAGCCGATTATAAGTTGTCTTAATGTCGAAATTTACAAGTTCGTGTGAAATTTAAATTATTATCTATTTTTTAATGTGATTTCATTTTAACGGTCCCACTATTCGGAAACTAAACAAATAATTACCGCCAACACTTCTGGCGCTAACTCAGTTTACCCCGTTTAGTGGAACACCGCATTACAATTTATATATCCAATAAATATAAATAAAACCTGCCTTAAAAAGCATTAAAACATATTTATTTAAAATAGAAATTAATGTTTTCTCTAACTACTCTAATGTAATCATTATTAACCTATCTTAAAGATTAAGTAGTCTACATAAATTTTACCTAAAGGGTTCAAGTTTTATTAAGTTTTATTTTATTAGAGGAAACTAAACCTAGGTCGAAAAGAGAAAACTACATTAAAAATCTAATCTAAAAGATTTCTGAAATTAAATTAAGGGTAAATTAAAAAGAACATAATCTTAAAGTTTTAAAACTATCCTAAAAATCTAACTGAAAGATACTAGCGTTAGAGGCATATAGATATGGTATAAAGAGAACATATTAACTTGGAAAAATCATGCATATAGTAAAAAAAATTAATTTAAATGTGTTACCTTAAAAGAACATGGACTCTATATATACTATATAAAAATATTACATATAGAGAAATATCATATATGAAAAATTAAATATTAAAGTATAAAAAATAGTTTACATATATATATATATATATTCACACTAAGATGGTAAATACAAGAATTGTGGTAAAAATATATATATCTAAATATAATAATAAAATTATACCTTAGATGTATTATAATAATAAATATAAAAAAAACATACCAAGTAAATCTAAATCTAATATCCCAAAACATTTTAGATAATCTCGAATCGTTGAAAAATCTTTCGAATCCCCTCCATTTTTTATAAAATTTTGTAACTCTGGCGATATGGAGGAAGAACACCCGTCATTCGAGATGTGCCTCAAAACTCTGTTCACAGTGGCGGCTCGAAAACGTGGTAAGAATGCTATCCTTTTTCTCTTTTTTAAATAGAAATGAACATAAATAAAAGAAGAAAATTACCTCAAAGTTGCTTTGCTTGCTTGTTATTGCTCAGAAAATTCTTAGTGTTTACAAAGAAATGCTTAGGCTCTTATATAGCCATTTACATACCAAAGGAATAAAAAATCCCTAATTTCTATTGATTTCCATGCTTGGCTCGATTTGTCTTGATGCTTGATTCAATTCTCTTTTCATTTTAATTTGATTTGCTTGACTATTCTCTTTTCATTTTAATTTGATTTGCTTGACTATTCTCTTTCCATATTCGACTTGATTTGCTTGTTAACTTTCCATTTTTCATTTGATTCAGACTAAAATTTAGTGACTACAGGTGCCCCTCTTTGCTCATTTCGGTGAAACTTGAATAAGGCAAAGAACAAAAGGCACTAATTTTATCCAATTGAAGTGTAAATTGGTCGTTGGGGTTTGTTATCGCACTTCTATAGAGAACAAGTTGAACCTTGCTCCTTCAAACTTGAGGTAGCAAAAAGAAACTCTGGTCCTTCAAACCTGAGGACATCGAGCTGAAAATAACGAATGTTTCTCTGAAGTGATGCGGGGTGCCTTGCCCCGAAAGTAGTATAGGGTGTCTTTCGCCTATTACTCCCGTTGAAGATGTTCCTTAGGTGATAGGGTGTCGTTTAGCTATTGCTCCTGCTAAAAAAACAAAGCGACATAGGGTGTTGTTTTTCTATAACCTCATTTGAAGATAGGATGTCTTGTCCCGAAATGATAGGGTTTCATTCGCCTACTATTCTGGTTAAAGACGGTGCCAAAACGATAGGGTGTTGTTCGCATACTGCTCATGTTGAAAAACAATATGGCATAGGGTGTCGTTCACCTATGACATCTTTTGAAGATAGAAAGTCTCGTCCCAAAATGATAGGGTGTCTTTCGCCTACTATTCTAGTTGAAGACGGTGCCAAAACGATAGTGTGTCGTTCGTCTACTGCTTATGTTAAAAAATAAAACGGCATAGAGTGTCGTTCACTTATGACCTCTTTTGAAGATAGGATGTCTCATCCTAAAATAATAGGGTATCATTCGCCTACTATTCTGGTTGAAGACGGTGCCGAAGTGATAGGGTGTCATTCGCCTACTATTCCTGCTAAAAAACGAAGCAGATAGGGTGTCGTTTGCCTATGACCTCTTATGAATATAAGATGTCTCATCCCATAATGATACGGTGTCGTTCGCCTACTATTCTGGTTGAAGACGATGCCAAAGTGATAGGGTGTCATTCGTCTACTGATCATGCTGAAAAAATAAAGTGGCATAGGGTGTCGTTCGCCTATGACCTTTTTTGAAGATAAGATGTCTCGTCCTAAAATGATAGGGTATCGTTCGCCTACTCTTCTAGTTGAAGATGGTGCTGAAGCGATAGGGTATCTTACGTCTATCACCTCTTCTAAAAATGATGTAGAGTCAAAAAATAGTCTTTCGTATTCTTGTCAAAATTCAACAAATGTCATGAGTTTGATGAGCATGCTCCTAGGGATTCCTAACTTATGAATGCATGCTATGTTTCATGGTATTTTTTAATTTCATATGATCTTTGCATATTTGCTCAATTAATCCAGATGAATAACCATCTCCACTATTTCTATTTTGCATTCTCATTCTTTGTACCTTTTTGCTTCATAGAAAATATTTGATCTTTGCACATTTGACCTAGATGTTTTGTACTTTAGATTTCCAAGCTTTCATGTATCTTGGGCTTTAATAATTAACAAATCCATAGTTGGATTATCATTGTAGTAGATGCATAAATATTAGTAGATGTATAAATATTGAGTGAAATGCCTCCTTGAGTGGTCCTGAAAGCTCCAGATCTTCAGATGTCTCTTAAAGTAATATCAAGCACCTTCACCGCTTCTTGTGAGTTTTCAGATTGATTGTAGGGGAATCTTCACCTTAAATGACTTTGAATGATATTGGCGCTTTAATCTATTCCTCTCGCGCTTATCAAATTTAGGGATCTTGAATGGCATGGTTTTCTTACTGGGCGCAACTCTATCCCTATCTCATGTGCAGGTCTTGCTTGACAACATGGTCGACCTTACACTCTTCAACACATGTGTTTTTACCTTTCTCATGCAAGGTGTTGACCCCTTTCAATCTTGGGTTCAATTGTCGGCTTCTTTACTAGCGAGCCGTTTTATTATTTACTGTTGTGATGGCGAACATTTGCTCCTAGTTCCCTATATTTGGGGTCAATACTAAGAAATTTTTCACTTTTCATAAATCTACGCTAATCTACTTGTAAGATGCAAGAAAATGTTAGAAATGAGAATTTAATAGAAAATGTCATGGCAAATTTGAAAAGGAACAAAGTCAGATGCACCTAAATTCATATTCTAAATGATTCATGAATCCATCAATCGGATACTATCCCGCTTTTAGGTGGCTCTCTTTAACTCACCAACTCTCTAAATTTCGATCTTCCATCTTTTCTAATCTCAGTTAGACATTAGATGTTTGGAGGTCCTTGAAGAAAGGTTAACTCAATTAGGCAAATGTGTTCTGAAAACAAACTCCTTTTCTTATATATTCATGTGTAATCAAAAAGGTCTTTAAAGGCTTGTAATGCAGGCTAGGCTCGGGTTACAAAAGAAATGATATATAGGCCCAAATACATGTTTAAGGGTAATTAAACTAAAGATCAATCTTTATTGATGAAATCTTCATTCTTCTTTTATTCTCTTGATCACTCTAGACTGTCCACTTTGGTTTTCACCCAATAGTTCATTTCTTTCCCTGGCACATTTCTCATTTGAAGGATTTCGTACATGTTTCAAGTTTTTCGCTTATTTCAAATTTTTTTCGTATTTTATCTTCACTTCTTCCTTCTTTTTCTTCGTTTTTGTTTTTGTCATTTTCATTTTAAATTTAGGACATTCAACTTGATCTGATATGTTTTTTTCTCGCTTGAAAATAATATTTCATCATTTTTGTCCTCTAGTGTAGGGAGTGATCCTTGGTTAGGGTTAAATCATAAGAAAAAAATCAGGCTCAAAGGGGACAACAATGGATATTTTTTTCATTTTCTTATTCGTGAAGGGAAATGAAGGAATACCAAATGCCATTTCACACACAAATATCATCGAAGAGAAGCAGTCTCAATTGGTGGATGTTTAGAGTTAGCACTTCATTCAAAGACCTTAAACAACAATGTCTGAGAAGAAAATTCACTCAAAATTTGTATATGAGATCTTCTCATTTATCTTGAACACACTTTATTGCCCTTATATCTTGGGATTAGATTCAAGAATCTTTCAAACAATCAATAATAGGGGTTCTGCAAAGAACATGTATTTTGGAAGAGAAATGGATGTTTTGTATGGAATGAATGAAAAATAAAATGTTTTCCACTTGATAAAATAAAGGGAATGCATCTTTAAAACAAGTAGAATAACATATAAGCCCTTACAAAAGATTCCTAATGCTTTCGTGGGCAAAAGAAAAAAGGGTTGGTTCTAGGTATGACTCCACCATTGTTCAGGAAAATCTTCAGTTATTCAGTTGTTAAGCATTATCCAGGAAACCATGGGTGAATTTTATCCAAGCTCGACCCGTCTACATTGCGATAAGATTCTATTGTTGGAGTAGTTCAGGTTATAGTTGCTCGTCGTATTCTCATTTGTAGACTCTCTAAGTGAATGCTGGCAAAAAAAGGCATAATATATGTATTGGAAAAGTATAAAATAATGTTAAGATAAGTCTTTTACGTGCAAGTATACACGGTCTGCAAGTAATACAGCTGGTAAGCTGAGTATCGATCCCACATAGATTGACTTGGAATTCAATTGCCTTGATTGTTACTTGCCTTAAGAAAAAGTGATTTGATTTGAAGTTTGTTTTAAAAACAATTAAAAATAAAAGGAATAAAAGTAAAGTAAAGACATTGGCAAGAAATGTGCTTTAATGAATGAGAAGCGTTGGCAGGGAATGCCAGGTTTTCACGCTATTCATGCCGTATCAGCCTTTAATAACAACTTGTCTTGGCATTGTTTGCTGAGAAGATTCAAAATTAGCAAAGCCTCTCTCGATGGTCATTGCCTTAAATTGATCATGTAAAAACCCTTATATCTCTATAGTGCATGCTTTTAAATAAACCAATTTGATTAAGATCCAATTTATACTCCTAAGGGGTAGATTTCACTCCCAAAGTAAGTTCATCTACTTGAATGACTTCTCTCGAAGCTTCTCTCTTCAGTATTCAACAACTTATTTGTTGCCACCCCAAGTCTGTTAAGATATTGAGGTGCAATAGGCCAACAATGCCAGCTCTCGCTTAGCATAGTATTTAGGAAATATTAAAGTATGCTGAATAGTGAAAACATTGCCAAGGCAGATTTATTATTAAAAACTAAAACATAAAAATAGCGTTCAATGCAAACATCCCCCACCAACTATTAAATTAGTTCACGGTGAGGGGTTTAACCAACAACCCACAAACATTTTCGAAATACATCATCATTAAAAACAAAATAAATAACTTGAAAGAGAGAATGGTCTAGAAGGGGTCTCTCAATGCAGCCCTTCAAGATCCAGGCTTCTCGGCTAAGCTGGTCGAACCACCCTTCCTAGGTGCAGTCAGTTTTCAATCATCACACACCAACTCCTCACGATCCAATCTTCTTCGATCCCCAAAGTCTAGCTTGGTTGGTGTTTAAATAGGCGTGCGAGGTAGGGATATGATTAGCTCTTCAAATTTTAAATTTCAACTGCCCAAGAGATAATGGATTATCTTCTTATCCAAATTTGAATGAGAGCTGATCAGGCTAGGGCTGACGTCATACTGCCAACGCTGCCTTGGCGTCCAAGCTTGGCATGAATCTGCAAACAAGTCCTGGCACCATCTTATCCGCTATTTTTTCGGAGATTA
Source organism: Hibiscus mutabilis (assembly GCA_019671005.1). Classification (NCBI taxonomy): domain Eukaryota; kingdom Viridiplantae; phylum Streptophyta; class Magnoliopsida; order Malvales; family Malvaceae; genus Hibiscus; species Hibiscus mutabilis. The sequence continues at coordinate 13,550,902 of CM033738.1, read as the reverse complement.
TTCCAATTGCTATCTTTTCGGAGCCTGATCATTTCCTATTTTTTGGGGTCCAACAGCTTCTTGGCGAGGCATCAAGTTCACTTTTCTACCATTCGGCACTTGGCATTGTCTGGTCCATCTATGCCAACAGCACTCATCATTCTCTCTGGCTTTCCTTCATGTGGTGCTTTTCTGGGCCAAATCCTATGCCAAACCTGCAAAATTTCCAACAAAACAACCATTCATACTGGCATAGACAAAACTCTAAACTCCTTATGCAAATGCATGATTCTAAGTCCTAATACAACTAAATGTACCTAAAAACAGGCAAAAGTATTGAAAGATTGGTATTAAAAACAATACTTTTGGAGAGGTAACACCATTTCTCGAGTCTTCCACTTTTGATGGCTGCCAGTATCAACTTCATGTTCATGATCATGTCTGTGAAGCCCTCAACCATTTAAAATTTCCATGAACATTGGAGTAACCTCGTTTTCTAATAGTGAAGGTTAAACTTTGGCTGCCACATCTTGCCACCTCTGGGCATACTAGAGAAAAATCTCATTGGGCCTTTGTTCCATTCCTTGTAGTACGAGTTAGCTTGGGACCATGTCGGTCACATGCTTGTAATGCTCATGAAAGTCCTTAGATAAATATTTCCAAGTCTTTATATTGACCCGACTCAATTGGTTATACCATCGGGCAGCAGACCCCGATAGACTATCCTAGAAATAGTGGATTAGCAGTTTCTCATTTTCCAAGTGTAGTAACATCTTCCGACAATACATGATTAGGGGTGCCGAGGGGCAAGTTGTAACAACCTAAATTTTGGGTTAATTAAATGGGTCTCGGGTCCGTGTTCTGAATATTTAAGTTGGTCATTGAAATAAGAAGAATTATTTTGTAGAAGCTCATTAAATGGATTATTTTGGACAAATTCAAATAAAGATTTAAAGTGGAGTTTAGAGTAAAAATAAAGAGGATGATATATGGTTATTATTTTATTGGTGATAATGATGCTTAAATTTAAAAAGATGGGAGTAATAGAAAAGTGAAAGATGATATGATGGGGATAGAGAGAAAAAAAAGTATGAGAGAAAAAGGAAAGTGGGAGAGAATGTGAATAAAGGAGTTTTAACTCTAATCTACCAGGATTTAACTGTTAGTAGTCCACACCTCTACCCCTATTGTGTTAATCTCGTCGAGACGAGTTCGTTAGTACAAGCGGAGTCACCATCGAAGCTATCGTCGAAGGTGGTGAGAGAAAAAAAATCTAGGTTGTTGAGTTAAGGTAGTTTAAGTGCTCGAATCGAGAAACGAATGCCACCATTATGTTCACAAGCTCGAGAACAGTCTGATGGTGAAGTTTGGTCGTCGTTCGCCGCCTAAGGCTGCCACACGTGCTACTAGCCATGAGTTGGCTTCGTCTTGGGCAGTTGAAACCATCTAACCCGAGCCGAGTTGAAGCCAAGCTATTGAGCCTAGCCGCGTTGACCAAGTCGTTAACCGCGTTAATCGAGCTGTTGACTTTTTTTTAGAGACTCTACCTGGGGGTTTCTCGACATTATAAGTTTGTTGGTGCAGTCCATTTTTCCAAATTTGAACCCGATAAGCTATTTTTAAGGATTTTATCCCCTAAAGTAGTTTGATAGTGTAAAATGGCTTATGTAGTCGTATTTGTTTTATTCGAGGAATTGGTAGACTCGAATATTGGAATTAAATAGATGATTAGAAAGCTTAGGTGAGGATTTATCGACAATCGCTTAAGGTTAGTACACTGCAAACTCCTAATGCTTCATGAGCATCATAAATATGATTGTTTTACATGTTAGTATTTGCAAAATTGGTAATAAGGAATATGCTTGTTTCGAGACCGATACCATGAGACTTGATATATGTGTGATGCATGATGATATTGTGAATCTGATAAGACTCATGGAGTCTTTAGAGACCTTGTAGGGTCGTTTAAGATGCTTGTATAATTGTTTGATTTATTGATAATTGTGATGTTTTATATGTTTGCTCAAAATGAATTAACGTTATTCGATGAAAGTTATGCTTAAGGGATAAATACCCAATTAAATGATTATTAAGCCGATAATTAATAATAATTAAATGAATATATTAGTAAACAAACCCTAACAACTTTTATAAGCTTTAGGGATAGTATAAACCATTGTAAGATTGTAATTTGAGAAATTGTACGAACCCGTGAATAAGGTATCGGTGTGAGCTTTGGTTGTACTAGTATGCGATTGAGGAGCATATTGGTATAGGTCAACCCGTACCGGTACTTGTGGAAATTTAAGATTTCTAGTAAGTAACATCTGTATTGGTACGCGTGTGAGTATTGGTACCCACTAAATAGAATAGTCTATAATGCTTATAAGAAGATGGAAATTAACGTGGGATGTTAATAAGATAATATGGATTAATAGAAATAATTAATGAGGTTGATTAATGTACACTTTAATGATAATTAATAACTTGGTAAACGTTGGGTGACTTGATGGTAATAGCAACCGTAAAGATTCTTAGTGGATCATGTGATGTTGTGTGTTGTGTGGTAGACGTGTCCTTGCCATGTACTGATGTGGACACCTTGATGGTTGAGTTACCAATGTTTGGTGGGATTTGAATACTTAGTGTGAGAGTGTGTGTTGCAACACCATGATTAAAGATTCTCGAATGTATGATCCCAATGCTTACTGGTCACGGGTCTCATTCGAAGATGCTTAATAAGAGATTTCGAGCATAGGTGTATGTATCCCTATACTTAGTGGCCGCAGGCCTTACCGCATAAAGTGTATGTATCTCGATGCTTAGTGGTCGCAGGGCTCACTCCTATATTGTGGTATAATGCTTATATGCTATGAGAAGCTTATGCTTTCTTGCTATGCTATATGATTAGGTGGCTAGAGGTAGCGTCATATCTATATGATGTTATATTGCCATGTTATGAGTATGGTTGGGCCTTGTGTGCCATGTATGACGATTACTTTGATGAGAGTACGTGTTTAGGCGACTAGTGGTAGCTCTATGTGTTTATTTATCTCTTCTTATTACTCGTAATTGCTTCCATGCTTATGATTAGCATAAAATATAGTAGAGTAGATGTGTACCACTGAGCATTGTAAGCTTAGCGCTCAGAATCATTGTTTTCGTTCGTAGGTCGATCGTCAAATCGTAGGATCGATGAGCACTATTAGTACAAGATTCCAGCATGTGGTGATTTCTAGAGTACGATACTTGTGTTTAGTGGGTTGTGTATTCATATGACCTTTCATGATGGAGTCTATAATCTTTATTTTTTGAAATTGTATTAATCAAATCGAATATTCAAATGTTTTATATTTAAACTAGAGCTTCTTTGTACCGTTTTGATTATTTATCTATATTTTCAATTGTTGGTTTAAATATTTTTTGAGAAATACCTTGTTGGGCTAAATCTAGTTTGAGAAGTTTTATGGTTTGGGGTAGGGCTTGAGGCCCAAATATGATATCTGGGCCGAGGGTATTATATTTAGTTGTATTAGAGCTTAGGTTTAGCCGGTTCCTAGAAACCCTGAGGGTAGTATAAGTGTTTTAGTAAGGTGTCTAGTTAATACAAACCCTTAAATTAAAGTTCATACTCTTTAAGACTAGAATCTTGATGGTGCGTTCAATGTTACGATGCTAAGATGGTTATGATCGTGGCTGAGAGTGACCACGTTAAATGTTGAGCTGCTCATGGAAGAGATTTCAAGAGCGAGGATGCCCTAGATTGTTGAGATACGAGTTAGCTGAATGATGCAAGAGTCGAGGATGCGTCATCCATCCACCACCTAAATAGTATATTTATTGTGTGTTGTAGTTGCTCTGAAGCCTTCAGATAGATTATAAAAGGTTGTGGCAAAGAATCTTCATCGTTATGCATGAATAACGTTTGAGATGTGGGTATGGATAACCCATTATTGAAATTAATCAGTAGATGTACATTGGTTAGATGACCCTTTGTTCTCTTAAAGGGAGTCTCGTTGATACTTGGGAAGTATCATTGCCCTTTTCAAGGGATTTTCTCAAAGATAGTGGATTCAGGATCCACTAGTTCTTTAGAGTATGGCCGAAGTTAGATGTTTTACATGTTTGAGAGATCTACCTTCTTGGGAGTTGCTACACCTTGGAAATTACTTTAGTTAACCAAACGTGATACTAGCCAATAATGTCGAGAGTGGGTTCGAGGCTTTGAGACCTCGAGGGAACCCAACCTTTGAAAATGAGAATGTTGAACCGTTACCCTTCTATCGAGATTTTTTTGTGGTTGTTTAGAGAATAGCACAATAGGGTTGTGGGACATATTTGAATGTTTGGCAGGTGCCAATGTGTGTAGTTTGATTCTCGAGAGCTTTCAGACTGTCAGAGTGTTTGTTTATACTTCTTGGAGGAATTGTCAAGACCATGAGTAGATGTTGAGGTAAGACTGAGTTGGACGTTGGTGTCCATATCCCTTGTCAAATGATACCAATCCAGTTGTAAAAGTCAGAGGTTTAGTTGCGAAGGCGCTACTCGAATGAGGTTTCTTTTGTTTGAGTGTTTTGCCCAAGGGAGAATCGGACTTATTCGCTAGTAAGAAGTTGGTTCATTGATGTAATGCTTAAACCATTGATATCTTGTTAAGTGACAATGAGAGACTGTTACATGTGTCCTAAAGTGGATGACTCATTTAATCGATTGTGAAGTACCCGTGTATTTTTTTAGATTGGTTCGAGAATAAGATGGTTGTGGTTAAAATGTTAGAGGCTTGTAGTTTCAAAATGAATTTTTGAATGATGATTTCTTTCTTTAGGGAGTGTCATGGTAACATTTGATGTCTATAGTGACGTTTGAGGTGTTTCAGCGATGATAAGACAGGGACCACCGTGTTGCCTCTCGAATGTAAATTGATGTTTTGTGTGACACGTGTGAATGTATAAGGAATTTAGAAATATGAGCGTTGACAAGATAGTTATCTTAATGACCTTGTGTGTGGAGGAGAGGTTGGTTACCGTGTAATCATTTAAGGAAGCAAGGGTTTGAGACTTCGTAAATGCTTTTGGTTTGTATCATAGTTTCCTTAGAATGAGCTGAGGAACATTGAGGGAGATCCGAGCTACGTGAGACTGTTTTATTGTGACAGTAGAGCTAAATCGATTAGAGTCAAATAAAATTTCAAGATCTTTGAGGATGTTTTGTTGTTTTGGAAGGGTTGTGTTTATGTATAAGAAGAGAGAAGGGAGTGCCTACCCCAATAGTGTAAAATTATGGGTACTTGATCTTTAAGGAATATGAGATTTGGACAACGATGTGAGTGGAAGTAATTGAGAACTGTTGACAATGTGTTTTATTAGTTAATCTCCAAGTTGATGATTGGGTAACTTTGGAAGCCGCGAGAAATAGTCTCCAATTGCATTTAAGAGGGTAATATTATGATTAAATTTAGGTTTGATGGTTTTTAATGAACTTTGAGATCTTGTTGTGGGTGTTTTAGAGAAAGATATATCTAGGAAAGAGATTATTCCCATATTGTATAGTGGTCAGTATATCGTGAATTTTGAGAGTGATAGTCTGTACCAAACTTTCGCCACGTATATTGGGATGCATTGTAGAATCGTGTGTTTGAGATAGTGATAAGTATTTGACTTGCCATCAGTTGGGAGTCAAACATTGAGTTCTTCATAGTTGTTTTGATGCTTTGATGTTTCTTAGTAGAAATTAAATAGATGACCATGAGACTTGTAAAGGATTTGTAAGCGCATAGTTTTGGTGGAATTTTGTTGAGTAATGATATATTTCTTGGTAGGTACCGTTTGATATTGTTTGGCAAAGGTAAGATCCAGATAGAAAGTATGCTTGGGTTGTTTGCGGGTTGGGTTGTACGACACTATGGTGTATGCATACTACCTTTTGACATGAGATTTGAGGTTTGTGATGGAACCTTATCCCTTTGTGGGATTTCATACGATGGCAGATCTGAGTGAGGGTACAGATGATGTGTTTTCCAGATATGTTATAGTTTTGAGTGCAATACTCTTGCGTGAACCAAGTTAATAGGGGTTGTTTTAGTGGTTTTTGATGTAAAACATACCGAGATCTAAGGTCAGTCTTGAGACATGTATAGATATCTTTTGCTTTAAGAAGTCTCGCACCAAGTAAGCGATGATTTTGATAAAGAATATCATCGGAGTTAGATTCTTTTTAGGGAGTAGCCACGAGATGAATCATTTTATTTTGGTTGCAACGGCTGTGTAACCTCTTATTCTTTTAGATAATGTAGAGTTGTGGAAATATTTTGTTGTGCATTAATATTTTGGGTTCTACAGTATAAGTTAAGTTTCTTTGATGAAGTAATTGTGTAACGTTTCTTTCATGGCATCGTTGGGTTTGTACCGTTAGAAAACAAGGGTCATGATTGATAAGTATTGGGAGAGATTAGAGTAGTGCAACGGGAAATCATTGAGAACGTCGAAGAGTTGTAAACGTTTGAGCATATTCGTTGGTTTATGAATACAAATTTTGAGGATGCAATTTCTTTTAAGGATGAGAGAGTTTTAACGACCCAAATTTTGAGTTAATTAAATGGGTTTAGGATATGGGTTTCAAATATTTAATGTGGTCATTAAAATAAGAGAAATTATTTTATGGAAGCTCATTAAATGGATTCTTTTGGACTGATTAGAATAAGGATTTAAAGTGGAGTCTAGAGTAAAAATAAAGAGGATGATATGTGGTTATTATTTTATTGGTGGTAATGGTGTTCGAATTTAAAAAGATGGGAGTGGTAGAAAAAGTGAAAGATGATATGATGGGGGAAAGAGAAAAAAAAGTAATAGAGAAAGAAGAAAGTAGGAGAGAAAGTGAAGAAGGGAGTTTTAAACTCTGATCTACCGAGATCTACCCATCCGTTGTCGACATCTCCATCGCCATTATGTTCATCTCGTCGAGACGAGTCTACCTATACCAGCTACATCGCCATAGAAGCTATCGTTGGAAGGGGTGAGAGAAAAACAATTTGATTTGTTGAGTTGGCGTAGTTTGAGTGCTAGAATCGAGAAACAGAGGCTACCATCGTGTTCACCAGCTCGAGAATAGTTAGCTGGTGAAGTTTGGTTGTCATCTGCTGTTGGAAGCCTGCCACATGCACCACACGAGCCACATGCCCTGTCGGCCGCGAGTGGGCTTCATCTTGGGCGGTTAGAGCCATATATGTCGAGCCGAGTTAGAGTAGAGCCGTCGAGCCGTGTTGACCGAGCTATTGACTTTTTTAGGGGACTTTACTTGAGAGTTTTTTGACGTTTTAAGTCTATTGACACAGTCAGTTTCGCCAAATTTGAACCTGGTAAGCTATTTTTATGCATTTTATCCCCTAAAGTAGTTCGATAGTGTAAAATGGCTTATGTAGTCGTATTTGTTTTTTTTTCGAGGAATTGGTGAACTCAAATATTAGAATTAAATATATGATTGGAGAAGCTTGGGTGAGGATTTATCGACAATCACTTAAGGTTAGTACACCTTAAACTCCTAATGCTTCATGAGCACCATAAATGTAATTACTTTGCATGTTAGTATCTGCAAAATTGGTAGATAATGAATATGCATGTTTCGAGATCGATAGCATGAGACTTGATTCTGTGTGAGGCATGATGATATTATGAATATGGTGAGACTTATGGAGTTTTTAGAGACCGTGTAGGGTCATTTGAGATGCTTGTATAATTGCTTGATTTATTGATAATTGCAATGCCTTATATGTTTGTTCGAAATAAATTAATGTGATTCGATGAAAGTTATGCTTAAGGGATAAATACTCGATTAAATGATTATGAAGCCTGTAATCAATAATAATTGAATGAATGCATTAGTAAACAAACCCTAGCAACTTTTATAAGCTTTAGGGATCGAATAAATCGTGGTAAGATCGTAATTTGAGGAATTGTACAAACTCATAAATAGGGTATTTGTACGAGTTTTTGCAGTATAGGCACGCAATTGGGGATCATATCTATACGGGTCGACTCGTACCGATACTTATAGAAATCTAGGATTTCTAGTGAGAAACATCAGTATCGGTACACGTGTGAGTATCGGTACCCAAGAGTACCTTATCGATACTCGTGTTCAAGTACTGTACCCACTAAATGAAATAGTCTATAATGCTAATAAAAAGATGAAAATTGATATGGGATGTTAATGAGATAATATGGATTAATAGGGATAATTTATGAAGATGATTAATGTAAACTTTCATGATAATTAATAACTTGGTAAAAGTTGGGTGACTTGATGGTAATAGCAACCGTAGAGATCCTTGGTGGATCGTGTGATGTTGTGTGTTGTGTGGTAGACGTGTCCTTGCTATGTGCTGATATGTACACCTAGATGGTTGTGTTACCATTGTTTGGTGGGATTTGGATACCTAATGTGAGAAAGAGTATATTGCAACACCATGATTAAATAGTTTCGAATGTATGATCTTGATGCTTAGTGGTCATGGGCCTCATTCGAAGATGCTTGATGAGAGATTTCGAGTATGGGTGTATGTATCCCAATGCTTAGTGGTTGCGAGACACACCCTATAGAGTGTATGTATCCCGATGCTTAGTGGTCACAGGCCTTACTCAGAGTGTATGTATCCCGATGCTCAGTGGTCACAAACCTCACTCTTATATTATGGTATAGTGCTTATATGCTATGAGAAGCTTATGCTTTCTTGCTATGCTATATGATTAGGCGTCTAGAGGTAGCGTCATATCTATATGATGTTATATTACCGTGTTATGAGTATAGTTGGGCTTTGTGTGCCACGTATGATGATTGCTTTGATGAGAGCATGTGTTTAGACGACTAATGGTAGCTTCACAAGTTTGTTTATCTCTCCTTATTGCTCATACTGACCTGCATGCTTATGTTGTGATTAGTATAAAGTATAGTAGAGTAGATGTGTACCATTGAGCTTTGTAAGCTCAGCGCTCAAAATTGTTGTTTCCGTACGTAGTTCGATCGTCGGTTCGTGGGATCAAAGAGCACTATTAGTACGGGATTCCAGCATGAGGTGCTTTCCAAAGTATGGTACTTGTGTTTAGTGGGCTATGTATTTATAGCACCTTATGTGATAAAGTCTGTAATCCTTATTTTTTGAAATTGTATTAATCAAATCGAATGTTCAAATGTTTTAAATTTAAATTAAAGTTCCTTTGTACCGTTTTGATTATTTATCTCTATTTTCAATTGTTGGCTTTAAATATTTTTGAGAAATACCTTATTGGGCTAAACTCAGTTTGAGAAATTTTATAGTTTTGGGTTAGGCTTGATGCCCAAATGCCATCCGGGTCAAGGGTGTTACATAAGTGGTCCCACATATCTTTCAAACTCTGGGGTCTTGAACTTTGGTGGAATTACCAAGTCAAACACTAGGATCTGATCCTTGGGGTCTATGCCACCATAGATGTTTTCTCCTTGCAGAGCCCTAGTGATCCCTTCAAGCTTATCAAAATGGCCTTCTAACTTTTTATCAACCATGTTTACCATTTCATCGGGAACTTCATCTTTTTGAATTTCTCCGTGATTGAATACAGATTCAACTAGGACATTAGCAAGTGACCCACTGGTTTAAAATTGGGTTATTTCTTTCAGTGGAAATACCCCATGTTAGACCTTTGAGTGAGCATAGGTGACTTCGGGTTTGTGCGACAAGACATCAATTGCCTTGATTTTCTTTTCTCTTTCTGGGTCTTTGAACCCCAACATAGCGTCTATCTGACTAACTGTGTTTCTCTGAGCTTGTGCAATTTATTCCTTCAAGTCTTTTTCTATCTTATCAAGCTTATCTTGGGTATTCTTGTGGTTTATTTCTAGAATTGTCAATTTGTCCTCTGTAGTTATGGCTCTGGTTTGTGAACGAGTACTGTATTTGTGCAGAATCTTTGCTATTTGAATAAAATTTTCATAATTAATCTTTTATTATATGCGTATGTGTGCAATGATCAAAACATAAACTAATGTATACATAATGCAATGAAATGCATGAATGCAAGAAAAAGGGAGTTGGTTTTATAAATAGTTGCTCTAGAAGTAGCTTTTATTGGATGACAAATATCCTTATTATAAAAGATGAAGATACGTTTTACGAATACGCCTCAGGCCGAGCACCCAATTCCTTTATTTCTTCAATCAGCCACAATAGTCTTGGTCCTACTTCCCCTGTTGGCCTAACATACGGACGAAGAGATGTAGCTTCTTTAGCTAGCATCATCACATGCTTAGCTATGTCTTAAACTTGGGACATGGCACTATTGTCAAACTCATCCCGCTCTTGGGACCTTATGGCATTGTCCCAAAGCCGAGTGAAATAGTAATCATCTCATCTTCATTGGCATCTTCAAGAACCAAAATCTTCATTCTATAATAACTGCTTGGTTGCATAGTCAAAGTGGTCCCATATTACTCACAGCTCATGCACATCATTTTGCTTGACAATGATGTGAGCATACTCTGAGTTTCTATCACGTGATCAACTGACAAACTATCCTCATTTGCCCGACGGTTGACCTCAGACCAATGATGTCAATCTGCATTGTCTTCTTCTTTCTTGAGGTACCTTTCATCCATGGTAAAAGCTTTTTTTCTAATCGAGCAACGGACTCTAGAATCAACCCCTTTTAAGTATGCAATGTGGATGTAAGAAACAAATATGTAAAATAAAACAAGACAATAAAAAGAAAGGATTAATACCTTCAAAATAACAGAAATAATGCATAAAGGTAAAAAATAATTTCATTGTTCGAATAATAATTGGGAAGCGCATTCCAACATTTCTAGAGACGTCTCCACGAATCATTCTCACGAAATAATTTTGACTGAATTCTAATTATAGGGTATTCCGTGTGGCTCTATTGGGGTATGCTCCTAGATACACACAAAGGTTTGGTTCTAGAAAGGTCCCCGAGCTGTCCTCGCTCTCCCTACTAAGGGTAGCAAGGACCTTGATTCTCACCTATTATAGGCTTTTAGAAGTCAAGTTTAACTCAAGGGGATCTATTTTTCTATGCCCATACGGAGAATCAGTATTCTCACGAAGACAGGGCATATGAGCCCCAAAGGTACTTGATACACCCATACGGAGAATCAATATTCTCACGAGAGTAATAGCATTTTCCCTTTCACTTAAACGAACAGGATGAAGCTCGGTGTAGAGCTTGTATTGCCAAATTTTAAAATGAGTAAAATGAAACCACATTCATAAATGGATAATTAAATTAAATCTTACACGAACTTTAGCAAATTTCGGCAATAAGACAAAGTGTAATCGGCTCGTAGCTAGACTCTCTTTTTGTAAAAATAAAAATTTCTCCAACGGAGTCACCAAGCTGTCACAACTCTTTCAAGCTCAACATAAAAAAACAACAGTCACCACCAATCTTTTTTTGAGGTGTGATTAGATCACCTAAAAAGGGTTATTTTAATAAAAATGTTTTATTTTATTAAAACAACAATTTTGATATGTGAAAACACAAAAACGGGTTTGGAAGTCAGTTACGCGTGGGAAAGGGTGATCACCCCCACAGCACCCAAAAATTGATACCTAGCCGATTACAAGTTGTCTTAACGTCGGAATTTGCAAGTTCGTATGAAACTTAAATTATTATCCATTTGTAAATGTGATCTCATTTTACGGCCCCACCATTCGAAAAGTAAACAAATAATTACTGCCAACACATCTGGAGCTAACCCAGTTTACCCTCATTTAGTGGAACTCCGCATTACAATTTTATATCTAGTAAATATAAATCAAATATGGCATAAAAAGCATTAAAGAACATATTTATTTACATTAAAATTAATGTTTTTCCTAACTACTCTAATTTAATTATTATTAACCTATCTGAAAATTAAGTCTAAATAAATTTTACATAAAGGGTTCAAGTTTTATTAAGTTTTATTTTATTAGAGGAAGCTAAACGTATGTCGAAAAGAGAAAACTACATTAAAACTCTAATCTAAAATATTTATGAAATTAAATTAAGGCTAAATTACAAAGAACCTAATTTAAAGTTTTAAAGCTATCCTAAAAATCTAACTAAAAGATACTATCATTAGAGGCATATATATATATGGTATAAAGAGAACATATTAACTTGGAAAAATCATGCACATGGTAGAAAAAATAATCTAAATGTGTTACCTTAAAAGAACATGGACTCTATATATACTATATAAAAATATTTTATATAAAAAAGTAGAATATATGAAAAATTTAATATTAAAGTATAAAAAATAGTTTATATATATTCACACTAAGATGGTAAATACAAGAATTGTGGTAAATATATATATAGTGAAATTAAATATAATAATGCAATTATACCTTAGGTGTATTATAATAATAAATATAAAAAACATACCAAGTAAATCTAAATCTAATCAGCCAAAACGTTTTAGATAATCTCGAATCGTTGAAAAACTTTTCGAATCACCTCCACTTAAAAAAATTGTAACTCCGGCGATATTGGGGAAAAGCACCCGTCATCGGAGATGTGGCCTCAAAACTCCGTTCACGATGGCGGCTCGGAAACGCGGGTGAAAATGCTATCACTTTTCTCTTTTTTAAATCAAAATGAACATAAATAATAGAAAAAATACTTCAAAGTTGCTTTGTTTGCTTGTTATTGCTCAAAAAATTCGTAGTGTTTAGAAAGAAATGCTTAGGATCTTATATAGCCATTTACATACGAAAATTACAAAGGAATAAAAATTTTCTAATTTCTATTGATTTTCATGTTGGCTCAATGCTTGATTCTTTTCTCCCTTTCATTTTAATTTGATTTGCTTTACTATTCTCTTTCCATATTTGACTTGATTTGCTAGTTGACTTTTCATTTTATTTGATTCAGGCTAAAATTCAGTAACTACACACATAATTTGAACACTCTTTATAACTCTTGACATACTAAACTAGTCACCTGAGATCATAAAGGACCATATAAGGAAAAGGTTAAAACCCCAACCAAAATACTCAAACAAATGATAGGCCACGAACATGTCTGACTGTATTATCGAACGTACCACAAAAGAGGATCAAACTACTGAAAGATCACCACAACCGCAAATCAGAGTCGAGCCGAGCATTGTGAGAAAACTATCCACAAACGCTATCCACGAACACAAATCGCATATATCCAAATCCAATCTGAGGGTTCAAAGCAGGGAAGATCAACAGGATAACAAATATGCGACATCTTGATCAGTTGAGGCGACGTCAAATCCAACCCTGAGAAAAAAAAATAAACGAAAAGAACGACCAAACGACTGATAAAGAAGACCAAAAACGTGCCAAAAGGCAGAGGCAAATGTGTCATAAAGCAATAAAATCAATGTCTTTTTCGGCCAAAACAAAGATGAAAAAAATATATAAAGGGTAAGAGGCTACGTTTGAGAGGAAATAACCTAGTAAGCGGCTAGGTTTTTAATCACGGTTCTTTTATGTGTCGATAATTGTTATATATTTCATTTATATTTTACTATATCTAAGATAAATATTTAAATATTTCAATTAAAATTAATTTAGTTGACATCGTTGTCAATATAGTATACAATAAATGTTTAATATCTTTTGATTTAAAAATGAAACGGAGTTTAATTAGCTTATGCATTATACCAAAAAATATTTGAATATTAATTTGATTATTAATTTGAATATGAATAAACACTTAACGTGAGAGAAGTTGAAAACTTCTTTGAATACATTGAAAATTTAAGTACTTATTTTCAAAAAAAAAAATTAGGATTTTTTTATGTATTTTAACCAAGAAAAAAGGTTGATGACAAAACAAACTAACTAAATACATAGTCATAGGCGAAGCCAAGAATTAAAAGTTAAAGGGGACGAGAATAAAATGATACGGTTAGAGTTTCTATAAAGAATTCAAAAAAAAAAAAAAACAAAGACTAGAAATATCAATAGTTGGATTTCATCTGTTGACTTCAAATAAATTAAGTTAACTTTTACCTACACACTATACCACTAAGATAAGAACTATTTAATGATATTAAGATAAGTAAATAAATTATAATTTAAAATTTTGCGGGGACCAAATTTAAAAGAAAAATTGAATCGTAAAAGTAAAAATATATACAGTTAGAGTCAACCATGAGGACTAGGCCTTTACCAACCCCTTGTGGCTACGCCCCTGTTCATAGTAAACAGGAGTGAAGGCAAAAAAAATAAAGATATTGGGGTGAGACTAACCTCTAAATTTTTTAGAGGGTCAAAGGATAGTTTTACTATTAACTAAATTTACAATTTTTGGGAATAAAAAAATTTCCCAAACTAAGAGCAGTTTTACCGAACCAAGGATGCAAGGCCCTTTCCGCCCATGATGCTTTCTTTTTTATAACAAATCCGAATTTTAATTTTATCTAGAAGGGATGGGAAGGAAAGGTAGGGGTGATCCTAATGGGTTTAGACTCTATGACCTAAGAGAATATAAGGGACAAAGAGGAGCAGTTTGACCAACCACCAAACTGTAATGGCAAGCAACAAGGAGAACGATTTTAAGCAGGCCGAAGCTAGGAAAATATTTTAGGGAGGCCAAAATATAATTTTAGTACTTTATTGACTTCTAACAATAAAATATTTAAAAGGACTAAATCACAATTTTATTATTTTAGAGTGTCAAAAATGTTACTATATCTTACCTTATACTTTTATATTTTCAGATGAACTTAAGTATAATTCTACCATTTTACGGGGCCATATCCAGCCAGCCCCTAGCTTTCAGGATATTTTTTTATTCAAATTGATCAAGCGACCAGATATAAGTAACATGATTAAAATAAAGAAATTTATCATTCTGAAAATGTTAATGATTTATTCAACCGAAATAACTACTAAAGTAAAACATTTTGCTTTAAGAATACATGTTTATAATCGGGTATCAAAGTACCATGATTTTATATCAAATTAAGCTTGATTTTTAGACATAAATTAATGGTACACACAGCGCAATCATAAGAATAATGTAGCAAAGTTGGTAAGATATTCCACATCTACTAGTTCTCTTTGTATGATCAATTTAATAACACAACAAGATAATGCTAATATTCGTACACGTGCATTTGTGAGTCATAAATTAGCAGCCAACAAAAAATAAAGGGAAAAAATTAAAAAAAAAATAGCTGATGTCATGGACGCGATGCCTTAAGAACTAAGCCCTAATGATTTATATTAAAAATATATTGTTTTCTACCCACATTGAAATTTAATCATCTAAGTATATAAAAAAGCCCAAATCAATGCACGGAATGCCCACCTAGATTTGGCGTATCCATCAAAGACGAAAACAACATAAGCTAATGATGCATGTTGGTGTTTTAATAGTGCCAACCCAGTCATAGCATATCCATGTTTTTCTTCGGACAGCTAAAAAGGTGACATCTTAGGATGCTACTCACCTAAAAAAAAGACATTGGGGGGGCAAGAAAACTCGAAAGCCAGCCACAAAAATGGAGGGATAGAGATCAAAATGAAGATACCCAGAGGTTTTTCTAGGCAAAGGGAATGGGCAAACACGCCCACCTTTTTTGTGATGGAGACAGCAACAGGAGAGGTTCCCTTAACATTGTTTTGAAATTTGAGTATAAAGATTTGTCCTTTTACCTTGGTAAGGAAAAGGACATACTTCTGGCTTATGCAAGAAGAGATAACAGCATTTTCACTTAGGGTGAAGTTTGGTTCAATCAAGATATTATCACCTTTATGAATAATTAGTCATGTGAATTATGTCTTAAATTCAAAATTTTGATTTGGTGAATCTAAATTTGAACCACATCCAACCTGATTTGTCTATAAAACATAACAACCAAGAGGAGAATCTAGTGGTTGGCAGGGTCATGACTCTCTCTAAAATTGATAAAATTATGCAAAAGTCCTTCTAAAAATTATAAATTTTTAAGTTGGTACATGATTCAATTATATTTCAAGCCCCGCTCCCTGCTGAAAAAGTTTCTAGCTTCGCCCTTAAAAAAACTTAATTCATCCAACTCAAGCATGAAAATGACCTGCACCTAAAATGAATCAAACTCAAAATCTCCCTAATAAAAAACCCAAACCAAAGTGCCAAACCTAAAATGACCCATTTTCAAAAATTAAAATGGCAATCCTAAAGTCGCGAACCCAAAATGACTTGAATATGAAACAATTTAATTTGAAATTATCAAAACTTAAAACGATCCAAAAAATAAAATTAAAATTAAATCGATCTACAATTACTTGATTGAGAGGCAAGTTATAAATTGACATGCCAAATTTTTTTGGAGGAGAAAATCATTTATAAATTTTATATAGGGTTTAATGGATCTAATTTCACCCAACGTTTTAGAAAACAGTTATCGAAGCACACAATGTTTTTCCTTTACAATTCAGCTAGTAAATAGTAGTGCTGATTATATTGTAATTATTTAAATTTACAGGAGAGTCATGTATATCTTGCACTGTTAATGAAACTAGATAGCTACCCTAAGACAACATAACAAAGCCTGAATAAATATGGGTGTTTTAGGTGGGGTCGAGAGAGAGAAGTAGCAAAACATGAAACAGAGAGAAGTGAGTGAATGAGTGGGGGCGCTTTGGGAATCTAAAACTCCATGAGGGTATGCATGCATGTGTATGATTGAGAGCACATGTGGGAGAACGTGACGGACAAGAAAAACCAGTTGGAATCTCAGTCTCTCTTTGTAGTAATTTTCAACAACAGATGATGATGGTGGATCTGGATCTGGATCTGACCATCAGATCATCTTCGTCTCGGCTAGGCTCGTTTAGGGCATTACATGTTTTGACGTACGTTGCAAAAGTGAAGGCTGTACACAATTCCCTACTACTTTCTGTACATCAGTTCCTTAACGTTAGTTTCAATATCGACAATTTTCGGGATCATTCTAAAATATAATACTACATTCTTCCTTTGATTACTAAGGATAACGAGGATGATGTCTGACCGACCGACCAACCAAAAGTAGAACATTGTTATCTGTCTCGACTAGAGCAGAGAGAGAAAGAGAGAAAAGGCTTTACCTTTGACGGTCTTGAATGTGCTTTATTCCTTCTTGGTAAGCAGCCTTGGTTCTTGCAAAAGCAAACATTCTCTCCTATTCCTTTCCTTCAAAATGACCCATTTCCAGATTCCCCTTCAACTCTTAATATTATATTGTAGATTCAATTAACCAATTAATAATTGTTTAATTGCCATCTCATTAATTCTATAATATATATCACTGATGTTTGGTGTTTATGTGCATTGGACCAACCGACATGATTTCTAATCATCAATTTGGTTCAATTTTCCAATTTTGTTTTATTCTACATTTAGACCTGAATTTTTGTTTAGCTTTCTGCTAACATCAACCCAAATTTACCGCAAATTTAGAAATATTAGAAAAGACAATAGAATGGCTACGATTCATATCATCATTTGTTATATACTCTTTCCGTCCCACTAAAACTGTCACATATTTTTCTGGTTAGATTTTTTCAATTTTGACTCCTTATAATTTAAAACTTATTTATTGATAGAAATATAAAAATATATATTTTAAAATCTTTCAATTAAGCAATTTTTAAATATATATTTTACAAAATTTTAATTAATTAAAATATTTAAATAAATTATAGTTAAAGTTAAAAAATAACCAAAAATGTCAATATATGACAGTTTTAGTGGGAGGAGGGAGTAATTTTTAACTAATAATTAAGAACACCAAGATAAAATCACAATCTCAAAAAAATAATCTGAAAATAAGACAATACATGAAAAAAGTTAAAGAAATAAAATCAAACAACTCGAAAATAAAATGTGCAAATAAATATCACTACATATGGTGAAACATAAACACCATTAATACTAACATAAAAATAAATCTAGTTTTATACAATATCAATACATCAATTGTAATTTTAAAGTTCTGAAACTTGTTTGGTCTGATGATGAGTTAGAGTTCACTTGAGTTGTTGGCTCAAGCCATAAGATCGATCTTAGAATATGTTTGTTTGTATATAAAAGAAACCCTATAAATCTATAATTTTGTAGTTTTCTTTCTAGATATACCACTTTTAACAAAGAGCCGATCAACATTTTCATGAAATCCGTGAAACAAACATTTGATTCTTGAGGTTGAAGCTATCAGATTCAGGTAAAAATAGGGAAGTCAAGGTCAAGCTAACCCAAAGCCCTGCATGTGGTTTATACCAAAGCACTGGAACTGGAACAGTGTAAGAATTAGAGGGTTTGTTGTGTCAGTAATATGAACAAATGGGAAGACCGGAACAACATGACAAAAACATGAATAATTATTACGTTTTTTTATTCTCTTTTTTCAAATATAATACTAATAAAAAAACTGGAGCCATGAAGCGCGTGCTATGTAAGATCCAATCACGGAGACCAAGACACAGCAGTCAGGTCCACATGCTGACAAACGCAGTACTTTGTCCCATGCTGAGACGTGAAACCAACAGACTTGTCCTCACGCGCCTCAATCTTAGGAATTGGGTCAGACATTCCCCCTTTTCTTGTCCGAAAGATCCATTCTCCCCTCTTATATATTCTTCTCTATGTCTTTTTAACAATGTATTTAAGAATACTATGTTGATTTTCTGGTTATATGGGTTTGAGTGAGATTTTGGAGTCTTTTGAGACTTTTGTCCTTACATTAATTTAAACACACTAATCCATTTGTTAAACCTTAAAATGTTGGTTTTGTCATCTACTCAGACCTATGATTTCATTTGTTAAACAAGTACATTCTCAAATTATTACAAAATGATTCACTTTTTTTTTTTCACTTACCTAATTATCAGTGAGATCTTCCTCTTCCAGATATTATCATTACCACAATAGATAAAAACACAGAAAATAGATCATCCATTGTTGGTTGTGGCATTATACAAGTGGATTGTAATAACACCAGACACGTTGTAAACTAAAAATGGTGCTTTAAGTAATCATTCAAACAAAGGGAAAGACAATTCTTTTCGATTATCATTCAAAAAATCAATATTGTACACTATATATAAAGAGATTTTACTTTTATGAAAATATTGATATGAACTACAAGGATATATAAAAAGAGTTTTTGAATTCTAGATTATATAAAAATCGTTAATTTAGCAATAAGAATTCTACCAACTATCAATTAATTTAACGATGAAGGAAAAAAAGAATTTATTGCGAAGAGGACTTAATAACTCTCTGGATATTGGTAGACTTGTACCATTAAGTAAAGTTACACCATATATTAAGTAACATTATCTCTTAATAAAGCTTAGACCCTTTAACTTGGGAATAAAATGAAAGTTTTAAAAGGTAAAATATCAACCAATTCAAACGATTAATTGTAAGGAAAATCAACAAGAGGACTGGAATTAATTGTGGAATTATAGAACTCAAAACAGATGCTATATTTTGCTTAGAACTTTATCACCAGTCTGATACAAGCTCCATGGACTGATCCACTCACACATACATTGAAACCTACCAAATTCTAATAAAAGAAGAAAAAAATCCTACCAGTTCTAGGGTTTGATCATTTTGGAGTTGGAAAGTAAGTAAATTTGTGTTCATAACGGTCGTAGATGAAGAGCCGAAGCTATGCAGTTCCACCCATGTAATTATCATATCCTTGAAGCCCCAGAAATTGCCTTGTCAAATTGATGAGTTCCTGCTGATTATTATTACCATTGTCTTCCATTTTCACAGAAGCCATTTGGGTTGCTATTGGGCTCGATGTCTTAGGCCTAAAACCACCGGCTTCACCTCCATAGCCCGACGGTTCGACACCGGCTCCACTTTCATATTGGTACATCCCGGAAGAATCTTCTAAACCACTTAGGAAAGGAAATTGCGGCGCTTGTTGCAGCCGCCATTGATCCAAACCGGCCATGGCCAAGAGAGAACTACCGGGAGTAGCACCGCCCCCGCCGATGTCTAAAGTGCTTCCCATTTGAAAGCTTAAGTCAGTCATTCCACCGAGTGGAGGTGGAGCTGACATTGTCCCATAATTCAACCCAATATAATCACTGCCGCCGAATTCGGCAAGGTGTTGCAAAGGAGACATAAACCTAGGTGGACGAACCTGATGTCCGAGGCCTAAAATACCGTTGTTTGCGGTACTGTTTGAAGAAATCGTACTCGAAGAACCCGAAGCCGTTTGCTGGTCACCACTGGCGGAAGACTTCGAGTTGCTTCTTTTACTCCTTTTGTTCCTGCGATATCCACCTCCGACCGGAACATTTCTTAAGGCACCCCCTCGGGTCCAGTACCTTCTACAAGTCTTGCAAAAGTGTCGAGGCTGTGTGAGACTGTAGTTGTTGAAGTAACAAAACTTGGTGTTTGTCGATTCACATCTTGGGCATTTTAGTGCCGCTTCCGGCATCGGTAAGTTGGCCAATCGAGCTCGATCAGCCATCGAACCAGGCCGGATCGAGCCTCCTCCTCCTCCTCCATGAGGCTGTGGAGCCGGTGCTGGTGGAGGAGGAGGAAGCTGATGAGCGTTGACGCCACTACCATCACCACCTTGATGATTCGGATGCTGTGAAAATGCAAAGAAAGAAACAACAAAAATCAAAGGAAATAAAATACATGGTATATTCAACGAGATAAAACAAAAGTAATAGGAATATTTATCTTTTGAATTTTGTTTTACAAATTCGAACAAAAAGAAAACCCTTACTTGTTGCCAGTGGAGAGGATCAAGATAAGCTGGGATGGAGGTAAAAACCATGGTTTCTTTTCCTTTTGTAAAGGTTTAGTGCGTTTTGTGAGATTATAAGTAATAGTGGAGAGAATCACATCAAAAAAGAAAGAGATTATTAGTGTTAGAGAGAAGGAGAGAGATGTGGGTGGAAATGCAAGAGAGAAGCAAGATGCAAATTAAAAGGAAGGTCCTTTATATATAGTATATTTAATTTATATAGTACTAATTAAGTTACTGTTCCTTCCCTCCTATTTCTTTTTGTTTTATTGCTTTTTTAGGGTTTGGAGAAGATGATGTTTCTTAACCCATAAGCTTCTTTTTTAACCCTTTTTTTCTTATGCTTGCCAGAGTCGAGTGCAGTGATTCCACATTTCTTAGGAGGGGAAAACAATGAGATCATTTCTTTTTCTTTTCTCGAAGAAAATAGTTGTAGTTTGGTTGTATTTGTATTACATGTTGAAACTAAAATTTAGAATTTAAATATATTATTTCATGCATTGGGATTAAGCTTTTTAATTATATAAAGGAAAAGACCTTCTATTGTAAAAAAAATAGTTATATAAATGGGAAATTATTTCACATGCACAAGCGTTGGAAATTTTATTTCCACAAGCACTTAATTTTAGGGTATTTCGTTTAGGATCTAGTGTTTAATGGTTCTAGTTGACGAGTTTTAAATTTAGGGGTGTGGTTAGAATTTGAGGTTTAGGGTTAAAATTTGGTGTTTATAGGTTAAAACCTAAATCCTTAACCATATTACCCTAAAAACTAAACACTAAATTCTAACCATAAACCATAAATTCTAACCCCTACACTTAAACTGTAAACCCTAAACCGAGTCCATAAACCCTAAAACTAAGGCAATTGTGAAAATTTTTCGTTTCTACCGTCAGTGCATGAGATATGTTTCCTATATAAATAGGGTTTGATGATGCCAATGGTCCCATTTTTTATTTTTATATTTTTAAATTACTGAAATGAAAATTTAACATAAATTGAGTACAATTTGCAGAAAAATTTTCAGTATTAGTGTATTAAATAATAATACATAAACGAAGTTAAGATTCATTTACGTACTTTTAATTGACATTTAAAAAATAATTAAATTAGATGCGTAGAAGAATTTTAATTTCACTTATCGAATTAAAATTTCTACTATCAATATATTAAATAATTATCGATATAGTGGAAATTAGATTGTATTAATTAATGAAAAAACGTTAGTTAATGTCTGGTGACATAGAAAAAGAAGTTTTATTTATAAAAAATGTGGGTTGAGAAAAATAATGTATTTTATTAGGGGAGATTTAAGATAAGTGTAATCAGTTAAGGTTAACAATTTTTAGAGCAAGTGGTTAAAGTTTTCAGTTATAACTATCTCTTTTTCTTTAGGTTGTGGGCTCGAAATTCATTATGAGTAAATTCTCCCTCCCCTCTCCATAGGTAAAAGTTGTTAAAAAAAATGTAATCAGTTAAGGTCCGAGGAATATTTAATTTAGAATCCAACGAGTAATTTTAGTGTAAGAGATGATGGTATTCATTGTAAAAGACCTGAGTTTAAGTACATGTGTATACAAAATATGTGTGCTTGTCAAAATGTGAAAAAAAAGTATAAACATACTAGGAGTATATAATAACACTAGTATATTAAGAAAGAATATTTAATTTAAATAGAATAAAGTTGCTTCATAGGGAGTGCTTTGGTAGTGTGCAACATTCGAAAGTGAACCGACCGAATAAACCTTTTATTCCCCGGTTCGGCCTGTTTCCCACTTTCCCTTCCCCTTCCCCTTCCCCAATGCTTTCTTTTATTTTTGCATGGGAATATACAAATTCAGTGCTGTTCGTCACGCTCCTTTTCAGGGTGCGTGTTTTGTCACGCTCTGGGATACGTCACCGTATGGATCTCCAATAGATCTTAGCTGTATTGTTAATGAAAGGTTAAAAATATTAATCGCAAAATATTCCATTGCCGGGATTGAACCCGGGTCTCCTGGGTGAAAGCCAGGTATCCTAACCACTGGACGACAATGGATCGCTGTAAACAATATCTTGTTTATTTTATATAACATTTACTCAATTTCAAAATGGAGAGAGAAGTAGTTTTACTTGCAGCTTTAACTGATGATGTTAATGTCAGTTCAATTTCCATCTCAAAGATTCTTCATTTCGTTCCCTATCTATGTAAATGGCCAGCATAGTTATGTTTGGTTCTTAAATTTGATTTTTTGGTTATCTGAAATACTTTTCTATATTCATTGTGATGTCACCTGTAGCTTACAAACATCCTGTATTTCTCCATAGTTGAAAACTTGAAACCAGTAAGACATGCCCTTGTAGTTGTAATATCATTCTCTTACACTACGTAGAAGCTAGGATTGAACTTACAGTTGCTACCAAATGATCATTAGGGATAATCAATAAGAGGGCAGTTAAACAGAATGAATAATTTTCATTTTTCTAAAGATTTAGACATTGTCGACGAAACCCGTCGTATGTAACGGTCGCTATCGTCACCATGAACAAATCGATATTGTCTTCTTTGGATGTCATGGACATCCTCAAGTTCCTCCAAGACATCATTATAGGTGAAAATGGATGATAAAAGGATACAATTTGAGATGCAATTAATATTGTTACAAAGGAAATGGCAAGGAAAAAAAAGGATGAATAGAAGCTTTAAAAACACTCTACTTTTTCTCCTAGGAGTCACCCTTTGCTTCCTTATCCTCTTGTTTGTTGTTGCTCCTTTTGGTCTTGGTGAAGCAGAAGCATGAGCACCATGGGAGGTGAAGCCAGACCTTCATGTTTCATGCACTGATAGATTCCAATATTTGCAGAAACTGAAGATCTATATATAGAGCTCGATCATCGGTGTTGTTTACGGTTATTACTTTATTCTTGTATTCGTTTTTGTCCTTGAGATGCTATTACCATTCATTCCTCTTTGTGTATCGATAAGAAGATGCCTAACTTGTCAATGATATATTCTTTTGAAACTTCAGGAAACTGGTTTACTTCACCCCACTGGAGGCTTAACTTGATGAACAATCTTTGCCAGCCACAAGATTTGGTTTAGGTACAAGAATTAGAATCTATTAAAACGCCCATTTACCTTTAAAATTTCCATTTTTATTTTACCCAAGTTCAGGTAAAATGGTAAATGTAAGTGTAACGACTCTAAACATGATAAAAGAAAGCAACAATACAAATACGAATGTGTTAAAATTCTTATAACAATGACTATTTAACCTGTCAAAATCTATATAATAATTTATATACATTTACATATGCTGCAGCTGCAGCTGCATCTGCAACTGAGTTGCTTGTTTATCCATTGGAACGCGCATTGCAACTGATGCATGTCGAGACTATCACAGGGAGATGCAAAAACGCTAAATTTGGGCAATAGGCAGTTTAATGGTACATTTGATGTATTCAGAAAAACGCTAAATTTGGATGGCATTGTTGGGCTGTAGCGAGGACTTAATATCATATTTGCTGGAATTTGTATTATGGTGCCGATATTGTCTGAGATGCAATGGAAGATGATTATTAAATTCCTCCACTTCCGGTCAATCCAACTGCGCTGCAAAAATCACAGGGAGAAGAAAACAAGGAAGGCTAAAACCAAGGTCTACATATTTTCTGTAGTTTCACCATTAATTTTTACGTTACGTAAATAGATCTCTTTATATGTGTGTATGTGAGGATACGATCTAGTTACACAATTTAAAAAAAAGTTAATTTTACATTGATATTGAACTATTGAATTAGTGAAATTAATAACTGAGATTAAAAGTTGAAAATGAGAAAAATTTTAAGAGATAAAAAAAAAGAGAAATGAAAAATATAAATCATAAATTTACATTTATTCAATGGTCCAAAATCAGCGCAAGCAAGAAGTTTTTATATTGTGCAAATGAATAATAGCTCTGTAGAGATCCACTAATTGACCTAGTGGCTAAAGATACTCGTATTGTCTCGTGTTATATGTGTTCGAATCCGGTGAGAGAATGTAATATATGTATATTTAATAAAAAATAATAGCCCTGTATATATTACATAGATAACTTTCCATATATGTATACCCACAGTGTTATTCTGATTTTTACTTTCTTCCTTGTTACATAGCTAATCTAAAACTCTAAGCAATGCTTTTGCGTTGCATTCTTGGAAAAATATTAGTAGTATTCTTAAAGAATATTTAGTCATTATGCGAATAAAACATCCAGTTAAACTTCCGAATTCAAGAATCGTATCGGTTTAGCATTTTCACCGACAGAAATCATTATTGACAATTAAAGTATTGATTTGACGATCCACGATGTAGATATTATAGTTTATTATGTTAACACGACAATCCACATGAGATGATGATGTGGTAGATGGACTTAGTTGATTTTTTTAGAAAGTGCGAAGACTTAATTGATTCCAGTAACAAAATTTAATTTTTAAATTTTTGAGAGCTTAATTAATGTTTTAGAGAATTTAAGGACATATTTAATATTTAAACAAACAAAATTATATAAATTATACAAAAATCAAACAAAAGTAAGCTTTTAAGTTTATAAACCTTTAATTTCATCAAATTAAATCACTAAATTTAATATCAACTTTCATACAAATAAAAAAATTAATTGATTAAATTACAACTTTAAAAATCATATTATGAATAAATTATGTCATTTAAATCGACTCCAGTAAATAATTCTAACATAAATATTGATTTAGCATGCTTAAACACCATTATAAGTAATTTTCTATCCCATTAGAATTATAGGATTCACCGAGAAAACAAAACATGTTTTACCGATAAACAAAAACAAAGTCTTATATGCATGAATATAAAATTTTGTTAATTATATTGATGAGATCTAAAACTTAAACCACCATGTGTATATATAATTAGTTTTTTGTTAGAATTGTCCTAAATTTTAATATAGTGATTTAATTCATTAATAATAGAAGTTTAGTGATTTAGTTTTGATAAAATTAAGGGTGCATTTGGTTCGCAGAAAAGATGATTATCAGAAGTAATGATCTTTTCCAGACTTACATTCTCATGTTTGGTTTAAGAGGATTCTCACTAGGAGGTATTATTCTTTTTCCAATTGTAACTTTTCCCTCCCCAAATGGTGGGAATGCTATTCCCCTCATTTTCTTAGGTATTACACAATTCCTTCCTCTTTTGACAATATTGCCCTTAGGATAATGAATTATGTTCATGTTGATCCTTTATTTCATTTTTAATTAGGTAACTAATTATTTATGGTGTAAATTTATTAAATATTTTTATTTAATATTAGTTTAATATATAAATGGTGTTGTATATATTTAAATAATTTTGTAATATTTAATATATTTTTATTAATATTGTATTTATGATGTTTTTAAGGTTATATGATGAGATTGCATGTTGCTTGAGAGTGAATGCGTTACGAGCTAATGTTATTAATTTTATTATTTGATTTATAAAATATTTCCATATTAAAAATTAATAGGTTAATTTATTTTTATATTTTTACTACTTTTAGATTTGTTTTTATTATTTACTTTAATTTATTTGATAAATAGTCAAAAGTAATAAAATTTAAACATATTAAACGTTTAGTATTTTACGGTTCACAAGAAAAAGTTAAAAGGGAATAATGGTATATAAATATAAAACATTTTAAAAAAATAATTTAATATATTAATTATATTATAAATATAAAGTTTTTTGAAAATTTTAGATAATGTAACAAAAACAGTTCTATAATTTTTTATGTAAATATTTTTAATTTAATATTTGTAAGTTTAACTTGCTAAAAAAACATATCATAAGGATAAGTTAGTAAATTTTGCTTCTAATTAATTTTATATTCTTCCAACCAAATATTGCAATCTTATATTCCTACTAGATAAACCAAACAATATAATGTAACATTCTCAGTAATGTGTCAAGTAATGTTAAATTTTAATAATTATATTCTCAGAAATAATCTTACATTTCGTGAACCAAACTTAGTTCCATTATATTGTCAGAGTAAGAAGCCCGTGTCGACAGTAGGCTTGGTCTTGGGTCCAAAATCCACTGATTTTAAATGGGCCAAATTTAGTTCCATCTTCAGGATAAACTTAGACTATTTATCGAAAGCAATATTAGATATATTCATTCCTATAATTAGGAGTGAATATTCCATAGAATCGAGTCAAATATTTTCAGATAGTTGAGTGGACAACATTTATTTTATAATTAAAATTTTGTTTAAAATTTTTTCGAGTCGAGTCGAATTGTTCGAGTTTATATTCAAATTTAATTATAAACATTTATAATATTATAATACTAATTAGTTTCAATTTAAACAGCTTACTATAACCACATATAATACACACACATATATATATATATATATATTCATTTTTATATGTGATTTATATATGATCCACTTATACTATGTAAAACTTAATTAGTTTTATATTAATTCGTGGCCATTGGATGAGTGAAATAAATGGATGAAAATATGGAGATTTTTAAGGAGAAAAAGAGAGTGTGTTCTCGTTTCACCCATCCAATGGTGATGAATTAGTGTAAAACTAATTGAGTTTTATATAGTGTAAGTGAATCAATATATATATGGGTCCTTGTTCTTTCCCAAACCCAAAACCCCTAACCGCTTATTTTTTCTCCAAATCTGTCGTTTTGCATCTTTTTTTATCTTGTTGTGACCGGCGATCGGCGACATCAGTCTTAGTGTTGGTCGTTGATCACTGGTGTTCAATTTTTCTATATTTTCTTATATCTCGCTTTAGTTTTTTTAGTTTTTAATAAAATTATGTGTTTGGGTATCTTCTTCTCGCAAATCTTATTGCGTTTGTTTTTCTCTACCTTTGTGGCATGTTTTTTCTATGTCTTTATGGTACGTCTTTGCCTTATGACATTTTTTTGGATATCTTTCCGGCCGCTTAATGCTCGTATAGTGTTCCTCACGACGCTTGTTCTTGATTTGAATTTGTCGCTGGGCTTGGATAGTTTGGTCCCCTTTTGTGGTTGTTTGCCGATGTAATCAAAACTATGTAGGGATCGGAGCCTATGGAACCGATGTAAAAGGTATTTACGATTTTTTATTGGGGATTTCATTTAGTTCATGTTTTGACAACTCCACAAGGACTCTTTCTACAATGGACTTTAGAGATTTGCGGTGGTACAAAGAGAAAGTGTCTAATTTGGCCGGAGCAACCCTTTAGTTTTCTTTTGGATATGTTGTTTTTTTATTATTTTTTTGGATGTTTGAAACCTTTGAAAGGTTATGTTCTTAATTTTTTTTTGATTATTAATAAAGCTGGTTGGTTTCAAGTTTCAAAAATATATATAGAGATAGGATCCACTTACACTAAATGTAAAAATTCTTAGTTTTACACGTTTTTGGGATTGTTGGATATGGGAAATAGATGGCACATAACCAATGTTAATCCTAGGCATCTGTTTCACTCATCCAACGATCCAAAAAACGTGTAAAAGTTAAAAACTTTTACACTGTGTAATTGGATCCTATCCCATATGTATCAATCAGGCAGAATTGAGGGACTCGACTAGAACTTGAAAATCGATCCAATAATTACCAAAATTTTTGAGCTATATGAGTTATTCGAATTTTCATTTTATAACTTAAACTTTATTTAAAAAAGTTTCAAGTTAAATCGAATTTTGCTCCTCTCAACGTATTTATTGAATTTTTGCCTACTTTATAGTATTGAAGTGAAAAACTTAAGAGAGATTTTGTAGCTTACTATGGAAACAAGTGACAGATAAGCTGTGATTGTGTTAATTGAAGTGAAAAACTTGAGAGAGATTTTGTAGCTTACAATGGAAACAAGTGACAGATAGGCTGTGATGGTGTTGAGATTTGAGACATCCAACACCAATCAGAGCATGGAAGTATTGGCATTATCAACCAAGCAAACATCAAGATTCAAGATGCATTTAGTTTCCCTCCACTCTCTTTGCTGTAAAAACAGCAGCATCTAGTTTCCACAAATCTATACCTTTTCCCTGTGAAATTATACCCTTTTGACTTTTGTCAAAGAACAGACGCTCCTTTTGTTCCCTCAAAATGGGCCCTGTAAACCCGGTAACCAGGTCATTCTTTCTCTCATATTTCATACACAAATAGCAATGCCATATATATTCAATTGCCCAAGATCATTAAAAGCGTCCGTTTTCGGATTATCCCTTTCAATAATATTATCGTTAAAGTTCAAATCTAAATTCTTTGCTTGAAATCATAACACTATCTTATCGCCATACCCAAGGTTATAAAATACAACTTCATCATAAGCGTGGTGTCAAGGTTAAACAGTAAACGTGGATCATGCCTGTGGGGTCCATCTGTTTTGGCGTTTTGGTAAAAATAAAGGAGTAAAATTACTTGCTATTCACAATGAGGTATAATATGCAAGGGATTGAAAAACAAAAGTGGACCTCAGTTACTTTCGGCCCATAATTAGAAAGTTCAAATATTTGTTAATAAGATTTAAGTTTTAATTTATTTGTTTATTTTAATTTTTTAATATTTATTATTAAAAATCTAATTTTATAAATAAATTATTTTTTGTCTTATTGTTAATAAAACAAAAACAATTAATAAAACAATGAAAAATATTAATACATATGCTATAAGATTATTGGTGAGACATATAAAGGAGTACAGAAAATATGCAAATAAATTTTGTTCCAATTTTTAGGTATTTCCTATAACGCCTCCGATTTTCTTCTCAAACCAGATATCAGATTAAACAAAAGTAATTGCAACTCAAACTTAAAATGAATTCACTCGATTTGTATTCGAAACGTTCCTGACATAACTTCCATTGCTTGGTGAAGTGTCGAAGGCCAAAAAGCTATAATGAAATCAACAACTTACATAAGAAATGTTAAACCAGACTAGCTGCATCACGCAAACCTTGATGATGATCACTTTCTCTAGGCCGACGGTTATTATTCGGCCTCTTTACGGCGACATTAGCCCGGCAAATCGGACAGTTATCGTGATTATTAAGCCACAAATCGATGCAAATGGCGTGGAACGAGTGCTTGCAACCATTCAACTGCTTTACTTCTTCTCCATCAGCAAACACGGATAGACAAACAGAGCATTCGTGTCCGATGTCTTTGGAATGCGTCTCTTTTGTGTACTTAAGCGAAACTGGCTCCCGTCTCTCGATTACTTCGATAGAGCTTCCTCGGTTGTCCCTAGGAAGCTCGCTGGACCTGTCTCGACGACGTTCACCGGAAGACCAAGGAGGGCAATTGACGGCGAAGAAGAAAGCGTAGACAATAGCTGGGATCGTTATGACGACCATAAGGGCAATGATGAATTCAAGTGGCGATAAATCGACGCTTCTCGGAGCATCGGGGAACGGTGGCATTGGATTGATGGTGACTGTGGTGATGTTTCCGTTTTGATCTATGGGGTATATTTGGGGTGATGAAATGAATGGCAGAGGCGGAGGTGGGCTGGGGATCCTAGCGTTGTTAGTGGTGTTATCAGGCTGAGAAAGTGGTGGTGGGGATAACGGAAAGAAGGACGGTGACGACGGTGTTGGTGGTGGCGGGGGGCGGATAACAGTAGGTGAGTTCTCCATGATAAGGGGAGAAAAAATACAATGGTAAAAGACTAAAGTTGAAGCTACTATATATTTTTTTTAATTTGAGCTGATGTAATATTTTTAATAATTTTCAAAAGCGATAATTGAGGAGAAAATGTAGGGTTGTGGTAGGGACAAGTTTCTCCAAACATCATCAAAGCAACGCATGTTAGTAGGGTGTTTTATGATCGATTAATCGTACTATTTAACTTAAACAATTAGTTAATCACTAAAACGATTACTGAAATTCATTAATTATAACATAATTATTAAAAACAGTTAATCTCTGATGATTAACCATTAGAATATAATTAATCGACAGTTCGGTTATAGGTTAACCTATAATAATTTTTTCACATGTTCACTATAATAATAAAATTAACTCTTCGATAATTATTAAATTAACATATTCAACAAAATACTTAAATAGAGAGATTATAAATACTAATTGCATAATTAAATAAAAAAGTACATACATACTATACAGTTTCAACACAACACAACACACACAAGCTTTACAATAGTTTCAAGTTTCGGCACATAACAATACACCATCAAAATTTTTAAAACAAATATTTAACTAATATAAAACAAACATAAGGTAAATGAAACTTTCAGGAGTTAATATGACACAAGTCACAAAATAAATTAATAAATATATATAAATAATTTAATAACGGTAAACCTATATGTTAACAATCTGTCAAAATTTATAATTGTAAGCATTAACTATCATTTTTAGTAGTTCGATTAACCGAAACTGTTTAGTCTTAACAGTTCGATAATTAACTTGTAAAATATAACAATTATACCAATTAACAGTTACGGTTAATAATTATGATTAATTATGCACACCCCGCAATCTAAATTTATATTTAAATAAAATTTTTATTCTTCACAGGCACAGCAACATCAGTTTTAAACTAAACTCTTAGAATGGTTTAAGTTAAAGAAAATGTTATTTGAAAAATCTCGAGTTTAAATATTTTATATGTATATTATTAAAGAACTAAAAAAATAATAGGTATTAGCATAAAATCATATAATACTTTAAAAATATTAATCTTAAACCGATAGTCGATCATTGGTTCTTCTGGTTCTTTTCTCATTTATCCTCTTTCTTGTTCTTTTTCTCTTTCTCCAAACTTTGTCATTATTTTTGTGTTTTGTGTTGAAATTAGCGTTTTCTTTAAGTATGTAATGATGAATATTTTGTCTACTTTCAAACTCCGTTTTTACCTACTTTTGTAGTAAGATTTTTTTTTCCGGAGTTGGCTTTATAGCTCTTTCTTGTTTGTGTTTATTTTAGTTATTTTTGTTCACTTGCTCCTATTTTGGACCCTTATTTATCTTATTTTAATAGGTGCTCATCATAAGTAGATGTAAGGTTGCAATTGACCTCAGTAAAATATCTATCAAACCCATTACAAAATACAATAAGCTAGAATTTTGTATAAAAAAAATTAAAATTAATCTCACTTGAATTTTTAGAATATGAGGTCAACAATACTCAGACAATATACAATAGTTGTAATGTAGAACATGATCTTAAATTAACCCCACTATATGAAAGTTTTAGTACCGCCATTAGTGCTTGCAACCATAAGCTAGAATTTTGTATAAAAAAAATTAAAATTAATCTCACTTGAATTTTTAGAATATGAGGTCAACAATACTCAGACAATATACAATAGTTGTAATGTAGAACATGATCTTAAATTAATCCCACTATATGAAAGTTTTAGTACCGCCATTAGTGCTTGCAACCACCTTAGATAAGTCATGTTTAAGTTGTTGTAAGGTCAGTTTATTAGTGTGCTCTTATTGTTATATTTATTTCTTGAATATGTAAGTTTCTCTAATGTTTTAATAAAATTAATTGTTGTTATTATTTAAAAATTATATTTAAATCAAATACTAATTATTGAAAAAACATATATTTAAAGGAGTGAGTTACTGGCATGTTGAGATTAAGCCCCATTTTAGCTGGATTGTAAAGAAAATTCTTAAGCTTCGAGATGATGCAATGCGCATCTATTCTAGAATTGTGAATTATACAGTAGTCACAATAACTTGGATATGGGAGAAGGTGCGAGAGGTGAAAACTAAGGTTGAGTGGCACAAATTGATATGGTTCTCTTCTCACGTTCTCAAGCACTCTGTTGTTGCTTGGATGGCAATCTTAAATAGGCTCCCAACAAAGGATCGGCTATTGCGTATGGGAATGATATTGTCGGATGAGTGCTTATTGTGTGGAGAGGCACAAGAGACTCGTAGTCACATTTTCTTTGAATGCTCTATTGCTGGAAATGTATAGAGTATGGTCTTGAGGTTGTGCCAGGTACGTCGAGAGGTTCTATCATGGGATGAGAAGATGCAATGGGCTGTCAGTAGGCTCAAGGGGAAATCACTTATTGTACAGATCCTTAAGCTTGTTTGGGATGTTCATTTGTACACCATTTGGGAAGAGAGGAATCACAGACAATTTCAAGGCTTCTCTTGTACTGAGGCTAGTCTAGTTAGCTGTATAAAGGATATGTTAGAAAAGGGGCATTAATAATCCAAGAAAATAATAATAATAATAATAATAATAATAATTAAAAAAAATAAATACAATAAAACTATTATTATATCGAACATACCAAAACAATTACACAAAAAGTAACAATATTCAAAATATAAATTAAATATTAAAGAAGTAAATTAGAACCGTTTAATTATTCGGGCAGCAATTCGGATGAACAGATTTGTTGAGGTCTATGTAACACACAGTTTTTTAAGACAGATTCGTCCGCTCCTATGGTGCTTGAGAAACGTTGGACGTCTATCTCTCATGATACAACAACATAATGATCAACTGCAGTAGCACATATGCAGAGATCACGAACTGGAAGCTGGTCTTCTTCTATCACTGTGGAAAAATAAAGAACAAATGAAAGATGATTTTAAAGAAACTGGGGAGAGTTGAGAGAAAAAGCTCTTCACTTGCAACGATCGTTGTGAGTTGTTGTTGTTGTGTTGTATATTCTCTTCTTTCCGAAGCCTCCTTTTATAGGCGAGCAAAGAGAGAGTTCTAATCACAATTGAACTTAAATTCAAATTTAAAAAAGATTTTATCTGATAAAATCTATCTAAAAATAAATTATTCATATTTATAAAATTTATTTTGAATTTCAAATTTTTGACTGATTCTTAGATGAGGAAATTGAATTTGGGCTAAAATTTTGATAGGTCCATCCGGTCCGGACATTCGCATCACCCACGTCGTACGAGTGTGCCCCCAACCCAAATGGGTTTGAAGGGCTTGGATTTGCAGCCCCCTGTTCCTGCGCGAGGCACAATCTTTGGTAAGCTTATTCATCAACCCCTTGGTTGGTTCCATTATATATACACCTCACACACTTGGTCTCTAACCAATGTGAGATTCAAGCTTACTATTTCCTCACTAATCTTTGCAAGTTGCCTACTTTGAGTATCAATTTCTCATTCACCACTCAACCAATTTGAGCATAAGAGATATCATTGTAAAGATCTTATGGAGTAGAATATGAAGACCTAATTTCATATTATCACAGTTTTCCAATGATCCCCCACATGAATAAAATTGATATTTTAAAACCATTTTGACTCGATGTGATGATAGATCCTATGATCGATAGCTGCATAGGATAGGTAGGTGTCCACCCTTGAACCTTTCCATGTGAAAGTATATTTACTTTACTGGCTGACCAGTAGACGCGATTTCTTTGAACTGTTATGTCGTTTGTGTAAACGATGATACACTTCACACAACTATCTTACTAGTAAGAATATTAGTTCTCATAGTTATGTCCATAGAGCCGTGAACATCACCTGGTTCTGCAAGAGTCTTGAGAGTATTATACCCTATAGTCTCCTTAAAACAACCTCACTTCACTCTCACATAGGTGACTTATGTTGTTCGGCTCACCGAAGCACCCCAATGATCATTAAAAGCTTTGCTTTGCCGATACCACTTTTGACCACTATTTACATCATAGTAATAGACTTGGGAGAAGAACCCCACAGTGACTGCACAAGGTCTATGCAATTAGGTTGCCCCTTTGAACCTAGATCTTGGGATCTCCAGTCAACTAGGTAGGGTTTTCCTTCACATAGCGCCTTAAATTTTTAGGGCTTTACTCACATTTCTTTCGATGTTTTCTCAACCTGATCTTGATTTAAGCCTTTAGTTGGCAGATCCTCAATGTTATCTTTTGATCTTATAAAATCAATAGAGATAATTCTTTTTTAGATCGGTTGTCTAATGGTATTATGTCGGCGACACATATGTCCTGACTTACTGCTATACATAAAGTTCTGTGATCTACCAATTTTTATTTGGTTTTCACAATATATGAATATTGTAGACACAAACTTTGGCCATTTAGGAATATCCTCCAAGAGATTCTAAAGTCATTTGACTTTTTTTTTCTAAACTTGTCTAGAGCTATAAACTCAGATTTTATTATGGATCTGGTTATAAAAGTTTGAATTGAGAAATCCCATGACACAACTCCTCATCCCAAAGTGAAAATATATCCACTTGTGCCTTTGGTATCTTGAATATCAGATATCCAACTAGCATCGGGGTGTCCTTCTAAAACAACATGATCTTTGGAATAATGCAATCTGCCATTTTAGGACCAATTTTCATATGCTTCATCAACAGGGTCATTACCTTTGCAAGACATCGCCACATTTTTAAGTACTTGTAGGAAGGGTTTATTCCCTTCAATAACTCATATGGTATCTTATCTCTTTAATTGTGGGGAACCTTATTTAAAAGGTGATTAACTGACAGAATAGCTTTCTCTACATGTTAGGCACATTTTTAAAGTTTTAGTTCTTTTTAGAAATTATCTTCAAAATTATAGTACCAACATTACTCATATAGAGTTTTCCCCATCTTAATATTTTTATTAAATTTAGATTTCAACATCATGCTTAAAGCGAATAATTTCTCTATAGCTTCATCTTTACTTTTAAGCAAATACATATAGTACTATTTTGTGCCATCATTAATAAAGATAATAAATGTATTCCTTCAAACAACAGTTTGCCGTGTCAATTTTTACCCCAATAACATTGACCTCGTTTAGAAGTCTATAGTCTGAAGACTTGTTCTCCATCGTATGACAATTGAAGTATTTTCCTTAAAATTTTGCTTCTTAAACACACTGTCTAGTCCGCAGTTTGTTTTCTTGAAGTCTTTTATGACTTCCACTACGTTTGTCCAGGTAATATTTGTTTTTAGCAATATTTACCTTAACAACACTTGAAGGTGGTAATAATATTTACCTTATCCTTTATAACAATAGGAGGACCATCCTTTAGATATTTGACTAGGTTTATCATGGTCAAATATACAACATCTTTTGTTGTCATGTTTTTTAATTCTTTCCAATAAATTTTACGAGTTTTTCCATTATGTCACATAGTCAAAACCTAGAAACAGAAAATTATGAATATGTTAAATGTCAAGAATTTAGACAAAGTCTAAAACCAGAAACACAAACATAATTTCCAACTTTTCTTAGACATTAGGAATTTAGTAAACTAAAAGCCCTAAACAAATGTTCAAACAGTTTAATATGAAAAACAATAATGAACAGTTCACCAGGTAGGTAACTTATGAAAAGAGAGGTGGTACACTATGCACGCTTAAAAACCAGGTCTTTCAAAGAACCAATCCTAGACATGCACTTTCAAATAGTTTTTTCAATTATCCGTTTAAGAGTATTTCCTTCTCCGAACTAGAATTAACAATAATTCTATAATAACTAGAAAATTAATTCTCGGTTATTTCAATTTGTTATCCAACAAAATTAAAATTTTGAAACAAGATTTGTAACCAATGTTACTTCCAATGACAATTTCTGTTAAAACAAATTTGTCCGCTTCAAAATTGAATAAACCAAATTTATTCGAATTGTCTCTTGTTTGAAAAATGGAATTAAATTCTGAAATAAATTATTTACGAGATTTCAGTTTTTAAATCATATCAAGATTTTACTTGGGTATCCTGTTCGTCTCTATAATTTTTTAAAGGAAATTATTAGTATAACATAAGATATTTGTGTCATATAAAAATGACTACAGGGTGAATTTTAATAAAAATCACGCTAAAAAATGAATTAATCATGCAATTAAAAGCATATTAATTACAGGAATATAAGCTTTCATGAACGCATATTAAATAAAAAAATACTCACGGTTTACACGTTTTGTCTACTATGGCACTAGTTCGAATAACCATAATGCTCGACTTGGTAATCTGTTCGTCGAGTTTAGTTCGAATAACCATAATGCTCGACTTGGTAATCTGTTCGTCTTGGATTAAAAACTCGACGAGTTTGTCTTAAGATTATTAAAAAATGAGCATTAATAATCCAATGAAATAACAATAATAAGTAAAAATAAATACGATAAAATTATTATTATATTGAACAGAATAAAACAATTACAAAAAAGTAACAATATCCGTCCGCTTCTTTGGTGCTTGAGAAACATTGGACGTTTATCTCGCATGATACAACAACATAAACATAATGATCAACTGCAGTAACACATATGTAGAAATCACGAACTGGAAGCTTACATTATTCTATACGTGTAATCACTAATTTTGTCCGAATTTAGTTATTATATTCGAATATTAATAATATTATTAGTATTTTTATTAATTATTTTTGGTTTATTATGATTAATATTATTAATGAAAAAAAACAAAAAAAAAAGATTATAAATAATATAAGTTATATCAGTCCATAAATTACATAGCCCCTTTTAAATTACAACCCAATGCCCTATTTATTACAACCGACCCTTTTGGCCCAAATGTTTGAAACCCTAACATATCTGATCCCCTTTTATTTTTTTGCAGCCGCCACCTTAAATCTGACCGTTGGATCAGATCTGATCCAACGGTCCAGATTAAACCATGGAGACCCTTCATATGACGTGTGGATTCCACGCCCGAGACCATTCGGCTTCCCACGCGTGCGTGCGATACACGCTCCCGACCCCTCAATTTCCTCTGTCACGTGGCCGTGCTGCCGGAAATTACGCCTATTATTACCTGTACCAAATCGAATGGATATATATCCGAACCAATATGTAATCAAAGTAGTTTTTATCATCAATAAAAAAGCAAAAAACAGAAAACAGAAAAGCCTCAACATTTCGAGGTAAAAAAAATCTCTTTTTCTTTCTTTTTTTTATTCGTATCCGGAACGCAACAAATAACAAAAGTATAATAAAAAGGGGAAGTTTAGGGTTTACCCATTCTAATCTCGGGTCGCCGGTGCATGTAACGACCGGTGGCGTTTATTCTTCCGGAGACAAACCTCTCGGCTTCTTCTGTCGTAACGGGTGAACCGGTTTAAAAGGGGGCTAGAAAGAATTTCGGATCTTTTTTTAAAGAAAAGAAGAAGAAAAATATGGTTTTTTCTCAGATTCTGGCGCCGGTACAGCGGCGTTCGGCCAAAATCTGGGGAACCCACGACGGTATACGTTGGCTATGATGAACCCGGCGGAGGCATTCATCCAATTTTCAGAGAAATCTTAAAGGTTTTTTTTTTTTGTTTTTGGTTAGAAATGGTTTTAAAAAAAAATTATAAGTGTTATTTATACCGGTTCGGATATAAAACAAGTGGGTTAATTAGCTCTTTTAAATCCTTCCGCCCATTCCTTTTTGCTCTGCTATCCCCTTATTTTCGTTTTTTACATTTTGGTCACCATTTCTAAATCGGCCTTGATTTCCTTTTAATTTAGCCCGAAATTTTTGTTTTTGTTTCAATTTGGCACGAGATCAGAGGGTAAAATCCCTCTTTGATCCCTGCCCTTTTGTATTAATTATAATTAATGTTTCTTACTTGCTTTTGTTCATTTAATTTACGCCTTGATTGTTTCATTTTATTTCTTTTTAGTCCCTAGCTTTATATGTGTATGATATATATGTTTATATACTTAATGTATGATTTATAAATTGAATCATTTTTTATGGTATGTTTGTGTTAATATTTTTGGCTTTACCACATTATTTTATTGACATTTTAGTTTCACCGTCTTAAACCATATATATAGATTAGTTATCCTTATTTAATGAATGGTTTATAAATAGAATTTTTTATGGTATGTTTGTATTAGTATTTTACTTTACCATATATATTATTTTATTGGCTTTTTTAGATTAGCCGTTTTAAAATTTATATCTATATGCAAATTACCTATTTTTATTTAATATACATATATTATTAATAGCATCATCTTATATGGTGTTTTTTTACACATTAATACATACCATATATATATATATATATGTTTTAATGTTTTATATACGTGTTATATGTATGTATATAGATGTGGATAAATATATGTGTTTGTATTTTCCTTTTATATATTACATTGTTATTTTCTATCATATATTATACAAGTATATTATATATATTAATCATGTTTTATTTATGTGCATTTATTTATTAATGTTTCTTTTGCTTTTATTCATATCTATATTTATTAATTATCTTTTTAGTTCGCATATCGGATATATTAAATGTTCAATGCGTACTCCCTTTTTCGAAGATAAACTTGGCTACCAGTCTAAGATGTAGATGGTAGTTTTTTTCTGCTTATTATTCGAACACCGGAACCTTTATAATTTACTCGCGCATATAACCAAATATTAATTTGAATGTCACTTTAAAAAATAAAACTCAATATTTAATAAAACGGTAATTATATTTTTTGGTACCAATTTTTGGGCAGTGTGGGGGTGCTAATCCTTCCCCATCCGTAATCGACTCCCGAACTCAAGTTTTTTGAATCTTTGGTTTTATTTTTATGGTGTCCGGTCTACCCCTTTTAAAACGATCGATGGCGACTCCCCATTTATTATTTTCAGCACTCCTATTTGTTAATCCCTAATTTTTATTCAAAAACACAAAATTTCTTCAAGAATTTCTTAAAAAAAACAATTTCCTAGAACTTTTTCAAAATTTTCCTTTTTAAAATTATTTCTTAGAATTTTTCTAATATAAATCGTAAACATTAAAATTGAAAATATATTCTTTTTATTTGTATGTAAACCAATTTGTCTAAGTGAGGGGAAAATGCTATTGCTTTCGAGGGGATATCGTTCCCCCGTATGAGCCTAGCAAGTACCTTTGGGGCTCTACTACTCTATGCTTTCGAGGGAATATCGTTTCTCCATATGAGCATAAAGGAATGGGTCCCCTTGAATTGAACCCAGTTGAAAGGAGCCTATAATGGGTGATGATCGGGGGCCTAGCTACCCTTAGTAGGGGACAGCTAGGATAATTCGGGCACCTTTTAGCACCAAAACTGCATATAAAGAACATAGAAAGCTCACCCCTTTAGAGCCATGCGGATAAGCTGTGTTTTAGACAGTATGTAAATAGGGTCTTTTCTCATTTATCTGACACTAACTTATTTCTTTATGTCTTATTTTGTTTTACATTTTTATTTGCATCTGCATTATATAATAAAGGGTTGATTTTCAAGTTAATCACTCAAATTAGAAAATTTTCATCATGAATGGGAATTATCTCAAGGCAAAGATAAAACATATGGGATCAATGTCGATACCCAAAAGTGACCACACCAAAAGAAGATGTTAGCCGCAGCTCTTCGTCCATTTATTAACTTGAAGACGAAAGAGGGATCGAGGTCTTTCTATCTGCTTGAAACAGTTGAAGAAGTAAAAGAGTCAAAGCCCGCCTATAGAATAACATGTTTTATCTTCTGCAAACCTTTCTATATTCGATGAAAGTTGTTTTAGAGTGATTATCAATGAAATTAGCGCCTTTATTTGCATTTAATTTTGTATTTATTGAATTATTAATTCGTGCTCTTAGTTTATGTTTTTTTTTACAAATATCATGTATTAATCATTAAAATAATAAATTAATTATGGGAAACCCTCATTTTTCAGAGTAATTCTAAGACGCAACCATTCCACACTCATACAATACACGTTCTTAGACAAGATTTATGGAGGATAGACTAGCCAGTGTCGAAAAGTCACAAAAAGATATTGAAGGCCACTTGGGTACTATCGAGCAAAGAATCGAGCGATTTCAGGATGAGATTATAAATCATATTACTGCACTATTCGGGACGAGAGGGACTGAAAAGACCCCAGCTATTGATAGAAATATCAATATAGAAGAATTCGGTGGGAATTCATCTAATACCAAGGCTCCGCCGGAAGGGTCAGTTTTGAAAAATCCCCAAGTAGCCGGGGCATATGTCAATAACCTGATTAATATTACACCTAGTTTTAAAAATGAGGCTAACGTTGAAGTGCCAGATTTAAATCTGATCAATGAAATAGAGACAAGATTAATGGCAGAGTTCGAGAAGAAATTTGAGGAGCAACGCCTACAAATGGAAGAAAGAGTCAGAATGCTGCAGACAACCAACGACTACGGGGTCGATGCCATGGATTTAAGCTTGGTAACTGATCTGGTCATCCCGCATAAATTCAAAGTACTTGACTTTGAAAAATATGATGGGACCACTTGCCCTTCAGCTCATTTGACCATATACTGTTGTAAGATGACGACATACTTAAAGAATAAAAAGCTACTGGTTCATTGTTCTAGGATAGTCTAACTGGAGCAGCAGCCCGATGGTACTCGCAGCTTAGCCGAGCCGATGTAAAATCATAGAAGGATTTATTGAAGGATTTTATCGAACTATACCAGCATGTCAAAGATATGGTCCCAAATAGGACAATGCTACAAGGGATGACGCATGGGCAGAATGAGAATATCCGACAATATCCTAGAGGTGGAGAGATATTGCAGCGCAAGTGCAACCTCACATTCTAGAGAGCGAAATTACTCATATTTTCATAGATACCCTGCAAGGAACTTTATATAAAAAATGATCCCCAATGTATCTTTAAGTTTTGCCGAGTTTGTAAATACGATAGAATCAATTGAGGCTGCATTCAGAAGTGGTAAGCCCAAAACTGGCAAAAATTCGCAGAGATTTTAGAAGAGAAAAGACAATGAGGTCAGCAACGTAATTACCTACAGCCCTAACAATGTCATGATCACACCAAACCCGGCAGTAACAACTTCCCAAGGACCCAGCAAAAAAGATACCAAGGGAAAGAAAGAAGAGACCTTTACTCCCATACCGATGACATATGGTGAATTGTACTCTAAGCTGGTGGAGGTTGATTTGGTTCGCCCTTATCATATCACTCCAATGCAACCCCCGTAACCTTCGTGGTATAACCCCAAGGCTCAATGCGAAACCATAAATGAATCACCGGACACTGCATCAATAATTGTAAGGCATTTAAGAGGGTGGTTCAAAACTCAATTAACAAGGGAGTGCTAAAAATTGATTCCCCGAGTGTAGCAGCTAACCCTTTGTCGGGTTATAGTGAACAAAGGGTCAATGCCGTTGAACCAAAGTACTATAAGAGGATGTGGGAAAAGGTGGATGAACTCAAGTCCCATTTGAGCTGGGTATACAAACAACTGCAGGAAGCCGGACTGATCACACAAAGTGAGAAAACTGGCAGGAAAGATGGAAATGAATTTTGTGAATATCATCAAGAAAGAGGACACACGATGCAACTCTGTATGAAATTTAGGCAATTAGTCCAAAAAATGATGGATAATAAGGATATTGGGTTCTTCCAAGGAGGATTGAAGAATTGAAGAATTCGGGAAAAGGAAAATTGGAACCAGTGCGCAAGATTTTGGGTGCATCAAAACTCCATCTTATTGTTCATCATTTTCCATGTCTTTTTGTTGATATCATCTACTTTTTGTGAAACCTTGAGAATTAATTATCATACTTTTGGTTTAAAAATGATAATATTTTGTAGAACCTATGTAATGTTTACTCAAGACAATGAAATGATGATTGTTTTGTGCATTTTTGTTGTTTTAGACAGTTAATTTACATTCTCCATTTCTTTATACATTCATTATTTTGGGATATGTTTTCCCATATATATATGTATATAACTTTTCAAGAAACTCAAGTATTGATTACAAGAATGATTTAGATTCGAGTCAAACGATCAATTCCTAGTAGCTTATGTTTAAAGGAAAGTAAATGTTACGAGGATACTGCAAATGTGAACATCTTCTATTCTATTTAGACAGACGAGAAACAAAATGAGTGTTCAGATAATGGCAGATCCCGTTGAGTGAATTCCTCTCAGGCATTTGTTGTTTAAAGATCCTTGAATCGAGTGTTGACCCTAAACTTCTACCCCTTGAAGACTATTTTGATATCCATGTATGGGATGACGAGTGGCATTCCTTCACTCCCATTAACAAATAAGAAAAATATCCATTTGATGTCCCCCTTTGAGCCTGATCGTTTCTTTTCATTGGAACCCAAACCAAGGACCACCCCCACACTGGGACAAAGAGGGCGAAGATTTTGTTTACAACCAAAAGTTGTCCGGTTTTAACCATATTACGAAGATAGTGCTTCATGAATAAGTGCAAGAAATAAGGATTGATGTACTGGATACAAAGACCAGAGAAGCATCAGAATAAGCCGGCACAAGAAATTTTTGTTTGGAAGGACCGGCTGAACCAAATTGAAAGTTTATCAATAAGAAAGTTGAATCAAGAATTAAAGCACCAAGTCAAAAAGTGCAATAAAGGACATTAAAGCCTTGAAGATGTAATTACATTCGAACTCGAAACGTATCGACATTCATTCAAGATGCGAATTACACGAGAAGAAGGAGATGAACTCTAGGGTAAAAACCCAGAAATGGGCAGCCTAAAGCGATCCAAGAAATAAATCAAAGAAGTTTTTTTTAAAACACGCCCCAGTCAACAAGTGCAGAGAATATGATCCTTGGTTTCATCACCCTTAAACACTTATTTGGGCTTTATATCTTTTCTTTCATAACCGTGAGCCATAGCCTACATTACAAGCCTACAAAGACCATTCAGATCATATGTGGATATCTGAGTTGGATAATTTTGTCTTTAGATCACAACCCGTCTTTAAGGGTTAACCTTTCTTCAAGGAAAAACAAGCTTCAAGTGCCTGATCGACACCTAAATGAGGGGAGGATGGGGCATGATGAGTTAGTGAGGTCAAGAGAGCCACTTAAATGAGATAGAAATTAGGTATGGAAATGTTCCTTTCAGAAACCTAATAGCCCAAAAGGGACTTCACATGAGCGCGTGCCACTGCAACCCTCGCGGTCCTTTAAAAATAAGCTCCACTTTGGTTGATCTTTGTCAATTTAAAACAAGAGCATTCTTACACTTAATATTTGAGTGTCTAATTTTGATCTCATTTTTAAATTTCTTTTCAAAATTAATTATTTTCTCTCTAGCTCATTTTCATAAGTTTTTGAATTGAAATAAGCTTAAAGCCCTTTTTGCTCTAAATTTTAAAAATAGGGCAGACTTTACACGATATTTTTTATTAAAATAAGATTTTAAAACTCATCTTCATAGTTTTTGCATTCAAAGCATTTTTTGCCCTAAATTTTGAAATAGGGCTGACTTTACATGATATTTTTGCATTAAAATAAGTTTTTAAACTCATTATAAGATTTTGCATTAAAATAAGTTAAAAGCATTTCCTCGTCCTAAGTGCCAAAGAAGAGGCGAAACTTTACATCACAGATTCAAGAACGAGAACAATTAGTGGGATGCCATTTGTCTGCCTGACGAGGTTATTTGTACATAGGAGTTCAAATCAATATGAACCAGAAAGGTTACAGAGCCTAATATTTTGACCTTTAAGCAAGCTGAAATTTAAGGTGAA
The DNA here is from genome assembly GCA_019671005.1 of Hibiscus mutabilis. Classification (NCBI taxonomy): domain Eukaryota; kingdom Viridiplantae; phylum Streptophyta; class Magnoliopsida; order Malvales; family Malvaceae; genus Hibiscus; species Hibiscus mutabilis. The sequence goes on along the minus strand of CM033738.1, from coordinate 13,506,718 downwards.
CAACAAAATTTTGTTAGGGTAAGAAAATGGCCAATCCATTTAGTGGCAAAGACCTTTTAGTGCCAAATCAGACATTAAGCTGAGCTAGATATGAATAGCAATCCGAAGTAGAGAACTTGAAAAAGATTTGGAACAATGAGATTTGCAAAGATTTGAACCCAACTTTAAGATGGGCTCTGTTTGCTACAGAAAGAGCTTTAATATAAGAAACCTTGAGCCTCTTTGAAGATGAGCTCACCTTAAGTGGTCCTTAATTTGTATCATTCATGCATCATGAGTAATTAGACATCTTTAAGTTAGGGGCATGCTAACCCACATCATTAATTTATTTTGGACGTTTTTAGAAAAATCATTAAAACATTGAGGAATAAAGAATTTCAAATGAGAAGAACAGCTTCAGACCTCGGAGAATAAAGAATTTCAAATGAAAAGAACAACTTTAGACTCCAAACTTTAGTAGAAGATTGAAGAATTTCAAATGAGAAGAACAACTTCAACCTTCAACATCAATTGGGGAATAAAGAATTTCAAATGAGAAGAATAGCTTCAAACCTCGGAGAATAAAGAATTTCAAACAAGAAGAACAACTTCAAACTCTAAACTTTAGTAGAATATTGAAGAATTTCAAATGAGAAGAACAACTTCAAGCTTCGAGCAACCAGTAAGACCTTCCGTGCATGGTTTTAATATCGTTCAAGCATCTGTAAGACCTCCAGTGCAGGGTTATTCGAGCAACCAGTAAGACCTTCAGTGCGAGGCTTTAATATCGTTCGAGCATCTGTAAGATCTCCAGTGCAGGGTAATTCGAGCAACAGTAAGACATTCAGTGCATGGTGTTATGATCTTCAGACCATCAGTAAAACCTCCAGTGCTTGGTGATTTGGAGAAATTAGTGTCGTCTAGACGTCAGTAAGACCTTCAGTGCGTGGTGATTCAGGCAATTATTAAGACTTTCAGTGTCTAACTCCAAGATTTCGAGCCATCAGTAGGACCTTCAGTGCGTGATGATTCGGTATCAAAACAGGGAAGTAGGACAAAATTAGTGTTTTTTTTGTCTTTGCTCTATTCTTGTGTTACAAGAAAGAGCAAAGAGGGGCAGCTGTAATCACTAATTTTGTCCGAGTTTAATTATTATATTCAAATATTAATAACCTTATTAGTATTTTTATTAATTATTTTGGTTTATTATCATTAATATTATTATTATTATTAATGAAAAAAACAAAAAAATATTATAAATAATATAAGTTATTCAGTCCATAAATTACACAGCCCCTTTTAAATTACAACCCAATGCCCTATTTATTACAACCGGCCCTTGGCCCAAATGTTTGAAACCCTAACATATCTGATCTCTTTTATTTTTTGCAGCCGCCACCTTAAATCTGACCGTTGGATCAGATCTGATCCAACGGTCTAGAGTAAACCATGGAGACCCTTCATATAAAGCGTGGATTCCACGCCCAAGACCATTCGGCTTCCCATGCGCACATGAGATACACACTCTCAACCCCTTAATTTCCTCTGTCCACGTGGTCGTGCTGCCAAAAATTACACTGCCATCGCCGGTTCATCCTCAGTCACCAGCAAAAAAAGTACAAAGCAATAAACAAATAGGGATTTTTCGATCCAAAGCATGGGCAGCCACAACATCCACAGTTAGACTAGGTTTTTTTTTATTATTGCTTGTACCAAATCGAATGGATATACATCCGAAACAATATGTAATCAAACTAGTTTTTATCATCAAGCAAAAAGCAAAAAAAAAAAAAAACCAAAAAAGCCTCAACATTTCGAGGTAAAAAAATCTCTTTTCTTTCTCTTTTTTATTCGTATCCGGAACACAAGAAATAACAAAATTATAATAAAAAGGGGAAGTTTAGGGTTTACCCATTCTGATCTCGGGCCGCCGGTGCATGTAACAACCGGTGGCGTTTCTTCTTCCAGTGACAAACCCCTCGACTTCCTCTGTCGTAATGGGTGTACCGGTTTAAAAGAGGCTAGAAAGAATTTCGGATCTATTTTTTTAAGAAAAAGAAGAAAAATATGGCTTTTCTCTTAGATTCTTGCGACGGTATAGAAGCGTACGACAGTGTTCGGCCAGAATCTGGGGAACCCACGACGGTATATGGTGGCTATGATGAACCCAGCGGAGGCATTCATCCAATTTTCAGAGAAATCTTAAAGGTTTTTTTTTGTTTTTGGTTAGAAATGGTTTTAAAAAAAATTATAAGTGTTATTTATACCGGTTTGGATATAAAAACAAGTGGGTTAATCTTTTAAATCCTTCCGCCCCATTCCTTTTTGCTCCGCTATCCCCTTGTTTTCATTTTTTACATTTTGGTCACCATGTCTAAATCGGCCTTGATTTCCTTTTAATTTAGCTCGAAACTTTTGTTTTTGTTTCAATTTGGCCCAAGACCAGAGGGTAAAATCCCTCTTTGATCCCTGCCCTTTTGTATTAATTATAATTAATGTTTCTTACTTGCTTTTGTTCATTTAATTTACGCCTTGATTGTTTCATTTTATTTCTTTTTGGTCCCTATCTTTATATGTGTATAATATATATCTTTATATACTTAATGTATGATTTATAAATTGAATCATTTTTTATGGTATGTTTGTGTTAATATTTTTGGCTTTACCACATTATTTTATTGACATTTTAGTTTCACCGTCTTAAACCATATATATATATATATATATATAGATTAGTTATCCTTATTTAATGAATGGTTTATCAATAGAATCTTTTTTATGGTATGTTTGTATTAGTATTTTACTTTACCATATATATTATTTTATTGGCTTCTTTAGGTTAGCCGTTTTAAAATTTTTATCTATATGTAAATTACCTATTTTTATTTAATATACATATATTATTAATAGCATCATCTTATATGGTATTTTTTTACACATTAATACATACCATATATATATATGTTTTAATGTTTTATATACGTGTTGTATGTATGTATATAGATGTGGATGAATATATGTGTTTGTATTTTCCTTTTATATATTACATTGTTATTTTTTATCATATATTATATAAGTTTATTATATATTTTAATCATGTTTTATTTATGTGCATTTATTTATTAATGTTTCTTTTGCTTTTATTCATATCTAGATTTATTGATTATCCTTTTAGTTCGCATATCGGATATATTAAATGTTCAATGCGTGCTCCCTTTTTCGAAGATAAACTTGACTACTAGTCTAAGATGTAGATGGTAGTTTTTTTCGTTTATTCTTCGAACACCAGAGCCCTTAAAATTTACTCGCGCGTATAACCAAATATTAATTTGAATCACTTTAATTCGTAAAACTCAATATTTAATAAATCGATAATTATATTTTTTTGGTACCAATTTTTGGGCGGTGTGGGGTGCTAATCCTTCCCCATCCGGAACTGACTCCCGGACCCAAATTTTTTGAATCTTTGGTTTTATTTTTATGGTGTCCGGTCTACCCCTTTTAAAACGATTGGTGGCGACTCCCCATTTATTATTTTTAACACCCCTATTTGTTAATCCCTAAATTTTATTCCAAAATACAAATTGTCTTCAAGAATTTCTTTAAAAAAACAATTTCCCAAAACTTTTTCAAAATTTTCCTTTTTAAAATTATTTCCTAGAATTTTTCAAATATAAATCTTAAACATTAAAATTAAAAATATATTCTTTTTATTTGTATGTAAAAATTTTAAAGGGTCACTACATGATGGTTTTAAAGAAACTGGAGGGAGTTGAGAGAAAAAGCTCTTCACTTACAACGTTCGTTGTAAGATGTTGTGTTGTATATTCTCTTCTTGCTGAAGCCTTCTTTTATAGGCGAGCAAGATGGAGTTTTAATCACAATTGAACTTAAATTTAATTTGAAAAAAATTATCTGATAAAATCTATCTAAAAATAGATTATTCAGATTTATAAAATCTATTTTGAATTTTTGACTGATTCTTGGATGAGGAAATTGAATTTGGGCTAAAATTTCAACAGGTTCATCCTGTTTGGATATTCGCGTCGCCCACGTCATGCAAGTGCGCCCCCAACCCGAATAGGTTTGGCAAGCTTGTATTTGCACCCCATGTGCCTATGTGAGGCACAAACTTCGGCGAGCTTATTCAACAACCCCTTGTTTGGTTCCATTATACATACACCTCTCACACTTGGGCTATAACTAATATGGGATTGAAGTTTACTATTTCCTCACCAATCTTTGCAAGTTTCCTACTTTAAGAATCAATTTCTCATTCATCATTTGACCAATTTGAGCATATGAGATATCGTTGTAAAGATCTCATGGAGTAGAATATGAAGTCGTAATTTTATAATTCGATTCTCCATCTTTACCCATTGAATATATGCCTTAAAGTTTCCATATTATCACAATTTTCCAACAGGATATTGCTTGTGTAAAGCTCCGAGGACGTTATATAGATAGATTGGATTGTGTAAATGCTTTGCTATGTACAACATGAAATCTAATGTTAGCTCACATTCACCATCTTAGGAATACGTCTAATTGTAAGCAGTTTTCTGCTTTATATTAAATACAACGAAATCATTTACCTAAAACAAATCTCAACTTTTAGAATGTTCTTAATGTTTTGTTTGTTCTAGTCACATATAGCTTTATCTTTCGATTAAAAAAATACAAATTGTAGTAGGTTATATAGTGTTAACTCTCTAAAAGTACTGTTTTTAATGTCAATCTTACAATGCTTTTGCTTATTTTTAGGTACATTTAGTTGCATTAGGATGTTAGAATCATGCATTTGCATAAAGGAGTTTAGAGTTTTGTCTATGCCAGTGTGAAGGGTTGTTTTGTTGGCAATTCTTTTAGGTTTGGCATAGGATTTGGCCTAGAAAAGCAACACATGAAGGAGCACCAGAGAGAATGCCGAGTGCTGTTGGCACAGATGGACCAGACAATGCCAAGCACCGGTTGGCAGAGAAGTGAACTTGATGCCACGCCAAGAAGCTGTTGGACCCCGAAAAAATAGGAAATGATCAGGCTCCGAAAAGATAGCAATTGGATCAATCTCTGAAAAAATAGCGGATAAGATGGTGCCAAGACTTGTTGACAGATTCATGCTAAGCTTGGACGCCAGGGCAGCGTCAGCAGGATGAAGTCAGCCTTAGCCTGACCAGCTCTCATTCAAATTTGGATAAGAAGATAATCCCTTATCCCTTGGGCAGTTGAAATTTAAAATTTGAAGAGCTAGTCCTATCACTTCCTCGCACGCTTATTTAAACACCAACCAAGCCAGCATTTGGGGGGAGAAAAGATAGGATCGTGAGGAGTTGGTGTGTGATGATTGACAACCGGCTGCATCGTGGAAGGGTGGTCCAACCAACTTGGCCGAGAAGCCTGAATCTTGAAGGACTACATCGAGAGACCCTTTCTAGCCCATTTTTCTCTTTCAAGTTATTTCATTTTGTTTTTAAGGATGATGTATCTCGAAAACGTTTATGAATTGTTGGTTAAATCCCTCACCATGAACTAATTTAATAGTTGGTGGGGGATGTTTGGGTTTTATGTTATTTTCATGCTTTAGTTTTAATAATAAATCTACCTTAGCACGGTTTTATCTATTCGGCATACTTTAATGTTTCCTAAATACTCTGCCAAGCGAGAGCTGGTACTATTGGCCTATTGTGCCTCAATACCTTAACAGACTTGGGGTGGCAACGAATAAGTTGTTGAATAATGAGGAGAAAAGCTTCGAGAGAAGTCGTTTAAGTAGATGAAGTTACTTCGGGAGTGAAATCTACCCCTTAGGAGTATAGATTGGAGCTTAATCAAATTGATTTATTTAAAAACAAACACTATAGAGATATAGGGGTTTTTACATGATCAATTTAGGGCAATGACCATCGAGAGAGGCTTTGCCAATTGTGAATCTGCTCGGCAAAAAATGGCAAGACATGTTGTTGTTGAAGGCTGGCATGACATGAACAACGTGAAAACCAGGCATTCCCTGCCAACGCTCATCATTCATTAAAACACTGATAAGTGTTCAAAAGTACTATTTTTATTACCCTTTTTACTCATATTATTGTTAGACTTAGGCTCATATTAGTTACATAATTAGTCATTCATGCATTAATTCATGTTTCTTTCCACCGTTGAGCTTGATTACATAACTTGGTGATTTTTATGGAAAAAGATGCTGCTTTGGTGTGCTTTTGTGTGTGTGCAGAATCACTTGCCTAAACAAGGCTAGAACCAATTGCCAGGGCAGTTCATGAAGGAGATGCTGACGCAGTTGCCAGGGCAATGCATGAAGGAGATGCCGAGCTAGTTGCCAAGGCAATTTTTGATAAGGAATAAGATGATATGGTAGTCGAAATTGATGACTAGATAAGCCCAAGATGACGTGGTTATTATGTCTTGTGGTTGTGAGAAACAATTGGATTTTGTTTAGGTAATAAGAGTTTACACTTTCAATTCAAGGTTTACTCATTCTTGGTTTTTCTTCTTGTTTGCGAGTGAATTGGGAGAGGATCTCGTAACTTCATCTATTTATCTAATATCGGGAGAGTTAGATTCAAGAAACGAATGAGTATGGTCTTTATTCAATCTATTGATGGTGAAGATTAATCTAGCTTAGGAATAAGTTAAGGATTTCAACGGCTAAGAGGAGAACAAGATTGGTTGTTGTTCACCCTTGATTCACGCAGGGATGTATTATCAAGGCATGCACAAATAGCTAGAGTTTCGACTTAGGGATAAGAAGAAACCATTGAAGAACGCTCCGCCGAACCTTGAAGTTACTGCCCAGCCGCCCAAGTAGTTGCCCAGCTAGTCCCTCAGGCAACCATCGATTAGTTACCAAGGCAACCCTGATGTGCAAGTTGCTACGGCAACTGAGTTGCCCTTGTACTCTTTTACCAAGACGATCCAATCGGCTATCACACCTCAACTCACGATAACCTGGCCTATTCTCTCTCATTTAATTACATCTTCTTTTACTTATTTGCTTTCTAGTTTAGTTGTTAGTTAAACTCCTACAATATTCTACTTGTGTTTCTTTTACTTTTTACAGTGCAAGACGATATCTTCTATGCTATAACTTGCGACGTATACACTTGCATAATTATGGAGCACTTATTACGCACAACAAACACCTTGCAAAGACTTAGATGAAGGTTAAGAGTAGCAATGGCTAATCAAGACGGCAATATGAATCAAGATGTTCCAGCAGGAGGCTGAGTGATTCTTGCACGAAACAGAACTATTCGAGACTATCTTGAAGAAGATCTTGAAGGACTTAATCCAGGAGTTGTCACACCTGAAATTGAAGCCGGCCACTTTGAGTTGAAACCGGTGATGTTTAATATGATCAACACAATTGGTCAATTTGGTGGCTCAGCAACTGAAGATGTACGACAACATCTTAAACCTTTCCTCGAGATTTGCAATTCATTCAAAATATAAGGAGTCACCCCCGATGTTTTACGACTAAGATTATTCCCATATTCACTGAGGGATAGGGCGAAAGCATGGTTGAATAGTATTCTTGTCGGATCAGTAGGATCTTGGACCGATCTTTGTCATGATTTCCTTGCTCGATTTAATCCTACAAATCTGACTGATAAGCTTCGTAACGAAATTACTTTTTTTCGGCAGGCAGATGATGAATTCATGTACGAGGCTTGGGAGCGATATAGAGAACTTCTACTCAAATGCCCCATACACGGATTCCAGTGTGGACACAAGTAACAATGTTTTACAACGCTATGAATACACCAACAAGGATGATGCTAGATGCGTCGGCAAACGACATACTCCTAGATAAGTCACCGGAGGAAGCAATGCAAATTCTAAACAGGCTTGCCAAGAATGATTATCAATTCCCATCTGCTAGAAGAGGAGGAGTTAGACGCCAAACCACAATACATGAACTAGGATCATCAGATTCAATTTTCGCACAATTGGCCACTCTAACCAAGATGGTCCAGAACATGCAAAAACCAAACAACACACAGGAGGTCAAGGTAATGGATTCCTTTTGTGAGTTATGTGGTGGTAACCATGATTCTTCTGAATGTATGCAGAATTCAGAATCCAGCTTTTATGTGGAAAATTACAACCGGAACAACAATATGATTTCCAATACATACAATCCAGCTTGGAAGAAGCACCCGAATTTTTCATGGAGTAATCCCAACAATGCTCTAAACCAGAACAATCAGAATGCACAAGCATCGGGATTCCAGCAGAATATGCCACAGCAACAGTTGTCTCAGCAACAACTGACAACATCTAGTTCTTTGGAAAATTCTCTCAATGCTTTTATGTTGAAAACTGAATCTTATATGGCTGAGAATAGTAACTTCATAAAAAGAACTGATGCTTTTATTAACAGGACCGAGATGAGATTACAAAACCAAGAGGCGGCAATCAAATCATTGGAAAATCAAGCCGGGCAATTTGCTCAATACCTGAATACTAGATCGCAAGGTGGTTTACCTAGCGATACTGGAGTCGCAAGAGGAACTGGCCATGAGCAATGTAAGACGATCACCACTAGAAGTGGCCAACAACTTAAAGAGGCTCAAGCTAGCTCATCAAACAAAACTCCACAAAAAGAACAAGACAAACTCAGCGGCAAAGCCTCAGATGCTGAACCAGGAATTGCCACGACAACCAACGATAAGCATGCCTCGGCAACCGGCGATAAGGATGCCTCGGCAACCAACGATAAGCATGCATCGGTAACCCCAGTTGACGATGCCTCGGCAACTCCAGTTGCCCCGACAATGCCATCAATCAGGAAGTTCACATCAACTTGCCATTGGTTGAAGCAATTGAACAAATGCTGAACTATGCCAAGTTTCTTAAAGACATTGTGTCCAAGAGAACAAGACTAAGAGAGTTTGAAACAGTTGCCGCAACAGAAGGATGCATGGCCATGTTGCACAATCGCATGCCACCCAAGTTGAAGGATCCCGAAAGTTTCACAATACCTTGTTCCATTGGAAACCACTATGTCGGGAAAGCATTATGTGACCTTGGAGCAAGCATAAACTTGATGCCTAAATCAGTTTTCCAGAAACTAGGAATCGGGAAGGCAAGACCTACTACAGTTATGCTACAGTTAGCCGACATATCCTATGTGGATCCAGAGGGAAAAATCGAAGACATACTGGAAAAAGTTGATAAATTTATTTTTCCCGCTGACTTTATTGTTTTGGATTGTGAAGTAGATGAACATGCACCTATCATTCTCGGAAGACCCTTTCTAGCAACAGGGAGAACCTTGATCGATGTTGAAAATGGAGAACTCACAATGAGGGTGAATGACCAGCAAGTTAAACTAAATGTGTTCCAAACACTAAGGCATGCCGATGATCCAGAAGAATGCCAACTTCTCCATGCCACGTCAGAGTTTAACTTCGATGAGGAATTTAGTTGCCTCAACAACTGTATTGCCGATCAAGAAGAACCTGAAGAGTATGAAGAACCAATCGATAAGGAACAACAAGAAGTGGCAAATTGGTTAGTCAATCGACCAGGTACATACTTTGAACCACTAGATTACTCAGGTAAGGAAGGTAAGCTCAAAAAGCCCTCTATTGAACAACCACTGATTCTTGAGTTAAAACAATTGCCAGAGCAACTAAAATATGCTTACTTGGGAACCGATAATACATTGCCTGTAATTATTTCCTCTAAGTTACAGCCTGAGCAGGAAAAGAAGCTGATCAAAATGTTGATGCTACACAAGAAGGCAATAGGGTGGATAATTGCCAACTTGAAGAGAATTAGCCCGGTAGTGTGCATGCACAATATTTTGTTGGAAGATGATAAAAAACCTTCGATTGAAGCCCAGAGGAGACTGAATCATGCCATGAAAGGGGTTGTAATGAAAGAAATCATCAAGTGGCTTAACGTCGGCATCATATACCCAATCTCTAATAGTACATGGGTAAGTCCGGTACAATATGTACCGAAAAAGGGAGGTATAACTGTGGTAAGTAATGAAAACAATGAACTCATTCCAACCAGGACTGTGACCGATTTGAGGGTTTGTATGGATTATCGAAAGCTAAACAAAGCCACTAGGAAAGATCACTTCCCATTACCCTTTATTGTCCAAATGCTTGACCGTCTTGCAGGTAAACCCTTTTATTATTTTCTTGATGGTTATTCAGGTTACAATCAAATTGCCATAGCACCAGAAGATCAAGAAAAGACAACCTTCACATGCCCATACGATACTTATGCTTTTCGAAGGATGCCATTCGGATTGTGTAACGCCCCGGTAACCTTCCAAAGATGCATGATGGCACTCTTTTCAAACATGGTCGAAGACTTCCTTGAGATCTTCATGGATGATTTTTCCATTTTTTGTAATGACTTCGACAGCTGCCTCGGCAATTTAGAGAAGGTGTTGGCAAGATGTGAAGAAACCGATTTAGTCCTTAATTGGGAGAAGTTTCATTTTATGTTAGATGAAGGAATAGTGCTCGGCCACAAGATTTCATCCAAGGGAATTGAAGTAGACAAAGCCAAGGTGGACATGATAGAGAGATTACCCCCACCAAGTTCGGTTAAAGGAATCCGAAGCTTTCTTGGACATGGAGGTTTTTACAGGAGGTTCATTCATAATTTTTCTAAGATTACTAAACCCTTGTGCAATTTGCTTGAACAGGATAAAGCCTTCAATTTTAACGATTCTTGCACCCAAGTATTTGAAAACCTAAAGGAAAAGCTTGCCTCGGCACCCATTGTCATTCCACTAGATTGGATGTTACCTTTTGAGCTTATGTGTGATGCAAGTGATTTCGCGGTAGGAGCAGTCCTAGGCCAACACACAGGTAAGACCTTTCATGTGATATATTACGCTAGTAAAACTCTTAATAATGCTCAAGTGAATGACACAACAACGGAGAAAGAGTTACTAGCCGTAGTTTTCGCATTTGACAAGTTCCGATCTTATTTGATTGGTACAAAGGTAATTGTTCATACGGACCATTCGACAATTAAGTATCTATTTGCTAAAAAGGATGCCAAACCTCATTTGATTCGTTGAATATTACTTTTACAAGAGTTTGACATTGAAACTAAGGACAAGAAAGGAACAGAAAATCAAGTGGCCGATCACTTATCACGCTTAGAACGCAATAGGGAGGAGGACGCGTATTTAGAGATATGTGATGCATTCCCGGATGAGCAACTGTTAGTTGCCTCAGCAACCATGGATGCGCACGCCTCAGCAACCCCTGACGCCTCGGTAACCCCTGACGCCTCGGCAACTCTCAACGCTTCAGCAACTCTCGATGCGCACGCCGCGGCAACCACCGATACGCACGCCTCGGCAACCATGGATGTGCATGCCTCGGCAACCCTTGACGCTTCAGCAACTCTCAACGTGCACGCCGCGACAACCACCGATACGCACGCCTCAGCAACCATGGACGCGTATGCCTCGGTAACTCTAGATGCACATACCTCGGCAATCTTGGAAGCAGTCACCACAGTAGCACATACCTCGGTAATACCCTAGTACGCGGATTTAGTTAATTTCCTTGTTTGTGGTATTTTACCTTATGGCCTTACTCACCAAAGGAAGAAGCGATTCCGGCATGTGCTAAGCATTACTTTTGGGACGAGCCTCTTTTGTTTAAACAATGTGCAAATCAGGTTATACGCCGATGTGTCCCTGAAGAAGAGCATCAGAATGTACTCCGGCAATGCCATTCTTCACCCTATGGAGGACATTTTGGAGGAACACGTACCGCGGCAAAAGTTTTACAGTCTGGTTTGTATTGGTCAACACTGTACAAATATGCCCAAGAGTTATACAAGCAATGTGATCGATGACAGAGGACGGGCAATATCTCTAGACGACATGAGATGCCGCTCTAAAACATTATCGAGGTAGAATTGTTCGATGTATGGGGGATTGATTTTTGAGACCTTTCCCATCTTCATTCGGCAACCTCTACATTCTACTTGTCGTCGACTACGTGTTTAAATGGGTTGAGGCAACTGTAGTTCCCAACAATGACTCTAAGACCGTGCAACGATTCTTGCAGAAAAACATATTTACACGGTTTGGGATGCCGATAGCAATTATCAGTGATGAAGGCAGACACTTCGACAACAAACTCATCGCCAAGATGTTACAACGCTTTGGTGTATCTCACAAGATTGTCACGGCATATCACCCACAAACCAATGGGCAAGTAGAAATTTCCAACCGGGAATTGAAGGGTATACTCGAGAAATTTATAAATCCCTCTAGAAAGGATTAGTCAGTAAGACTAGATGACGCACTTTGGGCATATCGCACTGCATTCAAAACACCCTTAGGTATGTCCCCTTTCTGACTTGTCTATGGCAAAACATGCCATCTACCAGTGGAAATCAAACACAAGGCATATTGGGCAATCAAGACCGTGAATATGGATTGGGAAAGTATTGGACAAAAGCGTTTGTTGGACCTCAACGAGATAGAAGAATTTTGTGCACTCACCTATAACAATGCACGAATCTACAAGGAGAAAACAAAGCAATGACATGACAAGAAACTATTGTAGCGGCAATTCATGCCAGGGCAACTAGTTCTCTTATTCAATTCTCGGCTAAAACTTTTCCCGGGAAAACTAAAATCAAGATGGTCAGGACCATTCGAAGTTGTCAAACCATTCTCCCATGGTGCCGTGATAATCAAGTCCATCACTGACGAACATGAATTCAAAGTTAACGAACAAAGATTGAAGCACTACAACGGTGCCCATGTGGAACGTAACAAAGAAGTGGTCACCTTAGGAGATGCATGAGCATGCTCTCCTTTCGATATTTTCTTTTTCTTTTTATTTTTTTCTCGAACTATTTTTTATTATTTTCGGTTAATTTTTTTCTTTATTTTTTTTGGAATTTTTAGGAGATATTTTATTTTATTTTTCTTCATTATCTTTAGTTTCCAGGTTTTCTTTGTTTTCTTTTCTTTTCCATAACAAGACTCACAACCACCATGCTAAGGAAATTCACTGTCGACTACTTGCCACGACAACCACAACAGAGAATGCCCCAGCAACTACTGATGCCCAGGCAAGTGAACCTGCATCGGCAAACATGGACCAAATCAAAGCAATGCTATTCACGCGGTATCAGCCACAAGCATTCAACCACCGACCGGAATATGAATCAAGCAAACAACACGAAGAAAACTTATCACTCGAGGTGGTGACCTCTCTGACTAACTCATTTCTTTTAGTCTCTTTTAAATTTTGTTTCACTATTACGTGCATTGAGGATAATGCTTCTCTCGAGTTTGGGGGGTGTTGGTTTCTAGTTAGTTTCATGTTTAGTTGCATTCATCTTTAGCAATCATATATAGGTTGCATATGTTACTTGACATGCCTTTAATTGCATTTAATTGCTTAAGACTTGTTGAATATCCAATAATGAATTTTTTTTGCCACTGCACTTAATTGAAAGAACCTTTAATTTTAGGATTGCATGAAAAGAACTTAGAATTTTACTATGGAGTTGAATTTTTTTACATGGTTGTGGTTTGTTGATTGAAAGAAACTTAATGAACTTACGTTGCTTAAAATTTGGGTAAATTTAAAATTGAAAATTAAAAGCTAAATTCTTGCTAGAGATGCCCAAAATTGGCTCTAGTAGTTAATGCACATTAAAGAATCGCTAGAGGTGCCCGAAATTGGCTCTAGTCGACTAAAATAAAATGAGAAATTGCTTACTTTGCTAGAGGTGCCCGAAATTGGCTCTAGTGAAAATAAAAATAAATGCCCCGGTAATTAAATTGATAAAGCCTATTGTTCACATAGAATATTGAAAATCAACTTGTACACAACTACGCACACACATTGTCACAAGCATTATAGTTCGATTCTGAGTAATTTTTCTGCTATTCGAAAAATTAAAAGGTGATCAGACTTTGTGCCACGGTTCCGAGGTTTGAATTCAAGTTTGAAGCATGTCTTTGATGATTAAAGTCTTGGTAGGTAATTGTTAGTTTGCATTGCTTGAGGACAAGCAATAGTTCGAGTTTGGGGGTGTGACAAGTGTTCAAAAGTACTATTTTATTACCTTTTTTACTCATATTATTGTTAGACTTAGGCTCATATTAGTTGCATAATTAGTCATTCATGCATTAATTCATGTTTCTTTCCATTGTTGAGCTTGATTACATAACTTGGTGATTTTTGTGGAAAAAGATACTGCTTTGGTGTGCTTTTGTGTGTGTGCAGAATCACTTGCCTAAACAAGGCTAGAACCAGTTGCCAGGGTAGTGTATGAAGAGATGCCGACGCAGTTGCCAGGGTAATGCATGAAGGAGATGCCGAGCTAGTTGCCAAGGCAAATTTTGACAAGGAATAAGATGATATGGTAGTCGAAATTGATGACTATATAAGCCTAAGATGACGTGAAGCAAAGTTAAATTCCAAAGGAGTTTGATTTCCATGAAGAGGTTAAAGAGAAATTACATCCCAAGAAGATAGGAGAAGTTCTAGAAGGAATTTAAATATAATAAAGAATTATATTCTTTAAAGATAATTTAAGTCCAACTTAATTTCCTCCTCAAAAAAAGACTTTGACCTAGCCCTATAAATTAAAGACTATGCCGTCAACTCCAAGGGGGAGAGAAGAGAGAAACTTTGACAAGATCAAAGGGGGAGATATCGACAAAGAGGCTTCAACCATTCTTCATTTTTTTCTTTCCTGTTCCATTAGATTTATGCTAGGAATTCTTTGTTTTGGGTTTCTTTGGAACCTAGCCATGAACTAAATCTATTTGGCTAAGGTTATTGTGTCTTGTGGTTGTGAGAAACAATTGGATTTTGTTTAGGTAATAAGAGTTTGCACTTTCAATTCAAGGTTTACTCATTCTTGGTTTTTCTTCTTGTTTGCGAGTGAATTGGGAGAGGATCTCGTAATTTCATCTATTTATCTAATATCGGGAGAGTTAGATTCAAGAAACGAATGAGTATGGTCTTTATTCAATCTATTGATGGTGAAGATTAATCTGGCTTAGGAATAAGTTAAGGATTTCAACAGCTAAGAGGAGCGCAAGATTGGTTGCTGTTCACCCTTGATTCACGCATGGATGTATTATCAAGGCATGCACAAATAGCTAGAGTTTCGACTTAGGGATAAGAAGAAACCATTGAAGAACGCTCCGCCGAACCTTAAAGTTGTTGCCCAGCAGCCCAGCTAGTCGCCCAGACAACCATCGATTAGTTGCAAAGGCAACCCCGCTGTGCAAGTTGCCACGGCAACTGAGTTGCCCCTGTACTCTTTTACCAATACGATCCAATCGGCTATGACACCTCAACTCACGATAACTGGCCTATTCTCCCTCATTTAATTACATTTTCTTTTACTTATTTGCTTTCTAGTTTAGTTGTTAGTTAAACTCCTACAATCTTCTACTTGTGTTTCTTTTACTTTTTACAATGCAAGAGATTAGATTCTTGAAGTGACATCAATCCCTGTGGAGACATATCTTCTATACTATAACTTGCGACGTGTACACTTGCACAATTGCGGAGCACTTATTACGCGCAACAAACACCTTCCTTGCCAACGCCTTTACTTTACTTTCATTTCTTTACTTTTTGATTATTTTCCAAAACCAATTTCAAATCAAATCAACCTTTTCTTAAGGCCAGTAACAATCAAGGCAATTGAATTCCAAGTCAATCTCTGTGGGATCGATACTCAGCTTACCAGCTGTATTACTTGCATACTGTGTATACTTGCACGCAAAAGACTTCTTTTGGCATATTCTTATATTTTCCAAGACATATTTTCTGCCACTTTTGCCAGCATTCACTCAGAGAGTCTACAAGTTTTTGGCGTCGTTGCCGGGGATTGCAACAGAAATGATTGTTCTTAAATTTTTACTTGTATTCCTTTTGTTTTTATTTTTACCTTTTACTTTTGTCGGTGTATGACCAGAAGCCATCCTGTGGTGGACAAGTGGCCATACGGTCCGAAAATTGAGAAAACCTTGTAGAGGTTAAAAATAAGATTTCGAGAGATGAACCAAGGTAATGAAGGGAATAGTGTGGTGAACAATGGAGGAAATCCACTTAATAATGAGATACCACCACCACTTGTTGTCCCAATTGTTAATGAGAGACCTATTAGAGAAAATTCGGCACCAACCATTGAAAATTTGATGCTAGAACTTGTTGGCACAGAGGTAAACGCTGCCAATTTTGAACTTAAGCCGGTAATGATTCAAACTCTTTTGAATATAGGTCAGATTGATGGAGCACTCACTGGAGATCTTAGGCAACATTTGAAGCAGTTCATGGAGTTTTGCCAACTATTCCAACAAAATAGAGTACCTGAAGATACAGTGAAGCTGAAGTTATTTACTTTTTCTTTGAGAGACAAAGCAAAGGCTTGGCTTAACTCCTTGCCACCTGGCTCAGTTACTTCATGGGCAGACCTATGCCAGAAATTCTTGACAAGATTCTAGCCGCCAACACTCACTGCCAAGCTGCAGGGTGAGATCATTACATTCAGGAAGGCTGAGGATGAGACCTTATATAATACCTGGGAAAGATTCAAAGACTTGTTGAGGAGGTGTCCTATGCATGGATTCCCTAATTGAACCCAGATCCAAACCTTTTACAATGGATTAAATGCAGAAATGAGGATTGTTGTTGATGCTTCAGTAGCCGGTTCATTGCTTGACAAGAAATATACTGAGGCTATTGACATTCTAAAAAAGATTGCAATCAATGATTTTGAATATCCTGTTGCAAGACTTGAGACCGGAACTAAAACCAATGGGAAATTTCAGGTTGATGAATTAACATCCATTCATGTCGAGATTTCCAATCTTACTAGAATGGTAAGAATGTTGCAAAAGAACAATGAGTCCCAAGAAGTCAAAGCATTAGACCCATTCTGTACAATCTATAGAGAGAATCATCATGTAGATGAATGACCTACCAACCCCGAATCTGTAAATTTTGTTGGCAATTCTAACCGTTACTATAATCCTAACTTCAATACTTATAATGCAGGTTGGAGACAACACCCTAATTTAGCTTGGGGAAATCAAGGAGGTAACTAGTACAATACCCAACGCCAGAATACTCAGAGGCAGAATAACAATGACATACCAGCATTCTATCAGAATGCCATACCACAGAAATCCCAAAACAATTTTCAGCAAGGGCAGAGACTCAACCAAGGAGGCACTCTCACAGAGTACATGGAGAGGAATGATGTCATAGTCCAGAGTTTGGCAGCATCAATGAGAAACTTGGAAGTCCAGCTTGGGCAGATTGCCAGTGCACTCAGCAATCGACCCTAGGGAGCATTGTCAAGTGACACAGAAGATGCTCGGCACAAAGATAATGAGCAGTGCAAAGCTATAACTCTTCGGAGTGGTAAGCAGTGCGAGATGGAGAAAAATGCTAAGCAGCCAATTAATTGCCAAGATGAGAAGCTTATGCCAACAGATAATCCCAAGAAAGCAGAGAAAGAGGAAACAAAAACAGATGATGCCAGAACCGATGCCAGACAGCACACTAATGCCAGCACCAATGCCAGACAGCACACTGATGCTAGCACCGATGCCAAACAGACTGATGCCAACACTGTCCTGGCAAAGCCAGCAGCGCTGGCATATGTTTATCCGCCACCACCATTTCCAGCAAGACTTCAAAAGCATAAGCAAGATCAGCAGTTCAAGCGTTTCTTGGAGGTTCTTAAGCAATTACAAATCAACATTCCATTGGTAGAAGCCCTTGAAAAAATGCCCAACTATGTCAAATTTATGAAGGACATTCTGTCCAAAAAGAGAAAGTTGAGAGACTTTGAAACTGTTGCTCTGACCGAAGGGTGTAGTGTCGTGATCCTAAACCGTTTGCCACCAAAGTTGAAAGATCTAGGAAGTTTTACTATTCCCTACACCATTGGCAACAAATTCATGGGCAAGGCACTGTGTGGCCTAGGAGCCAGCATCAACTTGATGCCAATGTCAATTTTTCGAAAGCTTGGCATAGAAGCAAGACCTACCACAGTGACACTTCATTTGGAAGACCGATCCTATACACACCTCAAGGGTAAGATTGATGATGTGTTGGTAAAGCTAGACAAATTTATTTTTCCAGCTGATTTTATCATTTTGGATTATGAGGCTGATATTAATGTTCAGATTATTTTGGGGAGACCTTTTCTTGCCACGGGTAGGGGTTTGATTGATGTTCATAAAGGGGAACTAGCAATGCGCATGAATGACCAGCAAGTTACATTTAATGTGTTTCAAGCTTTGAAATGTGTAGATGAACCTGATAAGTGCCAAGCAGAGGAGATGATGGAGTCTATTTATACTTTAGACATGGCACATTTATGCCATGATATAGAATTTGATGCCAGGGACTTTGATGGCATAGATGAACTATTTGAAGAACCAGAAGAATTAGTCTTGAAGGCTGATGAGGCGAGTTATTTTGAGCCACTACAGTTGGCCAGCAGAGAAATCAAGACACCTAAACCATCAATTGAGGAGCTAGTAGCGTTGGAACTGATACCACTGCCAGATCACTTGAAGTATGCTCATTTAGGCGAACACTCAACTCTGCTAGTGATCATTGCCACTGGTCTCACTAATGGTCAGGAGGAAAGATTGTTGGCAATATTACGTGACTATAAGCAGGCATTATGGTAGACTTTGGCAGACATCAGAGGTATTATCCCAACAATCTCCATGCATAAGATTATCTTGGAGGAGTACCATGGCAAGACCATTAAAGGCCAAAGAAGGTTAAACCCAAGCATGAAAGAGGTAGTGAAAAAAGAGATCATAAAATGGCTTGATGCCGGGATTATACATCCCATTTCTGATAGCTCTTGGGTTAGCCCAGTGCAATACGTGCCAAAGAAGAGTGGCAATACTGTGGTACAAAATAGTGAAGATAAGTTGATCCCCTCCAGAACTATTACAGGGTGGAGAGTGTGCATGGACTATAGGAGGCTGAACACTGCCACGAGGAATGACCACTTTCCATTGTCATTCATTGATCAGATGCTAGACAGGTTGGCAGGTAAAACTTTCTATTGTTTTTGGATGGTTATTCAGGATATAATCAGATTGTCATCGCCCCTGATGATCAAGAGAAGACTACGTTCATGTGCCCATATGGGATGTTTGCATTTAGAATGATGCCAATCAGCCTATGTAATGCACCAGCAACGTTTCAACGTTGCATGATGTCCATTTTTTCTAATATGATCGAGCACAACATGGAAGTATTCATGGATGATTTCTCAGTGTTTGGCAAAACATTTGAGGAATGTCTTCAGAGTTTGGAGCAAGTCTTGAAGAGATTCATAGAGACAAACCTAGTGTTAAACTGGGAAAATGCCACTTTATGGTGAATGAGTGCATTGTTCTCGGGCACAAAGTAACCGAGAAAGCGTTAGAAGTGGATCAAGCAAAAGTTAAGGTAATTAAGCAGCTACCGCCTCCAATAAGTGTCAAAGGTATAAGGAGCTTTTTAGGACATGCTGGTTTTTATCGGTGTTTTATTAAAGACTTTTCAAAAATTGCTAAACCTTTATGCTTGTTATTAGAACATAATGCTACTTTTGCGTTTAACGATTCTTATTTGAGAGCATTTCAGGAGCTTAAAGAAAAGTTGGTTAATGCCCCTATAGTTGTGGCACCGGATTGGAATGAGCCCTTCGAGCTCATGTGTGATGCCAGTGACTATGCCGTTGGAGCAGTCTTGGGACAAAAGCATGGCAAGGTTTTCCATGCCATCTACTATACCAGTCGAACATTGAACGAAGCACAACCGAATTACTCTACGACCGAGAAAGAATTTCTTACGGTTGTATTTACTTGTGAAAAATTTAGATCTTATTTAATTGGTAACAAAGTTGTGGTTTTTAAAGATCATTCGGTATTGAAGTATCTCTTGGCAAAGAAGGATGCCAAGCCTAGACTAATCCGATGGACGCTCATACTTCAAGAATTTGACCTTGAGATCCGAGACAAAAAGGGCAATGAAAACCTAGTAGCTGAGCATCTCTCACGTTTGGAGCATCATCTTGAAGATGGTAAGACCAATTTTATAAGAGATAAATTTCCTGACGAGTATTTGCTTGTAGTTAATGCCATGCCATGGTATGCCGATATTGTCAACTACTTGGTAAGTAACATTCTGTCACCAGACTTGGCATACAATGCCAAAAAAGGTTCTTGCGGGAAGTCAGGCAATACTATTGGGACGAGCCAATATTGTTCAAATAGTGTGCCGACCAAGTGATCCGCCGGTGTGTGCCCGAAGATGAGCAGCATAACATATTGCTTCTATGTCATGCCGCACCATATGGAGGTCACTTTGCTGGGGTAAAGACTGCTGCCAAGGTACTGCAGTCAGGATTCTTTTGGATCACACTATATAAGGATGCCCACAAGTATGCCAAGGCATGTGATCGATGCCAACGGACAGGAAACATCTCTGACAGACACCAACTACCGCTTCAAAACATTATGCCTGTAGATTTATTTGATGTATTGGGGATAGACTTTATGGGTCATTTTCCACCCTCATTCGGTAATGTATACATTCTTGTGGTTGTTGACTATGTAGTAAAAGTTGTTGCTATGCCAACGAACGATGCCAAGGTCGTTGCCAAGTTCTTACATAAGCATATCTTCACTAGATTCGGCGCCCCTAGAGTGATTATTCATGATGAGGGCACTCATTTTAAATGTAATCTAATTTCCAAGGCCTTGTGCAAGTATGGTATACAGCATAGAATTGCCACAGTATATCATCCACAAACAAACAGGCAAGCTGAGATTTCAAATAAGGAGATCAAAAACATCTTAGAGAAGACTGTTAATCCATCAAGGAAGAACTGGTCCTTGAGACTAGATGATTCCTTGTGGGCTTACAGGACGGCGTTTAAAACTCATTTGGGTACTTCACCGTCCAGACTTGTTTTCGAAAAACCATGCCATCTGCTAGTGGAGCTTGAGCATGAAGCCTACTGGGCCATCAGAACACTTGGCATGGCATGGAGAGCTGCTGGAGAAAAAGTTTACTAGACCTAAATGAGTTGGAAGAATTCAGAACAGAAGCCTATGAGAACGCTAGGATTCACAAGGAAAAAGCAAAACGTTGGCATGACAGTATGATAATGCCAAGACAGTTTGAGGTAGGCCAACATTTTTTGTTGTTCAACTCACGGCTTAAGTTGTTTCCAGGGAAACTCAGATCAAGATGGACGGGCCCTTGTGAAGTTGTAAAGCCATATGCTCATGAAGCTGTGGACATCAAGAATTTGAAGACGGGCGAAATCTTCAAGGTGAATGGCCAACGTTTGAAGCACTACATGGAAGGTGATCAGAATAATGCCAAAGAGGTGATCCTCTTGGCAGAGTTAACTTGAAAACGCCATCAGGTTTGAACTTTTGTAAATATTATGTTAGTGTTTTTCTTTGTTTTTAGGTTTTTAGGCTTTTAATTGTTTTTATTTTTTAAGTTTCATGTTTTCATTCCTTTACTGTGTTGAAAGGTTTCCTTTGAGTTGTGCAGATTCATTATGCCAGGAATTATGCCAAGAACACAGCCAGGGTTGCTGGCAGGAGCTAACGCTTCAATAGAAAAATCTGCCAGATGCAGTGCCAGAGTAGCTTAGCATACAACGATACAAAATATGGAAGAAAGAGGGAAAAAAAACCTAGTTTTATCGGCCCAACAAAATGAGAGAGTGGTTTTTATTAACTTTAAACCCTAGCCGCCCAAATCTTGGTTGAAATTTAAAATTTCAAATCAATTACCTTATCACTCCAATCCTTACCCTATCTTATCATCTATCACCTTATCACTTCAACCCGATCACTCCATCCGTTTTAAATTAATTCTTTTTATTCCCCATCATTATCCCTAATTACTACTCCCATTAAAACACTCAACCAACCCAAAATCTTTCACTTTCTCACCTAACCGGTTAAAAGAAACCCAAACAACTCTCTTACTTTATACTTCATTTTCGATAAACAAGAACAAACTCAAATCGTTCTTTGTCTTCATCTTTCAGCATCGTTTCAAGTTCCTTCAACAAATTTTCATGGCTTCATCTTCTACTCCCTTCAAGCGATTCTTCAACGAGGAGATCGAGAAAAAGTTCGAATCCAACTTTGCCTTGAGGAGCTTTTGCTACGAGAAGCACTTCAACCTCCAAACAGAGACGAATAAAGGCTTCTCTACGGAAGTCATGCCTACGATTAACTTTCACAAATGGACTCAGTTGTGCCTGTTGCGCGTAATAAGTGCTCCGCAATTGTGCAAGTGTACACGTCGCAAGTTATAGTATAAATGATATCGTCTCCACAGGGATTACTGCCACTTCAAGAATTCAATCTCTTGCACTGTAAAAATTAAAAACACAAGTAGGTGATTGTAGGAGTTTTAACTAACAACTAAACTAGAAAGCAATAAAGTAAAAGAAGATGTAATCAAAAGAGAGGGAATAGGCCAGGTTATCGTGAGTTGAGGTGTGATAGCCAATTGGATCGTCTTGGTAAAAGAGTGCAAGGGCAAATCAGTTGTTGTGGCAATTTACGCAGCTGGGTTGCCTTGGCAACTAATCGAACGGTTGCCTGGGCAACTGTTTGGGCGGCTGGGCAGCAACTTCAAGGTTCGGCAGAGCGTTCTTCAATGGTTTCTTCTTATCCCTAAGTCAAAACTCTAGCTAATTATGCATGCCTTGACAATACATCCTTGCGTGAATCAAAGGTGAACAACAACCAATCTTGCGTTCCTCTTAGCCGTTGAAATCCTTAACTTATTCCTAAGCCGGATTAATCTTCACCATCAATAGATTGAATAAAGACCATATTCATTTGTTTCTTGAATCTAACTCTCCCGATATTAGATAAATAGATAGAATCATGAGATCCTCTCCCAATTCACTCGTAAATAATAATAAAAACCAAGAATTAGTAAACCTTGAATTGAAAGTGCAAACTCTTATTACCTAAACAAAATCCAATTGTTTCTCACAATCATAAAATACAATAACCTTAGCTAAATAGATTTAGTTCATGGCTAGGTTCAAAAGAAACACAAAACAAAGAGTCTCTAACATAAACCTAATCGAACAAGAAAGAAAAATATGAAGAATGGTTGAAAGCTTCTTGCCTATTTCTCTCCCCTCTTGTACCTCCTTGAGGTGACGCCTTGGTCCTCAATTTATAGGGCTAGGTCAAGGTCTTTCTTGAGGAGGAAGTTAAGTTGGAATTAAATACTTTTAAAAAATATAATTCTTTATTATATTTAAATTCTTTCTAGATCTTCTCCTATCTTCTTGGGATTTAATTTCTCTTTGACCTCTTCATGGAAATCAAACTCCTTTGGGATTTAACTTTCTCCACGTCATCTTGGGTTTATCTAGTCATCAATTTCGGCTGCCATATCAACTTATCCCTTATTGACAATTACCCTGGCAACTAGCTCGGCATCTCCTTCATGCACTGCCCTGGCAACTGCGTCGGCATCTCCTTCTTGTATTGCCCTGTCAACTGGTTCCAGCCTTGCTTTGGCAAGTGATTCTTCACACACAAAAATAACTATCGGCAGCACCCCTTTTCCACAAAATTAAGCAAAATATGATATCAAGCTTAACCACCAAGGAAACAATGCAAACATGCATGAATAGCTAATAATGCAACTAATATGAGCCTAAGTCTAGCAATAATATAAATAAAAAAGGGTAAATAAAATAGTACTTTTAGACACTTAACACACCCCCAAACTCGAACTATTGCTTGTCCTCAAGCAATGCAAACTAATAATTACCCGCCAAGATTTCAATCTTTGAACTTGATTTCAATCCTAGGAACCGTGGCACAAAGTATGATTGGCTTTTCATTTTTTCGGACAACTTAGTAATTACTCGGAATCAAACTATAATGCTTGTGAGTGTGTGCAGAGTTGTGTGCAAGTTGATTTTTTGGATTCTATGCAAACAAGAGGTTTTGAAATTACTTCATTGGGTTCTTTTAACATGTTTTAACTAGAGCCGGTTTCGGGCACCTCTAGTGTTTTGTTTTTAGTTTTCTTAAGTTAATTAATTTATTCGACTAAAGCCGGTTTTGAGCACCTCTAGAGATCAATTTTTAGCACATACAAGAGCCAATTTCGGGCACCTCTAGCATTCATTCAATTTTTATTCTAATCCCCCAATTTTTTAACTATCAACCTAAGTTCGCTAGAATTCCTTAAATCAATCAAGCCACAACAGTGTTTCATCAAGTTTAACATCATAGTAAGATTCTAAGTGTTTCCACATTTATCCTAGAATAAAAAGTTCTATCAATTAAGTACATTGGCAATGTCATCATCGGATATTCATCAAATATAGGCAATTCTTGTTCCAACCAAAGGCATGGCAAGCAATTTATGTATCCTATATGCAATACTTAAGATGAATGCAACTAAACATGACAACTAACTAGTAACAATCCCCCCAAACTCGAGTGAGGCATTGTCCTCAATGCATGTAACAAAGAAAAATAAAAAAAATAAAGAAAAGTAAAATGCAAATGAGGACTTACTCCGAGAGTTCGTCGTCGTTGATGATTAGTTTCCTTTTGGCCGGTGTCTTGATTTTTTTGCTTGAACGCAGTGGTTGCTTTCTTGTTGTCGATGGTGGAATCGATCCTCGTACGGGGGTGTCCTCATCGTCCTTATCATCCCCTTCCTCAATCTCATTGGCTTTTCGCTTTGTCTTGGAGGAGTCGACTGGTGTGGTCTTTCTTGGTGCAATGGAGGACTCGTTCGAATCTAAAAAATCGGACAATAATTCAGTACGAGTTGATTCGGGCATAAATGCTTTACCTTTGGCTTTTGTAGTGGTTGCCAGGTCGTCTTTAGCTTTGGTTGTCGCGGCATCTTCAGTGTTAGTTGCCGTAGCAACTGCTTGGGCATACGTAGTGTAGGTTGCCGTGGCATCATCTGTTGCAGTTGTCGTG
This sequence comes from Hibiscus mutabilis, assembly GCA_019671005.1. Lineage (NCBI taxonomy): Eukaryota > Viridiplantae > Streptophyta > Magnoliopsida > Malvales > Malvaceae > Hibiscus > Hibiscus mutabilis. The sequence continues at coordinate 13,481,715 of CM033738.1, read as the reverse complement.
GCAACCGCTTCATTGGTTGTTGTGGTAAGGATTTCGGCAAGAAAGATGGGGAACGGCACCGACTATCCGGGTACTTTTCTAGGATGACTTGGGTGATGGCATTGGTGTGATCCTTCATGTACCGCATGAACATTAGTTTCGGGTCTTCAATTTGCCTAAGGCGGTTCTCCAATGGTTGTAAGAGTACTTCAAGTTGTCCTGGGGTTGCTGGCCGAGTTGCCCAGGCATCAGTTGCTTGGGCATTAGGAGTTGCCGAGGCGGCAGGAGTTGCCGCAGCAACTGAAGGCGTTGGGGATTTTACCGGTGCCTCTCCCATTAGCTTTCAGATTTGTGCTCGATTCCAACCGGACTTTGGTAGGGCCTTTTCATCGGTTGACTCACTTGGGACATACATCTCATTGCAAAGATTGGAAATTAAGTAAGGGAAGAAAAGAGAACCCTTGTCTTTTGTGCTACATACAAAAATCTCATCACAAATAGTTTTTCCAATGTTAATGATGCGATTATGCAAAATAGAATGTATGAGCAAAAGACAAGGTGTATCAATGGTAGTATTGTGTGTGGTGGGCATTAAAGAAGTTTTAACAAACTTATTTCATAATTTTGCCTCAGGTTTAAGTCGAAGGCGATTTACCATTCCCTTATATTTACAGACGTTCCAGTGAGTCCCCGGTAGAGTGAGTTCTTGAAGCACCTTGTCAAGTTGCTTTGGCGTGAGTTGATCAACAAAGGCTTGATGCTCGTCTTTCTCAACGTAGAGCCCGTAAAAGGTGTTGATACTTTCGGGGCTTATGAAGATAGCCTTGTCGCGAACAAAAACATAAGGATTATCTGGGTTAGGTGAGTGAGCATAGAATTCTCTTACCCATGAGATGTTACCCGGTTCTGATTGATAGCAAAAGATTTGCCACTTTTGATGTATAATCCTTTGGAAGATGAATGGTTCAAAGCTGAAATCTTAATGAGAGTTGGAGTATTCAAAGCCTTGTTCCTCGCAAATCTTCCGGTTTTCAAACTTGGAGTGAAATCTTTTTTGAACTGTCGGTGTAGAAAACTTCTTGTAGCTTGGTTCTTTGGAAGAGCTTGGGTGCCCCAAAAACTTGATTTTGGATGCCATGGATGATCTTGGTTGTGAGTTGGGTAGAAACAAAGAAAAGAAAGCAAAAGAAACTAAAGAGTTGCAAGGTTAAAAGTAGGAATAGGTTTCTTGGAAGTTAAGGGTGATGGGTTAAATGGAAAAGATAAGTAGTAAATATGGTGGGTGGGATTGATAGGAAAGAAAGAAAACAAGGGTGTTAATTGGGGGAAGGGGAAGGGTTTGGTTGGCTATGTAGGAGAATTAGGGTAAATTGGAGGCTTAATATAAGCCTTAGATTTAGCCCATTAGTTTCCTTGTTGAAGAAACTTCCTTCTTGAATCAAATTCCTCTTCATCTTGAACTTTTTTCCTACAATTCAAAAACAAATAAAATAAGGATTAAAATTAAATATAAACTAGTAAATAAAATAAAAAGAAATAAACAAAGATGTACAAAGAAAATCATAAACCTAAAATTCAAAAATAATTAAATAAATATGAAAGAAAGATGTAGTCTTAACCTAAAGAAAATAAATAAATCTATCCTAAAAAAATAAATAACTGAAATTAATAAAAATATAAATATAATAAGTTTGAATAAAAGAAAACTAGAAATAAAAGGAAAATATCTAAAGGAGAGCATGCTCATGCATCTCCTAAGGTGACCACTTCTTTGTTACGTTCCACATGGGCACCGTTATAGTGCTTCAATCTTTGTCCATTAACTTTGAATTCATGTTCGTCAGTGGTGGACTTGATTATCACGGCACCATGGGAGAATGGTTTGACAACTTCAAATGGTCCCAACCATCTTGATTTTAGTTTTCCCAGGAAAAGTTTCAGCCGAGAATTGAATAGGATAACTAGTTGCCCTGGCATGAATTGTCGCGGCAATAGTTTCTTATCATGCCATTGCTTTGTTTTCTCATTGTAGATTCGTGCATTGTCATAGGCGAGTGCACGAAATTCTTCTATCTCGTTGAGATCTAGTAAGCGCTTTTGTCCGGCACTCTCCCAATCCATATTCACGGTCTTTGTTGCCCAATATGCTTCGTGTTCGATTTCCATCTGTAAGTGACAAGTCTTGCCACAGACAAGGCAAAACGGGGACATTCCCAGGGTTGTTTTGAATGCGGTTAGGTAAGCCCAAAGTGCTTCGCCTAGTCTTGTAGACCAATCTTTTCGGGAAGTATTTACAGCATTCTCAAGGATATACTTCAATTCCCGGTTAGAAATTTCTGTTCGCCCATAGTTTGTGGATGATATGTCGTGGCAATTTTGTGTGACACGCCAGAGCGTTGCAACATCTTGGCAATAAGTCTGTTGTCAAAGTGCTTGCCTTCATCACTGATAATTGCTTTCGGCATCCCAAACCGTGTAAATATATTTTTCTACAAGAATCGTTGTACAGTCTTGTAATCGTTGGCAGGAACTGCAGCTGCCTCAACCTATTTAGACACGTAGTCGACAGTAAGTAGAATGTAGAGGTTACCGAATAAAGATGGGAAAGGTCACATAAAATTAATCCCCCATACATTGAACAATTCCACCTCAAAGATGTTTTGGAGTGGCATTCATGTCATCTAGAGATATTGCCCATCCTCTGGCAACGATCACATTACTTGTAAAACTCTTGGGCATCTTTGTACAGTGTTGGCCAATACAAACCGGATTGCAAAACTTTGGCCGCGGTACGTGTTCCTCCAAAAGGTCCTTCATAGGGTGAAGAATGGCATTGATGGAGTACATTCTCCTGCTCCTCTTCAGGGACACATCGGCGTATAATCTAATCTACACATTGTTTAAACAAAAGAGGCTCATCCCAGAAATAATGTTTAGCATCATGGTGGAACCGCTTCTTTCCTTGGTGAGTAAGGCTATAAGGTAAAATACCACAAACAAGGAAATTAACTAAATCAGCGTACCAGGGTATTGCCAAGGCATCAGTGGTTGCCGAGGCAACTGCTTCCGTGGTTGCCGAGGCGTGCACGTCTAGAGTTTCTGAGGCGTCAAGGTTTGCTGAGGCGTGTGCAACGGTGGTTGCCGAGGCAACTAACAATTACTCATCCGAGAATGCATCGCATATCTCTAAATCCGCGTCCTCTACCTTATTGCGTTCTAAGCGTGATAAGTGATCGGCAGCTTGATTCTCTGCTCCTTTCTTATCCTTAATTTCAATGTCAAACTCTTGTAAAAGTAATATCCAACGAATCAAACGAGGTTTGGCATCCTTTTTAGCAAACAGATACTTAATTGTCGAATGGTCTGTGTGGACAATTACCTTTGTACCAATCAAATAGGATCAGAACTTGTCAAATACAAAAACTACGGCTAGTAACTCTTTCTTCGTTGTTGTGTAATTTACTTGAGCGCTATTACGAGTTTTACTAGCGTAGTATATCACATGAAAGATCTTACCTGTGCCTAGGACTACTCCTACCGTAAAATCACTCGCATCACACATGAGCTCAAAAGGTAATGTCCAATTGGGTGGAACGACAATGGGTGCCGAGGTAAGTTTTTCCTTTAGGTTTTGAATGCTTGAGCGCAAGAATCATCAAAGTTGAAGGTTCTATCATGTTCAAGCAAATTACACAAGGGTTTAGTAATCTTAGAAAAATTATGAATGAACCTCATGTAAACACCTGTATGTCCAAGAAAGCTTCGGATTCCTTTAACCGAACTTGGTGGGGGTAATCTCTCGATCACGTCCACCTTGGCTTTGTCTACTTTGATTCCCTTGGATGAAATCTTGTGGTCGAGCATAATTCATTCATCTACCATAAAATGGCACTTCTCCAAATTAAGGACTAAATTGGATTCTTCACATCTTGCCAACACATTCTCTAAATTGATGAGGCAACTGTCAAAGTCATTACCAAATACTGAAAAATCATCCATGAAGATTTCAAGGAAGTTTTCGACCATGTTTGAAAAGAGTGCCATCATGCATCTTTGGAAGGTTGTCGGGGCATTACACAATCCGAACGGCATTCTTCGGAAAGCATAAGTATCGTATGGGCATGTGAAGGTTGTCTTTTCTTGATCTTCTGGTGCTATGGCAATTTGATTATAACCTGAATAACCATCAAGAAAACAATAAAAAGGCTTACCTGCAAGACGGTCAGGCATTTGATCAATAAAGGGTAATGAGAAGTGATCTTTCCTAGTGGCTTTGTTTAGCTTTCGGTAATCCATACAAACCCTCCAACCGGTCACAGTCCTGGTTGGAATGAGTTCATTGTTTTCATTACTTACCACCGTTATACCTCCCTTTTTCGGTACACATTGTACTGGACTTACACATGTACTATCAGAGATAGGGTATATGATGCCGGCATCAAGCCACTTGATGATTTCTTTCATTACAACCCCTTTCATGGCATGATTTAGTCTCCTCTGGGCCTCAATCGAACGTTTGTGATCATCTTCTAACAAAATCTTATGCATGCACACTACCGGGTTAATTCCCTTTAAGTCGACAATTGTCCACCCTATTGCCTTCTTGTGTAGCATCAACATGTTGATTAGCTTCTTTTCATGCTCAGGCTGTAACTTAGAGGAAATAATTACAGGAAATGTATTATCGGTTCCCAAGTAAGCATATTTTAGTTGCCCTAGCAACTGTTTCAACTCAAGAATCAGTGGTTGTTCAATGGAGGGCTTTTCGAATTTACCTTCCTTACCTGAGTAATCCAGTGGTTCAAAGTATGTACCTGGTCGATTGACTAACCAATTTGCCTCTTATTGTTGTTCCCCATCGATCGGTTCTTCATACTCCTCAGGTTCTTCTTGATCGGCAATGTAGTTGCCGAGGCAACTAAATTCCTCGTCGAAGTCAAACTCTTTCGTGGCATGAAGAAGTTGGCATTCTTTCGGATCATCGGCATGCCTTAGTGTTTAGAACACATTTAGTTTAACTTGTTGGTCATTCATCCTTATTATAAGTTCTCCCTTTTTAACATCGATCAAGGTTCTCCCTGTTGCTAGGAAGGGTCTCCCGAGAATGATAGGTGCATGCTCATCTGCTTCACAATCCAAAACAATAAAGTTAGCGGGAAAAATAAATTTATCAAATTTTACCAGTATGTCTTCGATTTTTCCCTCTGGATGCACATAGGATCTGTCGGCTAACTATAGCATAATTGTTGTAGGTCTTGCCTTCCCGATTCCTAGTTTCTAGAAAACCGATTTAGGCATCAAGTTTATGCTTGCTCCAAGGTCACATAATGCTTTCCCGACATAGTGGTTTCTAATAGAAATAGTATTGTGAAACTTCTGGGATCTTTCAACTTGGGTGGTATGCGATTGTGCAACATGGCCATGCATCCCTCTGTTGCGGTAACTATTTCAAACTCTCCTAACCTTGTTCTCTTGGACACAATGTCTTTCAGAAACTTGGCATAGTTCGGCATTTGTTCAATTGCCTCAACCAATGGCAAGTTGATATGGACTTGCTTTAGGATATCAAGAAACTTCTTGAATTGATATTCTTGCTTTTTTTGCTTCAACCTTTGTGGGAATGGTGGTGGAAGTCAGATATCTTTAACCCTTTCATTGGTCTGGAACCTGATTGACTGCATTGCCGGGGCAACTGGAGTTGCCGAGGCATCATCAATTGGGGTTGTCGTGGCATCCTTATTGCTGGTTGTCGCAGCATGCTCATTTTGGGCATACTTATCGTTGGTTGCCACGGCATCGTCAACTGGGGTTGTCGTGGCATTTCCTGGTTCAGCATCTGAGGCTTTACTGTTGAGTTCATCTTGTTCTTTTTGTAGAGTTTTGTTTGATGAGCGAGCTTGAGCCTCCTTAAGTTGTCAGCCACTTCTAGTGGTGATTGCCTTACATTGCTCATGGCCAGTTTCTCTTGCGACTTCAGTATCGCTGGGTAAACCTCCTTGCGGTCTAGTATTCAGGTTTTGAGCAAATTGTCTGACTTGAGTTTCCAATAATTGATTGTCGCCTCTTGGTTTTGCAATCTCATCTCGGTCCTGTTAATAAAAGCATCAGTTCTTTTTATGAAGTTACTATTTTCAGCCATATAAGATTCAGTTTTCAACATAAAAGCATTGAGAGAATTTTCCAAAGAACTAGATGTTGTCGGTTGTTGCTGTGGCAGCTGTTGCCGTGGCATATTATGTTGGAATCCCGATGCTTGTGCATTCTGATTGTTCTAGTTTAGAGCATTGTTGGGATTACTCCATGAAAAATTTGGGTGCTTCTTCCAAGCTGGATTATATGTGTTGGACATCACATTGTTGTTATGATTGTAATTCCCCACATAAAAGCTGGATTCTGCATACATTTAGAAGAATTATGGTTACCACCACATAACTCACAAAATGAATATACTACCTTGACCTCATGTGTGTTGTTTTGTTTCTGCATGTTCTGGACCATCTTGGTTAGAATGGCCAATTGTGCCGAAATTGAATCTGATGATTCAGTTCATGTATTGTGGTTTGGCGTCTAACTCCTCCTCTTCTAGCAGATGGGAACTGATAATCATTCTTGGCGAGCCTGTTTAGAATTTGCATTGCTTCCTCCGGTGACTTATCTAGGAGTATGTCGTTTAGCATCATCCTTGTTAGTGTATTCACAGCGTTGTAAAATATTGTTACTTGTGTCCACACTGGGAATCCTTGTAGGGGGCATTTGTGTAGAAGTTCTCTATATCTCTCCCAAGCCTCGTACATGGATTCATCATCTGCCTGCCGAAAAGAAGTAATTGCATTACGAAGCTTATCAGTCAAATTTGTAGGATTAAATCGAGCAAGTAAATCACGACAAAGATCAGTCCAAGATCATATTGATCGGGCAGGAATACTATTCAACCATGCTTTTACCCTATCCCTCAATGAATAGGGGAATAATCTTATCCGTAAAACATTTGGGGGACTCCTTGTATTTTGAATGAGTTGCAAATCTCGAGGAAAGATTTAAGATGTTTTCGTGCAACTTCAGTTGCTGAGCCGCCAAATTGACCAATTATGTTGATCATATTGAACATCACCGGTTTCAACTCAAAGTGGTCGGCTTCAATTTCAGGTGTCACAACTCCTGGATTAAGTCCTTCAAGATCTTCCTCTAGATAGTCTAGAATAGTTCTATTTCGTGCAAAAATCACTCATCCTCCTGCTGGAACATCCTAATTCATATTGCCTTCTTGATTAGCCATTGTTACTCTTAACCTTTTTCTGAGTCTTTGCAAGGTTCATTCGATTTCTAGATCAAAGGGATATTCTAGTGTAATCGGTCTCGTCCTGGTCATATACCAATGCAAAACCAAAGTTTGTTAACCCTTCGAATCTTAAACAATAAAAATAAAAAGTGCAAGAAAATAAAAACAAAGTCGTTATTGCCAATCCCCGGCAATAGCGCCAAAAACTTGTTGCGCATAATAAGTGCTTCGCAATTGTGCAAGTGTACACGTCGCAAGTTATAGTATAAAAGATATCGTCTCCACAGGGATTGGTGCCACTTCAAGAATTCAATCTCTTGCACTGTAAAAAGTAAAAACACAAGTAGGTAATTGTAGAAGTTTTAACTAACAACTAAACTAGAAAGTAATAAAGTAAAAGAAGATGTAATCAAAAGAGAGGGAATAGGCTAGGTTATCGTGAGTTGGGGTGTGATAGCCAATTGGATCTTCTTGGTAAAAGAGTGCAAGGGCAATTCAGTTGTCGTGGCAACTTGTGCAGCTGGGTTGCCTTAGCAACTAATCGAACGGTTGCCTGGGCAACTGGCTGGGCAACTGTTTGGGCGGCTAGGCAGCAACTTCAAGGTTCGGCAGAGCGTTCTTCAATGGTTTCTTCTTATCCCTAAGTCAAAACTCTAGCTAATTGTGCATGCCTTGACAATACATCCTTGCGTAAATCAAGGGTGAACAACAACCAATCTTGCGCTCCTCTTAGCCGTTGAAATCCTTAACTTATTCCTAAGCCAGATTAATCTTCACCATCAATAGATTGAATAAAGACCATACTCATTCGTTTCTTGAATCTAACTCTCCCGATATTAGATAAATAGATAGAATCACGAGATCCTTTCCCAATTCACTCGCAAACAAGAATATAAACCAAGAATGAGTAAACCTTGAATTGAAAGTGCAAACTCTTATTACCTAAACAAAATCCAATTGTTTCTCACAACCAAAAAACACAATAACCTTAGCCAAATAGATTTAGTTCATGGCTAGGTTCAAAAGAAACACAAAACAAAGAGTCCCTAACATAAACCTAATCGAACAATAAAGAAAAAGATGAAGGATGGTTGAAAGCTTCTTGCTGATTTCTCTCCCCTCTTGCTTGGTCTTCAATTTATAGGGCTAGGTCAAGGTCTTTCTTGAGGAGGAAGTTAAGTTAGAATTAAATACTTTTAAAGAATATAATTCTTTATTATATTTAAATTCCTTCCAGATCTTCTCATATCTTCTTGGGATTTAATTTCTCTTTGACCTCTTTATGGAAATCAAACTCCTTTGGGATTTAACTTTGCTCCACGTCATCTTGGGTTTATCTAGTCATCAATTTTGGCTGACATATCATCTTATCCCTTATCGACAATTGCCCTGGCAACTAGCTCGGCATCTCCTTCATGTACTGCCCTGGCAACTGCGTCGACATCTCCTTCTTGTATTGCCCTGGCAACTGGTTCCAGCCTTGCTTTGGCAAGTGATTCTGCACACACAAAAGTAACTATCGGCAGCACTCTTTTTCCACAAAATTAAGCAAAATATGATATCAAGCTTAACCACCAAGGAAACAATGCAAACATGCATGAATGGCTAATAATGCAACTAATATGAGCCTAAGTCTAGAAATAATATGAATAAAAAGGGTGAATAAAATAGTACTTTTAGACACTTAACACTGCCAGCAAAGGGGGGAGGTCTATGCCACAATCGTCCAAGAATTCTATGAGCACCTTATGACCAAGGATTCACCATTCTTGATGATTAGAGGTAAATGTGTTCGTTTCAGTGAAGGGTATATCAATAATATGTTTGAGTTAGATGGTGCAGAGGATGAGTGTTTCGAGTACGCGGATTCAATGAACGCTACCAAGAGAAAGAGGCTGCAGGTAGATCTGTGTAAACCTGGCACGACATGGACATTGTCATCCAAGGGGCACCATACGGTGAAGAGGCTGGCATTGAAACCCCAATGGAGGGGATGGAATCGCTTCCTCAAGACTAATCTGATGCCCACATCCCATAACGATACCGTGTCGGAAGAGATGATGATTTTGTTGCACTCCATTGTTATGGGGCGCAAGATCAATGTTGGCAAGCTTATTATTGAGGAAACCTACAAGTGCGCAGCGAAAGGTACTGGTAGCTTATTTTTACCTTTGTTGATTTCTAACGTTTGTATGCTCCATGATGTGCCAAGGCTGGATAAGGATAAGGGGCAAATGATCAAAAGAACAACGATTACTGTAACTATATGGAGGAATTTAGTTGCTGCCGAACCCAAAGACAAGGGCAAGGGAAAGGCAAGGGCACCCACGCCAAAGCCCAATGAGTCAAGAGTCGTGCCAGCAACTATGCCAGAAATTGTGCCAGACAGTTCACTGGCAATGCTGTCCCAAATTCACCAACGCCAAGAGATTATTCTACAAAAGCTGGAAAAGGCTAGGGAGCTCAATGCCAAGCTGAGACACTACATCTAGGTCAGGGATGCAGTGATCAAGGAAGCTCTTACAAAATTATCAACTGATTTTGTGCCAAAATTTCCAGACTTCCATGTTGAGCTTTCTGCCAGCAACAATTCCATGCCAGCTAGTCCAGTTCATACCTCGTCTGATGCCACAGCCCCGTTGTCCCTAGTTGAAGTCGAGTCTGCCAGTTTTGATTCTTTATCTGAATCCAAGTCTGCCAAAGCCAAGTCGCCAGTAACACATGTTGTCCATACGCCATCTGATGCCACCGATGCACCTGCTGCTTCGGAGCCTGCCAAGGAAAAATAGGAAGTTGGAGCCTCTACTGCCGCTTCAAAACCGAGCCTAAAAAGAAAGAAACACGTGGCCCTTGATCGTGGGCCGTATGTGAGAAGGAAGACCCGTGCCGCACGGCAAATAGTCTCTAAAGGTGAGTTATCTTCTGTCTAAACTCCTTTACATTTCATTCCATTGCATTTACATGATCATGCATTTTTATTTTTGTTGTTTTTCTTGTATATATGTGTTGTTTCATGCATTAAGGACAATGCACATCTTGGGTTTGGGGGTGTGCATTTCTTCACATTTATGCCATGCACTTCATGTTATATTTTCTGTCGCCATGCCATTTAGGTCATTTAGGATAGATGCATAACGAACCACTAAAAAAAGAAAAAGAAAATTTTGCCTTGGTTCAATTCTGAAAAATGTTAACATTTGTTAGGCAAGTTTAATTTGATCTAGGTATCTATCCAATGAGGAAACTCTAATCTTTAGTTGTCATGCCATGCCAGCAGAGTAGTATGCCAGGTTAGCTTGGCAATTGATCTCTAGTTTAGGGAATTAAACTTTCACTTAACATGTAGTATGTATCTAGTCCCTTAGCAAACTTAGACTTTTTGAAACTAAGCTCAGGTATGGAAAAAAATGATGATGCCAGGGTAAAAAGAAGTAAATAAGGCAGCAATGTTCTGCCAAGGCAAGAAAAAAATAGAACTCTCCTCTACTTTAGGGATAATAAGCTACTTGGGGCTTCGTGGTTTGCTCCGTCTTAGTTCTCAAGTCTAAAACTTTAGGGTATGAGTTGAAGAGGAAGCCTAGTGATGTCTAGATTAAGGTAGGGATTCATGGTATGCTCTCTCTTATCTCTCACGCTAAATAGTGTCACGAAGCAAGCTTAAATGAATGCCAGCAAGAAACCCTTGGCAAGGAAAGAAAAAATTATGAAAAAAATATATATCAGAGTTTAGATAGTAAAATTTGTCTAAGGGAGTGAAAGGAAACTGGATGCATATTGCCTACACTCGGGCACACTTCATGAACTTTGACTAGAGTTATATTGCTGCACTTGAATTACTACCTGATTTGCATTATTGCCCTGAGATACCGAGGACAGAAATAGAGCCAAATTCTGCTTGCCAGCACGTGTTGGCGTTCAACCAGAATTTTGTCGAGATAACTTTTTCACAGTTTTTGTTTCTATTTTGATTGCATTGCTTGAGGACAAGCAATGAGTTATGTTTGGGGGTGTGTTACCTCTCCAAAAGTACTATTTTTAATGTCAATCTTACAATGCTTTTGCTTGTTTTTAGGTACATTTAGTTGCATTAGGATGTTAGAATCATGCATTTGCATAAGGAGTTTAGAGTTTTGTCTATGTCAGTGTGAAAGGTTGTTTTGTTGGCAATTTTGCAGGTTTGGCATAGGATTTGGCCTAGAAAAGCAACACAGGAATGAGCGCTAGAGAGAATGCCGAATGCTGTTGGCACAGATGGACCAGACAATGCCAAGCACCGGTTGGCAGAGAAGTGAACTTGATACCACGCCAAGAAGCTGTTGGACCCCGAAAAAATAGGAAATGATCAGGCTCCGAAAAGATAGCAATTGGATCAATCTCCGAAAAATAACAGATAAGATGGTTCCAAGACTTGTTGGCAGATTCATGCCAAGCTTGGATGCCAGGGCAGGGTCGGCAGGATGACGTCAGCCTTAGCCTGATCAACTCTCATTCAAATTTAGATAAGAAGATAATCCCTTATCCCTTGGGCAGTTGAAATTCAAAATTTGAAGAGCTAGTCCTATCCCTTCCTCGCACGCATATTTAAACACCAACCATGCTAGCATTTGGGGGAGAGAAGATAGGATCATGAGGAGTTGGTGTGTGACGATTGACAACCGGCTGCACTGTAGAATGGTGGTCCGACCAACTTGGCCGAGAAGCCTGGATCTTGAAGGGCTGCATCGAGAGACCCCTTCTAGCCCATTTTTCTCTTTCAAGTTATTTCATTTTGTTTTTAAGGATGATGTATCTCGAAAACGTTTATGGGTTGTTGGTTAAATCCCTCACCATAAACTAATTTAATGGTTGGTGGGGGATGTTTGGGTTTTATGTTACTTTCATGCTTTAGTTTTTAATAATAAATCTACCTTGGCACAGTTTTATCTATTCTGCATACTTTAATGTTTCCTAAATACTCTGCCAAATGAGAGATAACACTGTTGGCCTATTGTGCCTCAATATCTTAATAGACTTGGGGTGGCAACGAATAAGTTGTTGAATACTGAGGAGAGAAGCTTCGAGAGAAGTCGTTCAAGTAGATGAACTTACTTCGGGAGTGAAATCTACCCCTTAGAAGTATAGATTGGAGCTTAATCAAATTGGTTTATTTAAAAACAAACATTATAGAGATATAGGGGTTTTTACATGATCAATTTAGGGCAATGACCATCGAGAGAGGCTTTGCCAATTGTGAATCTTCTCGGCAAACAATGCCAAGACAAGTTGTTGTTAAAGGCTGACATGACATGAACAGCGTGAAAACCAGACATTCCCTGCCAACGCTCGTCATTCATTAAAACACATTCCTTGCCAACGTCTTTACTTTCATTTCTTTACTTTTTAATTATTTTCCAAAACCAATTTCAAATCAAATCAACTTTTTCTTAAGGCAAGTAACAATCAAGGCAATTGAATTCCAAGTCAATCTCTATGGGATCGATACTCAGCTTATCAACCGTATTACTTGCAGACCGTGTATACTTGCACGCAAAAGACTCCTTTTTGCATATTCTTATATTTTCCAAGACATATTTTCTGCCACTTTTGCCAGCATTCACTCAGAGAGTCTACATATAGCCTACCCTAAGTGCATTTAAGAACGTGTTTAATTGATTTTGAAACAAAAAAACAGAATGATTAAAAGTAATTTGAGGAGTAATTATAGAATAGTAAGATTAGATTTGTTTTGTTTTGTTTTTTCAATTTTTTTCCTTTAAAATTGTGTTGTCGGGATCAAAACTATGTTTTTGATGTAGGTTGTGTTTGGTTTTTCTTCGTTTGACATAAATGACATAATTTGTTGCTAATAAAAGCATAATGGTACAACTTGTGGAAAATAAAGATTTGTTATATACATAAAAACTGACACAAAATCCAAGGACTCGGAATGCATATTGACAATAAAGTCAAGGACTCGGGATGCAAATTACTCCTATTTTGTCTTTTGTCATGGACAATCTATCTACCACTATTTTTTTTCTCATTCACAAGTCACCCCCTTCCCTTTGAGTCACTTCCAAGCAAATATACAAACCATTAATGAAAGAGTGGCTAAGCTAACCGCATTCAATCATTTCGAGAGAAAAAAAAAATTACAACTCAGAATCTGGCAATCTATGAAGTCCCGTATATAGTGTTCTACTAGAATCCGGCAAAGAAACGGTCACCTCCTTCGGCGACGAAGTATCGGCACGGCAAAGCGGGCAATTCGAGTGCGAATTGAGCCATCTATCAATACATCCCACGTGGAAAAAATGCAAACAATCTGGCAAAACCCGGATCTGCTCACCTTCCTTGAAATCACCCAAGCAAATGGCACACATATCTTCGTTCCGATCTTTGTTGTATCTAAATATTGGAATCAACCGGGGAATCGTCGAACCACTCCCGGTTCTCTGAATTTCACGGGGCCTTTCATGTTGAGTTTGATGAACATTTTGGCTGGTATTGGCACTGGCAGTCTCAACCCGCGGCCTGTGGTGGCAATTGCAAATCGAGTGAAATAAGTGGTAAGTAGCCACCACAATGGCTCCGGCAATGACTCCGAGAAGGCCGACAAGAACCGGGTTGAATTGGACGGCATGGCCGTCATCGTCTTGGTCCATTGAAAGAGGACTTAGGCGTGGCATGTGTGAGTTTGGTGGAGATTGCTAGGTGAGAGTTGAGGTTATATATGTGGAAGTAGAAAGGTGTATGCTAACAAATTAAAGGCTTCACTTTCACTGTCATGGACGGGGAAAACAGCCATTTTTGGGTTCAGAAAAATGGTGGGAACGCCGTGTGATCTAGCCTTTTGCATGTTGCCAAATCAATAATCTTCGAAGATTTTAGGTAATTTAATTGAACATCAACCTTTAATTTTTATTTTTATTTAAAAAAGTCACGTGCGAAATTTGAAAATATTTCACCAGATGCTTTTAAAATTGGTGGCGTCTTTCGTGATAGTTTGGGAGATTATATATATATATATATCAACGAATTTTATTTTATTTTTAAAAATGGAATGTCGCAAATTGAATTTTAGAAGTGTATATATTCTCGAGTTTATGAATATTCAAATTGAGGGGGAAAAGTTAATGAAATAATTTTTTCAACACGCGTAAGATAAGTAAGAAATTGAATTTTATTTAAAATAAAAAAGAAAATGTATGATAAATACAACACACCTAAATCATAAAAAAAATTGGGACAAATCTACTAAAAGAATTAAAAAAATTAAAATATATAATTAAAAGGGTTTGAAGAACAAAAGATTTAACCTTCCTTTAAATACGTCGTTTATCTTTTATAAAAAAATTAACATCCATGAAAATTTTCACGTATCTTCTAACAAAACACTATATTGATAAATGAGTGGAGTCTTACAAATTTCTCCATTAATAATTCTGATTGCATCGACAAATTACGACAAAAGAGATCTAACTATATTGAATCATAGATCTTTCCTGATCAAAGGGTGTGTCATGATGATTGTTACACGAACGTAAACTACCACAAAGATAGACAAAAATGGTACCACGAGACAGACAAAAATCGAGTCACAAATACATACGAACAAGCACAGTAAAATGTGTGAAAAGAATACATCCGAAACAAAAATGCTTATTTGAGATTAAAAAAATAACACAAATTTTTTTAATAAATAGGTCCTTAAACTCATAACCCTTAAACTAGGTCCTTTATTTTTTTAATAAATAGAAAGATATTATATTCTCATACCAGGATTCGAATCTATATAAGATGAAATAATATAAACATCTTTATCTACTAGGTCAATTAATGGATCTCTGAGATATTTTCCCTTAAAAATATTGATATTGTTATTGTACATTAATATCAACACTAAAATTTTAATCAAAACATTTAAAAATATTGAGACCAATATAAAATTGAAATAACAGTTCCTCGAACATGACAAATACCCGAATTAGTTAAGGCAGTGTGCAAACTGGTGCACAGCCGCTTGTTTTGAGAAACTCTTTTCAAATTTCTCGACTTGATTAAACATATAAATAGCACAAGTTTCTATTAAAACAAATAGCACAAGTTCAGGGAAATAGACATAGAAAAAATGAAATAAAATGGGCAGTTGCTGGGTGAACAGAAAGGGACAAAGTTTAGAGTTAATTAAGGGAGGGGTGACTTGCAGGTTGTGCTTGATGTTGACTAGAATATACAAATATTAATACCTCAGCCATTTGCATCATGCATTTCCACATGGATCCATACCATAAGCCATGCCCCCATATCATTTCTTTATTATCCCAAAGTGTTGAACCGGATAATTAACTAAATTATTCGGTTTGTTGGTCATGAATGTTCATTCGAAAATCAACCGTGATAAATTTAAGTACTAAAATTTATCTGTCTGTAATATATGACCGTAATTTGTTCTTATCCCGAATGTATGAGTTGTACCAAGAAAACAAAATTGGACAATAAACCTTGCCTTTCTCTTGGTGGAAAATGGCATTGGTTTCTTAGAAAATAAAGTGAATATAGTTTTTGATTACTTTATAGCCAACAAAAGCACCTTAATATGGCAAGTCTCAATATAGGCATGTGAATCACCTTGGAGCACATGAAATATAAATAAATTTATGTACACAAGAGGTGGAAAACCCATTGTATGCTCCACCATACATTGAATTCCCAAAATGCTAACACTAAATTATACATCAATGGCAACATGGCAGATAACAATTTGCCCAAATAACTTGTTTTTATTTGGGGAAAGGGGAAAATATGTTAAATTTACTTATGGGGTGTGATTTGAGGATTTTTTTTCCCACCAACCCATTTTTGATTTGGACCATGAATAAATGATTTTGCTAATCATGTGTGAATTCATAAAGTACAGACTTTGTTGCTTGGTAAGACGACTAGGATCAATAAATGGCACCAATCTCCTTGAAGGTCCCTATAATAACAAGTTATTTCAATTATTGAGCTTTATATAGTAAATATTGTTTCTCTTCCCCCCCCCCCCTCCTCTGCATGCAAATGACAAACAGGGTATTTATCTCTTATAAGATATCCATTCAAGTGGCTCATTACTTAGGTTTTGCTTGATGTCTAATTTAATAAATGATTATATATATAATTATAAAAATAAAATACATATAATTATAAAAACAAAACTATTTATTTAATACATCACATATTCTCTTATTATTGTTTTGGTCATGATAACTATTATTTTTAGCAAGATCATATCTAACGTTGCAAATTTTTTTCTATTTTAATTATCAGACGTTAAAAAATTAATGGCAATGTTGACGTGATTTTTTTTATTTGCCACTCTATTTTCTCTCCCCTAATTAACTGTCACATGTTATTTTTAAATAGTTTTATTTAGACAAATGAGATGATGACATATATTGTCACCTCATTGATGAAATAAAACCAACATGAAAATTAACTTCAAGTGGCGTTGGATGAGAGTCGAACCCTAGATCTCTGAAAATTCACCACCAACGTATTTAACTTATGTTGTATTACCACTTGAACGTTATATCAAAATACATTTGAGTGAATTAAACCTAGACTTATTACACTAAGAGTACGAGGGTAATTTATATTTTAGATCGCTAAACTCAACATTTATATCAAAAATTATTAATTTAACTAAATTGTATCATTCAACTTTTATTATTAATAATTAAGTCACTTTATACTAACACCGTGAAATAATTTTAACAAAACAAAATTGAAATGGACATTTTTACTGTATATTTTTCACATATCATCATCAAATAATTTTTAATTGATAATTTTAATAATTTTTTGTAAATTTTTTTAAATATTTAATTTAACTTAATTTAAAGGAAAAATAACTATTTTTTTTTATAAATCCTAACAAAAATATATAAATTACCGATTAAACACTATTTATTGATAATGTGTGAAAAATATGTCAAATAAAAGTGTCAATTTAGTTTTTCCCATAACAATTATTTAATGGTGTCCGTATAAGTGACTTACTTTATAAACAATAAAAGTTGACTGATGTAATTTGATTAAATTAAAAGTTTGCGATGTAAATAAAAATAGATGCTAAGTTTAATGATCTAAAATGTAAATTACTCGGAGAATGATGTCTAACAACCAAACTGAGTTGTATATATATTCCAATTTTAACCAAAATAATACTTAATTTAAAAACGTGATAAAAATTAAAGACTAAACTAAATTTTGTTCACTTCATTAAGGAATAAAAATATATTAATTAAATAAATAAACAAGCATCGGGTGCAACAGCAAGACACATTATTCTTTCAACGAGAGAATCAGAATTTTTGAACATTGCAAATAATATTTAGTAGGGATGAAGCTATGCTTCGTCCTGGGCCAGTGCTCCTCCCATTTTTTTATTGTTAGAAAATATGTATGAATATTTATCTATTTAGGCCTCTTAATTTTAGTTTATTTTGATTTTTTCACCATTATTTTTTATTGTTAGTTATACTTTGCCCCATCGCCCTAATATCCTGGCTTCGTTCTTGACTGTTAGGAGAGAGAGTCACGAATCCTGAACATAGATCATAAAATAGACATGTACTATAACAAAAATATTTCAATTAAATATTTATTTATTTTATAAAATAAATATTAAATCATTCTAAAAATTAAAAATAAGTGATCAAATCATTACTTTTTCAAAACCGGTGATTAAAATAAAACAGAACAAAAATAGATGTGTACATCTTGGTAGTTTTACCCTTATTCATGGTAGAACGTAATAGAAAATAATTGAAAAAGTGCATCGTCACCGTTAAGTAACGGCGAGTTCAATCAGTTATATCTAGTGTAGGCTAAAACCAACGAACCCCTGAATTGTGTTAGACGGAGCTTTGCGTGTCTGTTTCTCTTATTAAGCGGGAAAAAAATGGTGGGTATCCCTTGTGGATGGTGATAATTTGGTGGAGATAAGCATCATAATCGCTCATGGAGCTCTATCTTCCTATCGCTGCCTCAATGCTTATCCCAAAAGGTACTGTTTAAAGATCCATTCATTTCTCTTCTAGAAATATTTCCTCATTTTCCATATATATATAAATATAATTCTAAGTTTGATCCTTTTTCCTTCTTTCTTGCTCTTAAAAATTTCATCTTCTTTTTTCTGTTCAAAATAAGAAAATTAGGATTTGGATTTGGATTTTCGTTTCTTGATGGATTTGATGTTTTTGATTCAGTGTTTCCCGCCTGTGTTTGGAGGATTTCGAGAGGTTCTGGGGTTAGGGTTAGATATTGTCTTTCTTCAGCAGCTTTGATTCGGTAGAGTTTGAAGAGATTTTTCCTTTCTTTTTAAGTAATCTTTTTTCCATTTCTATATTATATACGTTTTCTTTCTGTTGATCTAGAGAAAGGGAAAAGTTTAGTCTTTTATTTTTGTAACGTTCTTTTTGTGGAATCTTTACTAATTTCGTTCGTTTGTGGGCATTGTTGTTTACTTTTCTGATTGGTAAATTCTGGGTTTAGAAGAAGGTGATCACAAGATTTGTCATTTTGTTGATTTCTTTAACTGTTTGTTGTGTGGGAAAATGGAAAATTTCAATCCACCGTCAAGAATAATTCCGACCTCCTCCTTTCAGATAATCTGAATTGGAAGATTATCATCTCCGGCAGCCTTGTCAATGGAGAATCATCACCCTTCAACTCTCTTGTCCATGGATTCAAGTGCTTCCTCTCATGAAGAATTGGATTTAGCAATGAATAGGCAGATTGTTCTTTCTCGTCCGCCCGATATCAATTTGCCTCTCTCGGCCGAGCCTAGCCCTCCCCCAATTCTATGGAACTCTGACCACTGTGATATTTTGGATGTTGGGCTCAGTTCACAAGCTTATGATACTGAGTGCTACCTAACAGTCCCCAAAACCGGGCGAAAATGTACCAAAAGGGTAGATAGTATATGGGGTGCTTGGTTTTTCTTTAGTTTTTACTTCAAACCTGCTGTGAATGACAAATCAAAGGCCAAGGTTACTCGTGATGCGAACGGCGCTGTTTCTGGTTTCGATAAATCGGATCTCAATTTGGATATTTTCATGGTTCAGCATGATATGGAGAATATGTATATGTGGGTTTTCAAGGAGAGACCTGAGAATGCATTGGGTAAAATGCAGCTTAGAAGTTACATGAATGGACATTCTCGCCAAGGGGAACAGCCGTTTCCCTTCAGTGTTGATAAGGGATTCGTCCGCTCGCACCGGATGCAGCGGAAGCATTACAGGGGACTGTCGAACCCTCAATGTGTGCATGGGGTCGAGGTTGTTCCGTCACCGAATCTTAATGCTATTGATGAAGAAGAACGAAAAAGGTGGATGGAGCTTACGGGAAGGGACTTGAATTTCACAATTCCACCTGAAGCTAGTGATTTCGGTTCTTGGAGAAACCTTCAAAATTATGATTTCGTCGAGCTTGAACGGCCTGTGGTAAAAAGTGTACCAAATTCTCACTCAAAGAAGCTGTTAAATGGTTCCGGGCTCAATCTGTCTACTCAGCCATCTAGCCACAGCAATGGTGATGGGATCAATGGGATGGACTTATCGCTGATGAGCAACAAAAGGCGGAAAGACCTTTTCCCACATGGAATCGATGATGATAG
Organism: Hibiscus mutabilis; assembly: GCA_019671005.1. Lineage (NCBI taxonomy): Eukaryota > Viridiplantae > Streptophyta > Magnoliopsida > Malvales > Malvaceae > Hibiscus > Hibiscus mutabilis. Next base: position 13,461,814 of record CM033738.1, on the reverse strand, counting down.
CTACCTGGCTGCCATTCCAGATATGGAAGTTCACCCCAATGAGCCGCAGTGGTTAAATGAATTCAATGGGGTAATGAAGAATGTTTACGGTCCCGTTACAGCTGCAAAAACCATCTATGAAGACGAAGCAGGTTATTTGATCATTATAAGCTTGCCTTTTGTTGATCTTCAAAGGGTCAAGGTTTCATGGAGGAATACTCTCACTCATGGCATCATTAAGGTATCATGTGTGAGCACGTCTCGGATGCCTTTCATCAAGAGACATGACAGAACTTTCAAGCTGACGGATCCAGCTTCCGAGCATTGCCCTCCTGGGGAATTTGTTAGAGAGATACCATTGTCGACTCGAATACCCGAAGACGGCAACATCGAAGCATATCATGATGGTACAGGTTCTGCACTTGAAATTATGGTTCCAAAACTGCCTGTGGTGCCAGAAGAACACGAAGTCCGGGTCTGCCTGCGGACGAAGCTTGTAGGGAGCGATCTCATGTTGACATGAAAGTACAAGGCATTTGGGGTTGATGCATCATTGTTTTACTGACCTTTTTTAATGACATTTCGGGGCAATCTATGATACAAAATGTGTATATGACATCTGTGGTATTCAAATTTTGCTGGCTAATTTCTATGGTTATGGTTGGCATTTGATTGTAACTGTAATTGATTTGCGGAAATATATTTGATGTTATTCGTTGTTAATAGAACCTTTTGACATCATCTTATTTGAAAATATCCAAGCTTGCTTGCCGACACCAAAAAAGACTAAAAGGGCCATCCCATCCGCAATTTGTGGCGGATTTTGTAGTTGAATGGTGGGAATGTGGACCTCACTCTCCTCTTTTTCGTTTTTATTGTAGAATTGAGAAATGTGTATTTGGAGGATAAATCTTATGTTTATATGATTTATTTTAATACTGTGTAGCAGTATAACAAGTGAACAAACTGAAATACTAGATCGCCCCTCTATAATAGGAAAGTTTCTTCATCTTTTTGTATACTTTTTATTTTATTTTAAGAGTAGTCAATTAGCCACTCGGCAGCCCGCCAGGCCATTTGGGGTTTGAGCAGAAAATGCGAAGCCATTCCATCCAACTCCACACCTACCCTATGCCATGGAAAATTAGAATAGTCTAAGCGGACTTGATGAGTTCTGACATAATCTTATAAGATTGATTTTTTTTCCTCAGATTCAAATTCGGTCAGATCCGATTTTTAGGATAAAGTCAGTCAGTTTCAAGTTTATGGTAAAAAAAATATTTCACCCGACCCTATTCGAGATAATAGTATAATTTTTATGATTATGATCTCATATATAGGGGTGAAAATAAAAAAAAATCACAAATACCTTAATTTTAAAATTTAGAGTTAAAAATTATGATTTAGGTTAGAGATTGTGATTAGAATTTAAAATTTAGGATTGTATTTTAAGGTTAAAAAGTTAATGTTTAAATTCTAGAGTAATAGGGTTTAGGAAATTTTTTTGTTTCCAGCTTTGTGTATGAAATAATTACCCTAATTTTTACTATAAATATTTAAAGATAGGTGTTATAATTCCCCTTGTTTTTAGATATAAGAAAAATTACTTATGCCTCGTTAAAAATCCTTATATACCCTTTTTATATTGTTTTCAACAATTTCTTTATTTTGTCAAATAAAATAATTATTATAATACCTATAATTTTCAATTAACTCATATTTTACTGAACAAAAATAAAAAAATCTTCTTATTTGTATCAGGTCAAATTGGAAGAGAGTTTTGTACTGTGGGAGGTTCTATAGATAAATAAAGCTTACTTATTAAAAAAAAACAAATTGAAAGAGTTTTAATCTGAAAATTCATATCAGATTTGGATCAAATAAAATATTATCAAAATAAATCAAATCGAATTTGGTGAAGAGTTTAATTTTTGAGTATGACACCAAACTCAATCAGACCCATGACCATCCCAATCGATATGATATGCGCGAATGCGATGCAACCAAAGCCCAAAAGTACAACCTACCTTCCATTCACGTAGGGATGACAACGGGGCGGGGCAGGTTTTTGGCCGCCCCGAACCCGCCCCGATATACTAATCTCAAAATTCGCCCCCATCCCGCCCCGCTCCGATTTATAAACTCTAAACCCGATCTTGACCCGACGCGAAAATGTAAAAAATATATTAAATTTCGTCGATGATAAATGTTAGATTCGATCGAACGACCATTATATTTACAAAATATAAATTTCACAGACTTTAAACTATATAAAAAATAAAATAAAACCAATTAAATTACTCATACGAAGAGAAATACATATTTAAAAAAATAAATTCAAACCATGGACTTTTAGAATCAAATATGTTAAAATTCGAACAATATCTAACAAAAATTTACGATAAACACAAACTAAAAAAATAGCTTGAAACTCTTAAAAGTATTTATATATAATGGTATTTTTATAAAAATAAATAAAAATAATAAAAAAATATCAGAACGGGCAGAGAATTTTCATATCATACCCAAACCCGCCCCGACTTTACATTTTTAAATACTCGGCCCGTCCCGCCTCAATTTCCGAAAATCATAAAAGAAAACCCGATCGAATCAGATCGGAGCAAACCGAATCAAGTCAGGGACGAATAATTTTACCTCCCTAATTCACAGGAGGAAGGCCATGCGATTTTGCAATTGGAAAAGCTAGATGGACGAAAGAGGAGGATAAAAAAAAAATGAAACAATATAAATTTTGCCACCTTTTATATAAAAGTACCAAAGACGGCACCTGAGAATGACACCAGAATTCATGTTTCCAATAACCCAAAAATAATATTATGCTTAAAAATCATTTCCATATTCGAAGTCAAAAACAAAATTTAAAACCCGATAAAGAAAAATTATAGAAATTTCTTAGTCGACTTCCTCGATCTTGGGGCCAGCACCGGTTCCGGCTGCAGGGGCATCCTCATCCATGCCTGCACCAGCACCTTGGTACATCTTCGCAATGATTGGGTTGCAGATGTTCTCCAATTCCTTCATCTTGTCTTCAAATTCATCTGCCTCTGCAAGCTGGTTGTTGTCTAGCCATTGGATGGCCTGCTCAATTGCATCTTCAATCTTCTTCTTATCTTCAGCACCAAGTTTACCACCAATCTTCTCATCCTTCACCGTGTTCCGCATGTTGTACGCGTAGTTCTCCAATGTGTTCTTTGCCTCAACTTTCTTCTTGTGCTCTTCATCTTCAGACTTATACTTCTCTGCTTCCTGCACCATTTTCTCGATTTCCTCCTTGGAAAGCCTTCCTTTGTCATTTGTAATGGTGATTTTGTTCTTCTGTCCAGTGGTTTTGTCTTCGGCAGACACATTCAAGATACCATTGGCATCGATGTCGAAGCACACTGTGATCTGTGGGACGCCTCTAGGAGCTGGTGGGATACCAGAGAGCTCGAATTTACCAAGCAAGTTGTTATCTTTGGTCCTCGTTCTCTCACCTTCGTACACCTGGATCAACACACCAGGCTGGTTGTCGGAGTATGTGGAAAAGACTTGCTCCTTCTTGGTGGGAATGGTGGTGTTCCTCGGAATCAAAACGGTCATCACTCCACCAGCAGTTTCCAAACCGAGCGACAGTGGGGTGACATCCAAGAGCAAGAGATCCTGCACCTTCTCGTTACCCTCACCACTCAAGATAGCAGCTTGGACTGCAGCACCATAAGCAACAGCCTCATCGGGGTTGATGCTCTTGCAGAGTTCCTTTCCATTGAAGAAATCTTGCAAAAGTTGCTGAACCTTGGGAATTCTAGTAGAACCTCCAACAAGCACAACATCGTGGACAGTGCTCTTGTCCATCTTGGCATCCCTCAAACACTTCTCAACTGGTTCCATACATTTTCTGAAGAGATCCATGTTAAGTTCCTCAAATCTAGCACGGGTGATGGTTGAGTAAAAATCAATACCCTCATACAAGGAGTCAATCTCAATGGTGGTTTGGGCAGTGGATGAGAGCGTTCTCTTTGCCCTCTCACAAGCAGTCCTCAACCTTCTAAGAGCTCTAGGGTTGCCACTGATGTCCTTCTTGTTTTTTCTCTTGAACTCTTGTACAAAATGGTTCACCATTCTATTATCAAAATCTTCACCTCCAAGATGAGTGTCTCCGGCAGTGGCCTTCACCTCAAAGATACCCTCTTCAATGGTAAGAAGAGAGACATCAAAAGTACCACCACCAAGATCGAAGATCAAGACATTCTTTTCACCGACACTAGTAGCCTTCTTGTCAAGACCATAAGCAATAGCAGCGGCAGTGGGCTCGTTGATTATACGCAGGACATTAAGACCAGCAATGACACCAGCATCCTTTGTTGCCTGACGCTGAGAGTCGTTAAAGTATGCAGGAACGGTAACCACGGCATTTTTAACAGTGGAGCCAAGGTAGGCCTCAGCAATCTCACGCATCTTTATGAGCACCATAGATGAAATCTCCTCAGCAGCAAATTGCTTCTCCTCACCTCTGTAGGAAACAACAATCATGGGCTTATCACCAGGCCCCGGGATGACCTTGAATGGCCACAATTTCATATCACTCTGAACAGCAGAATCGCCGAATCTACGACCAATCAACCTCTTTGCATCTGCAAAATATATATACACATTAGTTCACCCAAACCAAATTTAAAAGGTGGAAAATTAAATAAGAATATAACCTTCTCAATCTATAAATTTATATGAATAACCAATAATAGTTTCATATACCGGAATTACTTATACAGTTCAAACTATTGGTGATATGCAGATTATAAATATGCCATTGTTAAATTTATAATTGTAGTTACAATCTTACACATATTACGCAAAAGTAAATTATATACTATATTCTGTTTTTACATTACCATAACTAAATTTAGAGGCAGACAAGAAAATATTTCAGATTGGTGAAAAATAAACAATAAATGAATGTTACTATCAGCAAAAAAAGATTGTTTCCTTTTAAATTGCTAAGTTTAAGGTCATAAAAGTCTGGCTAACAGAAAAGACAACCAATCTAATAAACAAGGCAAATCGTGATTTAAAAAAAATAGTCAGCTGTATTGAAGCAGATTATCTAAATTTTAATAGAGTTAGAATCAGATCTGAACGAGAATCTAAGCTCGAGCAACAACGATTCCTCATTAAATCTCTCACAATCTTACGAAAATTCAGATCTAACTTCTGAATAAAAACTAACCTTATCATAGATCTAAACTAAACTAAAGAGATCCAAATTCAATCGAAACACGAGATCTAAAAAAGGAGTAAAGTTTTAACTAAAAGGAAAACAGAGTTGAATCTTACCGAAGACGGTGTTCAAGGGGTTCATGGCGACCTGGTTCTTTGCAGCATCACCAATCAAACGCTCGGAGTCAGTGAAAGCAACATAAGACGGCGTCGTCCTGTTACCTTGATCGTTGGCGATAATCTCAACACGATCATGTTGCCAAACGCCAACGCAAGAGTAAGTTGTTCCTAGATCGATTCCGATCGCCGGACCTTCACCTTTACCGGCCATTACTATTATCTTCTATTTGTTTGTGTAAACGGAGATTAATAGAAGCTATTGGAGAAAAACGAATAAACGAGGCGAAGAGGAAGAACGAAGGTTTCAACGTTTAAGTTGTAAGTTATAGAACGAGGGAGAAGGAGTTGATATATATATAGAGATTTTCTGAGTTCGTTTTTAGAATGTTCTAATCTCCGGACTCTAGAGCCGTCCGATCTTCGAAAATTCCCGATTGTTCCAGATCTTTTAGACAGACCATTAAAATACTGCCACGTCAGTAAAGTGATCTAGACCGTCCATTCAAATCTGACCGGATAGCGGCATCGTATTACAGCTGTTCTCATTGTTGGACTGTAACCGTCCAGGAGGATTCTTCGTCGGGCAATACGCATTAAGCAAGGTATAATGTGAAAAGACGTAAAAGGTCATTGTGAACGTGCCGTATATTTTTGACCATGTGATGAATTTTATATATGTGATGGATTGAAGTTACAAAGAAATTGACGTAAAACATAAAGGTTAGGTTGTGCACAAAGCCGGTTTTATCATTTGTTAAGATAATTTTTTAAGTTGCTACTTGATAAAATAATAATAATTATTTAAGAAAGTACTAAAAGATTGTAAAAATAAAAATTATAAATAATCAAATATTTTTATTGAATATGCTGTTGTGATTACAATATAGTATCTGTTTAATTTTTTTAGCCTTTAATAAAGCACATACATCGTGCACATATAGTGATCAAACTCGAGTTAACTGGATAAAATGCATCATTCTTATCATTGTGACCACTCCACGAGTTCTATGAATATATATTATATTATATTATAATCACTTTAAGAATGTAATTTGATTATACCAACATATTATTAAGGGTATTTAAAAATACAGGCGAATTTAATAAAGCAACTTATACCCTAACAAAACAATGTCATCTTAAAATATAATGTTTGTGTGATAAATTAGAGTATAAATTGTTTTTATTTTGAATAAGAAATGGACTAAAAACAGGCAATAGATGAAATGGAGAAAATTCTTTTCAACATGATCCTAGATTCTCAATCTCCATATAGAATTTGACATAGCGAGTAATTTTGACGGTAACTTCACGACTATTTTCTTCATTTTTTATTTAAAAATTAAATTGACTAGTCAATAAATTTTAGAAGTAAAATTGTCAAAAAAAAAAGTGTTCACTATTTAGTAATTTAATATGGGAAAATATCTTAAGCGATTTTTTTTGTTTCCACAAGTATAATAATTTTAGGTGTTAGATATTTAATTTGGGGTATAGGGTTTATGAGCTTATGTTTAGAGGTTTAGAATTTATAGATTGTGGTTAGAATTTAGGATTAGGGTTGGAATGTAGAATTTAGAGGTTGGAGTTTAAGTTTTAGGGTAATATGTTAGAGATTTAGGTTTTAACCTATAAACCCTAAATTCAAACCACAATCCCTAAATTCTAAGCACATAAACATAAACCCTAAACTATGAATCCTAAACTAAAGCTCTAACCCCTAAAATTATGGTGCTTGTGGAAACAAAAAAATTCTCCACCAGTGTATGGTATAACTAGTAATTACACATTTAATATTGGATTTATATCCTAAACTATGAATCCGGGGAATCGCTTTAATACGATTCAAGACTACGTCACTGTATAATGTTGGTTATTTGTCCATGTTAATTGTTAAACCATTAAAACATTTTTTTGGTTTCCAATGTACCTATTGGAGCAACCTATGAGACTGATCATCTTCCTTCTGGTGGCGTAGATGTTGGTCACAAATTTTAAAATTGTTTCATGCGAAGTTAAATCTTGTTGACAATCTTTTATGGATTTGTTTGTTATCAGCCACACAAACACCAAAATGGTTGCCCTGATTTCCTTTGCACATTCCTCGGCACTCTATGTATCATGAATGGCAGTTTTGAATCGGTTGCCAACCGTGGATAGGCTTAGTAAGTGGAAGCAAGGTCTCAATGCAAACTATGCAACAATGGTAATGAAAATAGAAGTCATATTTTTTATTGCAGTTATACTAAGCCTGATTGGCAGGAGATGCTTGGTCTTTGTGGGATTATTAGAAACGTTGGAAACTGACAGCAATAGTTAGATTGGGTTTGTTCTAATCTTAAGGGCAAATCCTTCTTGTTCTAATTCTAAAGATTGTCCGGAATGCTGGTATTTACCTTGTTTGGAAAGAAAGGAAGCAAAGAGTTTTCTGCAGTTTGTACCTGCAACCTCGTGATATTGTAGAGTTGGTCAAAAGTATTGTTTCGGAAGCATATTAATAGGTCTGATTTGGTTAATGTAGAGCTTGTGTATAGCTCGGGGATTACCAAAGACGGAGTAAAACGAAACTGGAAGTGGATATAGAAACCGAGGATCAATCAGGCACAGAGGCTTCGTTGCAAGAAGAATTCGTTCAGAATAGGACTCATCTAAGCCCTCTTGCTTCGCGTGCAGCTCTAGCATCATCCTTGTTAAGTGCTAAGCTTTGGGGAAACGAAAATAAGACCTCGGAAAAGATTAACTGTAATGCTGAAGATAGGACCTCTGCTCCTGCGAACAGCTGAAAAAGTTACCTCGAAAGTTGCTGTGACTGCCAAACTTGCAATTGCTAGAGATAAGAAGTCCTCAGTACTCACAGGTTTTAATGCAAGTTCAACAGCTCCTATGAGATTAACTTGCTCAGCAGCACGGAAAGGGGCTGTGTTTCGAAACAGATGCATTGAGGTAAAGATCTGCACTGACAATCAAAAGAGAATGATTTCAGGGGACATAAACAAGTTGTCATTCAACAGTTCGTCTAGAAAATGATAAGTTGGAGTTGGACAATGAAGAAGAGAACAACTCAACTCCTTTTACAGATTCAGGTTCATCTGAAAGAAACATTGCTATTCCCGAGAGCAATGTGTCTGCAAGACTGCAATGGAAAGCACAACATCCAAAAAGATGTATAATATGAAGCATTATACCCTTAGTACCTTACCAATGGAAAAAAAAACTGGATTGCAGATCTGTTTCTGTTAATTGTTATACGTCTCTATATAATAAAAACTTATAACTTCTACATTATTCTTTACGTTTTGCTGATTCATTTAGTTAATTGGCTCATAAATACCTTCTTAATTTAGGATCTTGCAATGGTTTCAATATTGCAGGCCAGGAGACAGGGTGGTAGGAGTGATCTCGGCAAGAAGAGAGAAGTGGTTAATATCATTAAGCAAGGCCGGCGTTTTTCACCACGAAATCTTCTACACCGAGCTTGCTCCCAGAATATGTCCCAGCCCAGGAAGTAACAGGAACTATCAGCAGTTAGAACACACATTGTTAGCTCAAGTGTAACGGACATTATCTATCTAGATAAAATTACTTGCTCTATATAATGTACATGTTGAGCATGATAAGAAAATGTTGCATAGGCCAATTATAAGTAAATCAATGAAAAAAGATGGAATATTGGAACAAAAAGATCTCTTTTAGAGGTCAATTGTAAGTAAATCAATGATTTCTGAGACTGGACTTCCCAAGTGATAAAAGTGCTGTCAATGATAATGCATAGGTGCTACTGCTACCATCATTTTCCTGGATCAAATCCAATGCCTAAAGTTAATTTGCTCTGATCTTCAATCATAATCTATTATTTTAAAAACCAAATTTCCCCTTTGGCTTCCATCACTAGCTGCAGATCTTCAATCATTTTATGTGAAATCCATTGCAGAAACTGTATTTGGAGCCTAATTTCTGGTTCCTGGCATTTCATTGCAGTTGTTACTGCAAGTTCAAGCACAAAACTGGCTCTTTATTGAAATAGTTATCATGTCTTTAGCAGAGCTCAAATTCTGTGTTCCAAATGAGAACCGCATCCTATAATCTCGAGACGTTAAAAACACCAAATGCACCATCCCATAGTGTATGAGACAAATGTATGCATTTCGATTAGGGTCGTATTCTATGGTTACGATTCTACCATCTATGTCTTTTTCATTTCGTCGAAAATCAATTTTACGGTATAGACGCTTATGACCTCCCCCTCTATGCCTTGCGGTAATGATTCCTCTGGCATTACGACCTTTACCACAACGATGTTGTCCATAGATCAAATTATTTCGTGGATTGGATTTCACTTGACCGTCTACGGCTCCATTGCGTGTGCCCAGGGTAGAAGTTTTGTATAAATATATCGCCCTGCTATTAAGTATTTTGATTTAAATTCTTTTCGTTCCAAGATGTGGAATATAATAACCGGGTTGAAGCGTAATGATCATATGTTCCTCCACGATTGAGGACTCAACAAAAACAGCATCAAGAATATTCAAAAATCTGATCTTCAACATACAATAAGAGTAGCCAGTAAGCTAAAGAGTAATGGAGTTGGAAAGAAGCTTAAGAACCAAACCAAGCCTAGGGTTCTGCATTAATAACTTGATGATATAAGCCAGAGATGCGAGAGTTCAACAAGGCATGTAAAATTCGCATGAACAGATAACCAAGCTTGACACGGCGCGACGAATATAACTCACGCAACACTTGTCCACCACTTGCTATCTATCCAAAAGGCAGGCTACCTATCTACAGCCTTGTATACAAAAATCAATACCTCGTCAGATCTCAATCGCTATCATCATAATACGAAAAATATTCCTTTTTCTTTTTTCCTGGAATCAGATACAGAGCAAACAAAAGTGAATAAGTGAATCATGCCTTCCAATATCCATGTGTAGACCTATCAAGGAGGATTCAGTTCTTCATAAATCATCAGTTTCCTTAAGGCTATGCTCAAAACATCACGCATTGACTACACTTCATTATAATGCTAACCCAGCTTTGACATTAGCTGCATTCCAACACAATGCTGCCTCTCAAGGTGCACCATATGTTAAAAGCAGTTTAATAGGTAAAAGCATTCGAGAACTCGTGCATTCAAAGCAAAAAGGAAAAATGGGTATAAAAAAATAAGAGCAAACATTAGTAATACGATAACATTTATAGCAATATCTTGTTGAGGTATTTAACAACATTGATTTGTCTTCATTCCTGAAACAACTCAGTCTAAAAAAACCATCATCTAAATATCCATTGCAGAGACTTAAAAAAGTGAAAAACCCTCAGTTGCCTTCAAATTTCGGGTCAGCCATCACGAAATGATATGCTATAACAAGCACGAAAATGAAGATTCCAAGGAAATTCGCAAAGAAGCCGAGGTCTTGATCGTCAATCATCTGAAACATTACAAGAAATAAGAAAAGCATAAATCAGGTTCAAAACATAAATTTATACTTGTTTGATTCCCATATCAGGCATACAAAAAGAAGTTTAAGTCTGTTCTCTATCCTTATCCCTTAACCTAATGTTTATTTCATCTAAACAGAAACCATATAGGCAAATCAGAAAACAGCAGACGGTCCAATCGGAACATCAAGGCGTGATCTCTCAATCAGTAAACTAAACGGGCCTAAAACGAATTACAATAATTTATTTAAAACCCAAATATTAAACTCGCAGAATAAACTATGAAGCTGAAATCTTTTATGAAAAAGATTGAACCTTTCTTAAATTACGAGATCACAAACACGAAAACCCCAATCATAAAAGTTTCTGGTATCAAATAAACGGAAATTTACGAGCTTAATCGTCTCAAAGCCTGCCCTAAAAACTGGAGATTAAAAATTAAATGTATAGAAAATTGGGGAACGGGGATTGTGTTATACATTTGAGAAGAATGACGGGAGATTAGTAGTTAAAAGTAGATTTTAATTCTCATACCTTGACAGCTTTTGAGCAATGAAGAAAACGATCCCAAAAAACCCGATTTGATGGTTGAATTGGATCAGAGCTCAGACACTAGGGGAAACTAGTAGCAGTCGCGTTCGAGAGTGGGCTGCTGAACGATGTCGTTTTAAACTTGCTTTCTAATTTGTAGAGAAAAGAGTAACTAAAACTAAATTAGGAAGAATAGGATAGCTTTCTGTTAAACATTTTAAAGTTTCATATGCCAATAAAAATAGACGTGTGTTTTGTACACGGATGATCAAATTATTCGGATTTGATGGGTTTTGATTTGATTTTATAATATTTAGCTTTTTTAATTTGAGCTCAGGTTTATAATGATTTTTTTTAACCCAAGATAATAATATAATTCTCTTCTATATAATTAAGGATGATTACTATATGCTTCTATTTATATATTTTCTCCAATTATCTTTCTACTTTATCAAATAAAAAAATATTTATGTTGGATTAGATCGAATTTGAGTATATAAAACATCACTAAATATCAAGTCGAGTCAAACTAAATTCAAATAAAATATTTCAATTTTTAATCAAGTTGAAACGACTAAAAATCCGGCTCACCCTAAATTTTTTTATTAAATCATTTGAATTCTATAAGTACTCCTATAAACCCAAATTACGGCAATTTAATAAGGCACAAAATCCATTTGTAACTTGAGATTGAATACATTATTTTAAGCTTTTAATATTTATTATGAGTTCAGATATATTTATATTACGTAAAAATCATTTAATTTTTAACTTTTTTAGATAGGTGGATAAGAGTAAATGGAGGGCTAAGATCATTTATATTATTCATAAAAATATGTTCATTTCTTACTATTAATCTTACTTATTCATTTACCATCATTTTTTTAACAATTTCTAAATCTAATCCTACCTAGAGGGGAGGGAAATGGGGACACTAAGGGAAGAAATGGGAGTACTCCTAGTGGGTCTAGTAGATCAAGAACCCATGACCTAAAGAAATACGAAAAAATAAGGATGAGCAGTTTAGTCAACCAACCAAATATTAATTATTTGACAAGTAAGGTATTATCCCATGCATCTCGAGGAAGGTATCTTTAACTTTTGATTTAAAATAAGTTCATTTGTTGTCATTGTAGAATTCTTTGCTTTCTTACCATGCTCAATTCCTTGACAAATGCTTTATAGCCTAAACCAAATATTGTTTTTTTAATTAAATTTATTTCTTTACGATATTAATGATTTAATAAATTTTATCGTTTGATCACGATGATACTTATTTTCCTAGAATATAATAAATCATACATATAACATGATCTTTATAGTTGATAATAGATTATGATAATTGAATTTAATTTCAAGATCTATTTCGTTATCTAAACCATTTTCTAATTAGATATTTGAATTTGGTTTCATGTTGAGTTTTTTTTTTGACAAAGGGTTTGATGTTGAGTTTGACATCTAAAGTTCTTTTGTTCTAATAATTAGTCGAACTAAGGTCATTGGTTGAAAATGGTGCTTGGACTTGATCTTTTAGTTCAAATTGGTGCATAAACTTAATTTTTTTTAAATTGGTACATGTTTTTTTCTCTTTTTAGTCCAAATGTATACTTAAATGGCTTATTAGAATCATTAATCCAAATTCATGCATCAATTAAATTAAGAAATTAAATTTAAATATCAAATTAAACTTATATTTACTATAAATAATGACAATGAATATATTAAAATTAAAATAAGGGTAAACTACATTGTTATTCCCTGATTTTTAGGGCACTTTTAATATGATCATCCAACTTTTTAAAATTGCATTATAGTCACTCAACTTTAAAATCGCTTTCATCATGATCACTACCTGTCATACCCGTATTTTGTCCGGGTTTTCGAATGTATATATGAATAAGGCCGAAATAATAAATAAATAATATACAATAAGTAAATAAATAAATTTAGTCCAAATACAGTCCATATAATAATGTTCAAATACATATAAAATCTCAAAGCCCAACTACAATGAAAAGCCCATTTACATAATCCCATTTCCCTCTTATTTTCGGTCAAACAAACACAATTCAGCTGAAATTAAATTTTCCCGCCCAAAAGGAGTCACGTGGCATCCAACCATTGGCTGAAACAGATAGCCACAGATTGTGATTTTTTTCCATCTGATCTGATCTGGATCTAGCTGGCACCACATGACGTCATCCTCCACTCGAGAAAAGTTATGTCAGAATTAATGGCAGTTATTAAATAATAATCATAAATCTAATGATAATAATAATTATTAAGGAGAGAGAGTCTACTATCTCGGGAAGCCGAATAGACTGGAATTCGAGTGGCCACCGAAACTCAACCGTCGTCGGAGTTCAAGAGATATCAGGGAAGACGACCGATACTGTGAGCTCGTCGTCAAAGAATTGTAGAATCGCCGGGAGCTCACTTGTCGCAGCCTTTGGGAGCTCGAACCACCACTGAATGCGAACGACGCCGGAGAAAGTTTCGCCACCGTGAAGGTACGTTCTGTCCATTTTCTTCATCTGCAAAACATGAGCAAATATCAGTTTATACATACATATAAAAAATAGTGGTAAGAATAAAGTGTATGGTGACCGAAAATTTTATCTGGTGGCCGGTGAGTTTAGAGGCACGGCAAAGTCGAAAAGGATAGGATTTCGGGTAGCTAGGATTAGACTTAGATCGGGGAAGATTGGGTGTTTCAGATGAAACAGGCTAGATTTTAGGAATTAGGACCGAAAAAGGAGATTTTTAGGGTATTTTAGGGTTCCGGCCGGCGGCCAAAAATCGCCTCACGGCGACCGGCCGGCTGGCGAAAGACGATGATCGAAAGTTCATGTGGTAACCGACGAACAAAGATTGGTGGTCGGAGTGTGGCAGAGGAAGATTAAGCGAAGGAGCCAACGGTAGAGTCTTGCCGAAACGGATGGTGTTCGTCAAGTTCTTGTTGAACTTGGATGAACACCATCCAAAATTGAGGAATTTCGATCCGTTTTGGGTGTAAATTTCTGGAAAATCTTGTTTGTTGTAGATAGAGTAGAGAGAGGAGAGCGGGGATTGAGAGAGAGAGCCGATTTCTAAGAATGGGAATAAAGGTGGGTAATTTCGGGTTAAAATGTCTTTTATACCCTGACCTACGGGCTAAGTTTGACCCAAATAATGACCCGCGCCCTACTATTGGGTTCTTATAGTTTGGCCTCCTAACTTTGTAACCCATGCAATTTGGTCCATATTTCTCTTAAATTGAATGAATTCAATTGGGTCCCCTATGTCTTGTAATTGTTTCCCTTAGTTTGCAGCCTTTTCAATTGGGTCCCTAATCGCTTTAAAATTGACCTCGAAGCTTTGAATTCATTCAATTTAATCCCCTGTGCTTTGTAATTGAACCCCAAAGTTTGTAATTAGTGTAATTGGGTCACTTATGGGTTTTGTAATTGGGCATAGAGCTTTGTATTAGTTCATTTTAGTCACCATTTCAATAAAATTAGTTTTAGTTTTCAATTTCTTTTAATTTATTCATTTATTTTAATTGTTTAATTTAATTAAATGTAATTAATTTATATGTGTGATGCATGTTTTAAACCAAGCATATAGTTTTATATGTTAGATAATTAAATACACCTAGTTTAATTAATTAATTAGAGCATTTCCTCTAGGTTCTCTAATTAGGACTCAATAATTAAGAAAGATAGATAATTGTAGTAATTAAAAATATATAAAATAGAAACTTTAAAATCTCAATTTGGATGGTGTTCCATTGTCTAAAATGTGGTGTTATCTCAACATAGATTTTAATGAATATATTTAATATATTTACACTTATAATTGGATATTAAATTAGTTTCTTTTTAATTGACATTAATAATTAATACATTGTAGTTAATTAAATGAATATCTAATAGAATCTTTGATGCTCAAATTTGGATGGTGTTCCATTGTTTACAATGGGGTGTTATCTCAACATTGATCATAAAGATGTATATTTGATATATATTTTCACTTATAATTGTATAATAATTTGTTAGAACCTTAATTAGGACTAGAATCTTAATTAATTAGAATAATTAATTAATTAGGAATACGATTAATTTAAGGGCTTTACATATATGGAAGATGTTCAAGAAATTGGAATTTTCGCATAAAAGCCATTAAATTAATTGATATTCATAGATTTAAACAATTAATTAACTACAGCCTTTTTAGGATAATACTTAAAATAAACAAGACAATAAATGGACATTCATTAAAAACCTTTTATGTTGGAAATTCATTTTTAAATACGAATAGGGGTGCCACCTAACGGGGTGCTTTTAATCTCGTATTCGAACAAAATGAATTTTCTTATAAAAGGATATCTGCATTTAGAATTTAAATTCAATTAATAATTATAGGATAAATTAAGTTCAAATAATTATTCAAAATGCCAAAATGCCACGTAAAATTAGAGGTACCGATAACGGGCGTCCGTAGGGGTGCTAATCTTTCCCTACACGTAACCGACTCCCGAACCCAATTTTTAAGAAAGAATCTCTAGTTTGGTTTTTCGGTGTCTGATCTACCTCGAAGTGATCGGTGGCGACTCCAAAATGTTTTTCAAGGATAAATAAAGGAAAATCAAATTTAATACGAAATCCCTTAAATTTTCAAGATTAAATTAAAAATGGCCAGAAAACATTAATTTTACAAAAGATCGATCGTTGGGCTATTTTTACACATCCCGATTCCAAAAATGGTCGTGACAGCTTGGCGACTCCGCTGAGGAATTTAAAAAAACTGAGAGTCAGGCCTAATTAATTTTACATGGCATTTAGGACAGTAATTTGAATTTAATTTTTCCCATAATTATTGGATGAATTTTTAGAAAGAATGCAGATAGCTTTTTCTTGTGTGATATAAACTGTCATTCATGCATAAGCCTTCTACCCGGGCTTTTTACCTTTAAGTGAAAGTGAGGCATGATCCTACGTGAGTTATTCAGCTCTGTGATTGGAATTTTGTCCTCCTTCCGGTATACTAACCTTATACACCGTGAGGTTACGCCTCCGCTATAAGGGGTCGTATACTCACGAATTGATGTCTTACTAGTCTAGTAACGACAGTTTGGGTACCCAAATTTTAGATCA
The DNA here is from genome assembly GCA_019671005.1 of Hibiscus mutabilis. Lineage (NCBI taxonomy): Eukaryota > Viridiplantae > Streptophyta > Magnoliopsida > Malvales > Malvaceae > Hibiscus > Hibiscus mutabilis. Next base: position 13,445,393 of record CM033738.1, on the reverse strand, counting down.
AAACCCACATGCTGTAATAAAAACCTACCACACTAGGGCCAGACAAGGACCTAGGACATGGTGTTGCTGGTTTAATTTCATTTCTCTGGTTATTTTTTTGTGTGCAAAGTAAACTGTTCTCTGGTTAATTTTACGCAATATAAATTGTTTTTTTTTCTGTAACAATTATTTTTGCTTATAATATTAATTCACCATACTGACACAATTTTTGTTTTGTTTTTGTTTTGTGTGGGTGTGTTTTGTTCGATAAATGTTACATTACATTGCATTCATGAGAGGTATCGGTTCGAGGATCAGTCGAATAGGCAGTGGTCATAAGAACTTAAGGGTCCGATAGACAAGTGGGGGATGATATGTCACTGTGGATTGGATTCGAGGAGATTCAATACAAGAAAGAAGACAATATACGTGGAGACCAGATGTCATCAATGCAAGGTTGTAACGAAATTTTTTGGACACAATGAATATTTGCCAGAACCAATTTAATTTGAGAGCTATAGGGTGGGAATACGAAAAGTCATTTCCAATAAAAATTTTGAATTATAGCATTGCTGTCAGACAGTCAAATGGATCAATAGTTGTTTAGGGCTGTGGCCCGTTTATGAAGCTGATATAATTGTTCGCTTTTTGGGAGAATAGATGTGACACCAACAATAGAGAAATACGAGGCTTTCTAGCAATAAAAAAGAATAAGGTTCATACAAGGCTTAACAACATATCAATTTTCAAGATACAGTCAGTGGCAGTTACAGAGATAAACGAGACACATTATCCAAAAAGACGGTAATAACCAGAAAGAAGGATAAACAACAGATAAAATGAATGGGCATTCAAGGGTCGTTGTTGATAGGAAAGAACCCAAGAAAGAATAGAAAGTTTTGAACTCAAAGGCGATATCCCAATTTCATAAATGATGAAATTCACCGCAGAATACCATAATTAGGGGAAATACAGATAAAAATGATGAACTGAGAAAAACGTCAGAATCAGGAAACGCGATACAACAATTAAAAGATCGGCTCGACGGTTTCGAAGAGGAACCACAATGAAGGACAAATGCTAAAAATCAAGTCGAGACAATAGTCCAGGCTATCCAGAAATAGAGTTGTGAAATGATTAGTTTTAGGAGCTAAGTGCGGGGAGTCGCCTGGTATGTGCAGATTGTGTTCGATGAAGTCATGAACCTGCAACAACATATTGATATCAACACCGAGCTAGGATAGACGTTGATTTAGAGGCTGAACAAAGTGATCGACCAAAAGAGCTGGAGCTAGTGAACATATTGCATTTTCTCTATATTCGACCTTTCGGTTAAATGTGTGTTGTTCTAATGACTAGTTCTTGAAATCGATACCTCATGCATTCATGCATTACAGCATTTAAACATTAAATAAAATATAAAGAATATTGCATCTTTGTTTAAAATATTGCATTTTTTGTAAATAACATTGCATTGGTTAAAATTTATGTTTTTAAAAGCATGGGTAACCGATTTATTAAGGTTGAATAGTCACAAATGCTGTTGAGGACCACTTGGATCGAATGAAGAAAAAGCTGACTAGTCCGAGAACCAGATGAAATACGAGCCACCACTTTGCTGGGAATCAGAAAGGTCAAGAAATGAAATATTTCAGACAAAATATCAACATGGGTGAACAAGATGAAAACTCGTCTCACATAAGGTTTAGTCTGAAAGGACTCTCTATGCAAAAAAAGAGAAGAAAAGTCAAAAAAAAGAAAAAAGAGTAAAAAAAAGAGAAAATAAAAAAGAGAAAAAGAAATAATGAAAAAAAAGATGGAAATAAAAGCCAAAATAAAAAATGAGTAAGTTCGGATCAATATAACTGGGGGCATTTGTACAGAATTCAGAAGACCTGAGTTTAGATTATGATGAGAACAGTGGAATTCATGACTTAGAGGCACTGATGGATTTTGAAAATGCTAAAATGAAGGAAGCCTAGTGGAGTGGCATAGAAAGACTAAATGAATTCAAATTCTGAAGTTTAGGCGAAAGTCTTGCCGATCGATGGTTCAACAACAGTCAAAGGATATAATGATCCTAATAGAGACAATGGGCAACAGAAGAGTTTTTCTCTAAAGCGATGAACGACAAGGTCAGTTGAAGATTGAAGTTTGCTCACAAAGGGGTTGATTGCAAGAGGCGCAGAATACATATACAAGACAAAGAGACAAAAGAGATCAGTCAGAAACAGAAAACAATCATTCATATCCAATGCCGTATTCAGATTTGTGACCCTGCTCTATACAAAATCACTCTCAGATAATGGCTTTATTGAAGTTTTTGGCCTCATCAGGGTTGGGTATTTATGTTCTAAAAGTAAGAAGTCCGGTTCAATTAGGGGTTACCATTTGCTAAAGCAGTTGAAATAAAAGAGAAATGACAGAAGCTATGACAAACTTTTGCGAACAAATCGTTGCAATCTGGGGTTTATTCGAGTCAGAGTAATATTTTGGCATTTTTTACAATATTTTATGTACCAAAGAATGCTTCAAGATCAGATGCCCAAGATGCTCCAGTCAGTGGAAAGTCAAAATTCAAACTAGATCTCATTCACGTGTTTTTTATTGAGAGATATATTTCAAACTGCTCGAAGCTTCATCGCATCATGAGAAATTATTAGAGCCTCATTAATCAAGTTGTTACAGTATCGAGACTATTGTGAGTTATGACTGAAACATTGAAAATTGCTACATTTTCAAGCTACAAATTTAAAACTGTCTGAAGTTGGAGATTTTCGAAGTTGATCCTGAAGATCAACTATTAAGATATGTAACTTAAAAAGAACCCCCCTGATTGGAGAAAATGAAATTGGATTGCCCAAAAAACAGGTGCTGAGAACGTCAAGTGAAAAGAAAGAGAAGTGAATGAATGCAATGATCGAACTTTTTGAGATTGTAAGAGGAAATGGTCAATTGACTCACCAGGTCTATCATGGAAGGTTCCTCGGACAAATGTAAATTTTGAGTGCCCATTTTAGACTCATTTTACCCCTAGGCTGGTGTAGAAGAAGCCAAGCCCATCTGCCCATAGTTATGATCCTGATAATATTTGCAAGTTTTACATGGGGAACCAGGATGTGTTGCCAAGAAATGTGTAATACCCCAAGATTTGTATAGTGACTAAAATGCAAAGAATTAAAAGTTAATGGTTTTAGTTCAGTGACTAAAACGTAAAATTTTAAAGTTTGGTGGCTAAAGTGAAAAGTTGGGAAAAGTTTAGGGACCAACATGGTAATTTTCCCAATAAAATTTTTATGAAAAAATGAATAGTTTATCCCGGCATAAGAATTTTGGTGGGAATCGGATTTTTGGTACGGGATTTGTGTGAAAAGTTATAAAGGGGATAAATTTTGGAAAAATTATTCGAATGATTATTCGAACTCATAAAATTATGAAAATTCTATGGAAGTCTTAGAAAGATTAGAAGAATATGATATTATGGTTTTTGAATCATTTTTTATTCGATTTAAATTCGATTATATACAATATTTGGTGAAATAGGTGAAAATGACATTTTTGAAGATAAGTTGGTTCATTAAGGGTAAAAAAAGTCATTTCACCCTTACTTTTTTATTATTATTGATTATTTTGGATAAAAAAAGACATGTGTTGGCATGGGATTAGTTATAATTCAAGGGTATAATGGTCTTTTGACTATTAAAGAATTATTATTATTAAATTTGGTGTTAAAAATGCCATTTGTCATTTAATTAAAGAAAGAAATTTTGGATAGTTTTCTTCAATCTCCTTCTTGCTAGCCGAACCCCTCCAAGAACAAGATTCAGATAAAAATTAAGATCATAGTAGAAGACTCGGTAAAGAAAAAGTTCGAGACTAATCAAATAGTAAAAGAGACATTGCAAGGCAAATGTGAGTGCATACATGTTTTTATAATGTATGTTAGTAACATACATATTATAGGAAGACTTATGTTAAGTCAACCTAAAAAGGTAATTATTTTTGAAAACATAATATGTCGTAGCATGATACTTGATTTTAATTTTTAAATAGCAGCATATTATGAATGTTAAAGTACATATTGGAGTATAAACTGCTCCAGTATGAATGTGTTTTATATGATATGGTTATGGAAAATATTTGGATTGCTGGCCATTATTGCAGGAAATGTTTTAATGTTGCCCTTGGTAATAGAATTATGAGTTAGACAATATTGTGGTATATCATTATGAGTCATATTTGTTATTCGACATGCCGCTCGTATTCGACACCTTGTGTCGCTTGTATTCAATACTTTATTGTGTCGCTTGTTTTCGTCACTTCATTGTGGCGCTTGATTTCGTCATTTAATTATGGCACTTGTAAAGGATAGTACTTTTTAGTACTCGACTCGAATATTAGTCACTCGACAATTACCTTGGGCTATATGATTTCACATGATAAGTATGCTTTATGTTAAAGAACGATATGATATACTTTCTTGCATAAACATTCCTGCATACTAAAGTATGTGATTTCAAAGATGATCGGTATCATGTAATTGTATATGTTTATTTATGTTACTTACCTTATGCCTCACTGAGTATATTCTCAGCGTGTATTTCTAAATACGCGTAGGTAATCCAGAGTAGTTGGGTCGAGCTTTTGGATCAGATCCTTTAGAAGGAAATACGTTATTGACAGGTTATTTTCAGTACCTATGACATCCTAGTTTTGTATGTAAATAGTGGCATGTACGAAATAATCTGTCTATTTTGTAAATTTATTAAATCGGCCTGCCTTGTAATGGTTTTGTTTTTATATATTATATGAGATATGATATGTATAATTAATATGTTTTATATTTAACTTTTTAATATGATGAGATTAATATTTATAAATTAATTGAAATTTTTTTATAACCCTTGTTTTTAAATATAATGATCTATAAGTTATTGTGACATCTTTGGCTCGTGTTCGGTATACGAATTCGGGAAATGGGTGTTACATTTATTGGTATCAGAGCTACATGTTTAGCCGGTTCTGGATTGATTTGAACTCAAAGAAAATGTTTTAAAGAGTACATGCCACTAGGATGTCGTAATTACTTGGAAATGAAACTTGTTTGATTGATGCAATTGCTTATTATTTTAAGTATATGTTGAGTACAGATGTCGGAATGAGAGGGTTCCCGACATGCTACCCGACATGTGGGGCCTTAAAATGCCCCAGAGGTCGGAGATGAGGTACAACAACCGGTACAACAGGAAATGCCAGTACAAGATCGAAATATATTTCTGCAGGCTTTAGATGCGATTATAAATAGACCTCATCGGATTTCTGTACCTAAAGAGTTAAAGAAGCTGCAAGCTCTTGATTTTAAAGGTGATAGTGATGTAAATCCGGCGTTTGCGGATTTTTGGCTGAATGATATATAGACCATGTTGACTCGGATCGACTGTGACGACCGAGGAAAGTTAGAAGGTGTAGTTTCCTTTCTGAGGGAACAAGCTTTGGTCTGGTGGAACAATGTTACTGCCCGTGTTCATGAGGAAGTGAATTGGCAGTTTTTCCTCCGCGAGTTTAGGAGGAAATATATTGGAGATGTTTTTGTTAGAGAGATGAGGCAACAGTTCATAGACCTTAAATAAGAAGGACACTCGGTTTATGAATATGAATGCGAGTTCAATAGATTGAGTCGATTTGCTTCTGAGCTGCTACCGAACGAGAAAGCCATTATGGACAGCTTTATAAGCGGCTTGGATACACGATATCAAGAATTATTAGTGATTTTTTCTCCATGAGATTTCTAGGATGCTGTTAACCGAGCAAAAGCAATGGAGAATGTTAAAGAAAAAGCTGAGAAAGAATCCCAAGGCCAAAAGAAGAGTGCTGGAACATTTTTTACTTCGCAGTCATCAAACGGGGTAAATGATATTTTCAGCAAGGGAAATCTGAATTTTCATCAGCTCGAGGTCAATCAAACCAAGCTTGGAAATTTAAAAATACTTCGACAACAACAAAGAGTTTTGGGAATAAATCGGGATCTCCTAAATATAAGTATTGCAACCGAAATCATTGTAGAGAATGTCAGATGATTACATGAGCTTGTTTCAATTATGGAGAAACGGGACATTTTGTTCGAGATTGTCCAGCTAGGGAGTACATGTCAGTTCAGACCGAGAGATCAGTGGGTATGTAGGGAGGCCAAGGCCGTGGATCTGCATGATCATTTAGAGTGGGTTCCAGAAAAGAAATTGGAGCTGCTGCAGGCCGAGATGATCGAGTTCCAGCTAGAGTCTATCATATTCGGACACATGATGATATAGATGATCGAGATGAACCCGATATCATTACAGGTACTTTTCTACTTTATGGTAAACCTGTATTTGTTTTGATAGACACTAGATCCACACACTCTTATGTTAGTTCTAAGTTAGCTTGGGAAAGAAAGATTCCTTTAGAACCAACTCAAAGTGATGTGATAGCAATTAATCATTTTGGTCAAGGTGCTCGAGTAACTAAAGTAAGTAAGAAGTGTCCACTTAAAGTTCAAGGAAATGAGTTTCCAGCTGATTTGTTGGAACTAACGTTCAGTGATCTTGAGATTCTTTTGGGTATGGATTGGCTTCATGCTCATGATGCTATTGTGAGATGTCATCAACAGTAGTTGATTTTAAAGACTGCTGATGGTTCAAAGATCATAGTGTTGGGTGAAGGATCGCATTGTTTAAAGAATGTGATTTCGGCTTTTAAGGCTAAGAAATTACTGGAGGAAGGTTGTGAGGCCTTCTTAGCACATGTGGTGGAAACTAAAAAAATTAATGATGATCTCAGTGCCATATTGACAGTCTGAGATTTTCTCGATGTATTTTCGGAGGAATTACCGAGGTTAACTTCAGAAAGAGAAGTTTAGTTTGGAATCGAGGTTATTCCAGGTATTGAACCAGTGTCAATGGATCCGTATAGAATGACACATGCGAAATTGAGAGAATTAATATCACAGTTGCAAGAATTATTGGATAAAGGATTTATACGTCCAGTATATCACCGTGGGGAGATCCGATGTTGTTTGTTAAAAAGAGAGTGGATCATTGTGATTGTGTATTGACTATCGACAGTTGAATAAGGTGATAGTAAATAATAAGTATCCACTGCCAAGGATAGAAAACTTGTTCGATCAACTAAAAGGAGCAGTAGTATTTTCTAAGATCGACCTTCGATCTGGCTGCTATCAGTTGAAAGTTAAGGAAGAAAATGTTCCAAAGACAGCTTTTAGAACAAGGTATGGGCATTATGATTTTGTAGTGATGCCATTTGATCTTACTAATGCTCCAGCTGCATTCATGGATTTGATGAATCGAGTATTCCAGCCATACCTTGATCAGTTTGTTATAGTCTTCATTGATGATATATTGGTGTATTCGAAGACCAAGGAAGATCATGATACACACTTGAGAATAGTATTACAGATTCTGAGAGAAAAGAAGTTGTATGCTAAGCTCTCAAATTGTGAGTTTTGGTTATTTGAAATAGCTTTCTTGGGACATATAGCTTTAGCTGAAGGAATCAGAGTGGATCCTAAGAAGATACAACCCATCATTGAATGAAAAGTTCCCAAGAACATTACTGAAGTACGTAGTTTCTTAGGATTGACTGGGTACTACCGCAGGTTCGTGAAGAACTTCTCAATGATAGCGGCTCCACTTACAAAGCTGTTGAGAAAAGATGTTCCATTTGTTTGGATTGAAAGATGCCAAGAAAGTTTTGATCAATTGAATAAGGTTTTGACAGAAGCTCCAATGTTAGTACAACCAGAGTCGGGTAAGGAATTTACCTTGTATAGTGATGCATCTTATAATGGATTGGGATGTGTACTGATGCAAGAAGGAAAGGTAATTGCTTATGCTTCCCGACAATTAAAGCAGCATGAAAAGAATTACCCGACACATGATTTAGAGCTTGCTGCAGTAGTATTTGCTTTGAAGATATGGCAGCATTATCTTTATGGTGAACAATGCCATCTATATACCGATCACATGAGTTTAAAATATTTGATGACACAGAAAGAGCTGAATCTAAGACAACGAAGGTGGTTAGAGCTGATAAAAGATTATGATCTGATTATTGATTATCATCCAGATCGAGCTAATATGGTGGCAGATGCTTTACGTCGAAAGATATTTGCTGCCTTGAGAACTTTGAATGCACAATTAGAAGGTCAATCAGATGGTTCTTTATCGTTGGAGCTGCATTTGAGATCATCGTTGCTAAACCGAATCAAAGAAAGTCAACATCGAAATGAAGATTATATGGCAAAAATGAAACAAGTGGAATCGGGTGAAACTAAAGATTATGAAATTAAAACCGATGGATGTCTTTATTATAAAGGTAAAATATATATTCCTGAAGATGCTGATTTGAAGCAGGATCTGCTTACTGAGGCACATCATAGCCCGCTGACCATGCATACTGGTAGAAATAAGATTTATCAAGATTTGAAAAGTCGATATTGCTGGCCTGGTATGAAGAGAATGATATCAGAGTTTGTTGCAAAGTGCTTAACTTGCCAAAAAGTAAAAGCTGAGCACCAAGTATCATCTGGAATATTACAACCTATTTCCATTCCACAATGGAAGTGGGATAGAATTACGATGGACTTTGTAACAGGATTGCCATTGACTCCCAGTAAGAAAGACTCTATTTGGGTAATTGTAGACAGGTTGACTAAATCAGCTCACTTCATACCAGTTCGGACAGATTTTCAAATGAGCAGGTACGCTGAGATATATATTAAAAAAATAGTTCGACTACATGGAGTGCCAATATCCATAGTATCTGATTGAGATCCAAAGTTCACATCGAGATTTTGGAAAGCTTTGCATAGAGCTTTGGGGACACGATTGAATTTCAGTACAACATTTCATCCTCAAACTGATGGTTAGTCGGAAAGGATAATTCGGATACTTGAAGATATGTTAAGAGCTTGGGTTATTAAATTTGAAGGATCATGGGAAAAGTACTTGCCATTAGCAGAGTTTGCATACAACAACATTTATCAGGAAAGTATTCAAATGGCACCCTATGGAGTTCTTTATGGTAGGAAATGCAGATCTCCATTAAACTGGTTTGAGCTACATGATCGTAAGCTTATTAAGCAAGAATTGTTGCAAGACATGGAAGAAAAAGTTAAGATTGTACAAGATAATGTTACAAAGGCTGCTGATCGACAAAAGTCATACGCAAATATGAAAAGAAAAGATATTCAATTCAAAGTTGGAGAAAATGTATTCTTGAAAGTTTCTCATTGGAATAAGATAATGAGATTCGGTCGTAAAGGAAAGTTAAATCCTAGATATATCGGACCGTATGAAATTTTAAAGAAAGTTGGTCCCGTGGCAAACAAATTGGCTCTTCCATCAGAAATGAGTAAGATTCATGATATTTTTCATGTATCGATGCTTCGAAGATATAGATCTGATCCATCTCATGTGATTGCTCCGGAAGAAATTGAGTTATAGTCAGATTTAACATATGAATAGGAATCGGTCAAGATATTATCCTATGGTGTCAAAGAATTGAGAAACAAACAGATACCATTAGTGAAAGTTCTTTGGCTCAATCACAAAGTGGGGGAAGCAACATGGGAGACAAGGGACGCAATGGAAAAATAATATCCGCACTTGTTTAAAATAGGTACGTATTGAAAATTCGAGGACGAATTTTCATAAGGGGAAAGAATTGTAATACCCCAAGATTTGTATAGTGACTAAAATGCAAAGAATTAAAAGTTAGTGGTTTTAGTTCAGTGACTAAAACGTAAAATTTTAAAGTTCGGTGGCTAAAGTGAAAAGTTGGGAAAAGTTTAGGGACCAACATGGTAATTTTCCCAATAAAAATTTTTATGGCAAAAATGAATAGTTTATCTCGGTATAAGAATTTTAGTCGGAATCGGATTTTTGGTACGAGATTTGTGTGAAAAGTTATAAAGGGGATAAGTTTTGGAAAAATTATTCGAATGATTATTCGAACTCGAAAAATTATGAAATTTCTATGGAAGTCTTAGAAATATTAGAAGAACATGATATTATGGTTTTTGAATAGTTTTTTATTCGATTTAAATTCGATTCTATGCAATATTTGGTGAAATAGGTGAAAATGGCATTTTTGAAGATAAGTTGGTTCATTAAGGGTAAAAAGGTCATTTCATCCTTACTTTTTGATTATTATTGATTATTTTGGATAAGAAAAGACATGTGTTGGCATGGGATTAGTTATAATTCAAGGGTATAATGGTCTTTTGACTATTAAAGAATTATTATTATTAAATTTGGTGTTAAAAATGCCATTTGGCATTTAATTAAAGAAAGAAAGTTTGGATAGTTTTCTTCAATCTCTTTGTTGCTAGCCGAACCCCTCCAAGAACAAGATTCAGATAAAAATCAAGATCTTAGTAGAAGACCCGGTAAAGAAAAAGTTCGAGACTAATTGAATAGTAAAAGAGGCATTGCAAGGCAAATGTGAGTGCATACATGTTTTTATAATGTATGTTAGTAACATACATATTATAGGAAGACTTATGTTAAGTCGACCTAAAAAGGTAATTATTTTTTAAAGCATAATATGTTTTAGCATGATACTTGATTTTAATTTTTAAATAGCAGTATATTATGAATGTTAAAGTACATATTGGAGTATGAACTGCTCCAGTATGAATGTGTTTTATATGATATGGTTATAGAATATATTTGGATTGCTGGCCATTATTGCAGGAAATGTTTTAATGTTGCCCTTGGTAATAGAATTATGAGTTAGACAATATTGTGGTATACCATTATGAGTCATATTTGTTATTCGACATGTCGCTCGTATTCGATACCTTGTGTCGCTTGTATTCGATACTTTATTGTGTCGCTTGTTTTTGTCACTTCATTGTGGCGCTTGATTTCGTCATTTAATTATGACGCTTGTAATGGATAGTACTTTTTAGTACTCGACTCGAATATTAGTCACTCGACAGTTACCTTGGGCTATATGATTTCACATGATAAGTATGCTTTATGTTAAAGAACGATATGATATACTTTCTTGCATAAACATTCCTGCATATTAAAGTATGTGATTTCAAATATGATCATGTTTTGAAAGTATCATGTAATTGTATATGTTTATTTATGTTACTTACCTTATGTCTTACTGAGTATATTCTCAGCGTGTATTTCAGAATACGCGTAGGTAATCCGGAGTACTTGGGTCGAGCTTTTGCATCAGATCCTTTAGAAGGAAATATGATATTGACAGGTTATTTTCAGTGCCTATGACATCCTAGTTTTGTATGTAAATAGTGGCATTTACGAAATAATCTGTCTATTTTGTAAAATTATTAAACCGGCCTGCCTTGTAATGGTTTTGTTTTTATATATTATATGAGGTATGATATGTATAATTAATATGTTTTATATTTAACTTTTTAATATGATGAGATTAATATTTATAAATTAATTGAAATTTTTTTATAACCCTTATTTTTAAATATAATGATCTATAAGTTATTGTGACATCTTTGACTCGTGTTCGGTATACAAATTTGGGAAGAGGGTGTTACAAAGTGTATGCCATTAATGGAGGAATCAAGAATTTGGTTAGTCAAAGACACAAACTGAATGCTTCCGAGATTGGCTGGAGCCTTGAGAAGTTCGTCTTGTTCATACCTATGCATCAAGGGTGTACAGCTTGCAAGAATTATCTCTGAAGTAGTATACGAATATAGCCCTGTTACTTCAAGCCCAAAGATTCTCCTATATTGCTTCATAGATGATTCAAGATATAAGGATATGGTTACAAATGTTTGACTGCTCATGGAAAGATATGATTGAATATGGGGCAATCATCTTCAGTTGGTATTCAGAAAAATCACTTATTAGAAGTCATGATGATGATGATGAAAACTCATATCAGCTAGGTCAGTGGTTTAGCAAGTTTTCCCACAAAGTTCTGGTGGTTTGTAAAATTAAAGATGACCTTGATGAAAGTTCAAGAACTTAAAGTGTCCAAAGACTTGGAGCATTTTCTCACCCTAAGTAATAAGGGTAGGGAAAATTTAATATGACGAGAGACTAGTAAAGCGTCATTGAGGAATTTAATCACTGAAGAGTTAGAAAATCTGTTTAGAAAAAAACAAGAGCATCAAAGCATGAGAGAATGGGCATGTCTTTAGTGAATTAGAATGAAGAATTGCTGGTAGAATCGGAATGGATGAAATTCACCCAAGTTTTCCTTGATTAATGGTCAATAGTGAACCACGAGATATCTGTTTGCAATTTTAGGACCGTTTCAGAGTAATACCCTGAATTATCCCAATCGCTTTTGCCCGCGAGCATTGGGGGTCCTTTGTAAGGGAGTCTATTTCGATTTATTTGTTCATGATGCTTGTTTCCTATATATTTTTCTCAAATGGAAAACATTTTGCATTCTTTGATTCTTTTAATATTTCATTCATTCATTCTTTGTTATGGGTTAGTTTTTTGTTTTCCCATACATATATATATATATATATCTTCACTAACATTTTTTCTCAGGTCCCTAGATATTAATTGTAAGAGTGACCTTGAATCAAATTCAGAGATCAACTTCAAAAATATGTCTCTCTTCGACTTTATTTAGGCCAATGGGGAAATATTAATGAGTGTTCATGAATCACGGGAAAATCCCAAATACAAATTTTGAGTGAATTACCTCTCAAGCATTGTTGGTTAAGGTCTTTGAATGAAGTGATAACCCAAAACATCTTCCACGTGAAGATGGCTTTTCTTCGAAGATATCCAAGTATGGGAGGACATTTGGCATTCCTTCATCTCCCTTCACAAAGAAAGAAAATAAGAAAAATATAATTTGTTGTCCCCTTTGAGCCTGAGGATTTTCTTTCGATTCAACCCAAACCAAGGATCACCCCTACACTGGGGGCAAAAGGATGAAAATTCGTTTGCAAGTGAAAGTGTTCGGTTTTGATCATCCTATGATAAAAATGCCTTGTGAATTAAAGGCAAAAGAAATGAAAGTGAATACATCAAGCACAAAAGCTAGAAAGGAAGGATGAATGAAGAAAAGTATTCTGAATCAAGTTAAAAAATAGAGAAAAGAAAAAGAAGCAAATAGTGGAAGTTTATGTACAAAAAGTCAGCGGAATCAAGCTGAAGCAACTGAAGAAAGCACTAAAGTTGAAAGGTGCAGAAGAAAAGCAATATGTATATGAGATCTTTCATTCAAACAAGTCTCTATCTAAGGAGCAGTGAATTATTGATTTCAAGGAAAAGAAATGAACTCAAGGGTAAAAACTCAAAAATGGGCAGTCTAGAGCGATCTACAAAAAAAGAGCAAAAAAAGAAGAAAGAAAAAAAGAAGAAAAAGAGAGAAAAAAAAGAACATTTCATCCGAGCATAGTCAGATCAATGCAAAAATGATATTTCACTTGGAAGAAATGATCATTGGTTTCATTACCCTTAAGTATTTATTTGAGCCTATATATCCTTTCTTTGGCAACCGTGAACCATAGCCTACATTACAAGCCTCAAAAGACCATTTTGACCATATACGGGTATTGGAGCAAGTTGAGTTTGTCTTCAGAATGCATCTCGCCTATCAAGGTTAACCTTTCTTCAAGGACTTCCAGACTTTTAATCCTTGATCGTGATCAGAAAAGAGGGAAGGATTGGGTCATGGTGAGCTAGTGAGGTAAAGAGTGCCACCTCAAATGGGATAGAATTAGGTATATGGGAAATTTTTTTCTCATAAGTCTAATAATTCGGAAGGGGTCACATTGAAGTTGATCTTTGCAGTTTGATTCAAAGGCTCTGTTGCACTTGATATTTATGGGCCTAACCTTGATTTTTGTTGTTTGCCATGACTTGTCAAATTATTCCAATTTCTCAAATCTATTAAAAATATTTTTTTTCATTCACTTATCTTTTCAACAAGCATCTTGCAGATAAATTGATTAGATACAAGAAAAGAAAAGGATTTCATGGGTATTATTATGATGTACTAATCCTTTAAGTGTAGATAGAACATGAGGTGGCCTTGATACTTGTTTAATGATGAAAAGTATGACGAGGACAAGACGCAATTTTGAGTGGCAACAACATTCAAACAAAAGCTGCAAGAAAATGACAAGTAATTTCGGGGAAAAAAAGAGCATGAGCCATCTTTTGGGAGTAAAGATGCAGCCAGATCAATCCGTTGAAGGTTTTTGCTATTCAAAAGCAAGAAAACAAGGTGAATGTGAGTGAAGATGATAATTGAACACAAGCCGGAGTGGGGAAATGTTGTAAAAAAGAACCTTACAGAACAATCACATGCCGGTAAGCAAGATTTGCAAGTTAAAACAACAGTGAATCATGATCTCTTTCAAGCTATAAGAACGAATTTTGTCAAAGAAGATGAATGAAGATATAGCAAGAATGGCTTTCTAAGAAAAGAATGATCCCGAGTATTCAAACTATAAGAAATGCATCGTGAGATGCGGCAAAGAGGTCTATGTGTTACCCATGAAGGCAAAGAAAGCTTCATCAGAAAGAACGAAAGAAAACATTGTTGCAAAAAAAGAAGAGAAAAAACCGAGGTGAAAACCGAAAGGGCTCCTTGAGAAAAAGAAAAGAAAAGAAAAAGAAAACTCTAAAGTGAAAACCTGAAAAGACGTTTTAGAGCTAGAGATGCAGAGATCCTGAAGATTGAACTTGAGTGTGAGATGGGTTATGCTGTTGGTAGAAGAAGCTTTAAAGAAAGACGAAGCGAAGAAATTTAGAGCTCCACAACAGATGAAAGTTTGTCCAAATGATCGCCAAGTGACAACATTCATGCATCATATACTTCGTCAAGTTACAACATTCATGCATCATATACTTAGGCATCCATAAGAAGGAGCATGCTAATTTATACATTCAAAGCATTTTTTTTCATATTTTGACAAGAATTGTGTAGTTTCAATCAAGGAAAGACATGAATCAATTTATAGCTTTGAGTTTTGAAAAAGAAAATCCAAACAAGAACGAGTAGAGATCTGGGGAAAGGATCCAGTTAAGAAAGAATAAAGATCTAGAAGAAGTAGATTCAAGCATGAATGAGCAGAGATTTTAGAGAAAAGATCCAGTTAAGAAAGAACAAAGATCTTGAAGAGGAAGATCCAGCAAGAAATGAACAGAAATATCAGAGAAGAAAATCCGACAATAAGCGAGCATAGATATTTGAGAAATAGATCTAGCAAAAATTACAATTGTGTTTATAAGAAATCAAGTATATTAATTCATGATTTTGTTTTTGCAGGTATAGATCTCAAGATATTCTATTTACAGAGGCAGACTTCTCTAAAATATTCTGTTGGCAGAGATAGATTTTAAGATGTTCCATTGGAAGAGGCAAATCCCAATTTATAATGGTGAATTTCTCTAAAATATTCCATGTACAAAGACAGATTTCCCTAAAATATCCCACTTACAAAGGCATATTTCAGCAAGATATTCTATTTGAAAAAGATAGATTTCATCAAGAGGCTCCGTTTGCAGAAGCAGATTTCAACAAGTATTCCGCTTACAGAGGTGGATTTCAGCAAGACATTCTGTTTGTAGAGACAGATTTCAGTAAAAGATTTCGTTTAAAGAGGCATATTTCAGCAAAGATTTCAATCCGTTTGAAGAGACGGATCCCAGCAAAGGTTTCAATTTGTTTGAATAGGCGGATCTAAGCAAGAATTTTAACACGTTTAAAGAGACGGATCTTAGCAAAGATTTTCTAATTGTTTGCACAATAAAGGAAGTGCAATGCAATTCTAAATCTTTTGGGTCATCAGTAAGTCATTTGGGCATGATGTTAAATCCTTCAGGTCATTAGTAAGTCCTTCGGGCCATCACCTTCGGGAGTGATGAAATTGTTTGCACAGAAAAGGAAGTGCAATGCAATTCTAAATCCTTTGGGTCATCAGTAAGTCCTTCGGGCCATCACCTTCGGGAATGATGAAATTGTTTGCACAGGAAAGGAAGTGCAATGTAATTCTAAATCCTTCGAGTCATCAGTAAGTCCTTTAGGTCGTCAGTAAGTCCTTTGGGCATGATGTTAAGTCCTTCAGGCCATCACCTTCGGGAGTGATGTAAATGTTTACACAGGAAAGGAAGTGCAATGCAATTCTAAATCCTTCAGGTCATCAGTAAGTCCTTCGAGCATGATGTTAAGTCCTTCGGGCCATCATATTTGGGAGTGATGTGATTGTTTGCACAAGAAATGAAGTGCATTACAATTCTAAATCCTTCGGGTCATCAATAAGTCCTTCGGGTCGATACCTTTGGAAATGATGAGAACTTTCTGAATGTTCGCAATAAGACGGTGGGGCATGATATCAGCAGAAATATTAATCCTTTAGGCCCTCGGTTTCAAAAAAAGAAAAACAAAAACAAAAAAGACAAAAGACAAAAAAAGAAAAAATAGAGAAAAAATAGAGAAAAAAAGAAAAAAGAACAAGAAAAAGAAAAAGAAAAAGAAGAAAAAAATGGCAAAAAGTGAGAAAGAAGAAAAAATAAGAAAAAGAAAAAATGAGAAAAAGAAGAAAGAATAAAAAGAAAAAATAAGAAGAAAAAAGAAAAAGAAAGAAAGGAAACAGAGAAAAAAAAGGAAGAAAGAAAGTGATGAGAAAGAAGAAAAAGAAGAAGAATGATTCAAGTTGCCGGATTGAAAAGCAAGATAGACCAACTTCAGGCTCAAGCGAGGAAAATTCATAGTTTCAGCGTCTCCTATTGAAGCACTTGAAATCTCTTAATGATATACCAAAATTGTGCATTTTTACAATTAATGTTAGAAGATTAATGATAAATTTGACTTTTGTAGGAGTAGAAGAAGATTGATCAACAGAGAAAGAGAAACATGATATGAGATCCCATATGAGCTTTAGATAAAAAGATCAAGATACTTTAAACAGAAAAGCAATGACATTAGAGAACTCAGTGCTTCAAGCGAGATATTGAAAATATTTCATGATATTTCATATTGAATTTGAATTAATTGATGATGTTTCTTTTGCATGATTGTTCCCCAAATGAGAGCAGTATCAACATTTCTAAAGTCCAGAGTTCTCAGTAAGAAGAGCTCAACCAGCAAAGAATTCAGAGTTCATAATAAGAAGAACTAGCCAAGAAAGATTGAAGAGCTCCTAATGAGAAGAGTTCGCTCCAGAATTCCTAATGAGAATAATTCGCCCAAAAAAGAATGAAGAATTCTAATGAGAAGAGTTCGCTCCAGAATTCCTCATAAGAACAATTCGTCCAACAAAGAATGAAGAGCTCATAATAAGAAGAGTTCACCCTTTTGAAGAATGAGGAAGTTTATAATAAGAAGAGCTTGCTTATTTGACGCATTTACAGAGAGGCAAACCAATGTTTTCAGCAAAGAATTCGGAGTTCATAATAAGAAGAACTCGCTTGTTCGACACCTTGACAGAGAAGTAGGTGGTTCGATAGAGGGATGAAGAATTTCATAATAAGAAGAACAGTTTCAAACCTCAAGAGATGAAGAATGCCATGAGTAATTTTAGACCTTGGAAGATGAAGAATTTCATAATAAGCAGAACAACTTCAGATTCCATAGCTCTACAGAAGTTTGAAGAATTTCATAATAAGAAGAACAACTTCAAGCCTCAAAGGATGAAGAAGGTCAAGAGTAATTTCGAATCTTGGAAGATGAAGAATTTCATAACAAGAAGAACAGCTTCAGATTCCATAGCTATAAAGAAGTTTGAAGAATTTCATAATGAAAAGAACAGCTTCAAGCTTCAGTAGTTTAGAAGATGGCCAGTGGATTCGGACAAAATCCGTGTCTTTCCAGTCTTTGCCCGCTTCGTGTTCCACAACAATGAGCAAAGAGGGGCAATTGTCATACATGTATTTTGTCTGGGTTTTCGAATGTACATATAAATAAGGCCGAAATAATAAATAAATAATATACAATAAGTAAATAAATAAATTTAGTCCAAATACAGTCAATATAATAATGTTCAAATACATATAAAATCTCAAAGCCCAACTACAATGAAAAGCACATTTATATTTTCCCCCTTATTTTCGGTCAAACAAACACAATTCAGCTGAAATTAAATTTTTCCTGCCCAAAAGGAGCCACGTGGCATCCAACCATTGGCCGAAACGGATAGCCACAGATTGTGGTTTTCTTCCATCTGATATAGATCTAGCTGGCACCACATGACGTCATCCTTCACTCACCTATAAATAGGAGAGAGAAAAGTCATATCAGAACTAATGGTAGTTATTAAATAATAATCATAAAAACTGATAATAATTATTATTAAGAAGAGAGAGTGTGCTATCTCGGGAAGCCGAATAGACTTGGAATTCGAGCGGCCACCGAAACTCAACCGTCACTGGAGTTTAAGAGATATCAGGGAAGACGGCCAATACTATGAGCTCGCCGTCAAAAAATTGTAGAATCTCTGGGAGTTCACCTGTCGCCGCCTTTGGGAGCTCGAACCACCACCGAAATACGAACGGCGCCGAAGAAAGTTTCACCACCGTAAAGGTACGTTCTGTTCATTTTATTCATCTGCAAAACATGAGCAAATATCAGTTTATACATACATATAAAAAATAGTGGTAAAAATAAAGTGTATGGTGACTGAAAATTTTATCTGGTCGTCGGTGAGTTTAGAGGCATGGCTAAGTCGAAAAGGTTAGGGTTTCGAGTAGCTAGGATTAGACTTAGATCGGGAGAAATTGGGTGTTTCAGATGAAACAGGCTAGATTTTGGGAATTAGGACCAAAAAATGAGATTTTTAGGGTATTTTGGGGTTTCGGCCGGCGGCCGAAAATCGCCTCACAGCGGTCGGCCAGTGGAAGACGATGATCGGAAGTTCATGTGGTGACCGACGAATAAGGATTGGTGGTCAGGGTGTGGTGGAGGAAGATTAAGCGAATGAGCCAACGGTGGAGTCTTGCCGGAATGGATGGTGTTCGTCAAGTTCTTGTTGAACTTGGATGAACACCATCCAAAATTGAGGAATTTCGATCCGTTTTGGGTGTAAATTTCTGGAAAAACTTGTTTGTTGTAGAGAGAGTAGAGAGAGGATTGAGCTGAAGAGAGAGAGACAATTTCTAAGAATGGGAATAAATGGGGGTAATTTCGGGTTAAAATGTATTTTATACCCTGACCTAAGGGCTAAGTTTGACCAGAATAATGACCCACGCCCTACTATTGGGTTCTTATAGTTTGGCTTCCTAACTTTGTAATCCATGCAATTTGGTCCCTAATTCTCTTAAATTGAGCCCAAACCTTTATGATTAATTCAATTGGGTCCCCTATGTCTTGTAATTATTTCCCTTAGTTTGCAGCCTTTTCAATTGGGTCCCTAATTCTCTTAAATTGAGCCCAAACCTTTATGATTAATTCAATTGGGTCCCCTATGTCTTGTAATTATTTCCCTTAGTTTGCAGCCTTTTCAATTGGGTCCCTAATCGCTTTAAAATTGACCCTGAAGCTTTGAATTCATTCAATTTAATCCCTTATGCTTTGTAATTGAACCCCAAAGTTTGTAATTAGTGTAATTGGGTCACTTATGGGTTTTGTAATTGGGCATAGAGCTTTGTATTAGTTCATTTTAGTCACCATTTCAATAAAATTAGTTTTAGTTTTCAATTTCTTTTAATTTAGTCATTTATTTAATTGTTTAATTTAATTAAATGTAATTAATTTATATGTGTGATGCATGTTTTAAACCAAGCATATAGTTTTATACGTTAGATAATTAAATACACTTAGTTTAATTAATTAATTAATTAGAGCCTTTCCTCTAGGTTCTCTAATTAGGACTCAATAATTAAGAAAGATAGATAATTGTAGTAATTAAAAATATATTAAATATAAACTTTAAAATCCCAATTTGGATGGTGTTCCATTGTCTACAATGGGGTGTTATCTCAACATGAATTTTAATGAATATATTTACACTTATAATTGGATATTAAATTAGTTTCTTTTTAATTGACATTAATAATTAATACATTGTAGTTAATTAAATGAATATCGAATAGAATCTTTGAGGCTCAAATTTGGATGGTGTCCTATTGTTTACAATGGGGTGTTATCTCAACATTGGTCATAAAGATGTATATTCAATATATATTTTCACTTATAATTGTATAATAAATTGTTAGAGCCTTAATTAGGACTAGAATCTTAATTAATTAGAAGAATTAATTAATTAGGAATACGATTAATTTAAGGGCTTTACATATATGGAAGGTGTTCAAGAAATTGGCATTTTCTCATAAAAGCCATTAAATTAATTGATATTCATAGATTTAAACAATTAGTTAACTAGAGCCTTTTTAGGATAATACTTAAAATAAACAAGACAATAAATGGACATTCATTAAAAACCTTTTATGTTGGAAATTTATTTTTAAATACGAATAGGGGTGCCACCTAACGGGGTGCTTTTAATCTCGTATTCGAACAAAATGAATTTCCTTATAAAAGGATATCTGCATTCAAAATTTAAATTCAATTAATAATTATGGGATAAATTAAGTTCAAATAATTATTCGAAATGCCAAAAATGCCACGTAAAATTAAAGATACCGATAGCGAGAGTTCGTAGGGGTGCTAATCCTTCCCTACACGTAACCGACTCCCGAACCCAATTTTTAAGACAAAATATCTGGTTTGTTTTTTCGATGTCCGGTCTACCTCGAAGTGATATGTGGCGACTCCAAAATGTTTTTCAAGGATAAATAAAGAAAAATCAAATTTAATACGAAAACCCTAAATTTTCGAGATTAAATTAAAAATGGCCAAAAAACCTTAACTTTACAAAAGATCGGTCGTCAGGTTATTTTTACACATCCTGATTCCAGAAATGGTCCTGACACTAGCGCCACTTGATAGAAGCTGATGTGGAATGGCCACATGTTATTGTTCTCAATAAAATAATGCCAGGATTTTTTTTGCATTTTCACTTTAAATACTTTTTTTAGATAAAAATCAAAGTTTTTATTAACAAAGATGAATCAATTCCATCCAATTTAATTAAACCTCCAAAACCCATAACAACAAACAAGCTAATGCCTCATTGCAATCGATCAATCATGGAGAGTGCCCAAGATATCTTTATCTCCATGCAAATGAAACTTCTTATCGCCAAGATTGACTTGGGAACCCTCAAACTTAGGCAAGAGAACAGTGTCACCTTCTTTGTAAAAAAACACATTCGCTTTCCCTTCCTTGTCTCTTGTTCCTAGACTCACGTCCACTACTTCTCCAGAGTTCAGCTTGACAAATTTCTCGGGAAGGAGAATGCTGATACTAGTTTTGGAAGGGGAAGCATTTTCACAACGAGAACCCTATTACTGTTAGAATCAAACGCTTGACCATTTTAGAATTAATCTAAAATTTTCAAAAAAAAATTCAGCCATTTCCACTGGAAATACCTTCTTGAGATTTGAGGCTTGCTCTTTCAACTTCTCAACATCTGCTTCATATGCAGAACAACTTGCAGTTGAACACATTTCAAATGCTTTTGTCTATTTAAAGATAAAAAATTACAGAATTAAATCCACTAATTCCTAATTAAAAGAGCAAAAAAATAAATTTTTTAACAAGTCCACAGTTCCTTATTAATAATTTGAAACATTGTTTAGTTCAAACCATGAAGTTCTTAATTTGAATTGTTAAGAAACCTTAAACTTTGTTATGGTACCTTTTGAGATCTGAAAATGGCAGTGAGCATTATGCGAAGAGAATAGACGAAATTCTTATACTTAAGGGAGAAGAACAAAGGAAGGTTGGTGATGACGAGAAAGAGTGTTAGAAAAATGGTGTAGTAATAATCTAAGTATAATAGAATAGGCTTAAACCAAAAAGTAGCCCTCAATGTAACAACCCGGATTTTATAATCCAGGAGTCTGGGTTAATCGGGGGCACGGGCTCCATGCATGGGCCTTTTTGTTATTAATATATGAGGAAGTGTCCTATGGTGTAATTTCGAAGAAGTGTCACATTCTGAACGTAAAAGAGGGTAGAGTTCAAGAGTTGGAAATGTGGGAAATGGTAAAGAGGTTGATATCCGTGAAGAGATATCATCCAGAATGAGTTCGGTGAGGCAATGTCTGACAGTGTTGTTGTGGTTATCCGTTGTTGATCTGTTCTTAGGTTCGTTATGGTGTTGCTCTGGATGTTGGGAATGAATCGTTGGGGAGTCTTGTATAGAGTTGAGAATTCACGTTAAGAGTTTTGGTTAGGAAGGTTTTATGGAGAACATAGGAGCCGTAAGCATGCGTGATCGAAAGGATGGTTAGATCTTCGGCAACATCATCTCTTTCCCCTGTTTAAAATTTGAGGACAAAATTTTCTTTAAGGAGGGGAGAGTTGTAACAACCCAGATTTTAGAATCTGAGAGTCGGGTTAATCGGAGGTGCGGGCTCCGTGCGTGGGCCTTGTTGTTGGGCTTGAGGAAAGCTTTGGGATTGTGTTGTTGGTTTGTTAATGAGCTAGAGTGAAAATAAAAAGGGGCAAATGAGTAATTTTGTGATGAAAGACAAAGAGGGGGGATTCGTTTATGTTTAGTAGAAAAAGTAGATAGTGAAGTCACCCTTTGTCCCCTTATTTCTCCCGCTTCCTCATCTTCATCTTCCTACCCAAGTTTGAGGTTTAATGTGTAATCTTTGAGAGTTTGAGTGAGAATCACATTTTGGCGACTGAAGGAAGTTTGTTTAGCAGCAAAGAATCTACAAACCAAGGTAAAGATGAGTTAAAACGATGGAGGTTGAGGTTTTGGTGTGGGTTAGTGTGGATGAATGGGAATGGGTATTTGAAGGCTTCTTCATCAGCTTTAATCCAAGGTTAGTACACTACTAACTCCTATAGCTTCTTGGAAATCATGAAAATAGATCTTGTTGCATGTTTATGGTGTTTTTGGTTGAGATTGAAACTTGGTTGCTCTTTAATGGAAAATTGTGAAATTGGTGTTAATAAGGCTTAAAATTGATATAAACTACCCTAAACACCTTCCATAAGTGCTAGGTTGAGTATTAGGGGTTACCAAGTTGGTTTGGGAGTTAAAGATGAGAAATTCAAACCCTAGACCTACAAATTAGGGTTCGCATACTGGTACAAGTTGTTCGGTACCAGTACCCCTCTCTATGTAAAGAGTCAAAACATGAAAGGCGTACCGGTACAGCTTCCCGACTATCAGTACCCCTTGCTTAATAAAAATTCTAGTAACATTTTGGCGTACCGGTATGCTAGGGGGCGACCGGTACTATTGTTCTATTACTTGATAAAGGTTTTCGTATACCGATACGCAAGGGTAGGAGTACCGGTACGGGTGGGGAACAGTACGAGGTGATTTACGTACCGATACTGAGTATCAATACGGGGGGTAAACATATCGGTACGACTTGAGGACCTATTTTTTTAACCTAATTTAAGTATCGGTACTCGTAGAGGAGTACTGGTACCTAGAGAGGCGTATCAATACCCATATAGGAGTATCGTTACTCGCTAGGCAATCTGCCGAAGAAGTTTGAGTTTGCATTCAGGGGTTCTATAATTCGAGATAAAAGGCCTAATGGGTCTTCCAAGGTATAAAGTGAATTGTAAAACTAATAAACCAAGATTTAAACCCCGTATGTGAAATAAATGGCTAATAACTTGGTAAATATTGGATGAGTTGCTTGTATTAGTACTCCATAGAGAGCCTAGGTGAATCAAATAATGTTATGTGGTAATTAGGATCCTTGTTGTGCGCTCAAGGGACGTCTATACAGTTGAGTTGCCTTGAGTAATAAGATAATGTTGATTAATAAGTCAAGTAATGAGATTAATTGAATAGTTCTCCATAATTTACTAACAACTCAGTAATGTAAAATATTGATGTGATGTCGCTTAGCAACAATAGGGGATCCTTAGGATCGCGTTGCTTGTATGCCGGATAGGCATTAGTTGGGTTATATGTTGATGTGTCGTGCCATGTGGGCACTTGATTGATAGGATTCAGATACCTAAGGAAGAGTGTTGCAACACCACAGTTTGAGATACCGAATGGAGGTTACCAATGCTATATGACCCAAGCATTATTCAAAAATACTCGAGGGAGCATTCCGAGTATGGGTGTATGTTCTGAAGCTATATGACCCGGCCTCACCCAGGGTGTATGTTCTGATGCTATGTGACCCGACCTCACCCGGAGTGTATGTTCTGATGTTATGTGACATGGCCTCACTCTAGAGTTATTGTTGATATTGTTATTGCCTAGGTGATATGTTGAGATCTCGGGCTTGGTTAGGCCTTGTGTGCCTTGATTGATGATTGCTTTGTTGAGCCACGTGTTTATGCGACTAATGGTAGCGCTATTGTTATCTTGCCATGATATCATATCTTGTAGCATCGTTCTTATTTATGATTTGCATGAAGCATGGTTGATTGGTTATGTATTGACTGAGTTTTTTTATCTCGGTGTTCAAATTTTTTGTTTGTTTGTAGGTTATTAGATTTTTGCACGTTTTTGAAGAAGCACCATCAGTGAAGGATTCCAGCGCCCCGTCTCTTCAAAGTACAGTACTTAGGTCGTTGGGCTATATATTCGTAGAAACCTATTGTACATTGTAAATTGTATTTGGATTTTCAAACGATCGAATCAAAAGTTTTATAAAGTAATTTTAAAAGGAGCTTCACTGTATATGTTTCAAATATTACTTGTACTTTATTTGACTAAAATAAAATGGGTTTTGGAAATTTATTGTGGATTGGGCTAAACTAGGTTAGAAATTTTATGGTTGGGTTTCAGGCTTGAGGCCCAAATGTGACATCCGAGTCGAGGGTGTTACACTCAAACTATGCATTTTTTTCTATTTTAAGTACCTAAACTATAGTTTGGGCAAAATAAGCCCCTAAACTATCATTTCTGGTCATTTTAAGTTCGATAGTTGTTTAAGTCAAAAGAAAATTATTTCGAATAATAAGATGTTGACACATCACAAAGATTTTTTGACCAAATGATAGTTTAGGGACTAAAAGATGGAAAATGACATAGTTTAGGTACTTATTTTGACCAAAAAATAGTTTAGGGACTTAAAGTGACAAAAATGATAGTTTAAGGGCTTATTTTGCCCAAACTATAGTTTAAAGGCTAAAAGCAAAAAAAAAAGCATAGTTTGAAGGCTGCTTTTTGGTTTAAGCCAATAGAATACCGTAAGAAAAATAAATAATAATAAATTAAAAACATAACCTGAAATCGGACAGATTTAAAAATCAGAAGAATTTTTGTTGAAGCTTGTATGAACAGATTCCTTAACACAGATTCATCCTCTCCTCTTGAGTAAAGTTTGGCGTCTATCTCTCAGGATACAACAACAAACATTTACAGCAGTAGCACAATTGCAGTGAACAATCGAACACAATCTTGACTTCCTCTATCACCGAAACCAAAAACGTTTTTCTATGTTGGTTTTCAAAGTTGATGTGTTGTTGAGTTTCAAAGATGTTGACTTGTTGAAGTTATGAAAATGTTTGGAAATCTCTCATTTATATAGGGGATGGAAAAATTAAACTGTTTGATGAAAAGAATAAATCTTTTGATGGAAAGATTTGTTGAAAAGTTAGTAGATATGACTGAATGGATGCAACTTTAAGCCAAAAATTAATAAGTCTATTCACCAAGTGATATGATTTAGCATCAATATTATTCAACCAATATATATATTTTTCCAACAATCCCCACATGAATAAAATTGATGGTTTAAAAACATTAACTCGATGTGGTGATAGATTCTACGTTTGATATTTGCATAGTATAGGTAGGCGTCCCCTTTGAACCTTCCCTTGTGAAAATATGTTTACCTTACTGGTTGTCCAGTGTCCTACCGTTTGTGTAAGAGATGACATACTTCACACAAATACCTCTCTGACAAGAATTTGATTTTCATGGTTATGCCCATATAGTCTTGGACATCTCCTGTTTTTTAAGAGCTTAGAGAACTATACCCCTCTTTGAAGCGGCTCCACTTCACTCATACATATGTAACTTATGTTGTTTGGCTCACCGAAACACACAATGGTCATTGAAAGCATTGCTTAAATTTTTCACATTTTAGTCACTGTTTACATGAATGGACTTTAGGTAAAAACCTCGTAGTGACTCCACAAGGTCTATACAAGTAGGTTGTCCCTTTGAACCTAGATCTAGAGATCTCCAATCAACTAGGTTGGGTTTTCCTTCACATAGCACCTTAAATTTCCATGGGCTTTAGTCACATTTCTTTTGATGTTTTATCAACTTGATCTCAATTAACCCTTTGGTTAGCGGATCCACATTGCAGTATTATCTTTTGACTTTACAAAATCAATAGAGATAACTCTAGTTGAGATCAGTTGTCTACTGATATTATGTCGATAGTGCATGTGTCTCGACTTACCATTATGTTTTGTGCTCTACCAAATGTTGTTTGGTTATCACAATATATGCATATTGTGGGCACAAGCTTTAGTCATTCTAGAATATCCTCAAAAAACTTTGTAGGTATTCAACCTCTAGCATATATGTTAGAAAATTCAATTCAAAAGGACTTTTCCACCCTTGCTCATCAACCACTTGTTGAAAGTCTTGATATTTTTTATCAAATAGTCTTTATAGTTCGTTTCGTTGAACGTGACCAACTTTAATAGTCGTACAAAAGAATATGGCACTTTTAGATTTCAACATCGTATTCTTGTGAATTTCAAGATTCTTTGATACATGCACAAGAAACCGTTATGCATTGTTATGACAAACATAACCAATTATCGCAAAAACAAACACGTTAGGAAGATAATCCATGGTAACGAAATTCTTTCGTTTTCAACAATAATATCATTACCTTTATTGTTATGGCAAGCATAACCAATGAAAACACAATCCATCGTTTTAAGACTTACTTTCATTTGCTTCGGTAAAGGAACAATTACTTTGACAAGACACCCCACACTTTCAAGTAGTTGTAGGAAGGTTTTCTACCATTCTATAATTCATATGGTATATTTTAATTTTTCTTGTGAGATACCTTATTAAAAAGATAATTTGTTGATAACACATCTTCCCCCATATATTATGTGATAACCTAAGACTTCTCATCGTTCTCATAATTTTGTGCACTTCATAACGTGCATCAGATACAGCTTTGAGAATATAGCTATGGTATAGGAAATCAAAGTGCTTCCGTGCCTTGGCAACTTTTGAAGACGGTAGCAACATGAGTGATTCCATGTCTTGGCAACGTTGAAGGCGGTAGCAACATCTACAATTATCCTCTCTAACAATAGGAGAACCATCACAACATTTTCCTATTACCACGTTTTGAAATTTTCTCGCAAGCTTTTCATTGTGACTTATAGTCACTAACAACGTTTGACTTTTGTTCAAAATCGGAATCAGATTAGTGACTATAACATCAGATTGAGAACTGAGCAAGTTCTTAAATTATACCACGATAAAATCATGAGCTAAATGTCGTATCATAATTATGAATTTGTTAATCGTCGGGAATTTAGTCAAAAACAAAAAATATATAAACAAAACATAATTAATCAAGTTCTTTTGAACGACATGAATTTAGTAAAACTAAAAACTCGAAACAAAAGTACAAATATTAACTTTTGTTAGACAACAGGAATCTAGTAAACTAAAAACCCAAAACAAAAGTGCACACGGTTTAATGAAAGACCTAGTAAAGAAATGTGCACCAAGTAGCTAACTCTAGAAGAGAGGTGTTGTACTTGGCACGCTTAAATACTAGGTCTTTCAAAGAACCAATCCTAGACATGCACTTTCATGTTGTCTTTTTAATCAACCGTTCATACTAGTCTTTGATTTTAGTAGTCAACATAAATCTGATCAACTTTAAACGCAAGCAAAGGTTAGTCTCAGAAATAATTTACTAACAGTAATAAAATTTCTCTTATATTTAGTTTTCAATAGATCGCGATACTCGAACCAGAATTTGAGACTTTGATTTGGAGAATTTATCATTTCACTATCACCATTTCTTTACTTCTCTAAAATTACAATTGACCTGATGTCTTTACAAATTTCTAAAAAAAAAATTGCTAGTACGATAACTGTACAAAAAATAATTAAAAAAATCATATTACTTTCCAGTAGAATACCGAAATCTACCCGTTCCAAGTTGGTATGCGTCAGAGCAACATGGTCTTTGCAAGCAAGCTATACAGTTCCCATTAGCAGATAGTTAAATGATTCAAGCGATGGTTAAACCCATGGAGCAGCACCATTTGTAACGTTACGCCAAAAGTCCCTTGCTTTGATAGTTGCAAATAATTTGCAAATATGGTTCGTAATCCATCCCACATGCTCTCCATTGTGAATGAGAAAATATGTTGTGTTCCGGAAAACGAATTACTAATATTTTAATAGCAGTATAATAATTTACTTTTATAGATTGCTGCAAAATAAAAATATTAGCATTAATTGAAAATTAATTCGAAAATAATTAAATAAATACCCTAACCTTGTGGTATAAACTATTATCTTATACACACTGTATTTGCTCGTCTTGGATTGAAACTTAGAATTTGTCTTAAGATTGTTAGAAAAATGGGTGTAGTAATAATTAAAGTATAATAGAATACCGTAAAAAAATAAATAATAATAAATTAAAAACATAACTTGAAATCGAACATAGTTAAAAATCAGAAGAATTTTTGTTGAGGCATGTATGAACAATTTCTTTAATACAGATTCGTCCTCTCTTCTGTGCTTGAGTAACGTTGAACGTCTATCTCTCGGGATACAACAACAAACGTTCACATCAGTAGCAAAACTGCAGTGAACAATCGAGCACAATCTTGCCTTCCTTATCACAGGATCCAAAAAACATTTTTCTATGTTGGTTTTCAAAGCTGATGTGTTGTTGAGTTTCAAAGATGTTAACTTGTTGAAGTTGTGAAAGTGTTTGGAAATCTCTCATTTATATTTGGGATGGAAAAAGTAAACTATTTGATGAAAATATTAAACCTTTTGATAGAAAGATTTGTTAAAAAATTAATAAATATGATTAAGTAGATACAACTTTAAATCAAAAATTAATAAATTTATTCACCCAATAATATAACTTATTATTAATATATTTATTTACCAAGTGATGTGATTTAGCATTAATATTATTTAACTAATATAAATATTATTTTTTTCAACAAAGAGTTATAAAAGTGTTGAAGAACTGAAGGCCATTAATAGCATGATTGTAAAGTTCGTGGTTCATGAAAGAGAGGACCGCAAAAGCAGAATTAATTTTTTAATTACGTAGAAATGCAAAAAATAACATTATTTTATTGAGAAAATTATAGGCGGCCACAAAACGTCAGTTTCTATTAACAACAAATGACGGTAGTGACTATACTAAAAGTAATTTAAAGTTGAGTGACTACAATACAATTTTAAAAAGTTAGGTGACCGTGTTAAAAGCACTATATTACTCTAAAACTTCGGGGACTATTAATATAGTTTACGGAAAATTATTAGATGAAAACAGCTAACCATGTTATTCTTAGTCTCACTTAGTAATATCTTTCTATCTCATTTTAACTTCTAAATAACTACTAACTTTTTATTGACATGTAAAAAAGAGGTGAAGACATTAAAATAAATAAATAAATAGACTTTATTAAATGAAATTACATATGACGTAATGAATCGAGTTCATCTAATAATTTTTCGTAGTTAACCCTTAAAATAATAAAATGTAATTTACTAAATCCCACTCCCAAAGCAACTCAACACGTTGTCCCTTCCCATCCCCGGTACTTTTCTTGCATCTACAGTATG
Organism: Hibiscus mutabilis; assembly: GCA_019671005.1. Taxonomy (NCBI): domain Eukaryota; kingdom Viridiplantae; phylum Streptophyta; class Magnoliopsida; order Malvales; family Malvaceae; genus Hibiscus; species Hibiscus mutabilis. The sequence goes on along the minus strand of CM033738.1, from coordinate 13,415,572 downwards.
CTGTAAGAAAAAGAAAAGCACAAAAACTTCAATGGTCGAGATTTTGAGAAACATTAGATTCCTGTTAACCAACGAAGCAGCCTGAAACAGACCTCACTCTTCCTTTCCCTCTTTCTCAATCAAACTCCACCCAACAACACAAAATGTATCACACAGATTAGATTTTGTACGATTATTAAATGAAATTTGTTCGATTTACTTTGAACCCAATATAGAACAAGGGTTATTATACTCTTCAGATCCAAGCGTTTTTCCTTTTTCCTTTTAATTATGATAAATTGTTTCATTTGAGATAACATTTTAAACCCCTTATAGGGTTTTAAAAGAAGCCATGTCTGCAGGGGTTTGTGGGAAGAGGGTGGGATTTGAAGAAATATTCGGATCCTCCCCCAAGAGATTCAGGTGCTCCGGTTTCGAATCTCCGAACCCATCGTCGGATCCTGGGTCCAGACCCGATGACCGGGTTTCAACGTTCTCTGCTTTGGATCCCGAGGTTCATTTCACAGTTTTTGTTATAATCTTTCCATTTTTGTTTTATTTTTAATTTTGATTTAGGCTTTTGTTTATGTATGCATATGAGATTTAGATTACTGGGTAGAAGTTAGATTTTGATTATTAAACATGATATCTTCTTTGTTTAAAACCTTAATCATGTCTTAATATTGTTTTATGATTCTTTTTTTTTTAGTTAAGAACATCCGTTGTCCGAAACCACGACAATAAGAATGAAGATTTTAAGGAGAGTTCAAATGCATTTTTTTCTGATCCCGAAGAAAGAAATAAACAACATAATTTTGATTCCGTGAGAACTGGAAATTGTACTGATGAGACTGCTACATGTAAGTTGTTTATCTGTTAGTTTCGATCGAGTTTGTATGTTCTGTTTTGTTCGGAATTTACAGTCGGTTTCCTGCTTTTGTTGTAAATCAGGTAAACGCTCCCAAGTGGACGGATTTGTTTGTGCAAGAGATGGTGAGCGCGACGAATATGGACGATGCTAAGGCCCGTACTGCTAGGATTTTAGAAGCCTTTGAGGGAAGTGCTGTTGCCAATAAAAGGGCTGCTGAAGAGGTAGTCTAAAAAACTTTTAATTTGTCATCGAGCTTCGCTCCCATCATCTATATGGCTTATCGTTTTCCCTGTGATACATGATCATGAATCAGATCGAGCATGCTTCTTTGAAGGAACATTTCCGGAGCTTGTTAGATAACAATCAAATTCTGAGGAGAGTTGTTGCCATTCAGCATGAACACAACGTCGAGCAAGAAGGAAAGGAAAGAGAAGTACAACAGTTGAAGCTCACGCTCAACCAGTACATTGAACAAGCTCGAACCTTAGAGGTATTCATCTTTTCAACCTCCGCGTCTATTAACTGTTTCTACCAGAGCGACAGTGTGGAATTTGTTCTGATGTTCGATTCATAAAGCTTACTCTAACCTTGTTTTCGGGATGCAGCTGAACAACTACACATTAAGGCTTCATCTTCAGAGGGCACAACAAAGTAGCTCCATTAATGGGCAATTTCCTCCAGATTTATACTAAAAGCTTTCGCCGTGTTATCAGCACTTAATGGCTATGATTCTACTAGTTTATAATCTATGTAAATCAACAAGCGATATGAAGATTTGTACAGTGTTGTACTGATGTGTGTAGTTTGTATAATTCAAGCCAAAATATCAGTTTCTACGCAGTATGCCGGTTCGAATCAAGCTCTAGTGTTGATATTGAAGGAGCGTTTCTTTGTTTCCAACTGCATTTTCTGGCAGGCTCAACTTGTTTGCACTTTCCATATTGGAGTTTGAATTGCTTGTCATAACTGAATTGGTTATTCAAGTATTCACACCCAACCTATGAATGGAATATACGTAGCAAATATAAGTGTGTTGGTTATCTCATCAGTCAAGATGCAAATTAAATTAAGGGAAAATATTTCATACACCGAGAGTAATTTTGTTTTCACAAGTTGCTTTAATTTAGGGTTTAAAGGATTAATTTAGAGTTTAGAGTATATTGATTTAAGTTTTAAGGGTTATAATTTAGGGTTTAGAGTTTATAAAATATAGCTTATAATTTTAGGGTTTTAAGGTTAATGATTTATATTTTTGTTTTTAAGGTGAATTTAGGTATACTTGTGAATTTTTTTTCACTTTCAGTACATGATATAATGGACAAAGACTCTTTTTATACCCCTTTTAGGTGCCCTTTTCTATGCCCCATAAAAATTAAATTTTAAGCTCTAATCTTAAATTCTAAATCTTAAACCATAAATCCTAAATCCTAAATATACACAATACTCCTAATTTTTTAAACCCTAAACCTTAACCTTAAATATTAATAATAATCCTTAAGTTAATCTCTAAAGTATTTTTTGTGTTTAGATATTTCATGGACCAAGAAGAAAAATGACGGAAGAAATGAAGCGTGCCACCACTTATGCTCCTACATCAAAATAAAGGATGCACGAATTTTAGACAGTTTACAGGAAGAGTATGAGAATAAGAAATGTACATAGTTTAATTAAAGGTAAAATTTTGATACATGGATGTATAAAACTAATTTTTACACTAGCCTGTATATTTATACTATAAAATTTAAATACTAAATTCATAACCCTAACCCTCAAAAACTAAACCCTAAACATTAACTATATACCCTAAATTTTAAACACTAACCTTAAATTCTAAACCCTATAACTTAAACCCCTAAAACTAAAAGGCACGTGTAAACTAAAATCTACACTGCATGTGTATCAAAGTTTTTTTCTTTAATTAATTCAAAAACCGATCAAATTTAGTTCAATTCAATTAATAACTTTTTAAAATAATTTAATTTGTTTAACTATTAAAATTTTTGAAAGTTCAATTAATTAAATTTTAAATAATTTAATTGGATTATTAATCGAACTATCAGTTTAAACATACCTAATTTAATTGGCTACTAGGGACGTATCGGCATCTGTTCAGTTATTGAAGCTTAATTATGGGGCATATTTAAGGGGTTGTTGGCAGCATGATCTATTTCGAGGTTTATTGTTGAGTCAGATTGTATGGATGCCATCCAGTCTATTCGACAGTATAAGGGTGGTTTTTTGTCGTTTGTCCTTGTGCCCTATATTGCGGAGATGATGAATCGATTATGGGTTGTTCGACTGGAACATGTTCGCCGCATAGGGAATAAGGTGGCTGATATTATGGGTACACTTGCAACTGTTGATGATTTGATTTGTCGGCATTATCTTTCTTCGACGGATGATGTGCTTGCTACGCTTTATGCTGATAGTAGTTCTTAAGGTTGGTCACGTGGCTTAAAGACATTTGTAGGACCATTAGGTCATATTTTGACCAAAGTAGGACTTAAAATTTTATATTTTTCAGACTAGCATCATTACAGTGAACTCGCCGTACATGTACGGCGAGTTCCAAAATAATATTATTTTTTATTCAAACTCACCATATGGTCACAACGAGTTCCAATTTTTTTAATATACGGTTTAAATCTTAATTAGATGATTAACCTAATTCTAAACCGAACTCGTCGTAAGGGCACGACGAGTTTCAACTGGGTTAATTGCGTTCTAGGGCTGAGCAGAACGACGTTTTGAATGCATTGAACTCGTCCTGTGTGCATTGCGAGTTTGATTTAAGATTAGGTATTAAGATTTAAACCGAAAGTGTTGTAAAATTTAGGTTATAAATTATGTCAGTGACATTTAATTTTTTTTTAATGATAAAAGTTTTGAAAAAGTGTTTTATTAAAAATTAAATTTGTGAAACTTGTAAAGTATCTAAAATTTTGTAAGTTTATTTTAATGCACAAATATTTTAAGTAGTAAGTTGTATAATGTTTTAAACAAAATGTAGAAGTTTAATTTAATTATTTAATTTCAATATTATAACTCTTTAGGTAAATTATACAGGGGTGAAAAGTTAGATCAAAGTGAAGTGAAGTTTCATACTAATATTTATGTTAAAACATGCGTACTTAGTATAAAAATAAAACAACATATTTATATTAGAGATGGACAGTTTGACATTTATGACCTGTAAGTTTATAATTCCCGCAGAGTCTAGGTTGTCCGGTAGGCTCTCGGTGACGCATGTCATCCATATCATTCTGAATCCTTGTGGCTCTTGGACGTCTTTTTTTTTCCTTCGCAGACTTTGGTTAGGTAAAATTGTACGCCATGTCTGCTCAACATTCCATTCAGTTTTGCTCTCAATTGGTGGGATTTCCATTTCGTATACCTTAAATACTGAATGAAGCCAGTATACAGGATCAACGTATTCTTTGTAATCGAGCCTGGCAGCGGAGCATGCAGTGATGACATGCTCGTATAGAATCTTCAGTACTTGGAAGTACCCATAATCGTACATCTTGTGTTCGAGATCCACCCTATATGACATTGGATCAAAAGCATGCATAGGTCGTGGTATCTCCGAGACACTGAAATAGTTGTCATTACGCGACATTGGAAACACTAACAAACCGTTGGATTTAACAACATTTTTTTAATTTCTACTAGTATCTTGGGTGGAATGTGTGTCCCTGTTGCTGTATAATGACAGCTTCTTTCCCCAATGTTGCGAACAGCTTGGCCAAACGGAAGTACGTAGCTTTCACAATAATTGTCACTAGCAAATTTCGAATCCCCTTCAAGGAAGAATTGATTGCCTCAGCTAAGTTGGTTGTCATGTGGCCATATCTAAAACCGCCATCGTATGCATTGGTCTATTTTTCCCTGGGAATTTTTGCAACGTACTTGTAGCCCTCAGAATTCCTCTCTCGCAAGTCTTCAAGCATTTGTTCAAATTTGTGTTGAACTACTTCATACCCTAAGACACGGCAGAGTGTACAAATGAGTTATAGGGAAAGTAGTGATAAATACAACAAATCTTAATACGTACCCATGCGTATAACGAGCCTACGTTCATTGTCCTTCTTAAGCTAACCATGATAGTTTGAGTCAACGTGGCGTATGGAGAAACGGTGTTCAATGTTTGAAGATTGAAACTGACTGCCCAATGATTCGATCATTGACTTTATCCCACCTTCTTGATCTGACATGAAGCAAACTCGATTATTTTGTATAATGTAATGACATAGCTTCTTGAGGAAAAACTTGCATGATTTAGTATCTTTTAGGGCACGAGTGCGAACGCAATGGGTATTGTTTTGCGATTGATGTAACACCTCGTTTTTTGTCTTGGCGGTTTTGAGGTTTATTAGACGGTCCGATGGACCGGGTTAGAGATTCGAGTCAGATTTGGGACCGTATATTTTTCGGTAAGATAAAAATATGGAAAATAGTTAAAAATCATCTTTTAATATATACTGGTTTTTGGTGGAATCAATTTTAGGAAAAGGAATTTGGAAATATGACATTTTGGGTTAGTGACCAAAATACGATTTTTGAAAACTGTTTTAAAGTGACTAAAATCAATAGGGTTAAATCCTTAGAATCCTTAAGGAGCTAATCTACCAAGTGTTTGCTGGTGACTTCTCTATTCAATTAAAACATTTTAAACATGTCTTTTTAAAAGGGTGTTAATAAGGATTAAATATCTAAAGTTAGTTATTAGCTTTTAAAAGAAATTTACGTAACTTTTTCCTAACCCTTTTCTCTCAACTTTTTTTCTTCCAAACACTCAGAGTTTCATCAAAATCCAGAGGTAAAAAACTCTTTTCACTCAGATTATTGACTTTAATTTGATTCTTTAACTTTGTTTTGCAAAATCTCATTGAGATCTTATATTTTCTTAGCTTTAAACAAGTCAATTGAGGGAGAAATCACATAATAGGGGTAAGGTCTGATATCTCCTCTGTTAAATGGTTCTTTATTGATATTCCCAAGTATTTGATCCTTGATTTATAAGTTGTAATGTGATTTTAATGTTTTATCCATGTTTAATTGAGTTATTTTGGAAATATTGATGAAACATGGTGATTTTCGAAGTGGATATGATTTCTATTATCTGAGGTGGATTTAATATGTGTTTTGATGTTGATAAGTTGTTTTTATCAATAGAATCCCAAAACTCTTGAATCTCTAATTATTTAGGTTGCTAGTTTTGAGTTATTGTGGAGATAATCAAGTTTGATCTTTACTGGAGGTAAAAGGATGTTAGGAAAGGGTTTTTGGGTGTTATTAGACGTTGGTTGATGGCTTGAATTGTTGTTTTATGGTTGAGTTAAGTTTTGGAAACGTTTGATGATGATTTCGGTATGTTTCAGATGGTTTTTGAGTGGGCAACTTGGGAGTTACGGGAGATTGTTGTTAGGAAGTGGGTTGAATGCATTTTAATGCATTTATCCTCTGGTTTTATATGTTGAAAACAAGGGATAGTCAAGGTGACAAAGCTTGACGATGTTTGGTGGCTTACTAGGAGCTTGATTCGCATTGGCAAGGAAGACAAGGCGTATTGGTGAGTGGAAACTGGTTTTAGATGATTTACAAAGGTTTGTAAGGTTGTTGGGAGTTTAGGGTAAGCGTGAAACACTTACCTAAGCTCGGAAGTAAGTTTCCCTTATTTTGCTCTTGAATATCGGCTTAGATATGTGCATGTTGTTTGCATGTTTTGGTGATAAACATGGTATGATTTACTTACTGGTAATGCATGATTTTGAGTACATATGCAAGGGTTTGAAAGAATATTAAATGCTATTGAGCATTGGTTTTCATTCTGGTTGGGAATGGTGTTATAGCATTGGCAATGAGATTTCCATATGTGATGTTTTATAAAATGCATTGTAAAACAGTAAGTAAATGGTTTTGTAAATGATATATTGACTATGTGACAAGGTGAGAAAATAATCAGATATAGTTGGCATGCTATAGGATTAAAAGTGCACTATAAAATATGAACAAAATCGATCGTGGCCATGGGTCCTTGAGGTATGGCAATTTAACGAGGCCACTCGGACTATTGGGGACCTCATTTAGGTCATGCGATTTAACTAGGTAACCCAAATTGATGGTGATCTTGTGGTTTAACTAGGCGATGGTGTCAAATCTTGCAGTTTAGCTAGGCAAGGTTTGGGATATCATGCAGTTTAACTAGGCATGGTATGAGAGATCCGTGTATCAGATATGTGTATAGGATAGAGGTAGTCTATCTGGGTCACTATAAATGCCAATATATGAGAAAGTTCATGTGTTGAACATTGTTTGTAATGTTTTGAGATTTAAGCATGGATTGCATATGATGTTAAATGTTGACTATTATGTTTTGATTCGGTTGGAATCATAGAAAAATGCTTAGGTTGTAAGCATGTTTTGGGAAAATCAAGCATGTGGTTTTTAAATGGTTTAAGTGCATCATTGTTTATGAGCATCCTCACTAAGCATGTGTGCTTACGCTCTCTTTTTCCTAATGATGCAGAGCATTAAAGTTCGGGGCAGCGAAGGCAAGGTTTGTAAGGATCCAAGAGATAAACTACTTTTGAGTATAGACTCGGTTTATGTTTTTGGTTAATAAGGCAATGTGTTCGCCATGATTTTGGGAGTTGTAAATCCATTGCATTGTGGTTCTTTAGAATAATTCTATGCTGGTTTTTTATGATGGTTATATGTTGTTTAGCTTGATGTTATTACTTGCCCATGGTTAGGGTTGAATTGATGTGTAGGTATGCATCTAGAGTTTCCTTGTGGATTGCTATGTCGTGCTGGTTTGACCAAGTTTAGTATGCTATGTTAAGTGTGTTGGCATGTTGCTTATGCTGAGAATGGTTTAAATCTGCATTTTGGTATGTTTGGCAAAGTGATATAGGGAGCATGCCTCTAGAGTGGTCATTTGGAAGCATGAAGTTGTTTTGTTTGCCTAATCTTGGTATAAATGTTAGATTATGTATATTGAAGTGTTGATATGCATGTTTGAAAGTTGACGGGGCCAATTGCATCTAAAATTGTGAGAAAAACCAGCTAATTTTGACATTACAAGCCTAGGCGTACTGATACGCGAGGGACCGTATCGGTACGACTAGGCAAATAAAGTGAGGGAGTTTCGGTACAGGCATGGGCATTTCGATAGTCCTCAAGGCTACTGGAATTACACTTTTTAGAGAAGAGGCCGCGTACCGAAACACCAAGGACCGTATCGATACAGTGTGAAATGATTTTAAACTTATTTTATACTCGAAATAGTGTACCGGTATAGGTCTCACCGTATCAAAACGATGTGTTCACAACTGTATCGATACGGGACTCAGCGTTTTGATACGGATATCGTTGTTTCAGTTAATGTCCTGGAAAGACATATCTATTTTCTTTCAATTTAGTCCCTAAATCTTGTTTTGCCAATTATTTGAGCATGGATGATCGTTTGAAGCGAATTTTTGACATATAAGCATGAAATGAATTTAATTAAAGGTTGATAACTTAAAATTAGAAAAGTCCTTATATATTGCTAAATTTACATTTTGGTCCTTAATTCGTGTTTGTGGCCAATTGGATATCGTTACGATACCTGATTGAGACGGGTACTCACCTGTGAACAGTATGATCATGTAGGGAAGCATTGATGCATGTAGACAAGATAAAAGAGAAAAAAATAGACGTGTTTAGGTTTAATTTTTCCTGGTTTACTTCGGTAAACCTAATGTAGCTTGCTCGATTCGATCTTGCGACTAGGCCGGGTTGAGGGGGTTACAATTGACATCTTGAACAACGGCTAACAACAAAACTTTCTTGTATCTTCTATACAAGAATGTGCCATCGATCTGTACGATAAGCTTGCAGTTCTTGTATACATTAATACATTGAGGAAATATCCAGAAAGTCATTAGAATTGGTGGACATTAGGAACCACGCGATCGTCCTGGTAGTATGGTTCGGTTTCCAGATCTGCGATCATTCTGTGGTTTTGAGGAACTTCATGATATTTATCCAAGATAGGATCTTGTTGTAAGAAGCGTCATATTCCTCATGCAAATTCATGATTGCCTTGTTTCTTCCTTTCTAAGTCTTTTTCTATGATGAAGTGTATTTGTATACTGACGTAACATGTGCCCTCAATGCAGAAATAATGACTTTAAGGGTTAGGGCTTGCCTAGAAAATTGTTTGGACACACCCGACGATGAGTTTTGAATCTAAGTTTGGATGATCCTATCTGTAACTGACGACACAATAGGTATGAGGGTCGTTGTAGAGTGTGATCTTCCAGATGTTATCTTTCTTTTTTATCTTTTGGACCCGAACCTTCCAGTTGTATCTTTGTACCACTTTCTGTTTACATTCACATACGTATTTCTCTAACGTCGAGTACATCACCTTGGAATGCACACTATTACATATGTTGTATTGTTTAACAATAGCTTTTACTTGGTTACTTGTTCTAAACTACAACCCGTGCCACAAGTTATCTTTTTTAATGGCAAAGTTAGAACTGTCAAAACCTACGTCAGGCACGTCAAGGAACTCTGGCACGTCCATTGCCGATATGTTGATATCATGCATGTATGATAGAGGCCCATACGATATGTGGGCACTACTGCTTGCAACATATCTCAATTAATTTTCATTGCAGTTTTTAGGGGCATCATCATCATCATCAGTGTAACTTTTAGTTTCAGAGGCAAAACCAGTATCAACATCCTCAGGCTCCACGAATAACCCAACCTCAGCACCGGCTGGGCCGCACTTTTGAATCAGATCTTCTGAGGATGAGTATCCTTCATCAGCATCCGTGAATATATGGGCAGGTGCAAAAGTCGTAAAAGTAGACCCTTGGGAAAAATTAGTAGGAGTATAGGTTGGCTCATTTAGATCGAATGATGTTGCGCAAGAGTGTCGACCCTTTGAAAAACTTGATCCACCAATTCTCGTTTGATGCCCATCAACGTAAGGGTTAAAGGTCGAATGCTTAGTTGATAGTTGTTCGACGTTTAGGTCAAAAAAATTAGCAGACGAGTATTATGCTGTTGAATATGCAAGTTCATTATTAAGCGCAGGGGTATAACTAGGAAAGCCAAGATTATAATCCCCCATTAAAGAGATGAAATCATATGTTGTCGCCTGAGTTTCGACTCAGTTTTCATTGTCAACTGCTAATTCTCCACTAAAATTTGTATACAAATAGCAAATTTCCTCTCCATACCCAATATGTGTGTCGACCATTGCTTCGACATTAAATTTATTATCAATTCTTATCGTATCGTATATCACTAGAAGGAAAGATGTTTGGAACCTGTTATGGAGAGCTTGTAGTGGTATGTTACGCCCGTCAGGTACTAGCCGTTTGATCTTCTTTACTAGTGTATCAATAGGAACTGTGCGAATGAATTTGATAGGGAAAAAGTTTTCAAACTCAAAGTTTTCCCCACTATTATCTCTCATATAGTTGCAATCGTAGATACGATTGCTGAGATTGGTGCTGGTGTCATTGTAGAGCGATGTTTGCTTAAGTTTATGAGAATTTTGAAGTGAAAGAGAGATTAGTGTATTTGTTTGAGTGTTGTGAAAAATGACAAATAGATAAGTTGTTGTTATGAAACTTAATGGGTTTTTGAACTCGCCATGTATATACAACAAATTCCCTTAAGATTAGTGTTTGAAATTTAAACTGTTGGAAATGTAAACTGGCGTGTAGTGTAATTTCAATTATGAGTATTTGATGAGATGATAAGCAAAACTCGATGTGCATATACGGCGAGTTCCACCTAATTCGCCGTCTATGTACGACAAGTTTTACTTGTCATGTCACCAAATACTCAATTGTGTTATTCATACTGATATAATATAAAGAGACATGACAAGTGTAACTCAGCTTACATACAAAGCGAGTTTTGGTTCAAATACCCAACTATAAATAACTGGTAACATGATGTTCGATTGTTTAAAACTTGGATTTAAATTTTTTATATTTTCTCTATCTCATAATGCATTCAAAATTGCGGCCGTTTTATGCAACACCCCCTTCTTGACCTGGTAGGAATCTGGGTTAGAATATGTTACCGGTGAACAAAATGATATTCGATATGATATTTTATTTGATAATCAGTAATTCAATGAGATTCGATGTTCACTGTTCTATGATATTTAGTACGTTAAGATCGGTAGTTCGGTACGATACAGAAAGTATCCATTTTGGACCAATTTTAAACTTTTACAAGTTTTAGGGACTAATCTATAATTACAATAAATTATGGGTCCATTTTATAAATTAAGCCTACCATAACAAATTTCAAATGATAAATAGTATGTCTGTAAATTTTCAAGTCAATCGGAGATCATTTACTAGCTCAATTAAGCCTATATATATTCAGTGACCATTATGCAGAATTTCAAATTTTATTTGTAAACTTCCAACAGTTTTAACGGTATGTGTATCGGTACGCTCAGGGCCGTACCGGTATGCCTAAGCTGATTTCAGTATTTTAGTTATTCAATAAAGGGGTCGTACTGATACGGGGTATCGGCACACCAAGGCCGTTAAAATGGTTTTGACCCTAAACCCTAGACCATTTAAACTTACACAAGCCAACCATAATACATACATATCAAAAGGGGTACAAATGACTTGTGCAACACCTATGCCACCATAATAGGAGTTTATAGAGCTGACATACTTTACTTTAACAACAAGGTGACTTGCCAAAAACCTTCACCAACCTCGATCTCGATCTCAAAACCTTCTTAACCTGAAATGCATGGAAAATAAATATATTAGGCATACTTTGCCTAGTGAGGTAGTCATAAACGATATTAATGACAACAAATGCATTTATACCATGCTTCAATAACAACAATGGCAATACTATGGCAACATGCCCAATGTCTATATTCAATGCAATAACAATAATTAATACAATGGCCATGATCAATGCAATGACAATATTTAGGCAATAACAATAATCAATATCAATAGGTTTCCTTGGATCGATGTAAGGAGTGTGGATAGGCAAATTCCTACGCCTCAGCAAATGATAGTGGTCTTGTCCCTCCGCCTCACCTTTATGACCAAAACATCACATACCTCCGCCTCACCACAATAATGGTCGTAGCCACTCGTACCAATGAGCTCGTGAATTTTATGGCATGCCAATTATATCCAAAGTCCACTCGAATCCAAGGTTGAATAACAATAGTCCAATAACAATGATTCTGTAGCAATATTTCAATAGCAAGGGATCAATTTCAATAATTCAATAACAATGATCCGATATCAATATTCCAATAAAAATGGTCCAATGACAATATTTCAATGGAAATATTTTGATGACAATGATTCAATACAATGTTTCAATAGCAATATGCAATAGCCAATGATCACATATGACAACATTTTAATGATTCCATTGACAACAATAACGGTGTTATGGTCAATAATTCGATATGATACTTACCAACTTACCAATATGGCTTATGCAATATCCTCAATACAAAATGTTAGCAATGCAATAATGAATATTCAATAGATCAAGAAAGGTACCTAGCCTATTCACAGGACTCCATGTAATACCCCATTATTTGATTAGTGACCAAAATATAAAGAATCAAAAGTTAGTGGTTTTAGTTCAGTGACTAAAACGTAAAGTTTTAAAGTTTGGTGACAAAAGTGAAAAGAAGAGAAAAGTTGGGGTAAAATGTTCAAAAAATTTATAGCTAAAATTCAAAGCATTTGATCAAGAATTCAAGCAAGGTTGTTTGAGGTAAAGTGATCTACTCTTCATTCTCTACGTTTTGATAGTAAAATTGCATAGAATTATGAAGTATTGAATTAGGGTTTAAAGAGAGAGAAATTGAGGTTTCATGGAAAATTGATGGAATTCAAGTAGTATATGATGAATTAAGCTTAGCATTTTTGAAATCAAGCTTGAAATCAAGTTAAATTCATGTTGAAAGTTATAAACCCTAATCTTGAAATTTAGGGATTTATTAGGGTTTTGAGAATTTAGGATGAAAAAGGTTAGAAGATGAATTTTATACCGATGTAAAGATTTGTTCATCTAGTTTCGTATCCAACGAACAGAAACCGATTTCGAGTTCCGAGTAAAAAGATATGAATTTTTAAGTGGTGAAAGGTCAGAAAACAGTATGGCAGTCTGTTCCAAAATCGGCACTGGAAATTGATTTTGAAAATTCACCACAAATCGTACAAGTTGATTTTGGGCTATTAATTTATATGTTTGAAAATCTTATTGAATCTAGTTTCTTTCTGAACAAATGGAATCGAATTCCGAGCTGTAAATTATTTTATAGAAATATTTCTTTGATGGTAGTGCAAGTTGACAGAAAATGAAAATTGAGACAATTTGTGTCTAATGTTTGTTAGCAAGCTTGGAGGAATTACTTGAAGATCAAAATGGTCATTGGGGACAAAAAATGAATTTGTGAATAGTATAAGGAAGGAAAGAAATTTATGGAGAATTTTTCTGTTGAATAATTAGATAGCTTAAGTGAAATATTTTTAGAAGTGAATCTAACAAATGTTTATTTATATTCATGTGATAAATGAAGTTGGATTCAAATCAAGAGAAGGTTCGAGGTACTATAAAGGAAAGGATCAATAGATCTTAGTGAGGTATACAAATAAATGGCCTAGGTGAGTGCAATGCATACATAACATTATACGTGGATGTTTCATACATCACCGGTAGGACTTGCGATGAGTCTACCTGGTTTATATATTGTCATGATAATTATGTCATTGATCATATATTTGACATATTTTAAATATGTCAAAGATTAAAAATAAATGCATTGATCACTAGTTATTGATGATGACATACTATGAATGTTATTTTGGGTATGAACTGCTTCATGTTAATATAAATTGATATACATTGCCATGGATGAAATATTTGATGATATAAAGCCCAAGTATGATATAGAGATTCAAAGGTATAGCTGGGTAGCCATAGAGTCATAAACAACTGTATAAATATTCTAAGCACTTCAGGTAAAGTGCAAATTTATTCTAAGCACTTCAGGTAAAGTGCAAATTTCATTAATGGTATACTTCGGTAAGTATATCGAAGCACTTCGGTGCTAAGCACTCCCGGTAGAGTGCATTAATATACTATACTCAAGTAAGTATAGGGGATGACTCGTGCACATAGAATCTCTTAATTCGATACTTTGGGCTAAGTAAATTAAAATGAATCAAAGAAATAGAATGATAAGCTTGAAAGCTTGCAGATAGAAACGGAAAAAAGTATTGGTAAGCATTGAAATCTTACGGATGGAAATGGCAACGGTATTGGTAAGATCTAATCTTATCACTTTGATATACATATATGCTATTACATATTTATTTATGTTAACGAGCATGTAATGATAAGGTGATCATATGCATTGTTCATTTATTAATATTGATATTGATATTATGACAATTGCACTTCAATTTGAATTATTGCCTCACTAAGTAAATACTTAGTGTGTGATTGTTTTCACGCGTAGGAAAAGATGAGCGTTTGGAGTAGGGAGCACTAGTGGACATCATCTATCAAGAACATGTACATCAGTATCAGTAATATAATATTTGAAGTTGTTTGATATTCACTAGTTGGCATATTTATTAAAAGGTTATGCATGCTTTGATATAAATTGTATTTTATTGGAATCTGGATGAATTTTAAATTAGACAGTTTTTGGGCAGTTTCACTAATTATATAAAGTCGAATTAAATTGATAAGTCGCTGCCTAAAATTAAACCTGATTTGAAGATGAAAATGTAAAGTTTAAACTTTACGCGATTAATTAGATTTGAAAATAAATATTAAATTGTAATTTCTTTATAAAACAAATTTTTACCAGATTATAAATATAAATAGTTTTACAAATGTTTTGTGACATCTCTGTCTCGTATTCAATGATGGATACGGGAAGGGGTGTTACACTCCGACTACACTCACCTTAGTTTCTGAAGCTCTCAAGGCTCTCGGATGACGATCCCTTTGTCTCTAGCTTTCGAAGGAGACGTGGTCCTTCTTTATCCAACACTTGAGCTAGGAAAACAAAGGGGAAATATTAGAATCCAATACTATGAATTCAAAATCAATATTTAAGCTTAACATAGCTTTTAGCCAGTAAAATCTCCATGGATTCATGCTTTAAAAGCATGGGTTCTACCATGATTTTCAAGAACTAAATCTTGAAATTAACCTTCAAATATCCATGGATTCACAAAATTGTTTGGGGACTTTATCTTACCAAAACAAGAACAATCCAATAACGTAGAGAAATCAAAGAAAGCTTGATTAATCAAGGGATATGCTTGCTTGAGCTTGAGGTAGGTGTCACGGTGCCATTACCCTCTTCTCAAAAGACATGTCTGATAGGATGTGCAGCGCCACCATATTTATATCCCAAGACCTCCATTTTTCTTTCTGATGTGAGATTAATAACCCCGCCTATTCTCAGGCGTCACATTCTCCCCCACTCAACCTCGTGACGCCCTCATCACGAGCTTCCACTCTCGTGATGGGCCACCTTGTCACAGTTGTCCACCCTGCCTACCCCACTCATGGGCGCTCGGCGTGAAATCGGGCAGTCAAAGGGTCGCTCTGATACCACTTGTCTCGGGGCCATTACCCTCTTCCCAAAAGACATGTTTGATAGGATATGCAGCGCCACCGTATTTATATCCCAAGACCTCCATTTTTCTTTCCGATGTGAGATTAATGACCCCGCCTCTTCTCAGGCGTGACATAGGGGATGGCAATGAAGGAGTGAGCTTAGGTGGGTGATGAGAAAAGATAAGAACAAAGAAAAAGTAGGCCCGATGTGTTTTCTATATTCCATATATGCTTTATACTAAAAGCTTTTTAATCCTTAAGTGTAAGGAAATGAACCGGTCAAGGATTTTCTTCCAAAGGAGGAAACCTTAAAATATTTATTTTTATCTTTTCTCGCCTTTTTACACTACCAAAACAACCATAATTATCCCCCATCAATAACCGGTCTCTTTTTCTCAACTTTATCAGCTTATTCACGTGAATTTACATAAAACAAGGAGGTGAATCATCCTCTAAAAAGGGTAATTACGAGGATAGTCCCTAAACTTTCCATTCTTTATACTTTTGCCCCCAAACTTCCAATTTTCATAATTTAGTCATTAATTTGTTTTTAAAGAGTTCAATTAGGTCCAAGTTCTATAAAGTGACTCAATTAGAACCCAATACGGTATAATTGACTAGATGATTTAAGCCAATGCAATATTTAAACCTTTTCGATATAGAATTTTTTATCGTCGAAACCTTATTCCGATTAGACCAGTTTTTTGGGGTGTTACAACTCTCCCCCTTAAGAAAAATTTGTCCTCAAATTTTACCTGAACCGAAGAGATGATGACATTGCTTCTTTATCGTCTCTTCCTTTTCCTAAGTAGCTTCTTTAATGGTATGGCTTATCCAGGGGACTTTAACTAACGGTACAGATTTGTTGTGAAGACTTTTAGCTTCCCTTGCAAGAATTTGAATCGGTTCTTCCTCGTATGTCAAATCCTATTGAATTTGCACAGATTCTGGCTCAGTAATATGCGAAGGGTTAGAAAGGTATTTTTGAAGCATCGATACATGGAACACATCATGAATCTTGCTTAATTCTGAGGGTAACGCCAAATGATGTGCTATAAGGCCAACTTTCTCGATAATCTCAAATGGGCCAATGAATCGGGGACTCAATTTACCCTTTTTACTGAACCTTAGAATCTTCTTCCATGGTGAGACTTTGGGGAAGGCTTTCTTACCAACTTCATACTGTATACCCTTCTTCTAAGATCGGCATAGGAATTTTGACAATCGTAGGCGGCCTTCAAACGGTGGTAGATAACGGTAACCCGTTCTTTAGTTTTCTAAAATAAGTTAGGGCCCAAAATCTTGCCTTCACCAATTTCAGACCAATACAAGGAAGTTCTACATCGTCTTCCATACAACGCCTCATACGAGGCCATTTTGATGGAAGCTTGGTAATTGTTGTTGTAGGCAAATTTAATAAGAGGTAGAGATTTCTCTCAAGATCCCATAAAATTAATGATGCATGCTCGCAATATATCTTCCAAAATCCAAATTACCCTTTTTGACTAGCCGTCAGTTTGAGGGTAGAAAGCGGTACTAAGATTGACTCTGGTGACCAGCGCCCCTTATAATGTTCTCTAGAATGGAGATGCAAATCGAGGGTCTCGATCAGAGATGATAGACTTTGGCACTCTATGGAGTCGGACAACTTTTTTGATATACAAGTCAACTAATTTAGGAAGTCCATAATCCATTCTGACCGATAAAAAATGTACGGACTTGGTGAAACGATCCACAATGACCCAGATAGCATCATGCCTTGCGGGAGTTAGAGGTAAACCACTAACAAAATCTATAGTAATCTTCTCTCACTTCTATTATGGTAAATCAATAGGTTGTAATAATTCGGTGGGGGCACGATGCTCAGCTTTAACAAGTTGGCACGTGAGGCATTTAGACACGAAGTTAACTACGGCTTGCTTCATGTCTGGCCACCAATACAATTCTCAGAGATCCTTGTACATCTTTACAAAACCCGGGTGTACAGAAAAGAGACTTGAATGAGATTCTTTCAGAATGTTGATACAAAGGGTTTTATCATTAGGTACACAGACCCAGTCACGAAAATATAACAATCCTTCGGGATCAACCCTGAAGTCAGAATTCTCATCATCACGTAATCTGGACACAATAGCTTGAAGCTCAGGATCTTGACTCTGTAATGTCTTAATTCTCAATACGATAGTAGACTTAACCTAAAGTTTAGCTACAAGACAATGACGTTTCCTTAAACGGAAGTGAGCATTAATGGCTCGAGGGGCTACAATGCAAAGGTTTTACATTGAGTTCAGAGCAATAACATGTTTAGAATTCAATAGTTAATAACGATACTTATCAGGCAGAGGTTTACGGCTGAGTGCATCAGCTACAATGTTGGCCTTGCCCGAATGGTAGTTAATGACAAGATCATAGTCTTTAAAGAGTTCCATCCATCTTCGTTGCTGAAAATTCAACTCTTTTTTAGTCAGAAGGTATATGAGGCTTTTATGATCAGTAAAGAGATAACATTTTTCTCCGTAGAGATAATGCCTCCAAATTTTCAATGTGAAGACAACTGCAACCAACTCTAAGTCATGGGTAGGATAATTCATCTCATGTGGCTTGAGCTTTCTCGAAGCATAAGCAATTACCTTACTTTCTTGCATTAGAACACATCTAACCTAAGATGCAAAGCATCACTGTATATTGTATAGTCCTTTTTAGACTCGGGGTTGGGTTAGGAATAGAGCATGAGTTAAGACTTGGTTTAGCTTATCAAAACTTCTTTGTTGGTCTTTGCTTTAGATAAACAGAGCTTTTTTTTCTCAATAATTTAGTCAATAGGCTGCTATCATAGAGAATCCCTTAACGAATCTCCTATAATAGCCAGCTAGACCAAGGAAACTTCTGACCTCACCAACATTTCTCGGTGACTTTCAATCAAGGATAACTTGAAATTTTTTGGTCTACTTGAATTCCCAAAGCTGAGACAATATGCCCAAGAAAGGCAACTTCAGAGAGCCAAAATTCACATTTGGAAAACTTGGCGTACAACTGCTTCTCCCGAAGGGTTTGAAGTACAATACGAAGGTAGTCACGGTGTTCAACAACATTCTTAGAATAGATTAATATATCATCGATGAATGCCATTACGAATTTATCTAAATAAGGTCTAAAAACTCGATTCACAAGGTCCATAAAAGCTGTTGGTGCATTGGTTAGCCCAAAAGGCTTTACCAAGAATTTATAGTCGCCATACCTTGTACGAAAGGCAGTTTTGGGTACATCACATTCTTTAAGTTTCATCTGATAGTACCATGACCTTAAATCGATCTTAGAAAACAAAGAGGCATCCTTAAGTTGATTGAATAGGTTATCAATTCTCTGCAATGGATATTTATTTTTGATGGTTACCTTGTTTAACTGCTAGTAGTTGATACACAGCCTCATAGAACCATCTTTATTCTTTACGAAGAGGACCAAAGCTCCTCATAGTGAAGAACTCGGTCGAATAAAGCCTTTATATAAAAACTCTTGAATTGGAGTCTTTAACTCTCGAAGCTCAACTGCTGTCATACGATAGGGTGTAATGGAAACTGGATTCGTTCCAGGTTACACTTCGATGCCAAACTCTACTTTACGGGTGGGAGGCAAACGCGGGAGTTTGTCTGGGAATACGTCAGAAAACTTACATATGATGTTAATGTGTTGCAGTTAAGGTTTATCCTTGGCTTCCAATGACAAGGCATGCAACGATGGAATCCTTGTATTCATTAAAGATATATTTTCTTTCTCAAGACCCTGGAGGTACAGTTTCTTTTTACAACAATCTACCCAGGCTTGATGCTTACTGAGCCAATCCATACCCAGTATAACATCGAATTCATAGATCGGTAATGCCAATAGGTTGACCGAAAAGGGAATCCCTTGGATTATTAAGGGATATAGTTTACACATGAGGCTTATGATGACACAATCACCCAAAGGGTTGTTAAGGTAATCTTAGATGCAATAGGTTCACAATGCAACTTATGTTGTTTTATTGATATGGTACTTATGAAAGAATAGGTAGATCCAGGATCAAACAAAGCATAGATCGGATGCAAACATAATTTAATGGTACCTGCAATGATGTCAGGATCATCCACTTCTTCTTTGTTCCTCACATGGTACATCTGAGCTGGAGACTTTTAGTCTTTCTTGTCCGATGCCCTTGTGGAGCCACTAGGTCTTCCTGATGATCCTTATTTTGCTCCATTGCCTCAAAAGAATTGTATAGGGGATGAAGGATTTGCCGATATAGCAGTAGATCTAGTAATTCTCTTAGGGCAGTCGCTAATAAGATGGCCCATCTTGTCACAATAATAGCATGCCCCATACTTCTTACGACATTGCCCCACAAGATGTTTATTTTAACAAAAATTACAAACAAGGAGTGGTGTCTCTCGTCTAGAACCACCAGTGCTATCGATAGAGGTAGTCCTAGAAAAGAAATAGATCACGGCCTGAGGTCTTGCAATATTCCCAGATTGAAAAGGCTGTGAATACACATTCTGCTTAAGGGCCATGATACTTTTATTGTATGGCTTAGGAGGACGTGAGTTATCTAGATATATATTCTTTGATTTTTTTGACCCACCAGTCTTCTGGGCTCTCTGAGTAGCTTTTGTGGCTTTAACCCTATTTATAAGGTCTTGAAAATCGATAATGCCCAATGTTGTGAACATAGGGCGCATGTCATTATTCAACCCAATAATGAACATCCTACATTTTTCTTCATCTTACTTAATATACTCAGCACCATATTTGCAGTACTTGCAGAAATCATGAATGTATTACTCCACATGTCGTCCACCTTACATCAGATGGAGGAAGATGTCACGCCTCTCAGCGAGATAGAATTGTTGATGTACTTCTTTCCGAATTCTTAAAAGAAGAACTCCCATATCACAGCTTTTTCAGAGACCGCAAGAATGGTAGTCTCCCACTAATATAGTGACTTGTTTGCAAGCAATGAAAGGGCACATTCAAGTTTGTGTTTATCAGAACACTACAGCTGTTTAGTCAGAATTCTTAGGGTGCTATCCAGCAGTTTTGGGATCATCATCTCGACCAGTAAAGGAATAAGCCTAATATTGAGATAGCTTATCGATAGGAGCTCGAGTATACTGGGCAGTAATAGTGGAAGGTTGGGGAGTCTGCTCAGCCTTTATTGAGGTTGCGAAAAACTTAAACATGCCAGCCATGTTTTGATAGCATTCAGCTTGAGCAGTTTGCACCTCTTGCTTAAGGTCTTGTGCCGGAAGGGGCTGCGGGTGTGGAAAATCTCCCCTTAATCTCCTTGCCATGCACCGAGAAACTAGTAACATGCTCGTCTATACAAGCATCATTAGAGTCAGACATCCATAAGTAAAGAGATCAGGTTAGTTGATAAGTCACAATATACAATAAATAACTCCTAGGTGGCATAATGCAATGCAATGCAAAGACAGTACAATAAACTTTAGTTCAGTCTTAAAATCGACTAAACTCTAGCTTTGATATCATAAATGCAACACCCCATTCTCGGCCTAGTAGGAATCTGGGTCAGAATGTGTTACCGATGAACAAAATAATATTCAATATGATATTTTATTTGATAATTAGTAATTCAATGAGATTTAATGTTCATTGTGCTATGATATTTAGTATGTTAAGAATGGTAGTTCGGTAGGATACAAAAAGTATCCATTTTGGACCAATTTTAAACTTTTACAAGTTTTAGGGACTAATCTATAATTATAATAAATTATGGGTCCATTTCAGAAATTAAGCCTACCATAACAAATTTCAAACGATAAACAGTATGTCTGTAAATTTTCAAGTCAATCGGAGATTATTTACCAGCTCAATTAAGCCTATATAAATCCAGTGACCATTATGCAGGATTTCAATTTTTATTTTTAAACTTCTAACAATTTTAACAGTATGCGTATCAGTACATGCAGGGCTATACCGGTATACCTAGGCTGAGTTCAGTATTTTGGTTATTCAATAAAGGGGTCGTACCGATACGGGGTATCGGTACACCAAGGCCGTTAAAGCAATTTTGATCCTATTCATTCGTATCGATATGGGGTATCAGTACGCGAAGCATGACTTCAAAAATTTCATTCACAGTATCAAAAAGGAGTACTGGTACACCTAAAGTTGTACCGATATGGGGCTAATAATATAAAGAGGGGATCGATACGCCTATAGCCATACCATTACTAGGCTACCAATTCAAATTCCAAATTTATTTTCTCGTACAGTCGTACCGGTATGCCCTTTTACCCATGCCAAATTATGCAAGCTCGTACCGATACGCCATCACCTGTATCAGTACGGCAAGATCTGTAATGCCAATTTTTATCTGGTGTTTATGCTTTTTAACCGGTCAAATAGTGTCCAAATTTATAAAATTTACCAGCGAGTTTATTTAGTCCAAATTTAAGAGCATGCAAAGTTTCAAGGCTAAATGAATCCATTTACTACGTTTTCCCTCTTTTAGGCCAGTTATGCATATTTAGCCACTTTAAACCATTTTTAAAAGGTCAAGTTTAAGCCTTTAAACTTACACAAGCCAACCATAATACATACATACCAAAAGGGGTAAAAATGACGTGTGCAACACCTATGCCACCACACTACGAGTTTATAGAGTTGACATACTTTACTTTAACAACAAGGTGACATGCCAAAAACCTTCACCAACCTCGATCTTGATCTCAAAACCTTCTTAACCTGAAATGCATTGAAAATAAATACATTAGGCATACTTTACCTAGTGAGGTAGTCATAAACGATATTAATGGCAACAAATGCATTTATACCATGCTTCAATAACAACAATGGCAATACTATGGCAACATGCCCAATGTCTATATTCAATGCAATAACAATAATCAATACAATGGCCATGATCAATGCAATAACAATATTTAGGCAATAACAATAATCAATATCAATAGGTTTCCTTGGATCGATGTAAGGAGTGTGGATACGCAAATTCCTATGCCTCACCAAATGATAGTGGTCTTGTCCCTCCGCCTCACTTTTATGACCAAAACATCACATACCTCTGCTTCACCACAATAATGGTCGTGGCCACCCGTACCAATAAGCTCATGAATTCTATGGCATGCCAATTGTATCCAAAGTCCACTTGAATCTAAGGTTCAATAACAATAGTCCAATAGTAATAATTCGGTACAATGAGTAGCAATATTTTAATAGCAATGGATCAATTTCAATAATTCAATAACAATGATCCGATATCAATATTCCAATAACAATGATTCAAGGACAATATTTCAATGGCAATATTTTGATGAAAATGATTCAATATAATGTTTCAATAGTAATATACAATACCCAATGATCATATTTACATATGACAACATTTTAATGATTCTAATGACAACAATAACGTGCTATGGTCAATAATCCGATACGTTACTTACCAACTTACCAATATGGCTTCCATTAATGTTTATGCAATATCCTCAATACAAAAGGTTAGCATTGCAGTGATCAATATTCAATAGATCGGGAAAGACACCTAGCCTATTCCTGAGACTCCGACTACACTCACCTTAGTTTTTGAAGCTCTCAAGGCTCTCGGATGACAATCCCTTTGTCTCTAGCTTTCGAAGGAGACGGTGGTCATTCTTTATCCAACACTTGAGCTAGGAAAATAAAGGCGAAATATTAGAATCCAATACTATGAATTCAAAATCAATATTTAAGCTTAACATAGCTTTTAGCCAATAAAATCTCCTTGGATTCATGCTTTAAAAGTATGGGTTCTACCATGATTTTCAAAAACTAAATCTTGAAATTAACCTTCAAATATCCATGGATTCACAAAATTGTTTGGGGACTTTATCTTACCAAACCAAGGACTATCCAATAGCGTAGAGAAATCAAAGAAAGCTTGATTAATCAAGGTGTTTGCTTGAGCTTGAGGTAGAGGGTGACAATGGAGGTGTGAGCTTAGGTGGGTGATGAGAAAATATGAGAACAAAGCAAAAGTAGGCTCCGTGAGTTTTTATATTCCATAAATGCTTTCTACTAAAAGATTTTTAATCCTTAAGTGTAAGGAAATGAACCAGTCAAGGATTTCCTTTCAAAGGAAGAAACCTTAAAATATTTATTTTTATCTTTTCCCATTTTTTTACACTACCAAAGTAACCATAATTATCCCCCATCAATAAACGGTCTCTTTGTCTCAACTTTTTCAGCTCATTCACGTGAATTTACATAAAAAAAGAAGGTGAATCATCCTCCAAAAAATGGTAATTGTGAGGATAGTCCCTCAACTTTCCAATCTTTATACTTTTGCCCCTAAACTTCCATTTTTCACAATTATTCTCTAATTTGTTTTCAAAGAGTTCAATTAGGTCCAAGTTCTATAAATTGACTCAATTAGAGCCCAATACGATATAATTAACTACACGATTTAAGTTAATACAATATTTTAACCTTTTCGGTATAGAATTTCTGATCGCTGAAACCCTATTCTCGCTAGACCAGTTTTTTTGGGGTGTTACATTTTATGTATTGTGGGCACCTTCCTTACAACATTAACCAAGCATGGGAGATCATGGTGTCAATGGCCAGTTAGTTTCTTACATGGAGCAACCCAAACCACCCATTGTGTGAAACCCGTGATAGTTGTATATCCCATGTTGAGTAACTCTATGTAGCGCCCATTGTATCTCTCAATATTCTGTGTATCTTCTGGGTTAAAGACAAAACTAGCACCCGTTACCAAAATGTGTAGCACTAACGAAAATGTCCTTTAGAAGGTCCCCTAGAGCTACATATTAGACAATTTTATTAAATTTACAATTTTTTATGTATTATAACTGTATTAATTTTTTTAACCGTTTCCTGCTATGTGAAATGTATATTTTTTTTAAATTGTTAGCTGGGTTTAATTTAAAATAAGTAATCATTGTAATACTCTCACGTGAGTGTTTAAGCACGTTTTACTCTGTCTCTGGATGTTTTTGGGCAGAATTGTTTATGTTAACATGAAGTACAAAGTGTTTACCTATACGACGGTGTGTCTGCCGTTCGGCCCAACATTCAAAAACCATTCGAAACATGTGTTGAAAACCCTAACAAGATGAATACCATAAGGGTGTTTAGGCACGTATTACGACGTCTCTGGATGTTTTTTGTAACGAATTTTTTAAGTTACCATGAAGTAAAGTGCTTATCTATACGACAGCGTGTCCGTCGTTCGGTCCAACATTCAAAAATTACTCTGAAACATGTGTTGAAAACCCTACCAAGAGGACTCATATATAGGTGTTTAAGCGCATTTTACACCGTCACTGAATTTTTTTAGAACAAATTTTTTACATTAACATGAAGTACAAGTGTTTATCTATACGATGATGTGGTTGTCGTTCGGTCCAACATTCAAAAACTGCTCTGAAACATGCGTTGAAAACAACTTATATAAAATCTTTAAAACATGCTGCTGAAAGTCTGGAAAAGTGAGAAATGATGGGGGGAACTCGCCGTGCATTCTCAGTGAGTTACATTCCAAGTGAGTTTGGGTAACTCACAGAGAATGCACGGCGAGTTCCCCCATCATGTTTCATTTTTCTAGGCTTTCAGCAGCATATTTCAGAAAAGCATTTGACAAATATAACTCGTCCTCCTGTCATTGCGAGTTTAACCGTATTTTTCTCTATAAAAAGAAGTGAAACAACGCATTTTCTTCCATACCGCACCTCTATTTCTTATATTTTTATGTATGTACCAATTTATTGAAGTTCAAGACACTACATTAATTACGATGTACATTATTTGGAATGAGATTGCCAGAAATCATAACGGAAGCTTGAAAACTCTAATTGCTGTTGCATTGTCTCATATTACGAAGTTTTGCTTACAAAATTAGTTTTCTGTGAAACCGCATGGTCTTACATTATTTGGGATGCAACCCAAATGTTGCAGTCGGGCCACTAGTGAAGAATGTTGCACTCATTTTTATTATATGCAGCACTCGTATGCGTTCATAATGACTTAAACGGGTACTGCATGTCATATTCCATGTTGATTGACCCCATTTTGCCCGAACAACCTTTCACATATCAAACAATTGGGCAGTCATATCACAAAATATAGTACTGAGATAATCTCTTGTATACTATAACAAATTATTTACATGTACTCAAGCATATGTATTCAAGTTTGGGGAGTAAAGTATAATAAGTTCTCAATCTTATTTAGTGTTTTAAACCCATCTTAGTGTTCCAAATGTAGTACTTTGCTATATTCGATTGATTGCAACACTGAACAGAGTTCGTTACGTGAAAAAATGAACAAACATAACAATTTTTGGCATTTAATTTCAAATCATCATTAAATCATTAATTCATTCATTGGGTCCGAAATTTATTAAAAGACAAATATCTAAAATTAAAAAACAAAATTATTGGGTACGAAACATAACAAATTTTGTCAACTCAAATCAATAATTAAACCTTTGTGTACTCTGTAGAGCTTAATCCCAAGTCGGGTTCGAGATCAGGTTCCTATTCGAGTTTTCTTTTTAAGCGTCTACCTTTACCTCTACCAGCAGATCTACCTCTCCTCCCTCGGATCTGCCTCTAGATAACCCGACACCCAATGACGACTTACTCGATGCTCCCTAGGCCTAAGCTTGTCGAGTTTGAAACAAAAAAAAGATAAGCTTCTCATTGTTCTTCGGTTATCAACTTTGATTTGATGTTTGCCACAAACTACTGATGGTACTTAGAATTCAAGAAATCAAAATCATTCAGTCGAATGGGATCACAAGCCGGCAACCTACTTGATATGTCATGCCACCATGCTATGTATGATGAATATTTGTTTGGTCAATTCTCTTTGCTCTTACCCCGTAAGTCCACCTGTTCCAAGTCATCCATATTCGTTGGGTCTTTCGGCACGGGCTGGTGGTATCCGAACTGCCTAAGAACTTGATTGCCGTACAAAAGCTCAACAATCGCAAAATGTAACAACGGCATTATCGAACACCAATTTTCGGCATTTTAGTATGCATCATTCGGAATCACCTCGCAAATATCATCATCTATCATAAAGGTTTTTTAAAATTTAAAATAAAATAATTTTGAAATGTTTGGAAATATTCGGAAATGGTATCAAAAGAGATGACACCCAAAGACCAGGATGACACTCCTAATAGAATACCGAGAAAAATTTTAAAATAAAAAGATGGAGTCACCATCGGCCACTTTAGTAGGCCGAGCACCGTTAAAAAATTGACCAAAGATTTTAAAATTTGGGTCCGAGAGTTTGTTACGCGTGGGGAAGGGTTAGCACCCCTACAGCGCCCAAAATTGGTATCGCGTTGATTTTGTGTTATCATTTGCAAGAAAATAAAAATTCAAATTTTAATTTAAAATTTAATCCCTAAAAATGTATGTATGAGTATGTAACTCGAACATCCTAACCCGCAATTTACGATACAAAAGATATGACGCCCGAAGATTCGGGAAGACACTCCCACTAGAATATCGAGATCTCGAGAACTAACCTAGACTAACGCAATAAATTAAATATTGCAATTAAAAAGCATGAACATTAAATTTAACCACAATGCACCATGAATTAAATATACATGTATACGTGTATATAAACCTAATAAAATACTATATAGATGTTAAAATCAAATGAATATGTAATTAAAACAAATAATATATATAGGATCAAAACATATTATAATGGAAACATGTATATACTTAAAAAAGGGTACGTAATATAGGTACTATGTATGCACAAATAAATTATAATTTGAAATACTTACCTAAATATTAATTGAAAGGGTAACTAAATATATATATTGTCACGGCCCGCACATTTGGGTCCGAGACAGATGCGCAACAAGCAACCCAAGAGGTTCTAGGCTTGCCAAGAAGACCACCAGACTTGGTCCGATCGTTGGAGACTGAAAGAAAGCCCAAGTACATTGAGCCTGGTAAATTAATAAATGACATCTTACCGGGGAATATTCCAAGGGATAAGAATATCTCTCAATGTAAACACAAACTTAAGGAAAGAATATCATAGTGATAGAGTTTCCTTAGTTAGTGTAGATTTGGTAGGTGGCTTTCAATCTGGGCCGTTAGTGTGATTCGATCTCGTCCGTTCATTGTATGGGGATTCAACTATAAATAGAGGCCTCCCCACCTCACTTGTATCATCCATCATTTGAGTAATACATTTGGCATTTACTCTAAAACACTCTGTAGTGTTCTTCGCGTTCTTGAGCGTTTTTTCTCTTGTTCTTGTTGCTTTTCTCTTTTGTTCGGTTCCTCTTGGAACGATCTTGTGTTTGTGAGCATTGGAAGTATTCGATCTTCCAGAGAAGGATTTCAGGCTTACTTAGTCGTTTGTCTAAGAACATCGACTAAGGCCGCACGTTGGGTTGGTTCAGAAGTCTAGCCCCGTGACAGTTGGTATCAGAGCAAGTGTTCGAGCACAAACACTGATTGGAGATGGCAAAGAAATGAGGGAATGTTACAGCACAAAAGGGTGTAGAGACCCAGGCTGACGATGGAAAGTGAGACAGTCCGAGCAACACTGTGCCTACGTTGGAAGAAAGGTTGGGAAGGCTCGAAGGATCCATGAAGGATGCCCGAGAGGAGATCGACACTGTGAGAGTACGTCTTGACGAGCTAGACTCTTCGGGAGAGGAGCTTGAAAGCAACGTGCAGGATCTAAAGAACAACGTGCAAGACCTTGACCAGTGTGCCGACAGTGCGGATAGACGGAGTGATGCACTCGAAGCCGAGCTAAAGGCTTTGAAGGCGGAGATGATGGAGGAAATCAAGGGGCTCAAGGGAGAGCTTCAAGTTTACAAGGCTGTCGTGACTGATATGTTAAACACGGCAACATTCAGACCAAAGTTGGACGTGCCAAAGCCGAAGGAGTTTAGCGAAGCTAGATCGGCCCAGGACGTGGAGAACTTTGTGTGGAGCATGGAACAATACTTTCGTGCTACAGACATCAAGGATAATGCGGACAATGTAAACATTGCTTCTGTTTACTTAACTGACGTTGCACTTTTATGGTGGCGACGCAGATGCTCTGAGGAGAAGAGCAATGATATTCCCATCGGGACTGGGAAGAGTTTCAAGCTGAGTTCAAGGAACAGTTCTACCCAAAGAACGCCCAACAGGAGGCTCGGGAGAAGCTGCACGAACTCAAGCATGAAGGTTCCATCCTGGAGTATGTCAGATGGTTCACTGAACTCAAACTCCAAATCACGGACATTGCTGAAGCCGAAGGCCTCTTTATCTTCAAGAACGGGCTTAAGCGATGGGCCAGAATGGAGCTGAAGAGGATGGGAGTCGAGGAACTCTCCAAGGCTATGGCCACAGCTGAATCCATAGCCGAGTTCGAGATGGCGGAGTCCCTCAAGCCCCGAGGGAAGGGCTATGGTGGGGGAGTCAAAGATGGGGAAGGTCTTGTGTGCTGTATCTGCGGAGGGAAGCACATGATGAAAGATTGCCCCAAGAATGATCGCCTTAATGTTGTCAAAGGCGATGAGTCCGAGGAGTCAGATGAAGAAGTGACGAGACTTGGTACGATTGCGAGTGTCAAAGCAATCAAGCCGAGGGTAGAGAAGCAACTAAAGTGCTACCAATGTAAGGGGCCACACAAGTTGCGAGCATGCCCACATCGAGTCAAGCCATCCAAGGGGGTGGATGAGCCCGAGCAGAGTGAGGCTGCGAGACTTGGCTCGATGATACTGAGTTCTGCTAAGGCGAGAGTACGCAAGCAGAAAGGGTTGATGTTTGTCGACATCAACATTGCGGGATGATCGAGGAGTACTCTAGTGGACACCGGAGCGACCGATCTATTCATGTCCAAGAAGGCTGCCGACAAACTTGGTCTTAGAGTTGTGGGTTCAACTGGAAAGATCAAGACTGTGAATGCTAAAGAAGTTCCAATTGTTGGAACGACACGGAAGGTGGAGCTGCAGATTGGTGAATGGAAGGGCAAGGAAGACATCAAGGTAATCAATTTAGATGACTTTGATTTTGTTTTGGGACTAAGCTTCCTTGACCGTATAGATGCTCTTATCGTTCCTTGTGCCGACGTCGTCTGTGTTTTGGATCGGAAATTGCGTTGTGCCCTCGTACCGAGACAAGGGTAAAGGAACCAAGACGCTGACTGCCATTCAGCTTGCCGAGGATGCTCCAAGCCAAGGAGACATCACTTTGGGGGCTACTGTTGGAGGGACTACTTTAGTGGGGAAAGAGTTGCCCGAGTCAACTAGCGACATGAGGCCCGTGGAAAAAACACCTGTGGGCAAGGTGGAAGAAGCATTGAACTTCAAGTGTGAAGAATGATCAATGCGGGAAAATTGCCAATGGGCAACGAGGCACCAAACTTCACGAAGGAAGGGTTGATGCCGGTTAGAGTGAATGCCACGAAAGAGGCGCATCTCAAACTTCGTCGAGATGTGCGCAATGATGCAGAGCGAGAAGTTACACAGTAGAAGGAACCAAGGCGAGCAATCTGTATGGGAAGACAACCCAATCCGAGTCGAGCGCTCCTTATGGGGGGAGCCATTCTTATGGGGGAACATCGTTGCCCGATTCTGAGTTAGGAGCAAGCCAAGGTACCATGGAAGATCCAAGATCAGCCAAGAGAAGTCTTTTCTGAGACAGCGATGAGGGCATCGCCCGATTTGGTGGGGGAGAATGTCACGGCCCGCACATTTGGGTCTGAGACAGATGTGCAACAAGCAACCCAAGAGGTTCTAGGCTTGCCAAGAAGACCACCAGACTTGGTCCGATCGTTGGAGACTGAAAGAAAGCCCAAGTACATTGAGCCTGGTAAATTAATAGATGACATCTTACCGGGGAATATTCCAAGGGATAAGAATATCTCTCAATGTAAACACAAACTTAAGGAAAGAATATCATAGTGATAGAGTTTCCTTAGTTAGTGTAGATTTGGTAGGTGGCTTTCAATCTGGGTCGTTAGTGTGATTCGATCTCGTCCGTTCATTATATGGGGATTCAACTATAAATAGAGGCCTCTCCACCTCACTTGTATCATCCATCATTTGAGTAATACATTTGGCATTTACTCTAAAGCACTCTGTAGTGTTCTTCGCGTTCTTGAGCGTTATTTCTCTTGTTCTTGTTGCCTTTCTCTTTTGTTCGGTTCCTCTTGGAACGATCTTGTGTTTGTGAGCATTGGAAGTATTCGATCTTCCGGAGAAGGATTTCAGGCTTACTTAGTCGTTTGTCTAAGAACATCGACTAAGGCCGCACGTTAGGTTGGTTCAGAAGTCTAGCCCCGTGACAATATGCTTACACTATATAAATAAAAACATAATAACAATTTTATACCTTAAAAGTATGTGCATGATGCATAAATAAATATATGAGCAGAAATGGAATGTAAAAAAAAAAAAGCATAATAAATTAAAGGGAAATAACAGTAACACGGTGACAAAGCATGAAAAAAGGTAAAGGCATAAAACTAGGACCAGACAATTACAATTCCAAATTCATTTTTCAAATAAAAAAAAACATAGCTCTCATTCCGCCGGCACTCCTCACGCCGTTTAATGGCCGCCGCCGTCGATCCGGTGGTCGATCCAGCGAATAAAAGCCACCGCCTTGAAGCTCGTCTCCTCCTCTCTCTTTTTTTCGGATTAGTTTTTGGAGAAAGCCGTCCAATCTTCACGAAAATAGCCTTGAATCATTTAACTTCTTCTCGTTGAATCTCTTCGGTTCACCTTTAGATCATAGCCGAATCAAGTATGTTGCTCCCCTCACCGCCTGGAACATCTTCATCGTTGGGATTCGTCGTTGGTGTCTCCGATCGCCGAAAACCGCCAAGGCCGACGGTAAAGTCCCTTTTTATTTTCTTTTTCGATTTGTTGTTGGTTTACTGAGTTTTGGTTGATAGTAATGTTTAGGTAATGGGTTGCTTTAATTTTGGATGGCGGAGAAGTTTGGTTGAGTGATGGTCTCGGTTTTGTGGGGGTGGGTTGTGAGGACATATTTTTTTTAATCGTTGTGTGGTTGTGTGTTTTGAAGTGGATGATGGGGGAAATAGGGCGATGGTGAGCTGGTAGGGGAATGGAAGCATGGCATAGGGAGGGGTATGGGTGGCCTTGCAGGGGGATGACGTGAGTAGCAGGGCATAGGTCGATGCAGGAGATCATGCCCTGCTTTTCTTTTCTTTTTTTATTATTAGAATTTGGTTTAAATAGGATAAAATGGTTTGAATTTAATCTGAGATTCTGACAAAAAATGAGTCTCATTAATAACATCTAAAATTGTTATGTGACTGAACAATATCACCTTGAACCAAGTGTAAATTTAAAAGGAGAATTGCAAATAGTGCCGGGATTAGAAGCCTGTACCATGCTCATGATTGTAACAGCATCACACACCCACCAATATTGATATGCACGAATCTGACATTGACGACTGTTTGGGTCACCGTCTTGCACAAGTTGCAGTATAGAAAACTTAATATTGTAGATCCCTACTAAATTTTCTTGCTCCCCACGATGTCTGCAAGAACAAAAGTACTGCGTGTGCACGTGAGAACTCAATTTGTTCGGCATTAGCATAACACCGAGAATGAGCAATATATAGGCTCGAGTAGTACAATCAATTTCTGCTTTGCTTGAACATAAGAGTTCAAAAAAATTTTGTGTTCTAACCTTGAACAAAACTATCTATTTATAAGAAACAAAAAAATCCTAATTTGCAAAAACCTTAAAAAAATCTGTAATACTTTTTCGTAAAAATCGTGACGGCCCGTTAAATCAAAGGGAACTCGTCGTGCCCCTACGGCGAGTTAAGTTTAGGATTAGGTTAATCACCTGATTAAGGTTTAAACTGTATATTAAACAAATTAGAACTTGCCGTGACCTTGCGGCAAGTTTGAATAAAAAATAATATCGTTTTGAAACTTGCCTTGACCTTGCGCCGTGTGTATTCACTATAATGGTGCTAGTCCAGAAAATATAAAATTTTAGATCATACTTTGGTTAAACTAGGACCTAGTGATTCTACAAATGTCTTTAAGCCTGGTCATGTTGGTTTAGTTTAGTTTTTTGTTTTTAATGTCAGGATTACTCCTTGTAAATGAACTCATTTATTATTATTATTATTATTATTATTATTATTATTATTACTACGTGTACTATTCTCTTCTGATTAAGTTTAGGGAATGATTTTAATAAGGCACATGATAATAATCATTTATTCATTAATTTCTTTAAATAATGTAATTTGATTATTAATCGAACTATCAATTTGAACATGCCTACTTATCTTGTAAAATCGCAATAACTTCATGAAATAAGTTGCATTTACGAAAGGTATAATATCAAAAATGCCTTTAATGTTTTACTGGTTAGTCACTTTGGTTCTTTTTCTTATTATTATTATTATTCAAGTTCTTTAATTATCATTGTTTCATTTTAGGTCAAAATTATCTTTTTTTAGGTAAAAATTATTAGTGAACTAACGATAAATGACGGACAAACTTATATGGTAGTGTACGCTGATATAGCAGTGTCATACAAACAAATATGCTAACTTAATAGAATGACACATCAATCAAAAAATAATTTTATAATATTATATAAAATATAATTTTTTTGCTGACATTATTCTATCAAATCATTTTAAGATGTTTTTCGTTAGTTGACTAATATTTTTCATCCACGAAAGAAGCATTTTGATACAAAATGAAACACCGAGAATTAAAGTGTAAAAAAAACAAAATAACTATTTTATCAAACATTAAAGTAATGTTTTAACATTATACCTTTTCAAACGACATCGTATTACCGATCACCAGTTTTACTGCGCGGTGAAAAAGTTTAAAAATTTCATTTTGGAAAAGCTACCGAAAAATCTATCAGCTGCATCCGACGCTTTCACCGGCAATGGCTCCCAAAACTTGTGACCAAAACGACGGCGACGCTGCCCAAGACGACAGCAAAGGCGGAAGTTCATCCTACTTTCAGAAAACAGTTAAAAACTTCTGCTTTATTTGTTCCCTTCATTTAACACTCTCAGTCAATGTCAAACCTTTTTCTTTTTTCCTTTTTTTTTTAGGTTTGTTTGCACAATTGGTGGTTGGTTAAAACCGAAAAAGAGTTCGAAGGAAGGAGATTTGCTGTTGCAGGGTCCACATCCATAGAGTAAGCTTCTCTTTAAGCTTCAGGGTTTTTCTTTGTTTTTTATTTTTAAGAATTTGTGTGAAACAGGTCAAAAGCGTTTCGGCTCTTTACCTCTGCACCGATTGTAAAAAGATACGATGTTTTTACTCTCCAGACAGCTGATGGAATTTGTGTTTGCCTCAGAGGTTTCGTCAACAAACAACGAACCATGGAAATGGGTTTTCTTCTGAGGTATCCTAGAAAATCGATTTCTTATTTTTTATGTCTTTTTTCTAGGAATCTTCAATGTAATTGATTTTCCCTCAAGCTTAATTTCAAGTTCATAGTATTTTTCTTTTAATCTGAGCAGGTCTTTAATCATTTCTACGTCGGCTTCCCTCCTTACTGGGAAAAATATCCTAAAGAGTGTTTGGGGGAAATTATTCCCGGCGAAGTCGAATTAGAAGTTGTCCCGAGTTCTAGTAATGCAGCGAGAGATTCAGGTTTCTGTACATGTATTTTGTTTATTTGGGTAATGTAATTAGACTTAGATTAGATGGCAGAATGTGACTTTACTTGTTCATACACAACATTTTCAAAAGAATTTCGGTAACATCAGGTTATTTCTCTTTGAATTCTATTGTCATGACAGATCCTAACTTGATTCTGACTCCAAGTAATCTTGCCGATAACTCGTCCACTATGGTTGAAGAGAGATCAAACCTTGATAGCAGCCCGAAAAAGGACAAAGGTTCAACAATAAAGGTGCAAGATGTACAAAATCTTAAGAGGAACACACCAATCAGCTTACGCTCTAAGTTAAACCATGTCAAAAAGCACTCTCCCAGGAAGGAAACTCGGAGAAAACTTGATTTAGGAGATGTTGTAAGCTTTCTTCTGCTCTATTTCTATAGTTTAAGTGTCTCCTTTGACTTGTGTAGACCGTAATATAATATCTTCATATTTGCCTGGTTTTACTCGGAGTCGGAATGTAACTAGCTCACACTGCTAATCAGATATGGCATACAATAATCTTTATTCACTTATAATGAATGGCCTGACGCTTGCTGCTTGCCTGACATTATCTTGGTCTGAGTTCTGCTCTCTAGATATATGAGTTCCCCTCCCCTCAATTTACTTTGTTATTGTCCTGTTATTTACTTATTTTTCTCCACTCCGTGTATGTTTGTTAGTAGCGCTAAACTTGATGTTATGTTTGAAAACATGAATTGTGGGAATGACACATGCCTTGTGTATAAATAGATAAATATGATTATATTTTTGAAGGTTATACAAAATATGAATTTCAAAGTCATTACTAAATAGGAATCTAACAAGTTCATGAAATTGGAAAGTAATCATAAATGCTACATTTGTATGTTTAATCACAAAACTTACATTATTTTGAAATCCAATTTCCCAAGTGCAATCTTAGTGTTTTTCTGTTCTTGAATGATTTTATTGTTTCTATTTCTATTTAGGCAAGTCCTGTATCTGAAAAAACGAAAGGGACACAATCAATTCTCTCTCCCGAGTCTCTGAATCTCAAACGATCAAGATCAGGCGAGTCTACAATCTAACATTCAGAAACTATATTATTCATTATCCCAAAAAGTCTTGCTCTCTCCCACTCTTTGTTTTTGTTATGTAAGTTTGCTACATTTTGCATTGCCAATGGTGCCTTTCCTTTGTATTGTTAATAAAATATCCCTTGGAAGTTAATTTATACGATGCCACTTATCTAAACACTGATGAGCTAAAGAATCATTTTAAGTGAATTTTGCTCTCATTTTTTAACTGCAATTTACCAAATCTATCCGATCTAGAAAAAATGACACCATTAATAAGTTTTTTTTCCACTTTCATGGTAGAATTATTATTGATTCTGAAAGTTCTTGCATAATTTAATTTTCATTGTCATTACTCATTAGATACATGCTCATTTAACTGTTTGACTTATTTCTGTATGTTGCAGGCAGAGTCCTTTTACCTCCAATGGAATTTTGGCGCAACCAAATTCCGGTTTATGATCAAGTTTGTAGGCCTATACGTTGCTTTCCTTGTCTTATGCTTTAGTTCCCCGTCTCCAGTTTTTAGAATTTACTCTCTCCTCTCTACCTCAAATGTTTAGGATCGTAGAATCACTGGTGTTAAGGAAGGGATGGATGACACTCAACTATCAGGTTTGTCTAAATATTTAATGCATGATTAGTTTTCATTGGTTTCTCGATGGAGATAAATTCATACAAGATGGTTTTTTATGTACTCCAAGTTATGGAAATGACGGCAACGTTCGGCTTAGCTTTCGTGTTCCGTTGCTTATCTTTCTTTAACTCAGAAAACAGTTTTTCATCCTAGAATATATTCTTTTCGTTTATAGCAGTTAACTAACAGAATTTTGCAAGTTACATTAGGGTAGTTATTTAATGTATATGGATGCTGCTAATTCTTTTGGTTTCTACCTTTTATCATCAGGGAGTCGATCGAATCCGAAGCGTCACAGAAGGTGAAACCTTCTGTCATAAAGTTTACACTTCAAGCTGTCAACTCAGAAAGGTATTTTGTATTAGCAAACATGTTAATATTTTGTGTTAACCGTTCCAGAAACGGTGCCGTTGTAGGACCCCAGTAGGCCTCTTTAGTTTCTAGTAGTGTATTTTGACCTTGTTACTTATAATATTAATCGGCATGGGCGACGGAATTTCAACTGATTCGTTGAGAAGCAAACATGGCTGTAGATGACCTTGCCAAAGCTACTAGTTCCCCGGATAGGTCTATCAATCTTCGAATGTACCCCAGATTTCTTACGAGACTGTTTGTATAGGAATGTGCATGGTCCTCCGCACTTCATATAGTGTCTGGTTGTTGTAATGAACTTTTAGCCTTCATTTCAATTAAAAAAATACTTCCGAACTTGTTATTACCTAAGCTTCTATATTAACATATCTACAACTTGAACTTGTATCTTGTTATATTTCAATTCAATTTCTCCATCAAGACTCTTAGAAAACATGATAATATATCTAAGTTTATTGTTACGAAGATAATTTGGACATCAATTTAGTTGATAATTATAAATTTATTTCTTTATGTATAATAAATTTTTTGTATATTTTTTCATACTTTATAAAGCTTTAAATAAAATTATTAAAACTAAAAAATTATTTTTTATGAACAACAAGAAAGCATAATAGTTAATTATAATAAATTAAAAGATCAAACTGTAACTCTTATAGAAAAGTTCAACATCAAAAATAAAATCAAAATTTAATAACTTAATAAGATAATTTTAAGAAATGATTTTTTATGAACAACACGAGCATTAGGGGTGAGCAAAATTCGACTCGACTCGAAAAAATCAAAATTTTCGACTCGAGGCGAAAAAACTTGACTTGTTTTGACTAGACTCGAAACATAAACTCGACTCAAAAAATTTCAAATAAAGTTTGAGTTGTAAAATAGAAATTCGAATAACTCGAATAACTCAAAATTTTTAATAATTAGTGGGTTGATTTTTAAGTTCAAGTCGAGTCCCTCAATTTTTTCATGATATATATATATAACATTATAAAAAAATATGAAGAAATATATGTAACATATGAAAAAATATGATGAAATACATATGCATATCTTGTACTATTAGAGAAAATCGTTTAAATTAAAATCAAATTGACTATAACATGATAAATAATTACAACTAGTCTGCAAGTAATACAGCTGGTAAGCTGAGTATCGATCCCACAGAGATTGACTTGGAATTCAATTGCCTTGATTGTTACTTGCCTTAAGAAAAAGGTTGATTTGAATTTGGTTTTGGAAAATAATTAAAAAGAAAAGGGAATAAAAGTAAAGTAAAGACGTTGGCAATGGAGGTGTTTTAATGATTGATGAGCGTTGGCAGGGAATGCCTGGTTTTCACGCTATTCATGTCGTGCCAGCCTTTAATAACAACCTGTCTTGGCATTGTTTGTCGAGCAGATTCAAAATTAACAAAGCCTCTCTCGATGGTTATTACCCTAAATTGATTATGTAAAAACTCATATATCTCTATAGTGCATGCTTTTAAATAAACCAATTTGATTAAGATCCAATCTATACTTCTAAGGGGTAGATTTCACTCCCGAAGTAAGTTCATCTACTTGAACGACTTCTCTCGAAGCTTCTCTCCTTAGTATTCAACAACTTGATCGTTTCCACCCCAAGTCTGTTAAGATATCGAGGAGCAATAGGCCAACAGTGCCAGCTCTCGCTTGGCATAGTATTTAGAAAACATTAAAGTATGTCGAATAGTGAAAACTTTGCCACAACAGATTTATTATTAAAAACTAAAACATAAAAATGATGTTTAATGCAAACATCCCCCACCAACTATTAAATTAGTTCATGGTGAGGGATTTAACCAACAACCCACAAACGTTTTCGCAATGCATAATCATTAAAAACAAAATAAAATAGCTTGAAAGAGAGAATGGGCTAGAAGGGGTCTCTCGATGCAACCCTTCAAGATCCAAGCTTCTCGGCCAAGCTGGTCAGACCACCTTTCCTAGGTGCAGCGGTTGTCATTCGTCGCACACCAACTCCTCACGGTCCAATCTTCTTCTTCTTATTCTTCTTAAAGTCTAGCTTGGTTGGTGTTTAAATAGGTATGCGAGGAAGGGATGAGATGAGCTCTTCATTTGAATTTTGAATTTCAACTGCACAAGGGATAAGAGATTATCATCTTATCCAAATTTGAATGAGAGCTGATCAGGCTAGGGCTGACGTCATACTACCGATGCCGCCTTGGCGTCCAAGCTTGGCATGAATCTGCCAACAAGTCTTGGCACCACCTTATCCGCTATTTTTTCGGAGATTAATCCAATTGCTATATTTTCGAAGCCCGGTCATTTCCTTTTTTTGGGGTCCAACAGCTTCTTGGCGTGGCATCAAGTTCACTTCTCTGCCAACCGGAGCTTGGCATTGTCTGGTCCATCTGCGCCAACAGCACTCGGCATTATCTCTGGCATTCCGTATTGCGCAACTTTTCTGTGCCAAATACTATGCCAAACCTGCAAAATTGCCAACAAAACAACCCTTCACACTGGCATAGACATAATTCTAAACTCCTTATGCAAATGCATGGTTTTAACATCCTAATGCAGCTAACTGCACTTAAAACAAGCAAAAGCATTGTAAGATTGGCATTAAAAATAATACTTTTGGAGAGGTAACAGTTTCCAATAACCTACGTATGAAACATCACACGTTAAGTATTCACTTAGTGAGGCAACTATAATTTAAAGTAAAGCATTTCAATATATAGAATCATATAAAATAGACTTGTCAACTCATTCCTCTATCATATAACAGTGCACTACATTTCCTGCAAAATGGCAAGTGATTCCAGTACAACTTATATCATATCATAAATCAAGTATAATTATCATGTTCTCAGTATTTATCAGTCACCATGTAATCATTTACAATATAACTTTCCTTTAGGGATAGCCAGAGTATATAATATGAGATCAAGGTATGTGAGTCATCTTGATAAAACACCATAGTGTCTAGCATAGCGTGAACATGAGTACGTACTCGAGGACACTCTTTGCTCCTCATAAAAGTACCTCGTCAATGCCATTAGCAATGTGGGCTTGGATCCCCAGGGTGCACACCAAGGGCTTGGGTCCCCAAGGTGGAAGTGACACCGTAGTGCCTAACTTGAACATGATAGATGAGTACATATTCGAGGACGCTCTTTGCTCCTCATTAAAGCACCTCGTTAGTGTCATTAGCACTATGGGCTTAGATCCCCAGGGTGCAATACCAAGGGCTTGGGTCCCCAAGGTGTATGTGACACCGTTGTAGTCACAAAACATGAAACATAACATAACTTGCATGTTGTTGTTGCTAAGGACTCTATGGATATCCAACTATACCATGAACTCTTGTATCATAATAATTGGGCATTTCATTTCATTATCAATCAATCCTTATCATTCAAGTAAACGGGTAATTCACATCCCATATTTCATCATAATTTTTCATATGTACTTGTCATTTTTGTATTTTGCATCAATGTAAACCATATAGTTGATATTAGGTAGTTCATACCCAATATCTAAAATCTGATTTATCTTAGATAAATCTTTATGCCATATCAATGTATCACATATGCCATTTAATATTTAATGTCATTTGCATAACTTTGATCAACATACTTTTTCATTAATATCAAGGTTAACTCATCGCAAGTCTTCCTCATATCATATATGTAAAATAGGTAAAGATGCACTCACCTTGGCCACTTAACATGATGCCTCACTAAGTCCTAGGTCGATCCTTTCTTTCATAATACCTCGAACCTTCTCTGATTCAAACTTGAATCCATTAATTACATAAATACAATAAAATATTTGTTTGACTCAATTCTAACATTATCTTAATCTTGTTTTTTAACATAATCATTCAAAAATAAAAATATTTCTAAAATTTTCCCAAATTTTCTTTGTAATTGCCGAATAGGCTTATGGTCCTTAGTGACCATTTTGAACATTTTATAAATCATTCAAACTTGAGTCCAATTATTCTTGTAACTTCTATCATCAATTACTAACTTTCATTTTTTTGTCCTTCATTCACTAATTTTCATTAAAGTGACATTTTAGTCACTAATTTTCCATTCAAGCTTGCAAATCCAAACTAATAACTAACTCCAACAATCTTATAATTTTTCTTGATTTTTTCCTTTACTTTAGGGATATGGCCGAATTGACCCTTACATTTCCGTAGTTGACCAAAATGGTCACTAATTTATCAAAGTCTATTCTTCCTTCAACCAAAATTGGTTCAATCTTGAATAAATATTCCATAATTGACATTTTAATACCCAACTCATTCATGTAGGCCAAATGAATCCCTAAATTTTGTAAAGGTTCCATTTTAGTCCAAATTACCAAATTGGATTTATAACTTATCAAACTCTTCTAATTTACACTAACTTCTCCTTATTTCTCTACTTGTCAATTTAGTCCCATCACTTTACTCCAAATGGCTAGAATAAAGCGTGTATTCATGTGTTCTCTTTACATCCTTCATCAAAATAAACTTAAACATTTACTCCTTTAATTTCTCTTGATTTGTCAAAATGGTCACAAATTTTCCAGTATAAGGATTCAAGCTTCTTAACTTTGCAAACTAGTCCTCAAATCAACATACTACCTTAATTCCATCATTTTAACTAAAATCAAATTTGGTCCCTTAATTTTGAAGCTTGCCGAAATGGTCCCTATGTATTTAACTTAGGGTTTTGCTTCCAATAACAAATCAAGTCTAAAATTTTCTCAAAATTTTCCTTCTATTTTAGCCCTTGACCGAATTGGTCACTAGACCTTCCCAAGGTTGTTTTTCATTCAAACAACATTCTAATATGCTCAAAATAATTTTCTAACATGTATTCTTCATTTCCAAGAATTAACACTTAAAACCCCCAATTTATTCTTACATGCCAATTTGGGTGTCTAAGCTTTTCAAGGACTTTATTCTGATCCTAACACGAGAATTAAACTTGTACAATATCAAACTCTTCAATCATGTTCTAAAATTTCATACCCTAACATAAACCCTAATTTTCAAAAATTAGGGGTTTTGCATCTAGACATTAAATTATTTCAAATCAAAGCTTGTAAATATCATTTCTATACTTGATTCAACTAAATCAAGCCTTAATTCAAACAAATCCATAAACCCTAAATAAAATTCCAAATTCTAGAGTTAGGGTTTATGCCAAATTCTAGAGTTAGGGTTTATGTTGATCAAAGTTATGTAAATGGAATATGTGATACATTGATATGGCATAATAATTTATCTAAGGTAAATCAAATTTTAGATATTTGGGTATGAACTGCTCATTATCGAATAATGCATGATATTACTCATGAATTGGATATTGAAAAATGAAATATTATAATGTTATGCCCAAGTACTAGTGTGAGAGTCTTTGGTATAATTGGATATCATAGCAGCTGCATTCCAGCACTACGGTGCATTCTAGACACTTTGGTGTTGATATTAGACGATGCAATGTTGTAGTCACTTCGGTGATGATTAGACACTTCGGTGTCGACTAGCACAAAAAGTGCGATAATGAGGAGCAAAAAGCGTCTGCAGTACGTACCCATCTCAGCCGCTTCGGCAATGCAGACGCTACGGCGTTGTAGACACCACGGTGTCGTAAGATGACTTGTATACCATAGGTTCACATGAAATTGCATGAGAATATTTGGTATAGTTCGATATCCATAGGGTCTTAGCAGCTGCGTCCTAGCACTACGGTGCGTTTCAGTCATTTCGGTGATGTTTAGACACTTCAGTGTCGACTTAGACGCTACGGCGTTGTTCAGACATTTCGGTGTTGTTAGCAGAAAATGTGCGATTATAAGGAGCAACAAACATCATGATTATGAGGAGCAAATTGCATCCTCAAGTACGTACTCATCTCAGTCGCTTCGATGATGTAGATGCTACGGCGTCGTAGACACTACGGTGTCATGATGACTCGCGTACCATGGCATCACATGATTTTGTACTTTGGGCTATAATACATGAAATATATTTATGCAGGCAATTAAGTTAAAAAGCCTAATGTATATTTGATTGATAAAATAAAGGTTTGATGATATGATATAAATTGCAGTTGGGACACGCTTGCCATTTTGCATGAGCTGTATTGCACTGTTATATGACAGAGGAATGACTTGATATTTACCTTGGGCCGTAAGATTTTACAGTACAGTTACATGACTTTGCAGTACAAAATTATTGCAGAACAAATTTCTTACATGATTATTCATGCATTACAGATTACATGATTTTATACTTTGGGCTATAATACTTGAAATTCATTTATGGAAGTAGTTAAGCTAAAAAGCTTAATGTGACAGATCTAATCCTATGATTTGAAGATGATATTGGTTAAATGAACTATACATGTAAGATCTATACACGATAAAATGATATCAGATGCAATTGGA
Organism: Hibiscus mutabilis; assembly: GCA_019671005.1. Lineage (NCBI taxonomy): Eukaryota > Viridiplantae > Streptophyta > Magnoliopsida > Malvales > Malvaceae > Hibiscus > Hibiscus mutabilis. The sequence continues at coordinate 13,372,872 of CM033738.1, read as the reverse complement.
AATCGCTTGCCATTTTGTAGGGCTGTGATATTTATAATTATTGTTTTACATTGATATGATTATGCCTCACTAAGTTATTCTTAACGTGTATTTCGTATCACACGTAGGTACTTCGGACTAGATAGCAGAGGAGGAGTTGCACATTGTTGGATCAGGTTAGCCTATATTATTAGTAAGTATCACCACATCCTAGTCTAGTGGGGCATGTATAGATATTAAATAAGTAGCTATTTTGTATGTCTAAATTTTCATACTCTATTTATAAGTTAATGTGGACGTATGATCTAGAAACATGACTTAGTTTGAGGAATTAAGAATATTAGAAATGATGCTTCAAACGATTTTAAACTTAGTTGGTTGTTTATCTCGTAGCGATTTTAAAATCAAGAAAGAGTCTAGGCAGCACACGTAGTTTTCACCCTGAATTATATTTTAATTTTAATAACTGCTCAAAGTATTTTATAAACCAATTCAGGGTCAAAACTAGGTGACTCTAGATAGATTTGTAATTTAGTGAAAATCGAAAAAGGGTTGTTTAATCAAATTAGTTTTGCAAAAAAATTTACTAGTCTAAAAATCAGTGTAAATCAGTTAGTAACATCTTTAATGTGTATTCGAATATCGAATATACGTTGAGGGTGTTACATTTAGTGGTATCAGAGCAAAGGTTTAGCCAATTCTAGAGGTTAAACCGAGTCCAATATGATTTTGCTAAAGTGTATATGTCCCTAGGATGTGATGTTACTGATGTATTGCTTGCATAACTTGATGTAGCTCCTCAATAGTATAAATAAAACTCTAATGGCTATAAAAAAGATATTGTTAGATTTCGTTAGTTGATGAATTCCAAGGGTTAAGAAAAGACCCATAGTGGATACAACACGGTTAAATAAATATGGTAGTTAACTCCTATCCAGGATGAGTTAATCAGTTATCTGTATAATGGAGAACTGATACAATAATTATAAGATGTTAGTCTCTAACATCTGTATTTGCACTTACAATTATAATAGCATAAGTTATAAGAAGTTTAGAGAGTAAGGGCTCATACTCACATTTCAAGGAAAAGGTAGTCATGGGACGATAAGCTTATGATTGAATAGAATTGTTAGAGATTACTGTAGATGTAATTTGGCAACATGCTTAAGATAAGCTGAAGGTTGTGATTTTGCATTACAAATTTAGAGACATTATCTACATAGTGAAAAGTGTTATATCTACACAGACTATAACAATTTGAAGTACTTAAGGACACAACGAGATCTAAAATTTAAGCAATGAAGATGAATTGAATTTCTAAAGGATTTTCAATGTTATTACTGATCAGTAAAGGTTAATGTAGTAGTTGATGCTCTTAGCTGGAAAATGTTCTTTATTTCGCATTCAATGAATACTTAATTGTCTTTGGGAAAGAATGGTATACTAAGTACAAAGTTACAACTTTACCCAACCTTGTTAGATCCAATTAAAGATTTGCAAGTGGCAGATGAAGGATGCCTTGAAAAGAGAAAGTAAGTTGAATATAGAGAAGCCTAAGATTATGAAAGCAGATCTGATGGATTGCTATTGAGGAAAAATTTATAATGGTGAAATGAAGAAAGGAATTTTAATAGAAGGACAATCAGTTGGACTATTCTGATCTTTGAAGATAAGTTACGAGCCAATATTATTGATAACACATGATTGTAGGAAATGATTGAAATGTTCGGAATAATCCAAAAGTGGATGGAGTGGATTTGACACAAAAAATAGAAGACAGAGTGAGGATTCTTTAAAATAATCCTAAAGCAGCTGCAAATCAATAATAGGTACATGCGGATAAAAAGAAAAAGGATATTGAGTTTAAATTCAGAAACAAGGTATGTATGGAAGTTGCACCTTGGAAAAAGATACTATGCTTTGGTCAAAAAGGAAAGTTTGGTCTCAAATTTATTGGACCGTATGAGACTCTTAAAAGAGATGGACAAATGACTTATTAATTGACTTTACCTTCAGAGGCGAGCAAGACTCACGATATATTTCACATGAATTTGTTTCAAAGGTATTGATCAGATCATTTTCATGTTATCAACCCAAAGGAAATTGAATTACAATCGATATTTGACATATGAAGAAGAACCGATGAAAATCTTAACATATGGAATTAAAAGGAATAAGGATTAAGAAAATTCCATTGGTCAAAGTCCTTTGGAGGAACCACAACGTGGATAAGGCAACTTGGGAGACCGAGAAGAAAATGAGAGAGCAGTACCCAAAACTATTTAAAACATATACATTTTGAAAATTCGATGACGAGTTTTCTTAAGGGGTGGAGAATTGTAATACCCCAAAATTTGCTATGTTGATTAAGGGCCATTTAGTACTAAGATAAGGGCTTAAAAGCTAACTTAGTGATTAAAATGACAGCAAGTCAAAAGTTGGTGTCTAGAGCCTAAAGATGGGAAAAGTATAGGCACATGATGGATAATTTTTACCATTAATAATTTTTAGTTCACAGATAAGTAATACATGTTACATGAAGATGATATGTATAGTCAGATTTCCAGTATAAGATTTATGTAAAAATTTATTCTCGATTGAATAATCAGGGGAATGAGCAGATATTGGATTCAAATAAAATTACATGGAGAATTTATCAGTAATTATTTTATCCTGTACATGGATTAAACAGATCATGGAGAAAAACCTGATATAGATCCCGGGAATAAAAATGCAATATAAGATATCGAATTTCGATTGAACTGCAAAGTTAAGCGTGCTCAAGGCATAGGATGGGTGACCTAGTGGGAAGGTCTTATCTCAGTACTTGAGACTGATAAAAAGGAATCCGTTCGATTTAATATTATTCGTATGGATATCTGATAAAGGATTATTAAGAAAAATTTTACTCGATGGGGATTTTCGATAATTATCAGAATAATAGACTGAGTTAGGAAAATTCAGTCTAAGTCTTTAAAAAAGAAAGTTTTATGAGATAATAATATTAATTTTTCCGAATATGGAAATATAAAATTTTTGGAATAAATCTAATAGCTCGGTAAAGGTAAAATCGCAATAGAAGTGTTTTGTGAATATCGGGAAATCGGATCGAATTGAAATTTCAAAGATTGTTCCATAAGCTATAGAAAATCATAAAATAATATTTATGGAATAGTGGACGGTTGGGAAAGAACTAATTTAGTTAGATTGTAATGGAATGTTAATTTTTGAAACAAACTAGTAAATAAAGACTAGTTAGAGGGCAAATTGGTCATTTGGAAAGAATGACAATTTTGAAATATTTTTAAAATGTTAGGGACATTTTTGGAAGATGAAATATAAAAGGATTTAATCTTGGCCCTTGATTTTGGACGAGATTAAATTAGCCATTGGATTTAAAGGCTAAGTTGGTAATTTCACTATTTAAATAAATTTAAAATTTATTTAATTTTACAAGTGGCAAAAATAAGACAAATTCAAAGTATTTTAGTCAAAAAGATGAAGAAAATTTTGTTCATATTTCTCATGCCAACCGTGAGCTATTGGAAACCATGGGAGAAAGAATATACAAATTTTCTTTGGCAATTTTGAAGGCTTTTAAGCAAAATTCAAGGTATGATCCTTTAGAATAATTTATTTTACATTCAATTCTCTACATTTTGGTAGTAATATTGCATGGTGTTATGGAGAACTACTTGAGTTATTGATGAGAAAGAATTAGGGAATTGATGTGCTAAGTTGAAGTTAGGACTTGAATTACATGAATTCAATGTTGTTTTGATGAAATTAAGCTTGGATTGTGTTTAATTTCATGATGAGGTTAAGAACCCTAACCCCAGAATTTGGGGATTTATTTAGGGAATTGAAATTAAAGGATGTTTATGAAAGATTAAGGCTTGTACATGCTTGATTTAGTGATTGGATTGAAGAATTATGTTGAATTGCATTAAGTGACCAAAACGAAAATGAAGTAAAGTTGGGGGGCTGATCTGTTATGGCTGGAAATGATATGAAATTGGAGTGAATTGATGAATAACAGCTTAAATTGCTTAAATTTAAGAGTTGAGAGCTTGTATCTTTAAGTGACCATTTTGGCCATGTAGAAAAAATTGAAGGACCAATTCGGATTTGGCTTAAATGAAGGGGAAAATTTATGGGAAAAATATAGTTTAAGTATATTTCATTGGATTGAATATAGAAAGTTTAATTTTGATGTTTGGATCAAAATAAAGTTCTTGAATGATAGAAGGACCAAAATGGCAAGCATGAAGAAGTTTAGGGATTGAAGTATGATACTAAAAAATTATGAGCACTTAATTTAGATTATTGATTTAAGTACTTTAATTGAATAAAGAAAGGGAATGGTAGCTTAATTACTTAAAGAACTAATTCGGCCAAGTATAAAAGTTTAGGGACCAATCTAGCAATGTAGTTCTTGATGAAGACTAATTTTGATTTTGGTTAAATTATTGTTAAGCCTATTTTGATGAAGGATGTAAAGAGAACTTATGAATACAAGCTTCATTTACTTATTTGAAGTAAAATGATAGGACTAAATTGATAAGTAAAGAAATAAGGAGAAATGATAAATTTAGAAACTAAATATGGGAAGTTAGGTTGAATTTAAATTATGGCAGTGTAGCGATGTCCCTTTTTACTCTCATCACTAAATAAAACGTGGTGGATTTCGAAGGGTTTTTGAAAGGTGTTAAAAAAATGGTGTTTGTGATTTTTTTGGATATAAAATATTTATTCCGTGTGGTTTTAAAAGAAACCGCATTTAAAAAAATGGAGTCGCCACCGGCCACTTAGGTAGGCCGGACACCATAAAACCAGAGATTCAAAAAGATTGGGTTCGGGAGTCGGTTACGGATGGGGAAGGATTAGCACCCCCACACCGCCCAAAATTGGTACTTTAATAATGACCGCTTTATTAATATTGGATTTTCCGGATTAAAGTGACGATTATTTTAAAATTCGGTCATAATTGCGAATAAATTTTAAGGGCCCTGTTATCCGAGAATAAACGCCCAACCACTATCACTACGCCTGATACTGGCCCCGTTTACGCTCGGATAAAAGGGCACCACACTAACAATTTATATCTCGATATGCAAACTTAGTGAGCAAAATATAAAACATGGCAAATAATTTAAATACAATGCAAATAAATATTAACATAATAAAATACTAATCTAATAAAATATTAATCTAAAACATACATACATAAATATTAATCTAACTCATAAATAAAAACATATCTAGCATAAATAAAATACTATCATTCATAAATATTAATCTAACACATAAATAAAAACAAACTCAACATAAATAAAATACTATTCTAAAACATACATAAATAAATATTAATCTAACTCATAAATAAAAACATATCTAACATAAATAAAATATTAATATAAAACACAAATTTAAAACATATTAAATATTAATCTAAAACATAAACATACAAAATAAAAAATAAGACTACAATTTTAAGATAATTAATACTTCATTAAATTATAGAAATTACAACACTAATAAAAAAGGGAAGAAAATATACCTAACTAGGAGCTCGTATGACAAACCCCGATTGAACCCCACCGAGATCTACCACGACCTCTCCAAAAATATTAACTAGATCGGACCTAAAATAGGACCCCGATCGAACCGGTTAGGACCGAGGATATTACCCCGGTCCTGGGCTAGCCGAATTGGCCTGCCCTGCCGATTCCAATTGCAATTGCAATTTTCTTGCTTTCTTTGCTGCAGCTGCCTCCTCTATTTATAGGGGAGAAGGGTGACGTGGAGCCTTGTGCTCCACTCCCCTCCCCCCTTTTATTATTATTATTTTTTTTTTTGCTTTTTTTGCTTTATATATATATATATAATTTTACTATTATAATAACACTAATAACACTAAAACCGTCAAAATTGAGTGATTACAGTAGAAAGACTGAAAAATGTTTCTTTCCATTGGTGTGCTTGGTAGGAAGGATGAAAAAATTGAAAGAACTCCATTTATTGCTTGGTAGAGTTGAAAAATGAGAGGAAAGAAAACTAAGCTTTGAAAAATTCGAACTTTGAACTAACTCACATTTCTCTATCTTTCCCTTCCAACTTGGAATGATTTGCTCTTACACATGAAGATGGAAAATGATCTTCCCTCTCACTTTCTTTCCCCTCGCTTTCCTTTCCTACCAAGCACACTCTGAAATTTATTTTCTTTCAACTTTTCACTCTCTCCTTCCATCCTTACACTTTTCCGCTCAACCAAGCAATGCCTAAGTCTCCAACCACCATTGATAGAAAATACAAAGAACATTCATCACACTGATAAGATGGGAAGAGAATTGTCATGGAAATTTACCTTGTAAATAATTGTCATAAAAATGGGTGTAATACTTGACAAAGAACAGGGTACATTCAATAAAAATGAACAGGAGAAAGTTGTTGAAGGGGAGGAAAAAAAGTGTTTATCAGAGAATGTGAAAGGTGAAAACAATGGTCTAAACTTGCAGTGCTCATTTTTTAAAACCTTTACTACTGAAATTTTCTTCAAACGTAATTCAACTTCAAATTAGGTTCCAGATCGCTATATCCATCACTTTTCCTCCTGAAAACACATAAGACAGCACAGTCCTTGAGAAGATTCTTTTAATGTTTCAACATTTCAATTTTGTTTCCTCCATTTTATTTTATTGATTTCTTCTATTCAATTTCTAAGTTCTTAACCCTGTTAAAAGGGAATCATTTGTAAAACAATTGTGATTTCACATAAGTTCTTAACCATGTTCCTTTATAGGTAATAGAGCACTAAATCATTTACCTTGAACGCAGGTTCAGGCTCTTCCTTGCCCGGTTTGTCAGAGATCTCTATCACCCACTGTATATTCTAGAAATGTGACTACATCTTCGCCCAAATTCCTTCACCGCCTTCTCTAATTCAGAATTAGTCATGTAGCCACGAGAATCAACAGTTCTCGGGTGGCGAGATTGATTGTCCTCGAACAAATGCCTTGCAGAACCGGCAGAACCATGCTTTGGAAGCTCTAAATCTGAAGCTGAAGATAAAGAATTGGCGCCATATCCACCTCTGGCGATTACGTAGCTAAGAAATAATGAGAAAATGATACAAAATTTGAGATTCATTTCTTCCCTCTCTTTTTTCCTCCGAATAATATTAACTAATTCGACATCATGCTTGGCTTCAACTTAGTTTTCGATAGTCTCTTTTTAACGATCTTCGCAGTCGGAAAATTGATTTAGAGATTCACCATAAATTCTATAAAAATGGTTAGATGGTGAATTTTATACTGATATAAAGGTATGTCAGTCTAATTTCGTTTCCAACAAACGAAAACTGATTTCGAGTTCCGAGTTAAAAGATATAATTTTTTATTCGAATGAAGGTCAGAAAAATTATAGGGCAGTTTTCTGCCTGGACAATCTATGACGTGAATTCAGTGATTTTTCATAATTTTTGTAGATTTTATTAATTTATGTGGCTTATACCTTTAGAACCGTTATCGAATCTAGTTTCTCCAGTATAAAGAAAATTAAGATTCAGTATGTATTCTGCCCTGTACAAGTAAATCATTGAAGGTATCGCAAGCCGTCAGAAAATAGAATGTGAAACATTTTGTATTTAAATGTTAGTTAGCAAGCACTATAATGAGTTTTCAAAAAGTATCGGGAAGAAGGAAAACAATTGAAAATTTTATTTTCGAATGATTATGTTAAAAAGCAAGTTTAGGGTATTGTTAGATTTGAGTCTAACAAATATTTTCTTGTATTTGTATGATTAATGTATTCAAGTTCGAATCAGAGAAGGTTCGAGGTACTATGAAAGAAAGGATCGAACTAGGGCTTAGTGAGGCATCATGTTAAGTGGCCAAGGTGAGCTCATTTTTACTTATTTATTATATATGTGATATGAATGAGTGCATTTTTATTTATTTTATATATATGACTTGAGAGAGACTTGCAAGAAGTCGACGTTAATATTAATGAAAATATATGTTGATCAAAGTTATGTAAATGACATATGTGATACATTGATATGGCATAATGATTTATCTAAGGCAAATCAAATTTTAGATATTTGGGTATGAACTGCTCATTATCGAATAATGCATGATCTTACTCATGAATTGGATATTGAAAATGGAAATATTATATTGTTATGCCCAAGTACTAGTGTGAGAGTCTTTGGTATAATTGGATATCCAAAGAGTCATAGCAGTTGCATTCCAGCACTATGGTGCATTCTAGACACTTTGGTGTTGATATTAGACGCTACAACGTTGTAGTCACTTCGGTGATGATTAGACACTTCAGTGTCGACTAGCACAAAAAGTGCGATAATGAGGAGCAAAGAGCGTCCTCAAGTACGTACTCATCCCAGTCGCTTTGGCGATGCAGACGCTACGGCGTTGTAGACGCTACGGCGTTGTAGACACTACGGTGTCATAAGATGACTTGTATACCATAGGTTCACATGAAATTGCATGAGAATCTTTTGTATAGTGTGATATCCATAGGGTTTTAGCAGCTGCGTCCTAGCACTACGGTGCGTTTTAGTCACTTCGGTGATGTTTAGACACTTCGGTGTCGACTTAGACGCTACGGCGTTGTTTAGACACTTCGGTGTTGTTAGCACAAAATGTGCGATTATAAGGAGCAAAGAGCATCCTGATTATGAGGAGCAAAGAACGTCCTCGAGTACGGACTCATCTCAGTCACTTCGGCGATGTAGACGCTATGGCATCGCAGACACTACGATGTCATGATGACTCGCGTACCATGGCATAACATGATTTTGTACTTTGGGCTATAATACATGAAATATATTTATGCAGCCAGTTAAGTTAAAAAGCTTAACGTATATTTGATTGATAAAATAAAGTTTTGATGATATGATATAAATTGCAATTGGGACACGCTTGCCATTTTGCAGGAGCTGTATTGCACTATTATATGATAGAGGAATGACTTGATATTTACCTCGGGCCGTAAGATTTTATAGTACAGTTACATGACTTTGCAGTACAAAATTATTGCAGAACAAATTTCTTACATGATTATTCCCTGCATTACAGATTACATGATTTTATACTTTGGGCTATAATACTTGAAATGCATATATGCAAGTAGTTAAGCTAAAAAGCTTAATGTACACAAGACTGGTAAGACAGATCAAATCCTATGATTTGAAGGTGATATTGGTTAAATGAACTATACATGTAAGATAGTTCTATACATGATAAAATGATATCATCTGCAATTGGAAATCGTTTGCCATTTTGCAGGGCTGTGATATTTATAATTATTGTTTTACATTGATATGATTATGCCTCACTAAGTTATTCTTAACGTGTGTTTCTTATCACACGTAGGTACTTCAGACTAGATAGCAGAGGAGGAACTACACATCGTTGGATCAAGTTAGCCTATATTATCAGTAAGTATCACCACATCCTAGTCTAGTGGGGCATGTATAGATATTAAATAAGTAGCTATTTTGTATGTCTAAATTTTTGTACTCTATTTATAAGTTAATGTGGACGTATGATCTAGAAACATGACTTAGTTTGAGGAATTAAGAATATTAAAAATGATGCTTCAAACGATTTTAAACTTAGTTGGTTGTTTATCGCGTAGCGATTTTAAAATCAAGAAAGAGTCTAGGCAGCACTAATAGTTTTCACCCTGAATTATATTTTAATTTTAATAACTTTTTAAAGTATTTTATAAACCAATTCAGGGTCAAAACTAGGTGACTCTAGACAGATTTGTAATTTAGTGAAAATCGAAAAAGGGTTGTTTAATCAAATTAGTTTTGCAAAAAAAAAATTACCAGTCTGAAAATCAGTGTAAATCAGTTAGTAACATCTTTAATGTGTATTCGAATATCGAATATACGTTGAGGGTGTTACAGTACCGATGCAATTTTTCACCTCAAATTTTAGTGAGCAAAAATCGTACCAATACGGCTATCCCCTATCGATACGCCCCTGATTTTACACTATGACCGTTTTGATACGCCCTTACGTGTATCGATATGCTATTGCACAACGGCTATTTCTTCTTTTGACAGGTACTGATATGGCTCTTCGCGTACCGATACGGTTGGTCACCAGACATCATTTATTGAGGGAAAAATGGTCTCCAACGGCTATATTGATGACTTCAACCACCCAAACGGTTAGAATTCAATGAGAGAGTATAAATACAAGTTTCCAAAGCTGCTACAACAACTATCGATCAACTCACAAGCATTTAAGCAAAAATCCAACCACTTTGAGCTTTTAGAGTCAAACCCTTGTAAACCTAACTTGTGTATTTTCTTTGTAATCTTTAGATTCAAGTTTGGGATTGTAAGTACTTGTAATTGGGCAAACAAATTCACCTTTGAGAGGATATTTTTTTGTTTGCAAATCATTCCTTGTAAAAGAGTGAACCTTGATCTAGCTTTGGGTAGAAAGCTTTGATCCATTGTAACGGTTACCTCCTTAGCCTAGAAAAGGGGAAGAATTCAGTAGTGAATTGTTTGAAATCCTTAGTGGGGAGCTATGATAGTGGATGTATAGCTTGTTAGAAGCTTGAACCACTATAAATTCTCGTGTCTTCAATTTTTTCATATTCCCTTTGCTTCCCTTCAATTTTTAATTGCCAATTCACCCCCTCTTAGCCATTTGTCATCGATTGATCATCCTAACATTAAGGGAGAGCCATTTTATAATTCTTTTTTTGTTAAAATCTTTTTGGTCTTTTCTCAAATGTTATCTTACACCAACAATTGATATTTCCTATCAATTGGTACTGATTTTTCCAATAATTGGTGTTCTTAAACTTAAACATGATTTCAAACTTGGTTTTGAAACTAGTTTTGATATAACAAAAAGGGGGAGAGATAGGTTTGAAAAATTCAATTTCAAAAAAAGAAAAAAAGGGATAGCTTTAATATTTTCTAAAATATTTCTCTTTTATAAAATTATTTTTCTAAGGAGGAGTTTTCACAAAAATAAATTTTCAAATGATTTCGTTATATAAAAAGGGAGAGATTGATAAACCTATTTTATTTTGATATAACTTAAAGAAAAATGCTTTTGGACTTAAACAAATTTGCAAAAATATTTCAAAAGTCCATAAACTTGAAAAATATGTTTGAAATATTTTCAAAGGGTTTTTGACATGTTTTAAGTGTTTTTAAACAACCAAAGTGTTAAAAATTGGTCTTGAGTATCGATACGGTTTGGCCCGTACCGATATGGTTTTGAGTGTATCGATACAATTTTTGATCCCTAAGTTTTCCAAATTTCAGTAGCCATTTTCTGTACCGATACAAGCCTAGCTGTATCGATACGAAAGGGTTCGTACCGATACGATTGTGAGCGTACCGATACCCCATGTGTATTAAATGCTCTAACGGCTCTTGCTGCATAAGGTATGTACTGATACCAGTGCCCGATTACCGATACACCCTGCTTCAGAACTGTATTTATGGCTGAAAATAAAGTTCCCAACGGCTCTTAACAGCCCCCAATGGCTAGTGACGACCTTGAAGTTATTAGAGGGTTTAAAAGACACTTCCAAGCATCCATGGAAGAGCAAAAAAACATCAAGCCAACATTCAATGATTAAGAAAAGTATTTTTTGTGCTTTATTTGCCAATTTCTTTGTAGAACACACTTGTGAGCTTAATTGTTGTATATGCTCAAGTGTTAGGTTTTGAGTGAGTGCTTAGAATTGCAAACAAATAAGCCTTGAGAGGTTTTCCTAGTTTGCTTTTTGTGTTTCTCTTGTAAGCGTGGGTTTTCTCAAAACTTTGTGTATAAGCTTTGAGGTTGTAAAGGTTTCCTCTTGAGCCTAGAAAAAGGGAAGAGATTCATAGTGAATTTGGGAAAATCCTTAGTAGGAAGCTAAGGTAGTGGGTGTAGAGCTTGGTTAAAAGCTCAAACCACTATAAATTTTTGTGTCTATTTTTAAATTCCTTTTGCTTCCACTACATTTAATTTAATAATTATTAAATTTATATTAAAACGATAATTTCACAAATAAGAAATTCATATATACATTCTTCATATATGCTTAGTAATAATATTAAAAAATAATTTCTATAATCCAATTAACATTAATAGATACAAAATATTACTAACTAATAAATTATTCAAATAAGTATTGGATATAATATGTCATTATATGTTATTTTTTTGTTCAAATAATTATCCACTATCAGACGGCTATCCGCTAATTGTTAAACAATAACTCTATTTAATGACTGTTTTACAAATCCCTTGTTGGAGAATGTACTCGAATTCCACGAAAAAAACTTGTCTTTTAATCAACTAATTAATTTTTTGGCTAAGTTGTGCATTTTTAGGATTGATATTTGTGTATTTTAGGCTAATTTCTTAGAAGAATAGAAGATACATATGAAAAGGAATGAGAGAAAAAAAACATTTGAGGGATATTTTTTATTATAATCGGGACAAAACTGAAAAAATATAGAAACATCGAGTGTCATTTTTATAATTATGGATTAAATGTTTAAAAGTTAAAGATTAAATATGTTATTATATTAATTATTTAAGGGTCCACTTAAAAGTAATTATTTTATTTCAGTGACTGAAACAAAATTGAACTAATAGTTGAGTGATTGTGAGTGTAATTTACTCAACATAAAATCAAGAGGGAATTTGGATTTTATGGAAATAATACTGGTAAGCAATCCTATCGTACCAAGACCGACCAATCAGATGTCTGGGCATTCGGGAGCCGTAGATGAGAACTTAAACGACGGTGCAAACCCGCACAGATATACGTGACACGGATCTGACCTATTAACCGTTGGATAACACCCCAATCTCCAACCAATAAAATCAGAAGCCACGGATCTCTAATATATGCCGTCGATAAACTTTCAATCCAGTGGTACACATTCTCCTCCCTTTTTGCAAACCCCGAAAAGCACACCCCACGGATCTGTCTATTAAAACCCTTCCCCACCGCACCAATCGAATCAAACGGAATTCAAATTCCATTCTTCAAATCACTTCATTCAAAGAAAACAAAGGTTCGAAGTCTTGAAAATGTCTGGCCGTGGGAAAGGAGGCAAGGGGTTGGGAAAGGGAGGAGCCAAGAGGCACAGGAAGGTGCTCCGCGACAACATCCAGGGCATCACCAAGCCGGCGATCCGAAGGTTGGCCCGTAGAGGCGGTGTGAAGAGAATCAGTGGCTTGATCTACGAGGAAACCCGAGGCGTCCTCAAGATCTTTCTGGAGAATGTGATTCGCGACGCCGTTACCTACACGGAGCACGCTAGGCGCAAGACGGTTACCGCCATGGATGTGGTCTACGCTCTCAAGAGGCAGGGCAGGACGCTTTACGGTTTCGGTGGTTGAGCTGAATATTAGCAGGTCGTTAGTTTAAGCAGATTGTAAATCTTTTGCAATAGCTTGCTGTCGTCTTTTGTTAATCTATTCTGGATTTTGATATATTAAGCTTGCAATGTTAGATTTCGATTAGCAACCAAATGTCTGCAATTTCATGCCAAAACCTAATTGAATTTTTGTTTTTCTGTTTATTTGGCTTTAGATTCAAAGCAATTTGGGATTAGAATCATAAAGAATGTAAGGATGCTCTTTTCAAATGGGCAATTTGCCCTTTCTGTCAACAGCTTTACAAATTGCAACGCTATTTTCAAAAACAAAATTTAGTCCAAATAATTTACAAAGAGTAGTGGCAAGATCTTTTCTCATTGTGCCCGTCCCGGTGTGCATTGTCCCAATTTATGGCCGATTGTGAAATCAGTGTTGTTTTTCACACAAAAAGGAACCAAAACATCTATGGTGGACTCACCCATTGTATGGGGTATCAGATTTTCCATTTCCACCGGCAGGTTCTTTGTCATTTGCACAATCATGGTATTGATCATCGGCATCGTCCTGGTCAGCCGAATCGTCATTGCTGTTAGCAGCATCTTCCATTGTATTGTGTATTGTGTCGGGGTTATCCCAATAATTAGAGTCATGAGAAGTAGATTTCCATTGTTTGTCTTGTTTAAAGGCCTTATAATGACCATTCTTCTGGTTCTCATGTCGTGGCCAGTTATTGCTTTTCTGGGTCATTGCAGAGAACCCCCCACCAACCATTTGTGTTGCTATTGTCACTACCCCTTTCATTACCCCCCATGTTTTTTGGCCAAACTCACTTGTCTTTGTGGCGACAACATTCACTGTTTTGTGAACCTTGGAGTCATTGCCACCCTCCTTCACCTGCTTGTGGACCTTGGATTCATTGCCACCCTCCACCTGCATAGAGGATGAACAGTTTCCAAAACTAAATGAATTTCAGGGTCAAATGTAGTAGGAACCCCAAAAATTCCAAATTCGGCAGGTTTTGACCCAACCCAATCCGGTAGGATCATTTTCTTTAATTTTCGGTTTTTTGGTCGGGTTAGATTTTTAAGAAGTTTGAGTCGGTCAAAGTCGGATTTATGATGAAAATTTCCCTACTCGATTTATTTATAAATATATATTTATATTTATAATATTTGTAATATTTTTTTTTTGGGCGGGTTGGATTTAACTGAATTTTTTATTAAAATTTTGGGGATGGATTGATGTCAAGTTATATTTTTATTATATCGAGTGAGGATAAAAAATATATTAAATAGTGGTCGAGTCGGGCTAAAACTTTAAATTGTGTTGGATTCGAGCGGCCAAAAATCCACCCGACGAGCTGGTATTTAACACTAAAATTTTTCATATAAATCTGTGGGTGTTCGGTCAGTCTACCATGTAATACAAGAAATTGTAAAAAAAAAAATATTCCTACTCTCTCTAAATTTGTCTATTTTCACTTTTAAAATTGTCTTTTTAAAAATTTTAAAATTTAAAGTTTATATTTCATTTTTACATTTTTTTTAGTTTCCACCAAATAAAAGACATTATTTTCCATCACATCTTTTACATCAACAAAAATATTCAGACACCTAATATGGAAAGTAATAATAAGGAAAACCCGAAAATACCTTGGAGGAGTCCTTTGATCTTGCAGCAGAGTGAGCTACCAAAGATATCTTCCCAAACCCCTGCACCAAACACACAAATTCAACCAATAAACATCAACCCTATTGAAAAAACGAAAATATTAATTTCGATACATGAATATTTAATTAAAATGTTTAATTTGATACTTCATTTTTTTCATTTCAAGATCCAATTTATTTACTAATTTTTTTGGTCTAATTGTACACTTGAAGTTTATTTTTTGTTAAAATTAATACTTAAATTTAACTTTTGATGTAAGGTGATACATATAATTTTTAACTAATTTGAACTAAGAAGTTAATTTTAGATACCAATTAAAAAAACAAGTTTAAATGCTTAATTGGAAAAAATAGATACCAAATTAAACTTTGTAACCAAATTAAGATATCAAAAATATATATTAACACCCCAAAAAAACCCAAATAAGTAAAGAAACAAAAAAAGAAAATATATTAATTTTTTTATTTAGGTACCTAAAATATTTTTTTGTCAAAATAAGTACCTAAAATATTCTTTGCTCAAAATAAGTACCTAAAGTGTCATGTGATATTAAAAAATACACTAGGTAACTAATTTGACAAAAAATATATTTTAAGTACATACTTTAACGAAAAAAAAATTTAAGTACTTATTTTGATAAAAAGTATACTTTATGTACCTATTTGACCAAAAACTATAATTTAAATACTTATTTTGATAAAAAAATACTTTAAATGCCTAAATAAAAAATTAGTATTAAGTACTTATTTATTTATGATATAATCCAAAAGAAAAAAATAAAGGAAAAGAATATAATGTGCTAACCTGAGACATAAGAGAGATGACATCCCCATGAGACTTATTTTTCTTATGGCCATGGGTATGCTTAGTAGTCGATCCAAACTCATCAAAGTTCCCTCCATGCGAAGGTGGTGGCGTTTGGGACCCCGATGCTATCTCCTCATTCGTTTCCCCGTAAATATCCTCCGACGACTTCGACCTCATCGGAACAACTCTTCTACAACAATGGTTGTTCTCCATTCTAAAATCACTCAACGTTTGGTTCCTCCTCAATTCGTTTGAAGCTCTAAACGAATCGTTATTGTCCCAAACGGCCCACCCTCCGTTATCATTCCCATTACTACCGCTCAACGGCGGCTTTCCATGACTACCACCTTCGTTGACACTCTCTCTCACAGCGGCCGGGTCCGGCCAGGGGCGGCCTTCAGCTAGTGCTAGGATACGATCGCGATAAACACTGGCGGCATTTGAATTATACTTGGTGACGACGTCGGTTTCTTTAGGAATCCCGTGCTCAGCTAAAAAAGCATTGAACCGCTCATTACCGCCGACTTCCATTTTCTTGATCTGGATCTCGGACCATGTATCCATGCTAACGGAACGGACGAATGAGATGTGTACACCTAAGCCACGGTGCTTGCCGGAGCATTCTAAGCACATGAAAATACCGTAGGAAACCGAAGCCCAGGCGGGGTTCCTTCCGTCACAATCGACGCAAGTTCTGTTGCCCGGCTGTGATTGGAGGGCATCCAATCGTTTCATATCCGCCATGGCTCTTTGGGCCGTATCCGAAATCCAATTAGGAGGGAAAAAAATCAAAGAAATGAAAGCACAAAGGAGAATAGAAGAGGATTAATGGAAGTTTGAAATTTGTTTGAGCGTGAAAACCATATTTAGGGGGAACGAGGGTGGACGGTGGAAGGCTGAAATTCTGTGTAGAAATACGCAATTTTGGGGGAAATTATGCGTTTTCTTATTTATTTTTAACATGTCTTGCGTCGTTCGTGCGACTGCTGTCTGTGCATGATGGTATTTAAAAATGTATAAAAATAAGGGTTAATGAATGAAATGATACCAAACTATATCTTATTTTTCACTTTGTCCCGTTAAGTTTTTTTGGGGTCTAAATTGCTTGTAAAAGTATATTCTTTTGGTCAATTCTTTTTTCTTCTTCTTCACAACTGTGTTTAAAATATCTTAATATAAATTCTAAAATTCAAGTCGTAAAAGATTCAAAAAAATATAAGAAAATAAAAAAAATGATTTTTTTAGAAAATTATACAAATTTAAAAAAGGCTTAAAAGTATTATAAGCCTTTAAATTTTTGAAAAAAAATCAATTAAGCCCAACATTTTTTCTGCACCCAATTAAGTCTTTATACTCAAAAATTTTATTAATTCGACCCTTTGACCAAATTTGACTGTTAAATCTTACAACATTTTTTATATTGGCACAACGTGTCGTGTTATAGTGTTGCCACTTGGCATTTCTAGAAGTTTTATTTTATTTAAAAATTTCTGTAAAAGTTCTAAAAATTCTAAAAAACTTTTAAAAATTATAAAAAATAATTTTCTAAAAAAAATTTGTAAATGTCACACGATAGAACTATAGTATGTCACTTGACAGTAATATCTAAAAAACCATTTAAAATTAATGGCCAAAATTGATAAAAGCACTTATTTAATTCAATTTATTGGTTTGGACTTAATTGATTGAAAAAAATCAAATGTTTAATTTTTTTTTTCAAAAATTCAAAGTCTCATGCCATTAAGGCATTAGAAAATATATGAATACAAGTTTGATCTTAAGCTCTAGCAACTTCAACTACCACATCAGCTCAAGTTATTGGGCGACTTAAAATTAAGATTTCGAATGTTTGATTTAAAAACCATATGCCTCAACAAGTTTTCTCTTTCCAACTAGTATTGATTATTTCCTATACCAACTTGAACTTAAATATGGATGATTAAACTTGAGTCAACCATGAGAATGTATTTAAAGGGATTGTGGAAACTACAAATTGATATTGAAAACCAGACTTGTAATATATATATATATATATATATAGTTCTCTCACACTTGAAGAAACATTGATTATACCACAGCAGCCGCAGGCTGAAATATTACAACTCGAGGACTTGGAGCTAAGAGAATGCTTTCTCTACCTTTAGAGTTAGGAATAGAAATGAAACCATGGAAACCAAAATTGCAACAAGCAAGATGGTTACCATTGTCTGCAATGTGACGGCCGGACTCAAGAAGAACACAACTGCAATGGCGGAACTCTGCCACACCTTGAACTGCGCAAATGCTCCTTCCTGTTTACAGAATAAATATTCGTCTGTGATTACAGATTTCGAGTCTGTAACTGTAAACTGTATTTGTTTTCTCTAACAGGGTAGTTTGCACTAGAGAAACGTTAGACCGAACACATATACTTGTGTAAACATCAATGAATTCATACCGTGTCGTGCTTAAAAAGTAGAGCAAGCAAAGCACTGAGCTGCGTATTCAAAACCCCATCACCGATGCCCAGTAAAGCTGCCATGAGAAGAGGGTATACTATGCCAAGCACTCCACTAGTTGCGCTACATTGTAACATTATAGAAAGTGCAAGTAGGATAGTGAACGAAAACAACTAGAAGTTAAATACGGATAATCTACAAAACTGCATTGCTCTAACCTGTATTTTAGCCAAAGCCAGAGGAATATCAATGCCTGAAAAAAAACTCCACCGCAGGCAATGATAGTTATTGACTTGATTCCAGATGTGAGTCGACCAGCCGCCAGCGAACACTATGAGGAGGTTTTACCAATAAAATGAGACCAGATAATAAATCAATTGAGTGAGCTACCAGCGCTTAATGAGCATTTATATCAAGATTTCACCAACTTTGTAAAACTAATGTGAGCACTGCCATACTACGATAACAGAACTTACATGATTAAGTAAAGGAAATGCTCTCTTAAGCAGGCATATGGATAATAATCTATGAAAAAGAAAAACATTGCTACTTTCCTATTACTAAGTGTCTTGATAAAAAAATCCGAAGGGTTATGGGAAATTCTAAATCTTTCACTCAGGTTAGGTGAAATAGTTACTACGAATCTAGACCATAAAAAACATTGGCCAAAAAGAAAAATCTAGACCATAAAGAATTAGTTTCGATGCAGTTCCTTTCAATTAAAACTAATTGTTAACAACTTGTAATCATTTCTGCATTTTAAATACTTACTATGGCATCAAAAGCACCATAAACTGCCATTGCACCACCCACACCAGCCTCTCCAAGAATTGGGTTTACAATGTCCTCAGTGTAATTAGCCCTAAAATGGAAAAATATATCTAATTAAGAATAAAGGTGAAAAGTTTTCTTAAATAAGGCAAGGCATGAAACAAGTTGTTGCAGTAATGGCCTCGGTAAGCAATACCATACAAAAGCTTGCTGTAATCCTGAATAAGCAATAAGAGGAATGACCAACAGCATCCGAAAGTCGAGCAAAGGAAGGATAACTGACTTCAACCTTGAAGCCACAGCAGAATAAAAACTGAAAGCGGAATCTTCTGATACCTTCTCTTCTTTTTCATCAGTTTTACGTATGAAAAACATAAGAATTGTACCTAATGTCATGCTACAAAGAAACACAATGAACAGCAAAGTCGTGTTGCTCGTACTTCCTTCCTGCAGTGCAAGAATAACTTGTCAGTAGCCATTAAACATTTTGAAAATTGGTAAAATAAAAAACCCACTAAGCCCAAACCAAACAATCCATGCCATAAAACATACATAGAACAGATCAGTTCTTGAAAGAGAAAAATAAGTCCTAAAACCAAACATATATGGAAGCATGCAGAAAGCTGGAATGATTTTTTCACGCTATACTCAGGACAACACAAACGTTCCAGAGCTTAAATAGAATAAAAGAGGAAAAACAATTTTTCAAGGAGGCAACACATACCGTACCCTTTGGCAGCACTGCAAGTGTGATCAGATTTCCAACTAACTGCAAAATTTACAAAACCAAATTTTAGTATAAGATTAATGTTTAGCATTTAAACCTCCTCATAGAAAGTTAAAGATATCCCAAGGAAAAAAAAGTTTTTCAGATTAAAGAATTTCGAGAATGACTAGACTGTCAAAGCAAAAATCAATAGTCACCTGGTGAAGAGCAAAGACTGCCCAAAACTCTCCATTGAAGTTACCAATCACGGTTCCTTCACATAATTTGGTATCTCTAGCATGACTGCGAGCAATCGAAGTAAGATATGTTCCCTGAAAAAACCAAATTGGTTATGGAATGGAGATCAGATCAATCAATAACCATCGCTAAACAAGAAATATGAATGAACTTAATAAGCCTAAATTGCACATATACCTCCCCGACCCATATTATTGAAGCCGCAAAACCCATATACAGAGAAACAGGAACCATAGTATACCTACAACAACAACAAAAGATGTTCAGATTGAAAGTTCTATTACAACATGAATAATACATAGTATGGAAACAGCTAGTACAATTCAAAAGTTCCATACAAAAACTAATTTTCTTTCGGTTTCGATTAAATTTGAAATTCACCGAGAGAGAATGAACAGTAATTACTAAGTACCATGTAGGCTTCAAATTTGCAGCTATGTACAACCAATAACCAGTAGTTCCCAGAACCACAGCATTCTTCGACCCCAATAATCGAACCACCAACGAAGCAAACAACGAGAAAAACGCAAAAGACACATAAAGTATGCCTAGCGACACCGTTCCCAAGTTTCCTTCCTGCAAAAGAACCCCACCCAAAAAAAGTTCAAACTTTTTAAATTTCAACAATTCGGGAAAATTGTATAATCCCTTAAATTCCCGGAATTTCAAATTGCAGTTAACTTTCTGAGCAACCAAACAGCTCGTTTTGAATTCAATTGAATGAATAAACATGAAAAGGGAAAATAAACTCACAGAATTAACAGTAGTTTCCAAATTCTGGGCAGCTCCATAAGCAAGGAAGACCAGCAAGAAGGCACAGCTCAAAATATGAACGTCCCTCGTCCGGTTCTTGGGAGTTTCACTTTTTGAAACATCAACAACCAGTGGCGTCTCTTCGTCTCGAGTATCCATCGATTCGATTGCCATTTGAGTAGTAATTCTAGCTCCACCCGATTTTTAAAACCTCTGGGAATTCGAGAGAGAGAGAAATCCAAGAGAGTGAAGTCAAAACGAGAAGAGTGCCGGCTTGAAGCTTGAGGAGGAAAGGACATAAGGGAAAAGCTAGAAATTTTGGATTGTTAATTAAAGAATTGGGGTTAAGGGTCTCCCCGGTTGGCGATAAATTGTTGGAAATGAAACAAAAATGGGTTGGAATCTGAATATTCTAATCGATTGTTTTGGTTTCGTATCATTTCGAATCAAAAAGTTCGAATTAATTGATGATGATGAAACCTGACAGAGGTTTTGTTTTTTGCGGTGGATGTTTGGGTAAATCAAGATTTTATAAAAGTTTGAAAAAATAATTTTCGGTAAATTAATATTTAAAAAAGCTAATTTGGGAGTAAATTAAAATTTTGACACTCAAAAATTGTATACTTTTATTTGTTTCTCGACAAACTAAAGTTTTAATACTTAAAAATTATATATTTTTGGTTGCTTGTAACTTCTTAAATTAACTTTTCTACCCAAATACAACTAAGGGCCGGAGACTGAGACAGTCGGACGGCTATAGAAGCATAATTCTGGTTAATTTAGGTGGAAAAGCTAAAATAAAAAGGATAAACTACATAAATGGTCCCTCGACAATGACCTAATTCTTTGTTGAGTCCCCTAACTATGAAAAATTAAAAACAGTTCCCGGATAAATTGCGACTAACAAATTGGTCCAATTCCATTAAAGAAATAAGCGATGATGATGGGATAGTTAATAAAATATATAGAATAATATATTTAACCCTCAACCTTTACATTTTATTTTAATTTGGTCATGAATTTAAAATTTTAAGGCTTAACATTTAAGTATTACAATATTTTAGTCCCTTAAATCTTAAACCTCATCTTCTTCCTGTAATATCCCAAATTTTGGCTAGTGGCCAAAATGTAAATTTTGAAAATTTTGGGGTTAAAATATAAACTTTGAAAAAGTTTGGGGACTAAAGTGTAAATTTCCCCAATAAGTAATTTTATTCAATATAAGAGTGAATCGGATCGAAATAAGTACCTTGATATTGGTTTTAAGAATTAAGATGCAGTAGAAGATACCAAATTTGGATCGAATGAAATTGTTAAGCGTGCTCAAGCCAGAGAACTACAAGGATGGGTGACATTCGGGAAGGTCTCATAAAAGTGTTTCTGATCGATATTTTGGGCTCAGTAAGAGTAAAGAATATTCGAATGGATTTACGATAAAGGATTTCAAGGAGAAATTATATTCTATGAAGATTTTTGATAATTATCGGAATAATAGACTGAGTTAGGAAAATTCAGTCTAAGTCCTTGGAAAAGGAAGTTTTTATGGGATAATAGAGTTTATTTCCCGAATATGGAAATATAGAATTTTCGGAATAAATCCAATAGCTCATAAAAGGTAAAATCGCAGTAGAAATATTTTATGAATATCGGGAAATTGGATCGAACAAGAATTTGGAGGCTGATCTGAAAGCCATAGAAAAGTCATAAAATACTATTTTATGAATATTTTATTATAGTTGGTTGGATTCCAACTAGACTTAGTTGAAGTTTTATAAGAATGGCAAAATAGTAAATAAAAACTAATTGGAGGGCAAATTGGTCATTTGGCCCCAATGGCATTTTTGAAATATTTAAAAATTTATAAGGGTACTTTTGAAAAGATAAAATGGAAGATTAAATCTTGGCCCTTGATTGATGATAAAATCAATCTCAACCATTAAATAAAAAGGGCAAAATTATAATTTCACTATTAAATGGATTTAATATCCATTTAATAGTTATATGTGTAAAATAATGGTGAAAAGATGAAATCTTTTCCAGCCAAAAATGTGAGAGCTAGGGAAAGAAAGAGAAAATTTTTCCAAGCTCGATTCAAGCCCTGAAACTCGATTTTCAGGTAATCTCTTCAACTGCAAAGTTGTTCTACTCTTCAAGCTCTATCTTTTGATGTCAATAATTCATGGAATCCATGCTTGATTGATGAAAATTTACATGAGAAATAAATTAGGGTTTATGGATCAAATTGGGGCTTTTGAGATTTTATGATTCCATGATTGAATTCAAGTTGAAATCAAGCTAGTATGATGTTAAAATCATGATATTGAGCTGGGATTTAAGTTCTACATGTTTTGATTATTATGAAGATGATTAGGGTTTATGGATTCAAGTTTAATTTAGGGTTTGTAATGTTGAATTAATGATCTAGTAAGATTGAATTGTTATTTGGAAGCAAAACCCTAAGCTAAAGGTATAGGGACCATTTCAGCAAGTTTAAAAGTTAGAGGACCAAATTTGATTTTTATGATTTTGGTGTGTATTTATGTTATTAATGATGTTAGAGACATGAAATTGAAGTTAGAATGTTAAATTGATGTTGAACCGAATTAGTGACCATTTTGACAAATTGTCAAAGTTAAGTGACCAAATCGAAAATGAAGTTTTGTATAGGGGCTAAATCCGAGTTTTAGTTGTAATGATGGAGTTAAGGTAGTAATGTTGAATTGAGGACTAATTTGCAAAGTTAAGAAGCTTGAATCCTTATATTTGCATTTTAGTGACTATTTTGTCAAAGAATGAAAAATAAGGGAGAATTATTTTGAATAATTATTTGGTGAAGAAGGTGATGAATTTGTGGTTTAAAGCAAGCAATTGGACTAAATTGAAAAGTATAGAAGTAAGGAGTAGTTAGTAGACAAATTTTAAGTTTATTTATGGAAGCTGTGTAGAAAACTGGATTATGACAGTAAGTTTAAAAATTCACCATAAATTCTACAAAAATGGCTAGATGGTGAATTTTATACGATGTAAAGATTTGTTCGTCTAGTTTCATTTCCAACAAACGGAAACTGATTTCGTGTCCCGAGTCAAAAGATATGAATTTTTAAGTGATGAAAGGTCAGAAAACAGAGTACCAGCCTGTTCCGAATCCCAGCACTGTAATTGACTTTGAAAATTCGCCATAAATCATACAAGTTGAATTCAGACTATTAATTTATATGGGTGAAAAGCTTATCAAATCTAGTTTCTTTCGGAACAAACGGAATCAAATTCTGAGTTGTAGATTATTTTATAGAAATATTTCTTTGAAGGTAGTGCAATATGCCAGAAAATGAGAATTGATATATTTTGTATCTAAGGTTAA
Organism: Hibiscus mutabilis; assembly: GCA_019671005.1. NCBI lineage: Eukaryota > Viridiplantae > Streptophyta > Magnoliopsida > Malvales > Malvaceae > Hibiscus > Hibiscus mutabilis. The sequence goes on along the minus strand of CM033738.1, from coordinate 13,348,746 downwards.
TTAGTAAGCTTGAAAGGGGTTAATGAAAGTTCAAATTGGTCACTAAGGGCCATAACGAGTTTTCGAACAATAAAAGGAAGGAAATTTTGGAAAATTATGTATATTCGAATGATTAAGTTTGATAGCATATTTAAAATATTGTTAGATTTGAATCTAACAATTGTTATTTATAAAGTTTGATCCGAATCAAAAGAGGGTTCGTGGTATTATGAAGGAAATGATCGAGTAGAGCTTAGTGAGACAAGCTAATAAATGGCCCAGGTGAGTGCAATTACATACATGTTATACTACATTGATATTTTATACATGATTGAGATGGCTTGCGATGAGCCTACTCTAATTTTTATTGTTATAATATTTATGTCATTGAGCATATGACTGGCATATACGAATATGTCAAGAAGTGGAATATAAAATGCATTGATCACATGATTATTTATATTGGTAAGTTGAAATGTTGATATATATATATATTGATATATGTTGCCATTGATGAAATAATCTGTTTACCATTTACAGAAGGATATATGGAAAGATAATGAAATTGATTTATTGCCCAAGATTTACTATAGAGAGTTACAGTATGGTGGCATGCCATTAGAGGTCTAGCAGTCAAGGACTGCGTGTAGCTACACACCGATCTTCGGATCTATATGTTTACCGGCACTTTATGTGTCTATATGTTTTCGACACTTTACGTGTCTACAAGTTATTGTCACTTCGGTGACTAGTACTCAAGGAGTACCGACCTTGCATACTTAAGTTTCTCTCTATACATAAAATTATATTATAGAGAGTTACAGTATAGTGGCATGCCATTAGAGGTCTAGCAGTCAAGGACTGCGTGTAGGTACACACCGCTCTTCGGATCTATATGTTACTGACATTTATGTGTCTATATGTTACCGACACTTTATGTGTCTGTATGTTTATCGTCACTTCGGTGAATAGTACTCTGGGAGTACCAATCTTGTATACTAAAGTTTCTCTCTATTTAAAATTCTTGGGCTAAATGAGTAAAATGAATTAAAGGAACATGATGATAAGCTTGAAAGCTTACATATGGAAATGGCAACGGTATCAGTAAGATCTAATCTTATCACTTTGATATATGCTATTACATATGAAATTATTTATGTCTATACACATAAAAAATGGTAAGGTGATTATATGCATTATTAATCATTTAAATTGATATTTATGTCAATATTGCACTCTATTAAGAATTATTGTCTCACTAAGTTTCATACTTAGCGTGTGATTGTTTCACATGTAGGTTAAGTTTGGAGCACTTGAAGAGGAGTCGAGCTTGCTGATCAAGCTTCAATCTGCACAACATCAGTAAGATAATCTAGCTTATGATAATTTCTAGTGGGCGTGTAATTATTTATTTGTTGGTAGTATATGATGCATTAAATTAGATTAAACGATAGATAATTGATCAGTTCTAAAGATGAATCATATATAGATAAAACAAGATAAGGTATTAGTAATAAGAAAGCATAAACTAAAGTAGAAAGGAAGCTTACTTTGATAATATGAATAATCCATAAGCTTAAGGTAGTAAAACGTGTTTAATCAGTTTAAATTTTATTTATCGGTAATCGCATAAAGATTTTAAAATCAAGAAAGGGCCTAGGCAGTGAACCTATTTTTCACCCCGAATTGCATTATCATTTTAATAACTGACTAATATGTTTTACAAACTAATCCAGGGTCAAAATTAGCCAACTACACACAAGTTATGATTTCAAGAAAATCGAGAAAAGAGTTAAATTAATAAAGATAAGATTTATATGTATAAAAAAATTATTATAAGTCAGGATTTCTTTAAACGACTCCGTAACATCTTTAATGTATATTCGGTCTACGGGTATACGTTAAGGGTGTTACACTTCCTTTATGAAAAAACAAACCTTTATTGTTGTTAACACTAGTCATCTGCAACCCCATTTGTATGAGCAGTGAAAACAGTTGGAGAATCAAAACCTCCATTGCAGTTAACGGTAGCTAATCTCTTTAAAAGGCTCAAACAATAACTAATCTCATACTGTTTTTAGCTAAAATTTTTCTTTTTCTTTTATTTCACTCCCTTTTGCAAAGTTTAGTAAATTCATGACGATTTTGCAGAGCTGAATAAAAGAAAGGTTATTCTACAGATTAGTAAATTCATGACGGTAGCTAATTTAGGACCAAATTAAAATAAAATATAAAGGTTGAGGGTTAAATATGTTATTCTACAGATTTTATTGACTTCCACATCATCACCGTTTATTTTTTAACGGAATTGGACTGATTTGTTAGTTGCAATTAGTCGAGGGACCTATTTATATCTTCTCATAGTCAAGGGACTCAACAAAGAATTGGGTCATAGTTGGGGGACCATTTATGCAGTTTACCCAAGAAATTAGCATAAGAGTACGTATAAGAAATTATTTAGTGAAATGATTATTTTCTACCCATTTACTGAAATTAACATGATTATTTTCTACGTATAAGAGTACGTTTAGGAAACTATTTAGTGAAATTAGTATAATCCTGGTTAATTTAAGTGAAAAAAGTGATTTTCTACCTCCAGAATTATAATAAGGCTTTGGTTGTTAAGCAAACATGGAAGATTTTGAAGGATCCTGATTCTCTCATTGCTAGAGTTTTGAGAGGGCTTTACTTTCCTAATGCTGATTTTCTCTCAACTTCAATACGAAATAATTCTTCATGGGCATGGAAGAGTTTGGTTGATAGAATTGAAACAATTAAAGATGGTTCATTGTGGTCTATTGAAAAAGGGAAGAATGTTGATCTTTGAAATGACATCTGGATTCCATATAAACAAACTTCAAAGTTCTTTCGGAAAGACCTCCATGTAACATTGATGTAAAACTTCGATCCCGGTCCGAATTCGAAGCGTTACATTCGGGTCACCAAAAATCGCACCCATTAATTTTTTTTGTTTAAAAACTATAAGTTTAGCCTTCAATTAAAACATTAAATATTCATAAATCTATGAAGTTAAATAAGATTATAAATAAGTTTACAAAATGGGAGCTCCAAATTTAAAACATTGTATTCCAAAATAATGTTTCAAATAGAGTTTAAATACACAATCACTTGTAAGGTCCTATGAATACATAAGCCCAAAACTAAATACTAAGCATTGTAGTCTGAAGCGATGCGGTGCTGGGCAATCCCTTCTTGATGTGCTCTTTGGCCACGATCCACCTAATAACCTGCGAACGGAGACAACGATTCCGAACGCTGAGCTGACAAAGCTCAATGGTATATTTTTACTATACCATAATTCGTGATTATAAAAATATAAGCATGCAAGATAAATATAGTCTAGAGAGCATATATAAGGCTTCACTATCTATGAGTTAATTATCTAGCCTACACTAGCTAGAGTTCTTAGATAACCTATCTCAAGGCATCATTAAGTCTATAAGAAGTCTTACGTGTTCTATAATGCTTCACCATACTCGAGGTCACATAGCTTATCGAGTTAATACAACCATAAGCTATCATCCATAGCATCCACACAACATACATAAATAAATCCATACATCATCTACATTTTGGCCAACGAAGCCCTACTTTACCCGTTCTCACACAGGCATCGGTTACCCGTGTTCATACAACCGTTAGGTTAAATGGACCATATCCAGATCACCATAGCCACAGATACGTCCTAGACATACTTGGACCACATTAACCACGAGTAGTCCTTACCTGAGGTCACTCAGCCTATCAGGTTACTCGAGCTCACTCAGACTATTGAGTTAATTACCTTATCTGGATCACTATAGTCACTGATAGGTTTTTAACTGCACCCTGATCACTCAGCCTGTGGGAACATCGAGTGTACTTGTTCACTCAGCCCGAAGTACGTATCCCTTTATATAAGTGCCGTAGTATTGACTTTAGGACATCCAGCTTCCTTTACACAAACATAAGATAAAACATGCTTACCGAGCATTCATACACCTCACCAAGAGGTAAGTGGCACCAAGCCAAGCTATCAAGCTAATGCCCCCAAGGCATGACACCAACCTACATGATTATCTCTCGATTTAATCATCATTACATCAATTAATCATCATTATTACATCAATTCATTTGGATTCCCTAAATAGACAAGCGAGCATCTATCTCACTACGCTTGTATGTAGGGGTTAAATCTTGATTTCTCAGTTTTATAATTTATTTTACCATATTAGAAGCCCCTTGGACCATATTCCTCGAATTATCAACCCCTCGAACTCATTTTCAACATTTACTGGTAGATTGCCCAGTGGGTATTGTTAACTCCTCAAAAGTAATGATTTTTACACTTATTTCACTATGCTTTTGCTCGTCCTTGAGTATATATGTTTGCATTTAGTTGTAAAATCATACATTTGCATAAGGAGTTAGGAGCTGTTCTTTTGCCAGTGTGAAGGGTTGCTTTTGCTGGTATTGATGCAGGTCAGAGGCAACAAACATGGCAAAGCAGCGTAAGAGCAGAAAGCAGGAAAAGAAGAAGATAATTGCCGAGTCGCAATTGGCACAGTTGGACTAGAAATTGCTAAGCTCGATTGGCAAAGGATTGAAGTCCGATGTTCGGTCAAAGTAGCCACTGAACCAAGTACACGTCAGCCCTAAAATTCAAAAGGAAGATAAGATGATAGCGTGCTTATCCTGGTGCTTATCCAATTTTTCAAATTTCAAAACAAACCTAGGGTTTCCATGTACGCCTATTTAAAGAGAGTTGATTGATGAGTAAAAGGGGCGAGAATCGGGAAGCTGCACTATGGTGAAAGAGAAAGCTAGAGGCTACGTGGTTCGAACATCTTAGACCGAGAGCTCTAGAGCAATTGAAGGGCTGCATCGACAGACCATCTTCTTTGCCTGTTCTCTTAGTTTAATTTTTATTTGAATGATGATGTTGAGATACGATGATATTTTGTGGATAGAACCCCCAACCATGAACTATGCTTTTACAGTTTGTAACCCCCACTGACCTGGCCTAAACGCCCGACCAAACCAAGAAAACTACATTAGGTTTGCCGAAGCAAACCGAAGAAAATTACGAAAATCGGCTCATTTTTTTCCTTTCTATATTGTATAAATGTACATTATTAATCCTAAGTGTACATATTCGCAGCGGGTGAATTTTCAAAGGAAACATTTCATGGAAAAGCCTTCAATTGCACAACATACATTTTAGGGACCAAATTGCAAATCTTTTAATTTACAAGACCAAAGGGGAATTCAAGATTACCAACCTTTAATTAGCCAGATTACATGCTAGCACGTCAATTTTCAATGCATTCCGACCATACCAACTCATGTAATTGATAGCACAATATTCAGGGACCAAAACGAAAGAAACCAGAACTGCCCCATCATGACATTAACAGAAATAACTGCCTCCGTATCGATACGTTAAGGCCCATATCGATACGGTATTGCAACTTCATTTCGGTACGCTAAGCACCGTACCAGTACGCTAGTGAACACAAAAGTTCCTTTTAATTTCATAAACACCGTACGGATACGATCATATAGTGTTTCGGTACGCGGGCTAGTTCCAAAAGTGAAATTCCAGTAACAATAAATCGTATTGAAACACCTTCATCCGTATCAGAACACCCTGCCCAAAATTGCCTAGCCATACCGATACGGTCCCCCGCGTACCGGTACTCCTAGGCCTGTAATGTCAAATTTAGCTAGTTTTTCACTCGAATCTAGATGCATTTGGGTCCTAGCAACTTGCATACATGCATACAAACAACAATAAATACCTAAGATCACATTTATACCAGGTTAAACATCCAAAATAATCTCAAGCTACCAAAGAATTACTCTAAAGGCATGCTTCCTATTCCACTTTGCCAAACATACTAAAATGCACAAATAGGCCAAACTCAGCTTAAGCATCATATCAATACAACCAACACATCATAATATACTTGCTCAACCATCACAACATGGAAACCAACAAGGAAGCTCTAGATGCATACCTAAACAACCATTCATCCACAACTATAAGCAAGGATTAACATCAAACTTAGCAACATGAAACAATCCTCAAAATCCAGCATAGATACATACTCAAAATTCATAAGGAAAAAGAATTACAACTCCCAAAAACCATGGTGAACACATTGCCTTATTAACCGAAACTTAAACCGAGTTCATACTCAAACTTGTAAATATCCTTGGATCACTTAGCCTTGCCTCTTGCTGCCCAAACTTCAATGTTCTGCATCATTAGGAAAAAGAGAGCATAAGCACACTTACTTAGTGAGGATGCTCTTAAAACAATGATGCATTAAAACCATCTAAAAACCATAAAAACATGCTTACAACCAAAGCATTTTCCATGATTCCAGCCGAATCAAAGCATAATAACCTTTATGCAACATCATGTACATTCCATGCTTAAATCCCAAAGCATTAAATCATAAACCATTCTTAAATCTCAAAGCATTAAATCATAAACCATGTTTAAATCTTAAAGCATTAAAAATAAGTTCAACACATGAATCTTCATATATCTTGGCATTTATAGTGACCCGGATATACTACCCTCTATCCACACATATCAGATACACGGATCTCTCATATCATTCCTAGTTAGACTGCATGATATCCCAAACCTTTCCTAGCTAGACCCAAGATTTGACACCCTCGCCTAGTTAAACCGCAAGCTTAACACCCTTTCCTAGTTACACCGCAAGTTTACCAACCTTGCCTAATTAAACCGTAAGTTTTCCATCTTTGCCTTGCTAAACCGTAAGATTTGACAACCTCGCCTAGTAAAACCGTGAGTCTTACCTCTTTGCCTAGTTAAACCGCAAGATGTTATTACCTCGCCTAGTTAAACCGCAAGTTTTACTTCCTTGCCTAGTTAAACTGCACGATTACCATCAATTTGGGCTGTCTAGTTAGACCGCATGCCCCAAATGATGTCCCAACAGTCCGAGTGGCCTTGTTAAACTGCCATACCTCAAGGACCTATGGCGACGATCGATTTTGTTCCTATTTTATAGTGCACTTTTAATCCTATGGCATGTCAACTATATCCAACTGTTTTCTCACCATGTCACATAGCTAGTATACCATTTACAAACCATTTACTTATTGCTTTACAATGCATTAAACAAAACATCACATATGCAAATCTCATTGTCAATGCAATAACACCATTCCCAACCGGAATGAAAACCAATGCTCAATAGCATTTAACTAATTCTTTTCACTTTATTCATAGATTCATGTATTTTTATGTTTCATTTGTATTTATGTGTTGTTTTCATGCATTGAGGACAATGCACACCTTTGGTTTGTGTGTGTGTTACCTCACATTTATTGTCATGGCATTCATGCATGTTTATATTTCAGTTTCCATTTTGTTTGCATTAGTTTACTATGTAGGAAACATGCATACCAAACCACTATTTTTTTAGTTTTCTTTGCCTCGGTCAATTTTTGTACTAATAATTTTGCCAACACTACTAGTTTAGTAGAATTTGTTATAGACTCATCTGTTCGATGAAGAAATTGGATCTTAGAAACTGTATGCAAGCAGGTTAGTAATGCCAGGTAGCTTGGAAATTGAACTCTAGTTTAAGGAACTTTAGTTTCACTCTACACGTAGTGTGCATCCAGTTTCCAAAACAAACTTAGGTTCTCTTAAAACTGAACTCAGAATAAAAAAAAGAGAAAAGAAAGAAAATGCCAGAGTAGAAAAAAAGAATAAGGCAACAATGTTTTGCCAAAGGCTGAAATATTTTAGAACACTCATATGCCTAAGAGACAATAAGTAACTTGGGTTTTCGTGGTTTGCTCCATCTTAGTTCTTAAGCCAACAAAACTTTAGGGTATGAGTGTAAAAGGCTTGCTTAGTGATGTAATCTGGATTAACGTGGGTATTCGTGGTTTGCTCCCTCTTATGTCTTACGCCAAACAATATATGACGCGACCCTAATTAAATGCCATCATAAGAACACCCTTGGTAGATAAAAAAATAAAAAAATATATAATAATTTTGAGTTTGTGTAGTAAAGATAACTAAGGGAGTTAAGTAAATTTGATGCATATTGACTGCACTTCATGCACACTTCATGACCTTAGGCTAGAACTATATTGTTGCACTTGAATTGTTAATCCATTTGGCATTTATGTACTGGATATCCGAGGACAGACCTAGGATCATATTTTGCTAGCTGGCAGGTGTTGCAAATCATTACAATTTTGCCAAGGTACTCTCTCATTTTCTTATTTTTAATAGATTTTAGTTGCATTACTTGAGGACAAGCAATGAGCTAGGTTTGGGGGAGTGTTAACTCCTCAAAAGTACTGATTTTATGCTCATTTCACTATGCTTTTGCTCGTTCTTGAGATATATATTTGCATTTAGTTGTTAAAATCATGTATTTGCTTAAGAAGTTAAGAGTTGTTCTTTTGCCAGTGTGAAGGGTTGTTTTTGCTGGTATTGATGTAGGTCAGAGGCAAGTAGGCATGGCAAAGCAGCGCAGGAGTAGAAAGCAGGAAAAGAAGAAGAGGATTTTCGAGTCATAGTTGGCACAGTTAGACTAGAAATTTCTAAGCTCGACTGGCAAAGGATTAAAGTTCGATGCTTGGTCAAAGTAGCCATTGAACCAAGAACACGTCAACCCTAAAATTCAAAAGAAAGATAATATGATAGCGTGCCTATCCTGGTGCTTATCTAATTTTTTCATATTTTAAAACAAACCTTGGGTTTCCATGCACACCTATTTAAAGAGAGTTGATCGATGAGCAAAAGAGGAGAGAATTGGGAGGCTGCACCGTGGTGAAAGAGGAAGCTAGAGGCTACGTGGTTCAACCATCTTAGATCGAGAGCTCTAGAGCAATTGAAGGGCTACATCGAAGGACAATCTTCTTTGCCTATTCTCTTAGTTTAATTTTTATTTGAATGATGATGTTGAGATAAGATGATATTTTGTGGATAGAACCCCCAACCATGAACTAAGCTTTTACAGTTGGTTGGGGATGTTTATTATTAACGCTCAGTTTATGTTTGGTTTTTAATAATTTAAATGCCTTGGCATTTTGTCTATCTGCTTGCACTTCATTTTCTTAAATTCTTTGCTATACGACAGTTGGCATTGCATGCTTATTATGCCTTAATATCTTAACAGACTTAAGGGGTAACGATCAGTTTCCAGGTACTAAGGAGAGAAACTTCGATAGAAGATATTCAAGTAGATGAACTTACTTCGGGAGTGAATCTACCCCTTAGGGATAAATATTGATACTTAATCAAGTTAATTAATGAAAAGCTTCACTATAGACATATAGGGGTTTTATTGTGGTTAACTTAGGGTATTGCCATCGACGTAGGCCATACTATTTTTAAATCTGTTTGGCAATAAATCTAAGGCAAGGCATTATTATAAGCTAGAATAGTTAGCGTGAAATCCAAGCATCCCCTGCCAACGCTCATCATTTATTTGAATACTTTTTCGTTTTCCAATCTGTTTCCACTTTTATTAATTTGTTTTAGCTATTTTTTAAATGAAAAACACAAATCATTTTCAAATACTCTTGTTCTCCTCTAACAAGTAAATATTGAGCAATTAAGTTCTTGGCCAACCCTTGTGGATTCGATACTCAACTTACTACTGTATTACTTGCTGACCGTGTATACTTGCACACAAGAAGATGTATCTTTGGCATTATTTGTTGGCACTTTTTTACTAAATATATAATCTTTTGCCAAGCATTAACATAGTTGACAGGTATCGATACCCAACCTTAAGTACTAATACGGGTCTCTGGGTACCGATACCCAGCATGGGCGTACCAATACTTGATCTTCACAGGGGAAGGATCAACTGTTGATCCTGTTCCGGTATACAAACCCTGTGTACCGATACCCCTTCAATACCGATAAGCCCCAAGCGTACCAGTACACTTTTTTGCTACTAGAATTCTTATAAAGTAGGGGGTACCGATACAGCAAGGGCTCGTACCGATACGCCCTTTTAAATTCTCATTTGTTCATTATTCAAAACACAGGGTATAGATACGAGCTCCACATGTACTAGTATCGGAGCCCATAAATGGCTTCCAAGGCTAGAGAAATCACTTCCTAAGCCCTTAAAACATAACCTTTAACCCATTAACTCGATCCTACATCTTATGGGAGTTAATTAGTGTGGTTTACTACCATTTTTACACCTTACTAACATTTAATCCGGGATATACCACAGGAGAAGGATCAATTATTGACCCTGTTCTGGTATACGATACCCCTTCAATACCGATAAGGCCCAAGCGTACCAGTACATTTTTTGCTACTAGAATTCTTATAAAGCAGGGGGTACAGATACGATAAGGGCTCGTACCGATATGCCCTTTAAAATTCTCCTTTGTTCATTATTCAAAACACAGGGTATAGATACGAGCTCCACGTGTACCGATATCGAAGCCCATAAATGGCTTCCAAGGCTAGAGAAATCACTTTCTAAGCCCTCAAAACGCAACCTTTAACCCATTAAATTGATGCTACATCTTATGGGAGTTAATTAGTTTGGTTTACTACCATTTTTACACCTTACTAACATTTAATCCGGGATATACCATTAACAAAGCTTTAAGCTACCTTAACACCAAAGCTAGCAATCTTAAACCATAAAATCAAGCAAAGCAATCACTTTATGATCTTCAAGAAGAGTAGGAGTTAGAGATGTATTAACCTTTTAGCAAAAATCCCGAATTTGCTTCACCCACTTACTTTTCTCAACTTCTTCTCTTTGGCTGAAACTTGAATAAACCCAAAATCACCTCCTTTTTACCTCACAACAAGGAAACGAATCAAAACTTAAACCAAGCACAAATGGGATATCTAGAAATAGATTAACAACCTTGAAACATAGAAGAAGCCCCAAAATATTAATCCTCAAAGAAACCTATAAATGGAGAACTCATATTTTTAAGAAAAGAAGACCACTTCCATGAATCTCTTGGAATAGTGATTAACATACTTGAATCTTGGACTTTGGTTAGAAGAAATCAGTATAAAAGTTGGCTCCTTTAATTCAAAATAGCCATGGATTCTCATGAAGAAAAGATAAAGAAGAGAGATGAAGAGAAGTGTGGGGAAATAGTGACCTCACCAAAAGCTCCCTTGTCTCTTCCCCTTTAATCCCACGTAAAACCAAGCCAAAACAAAGAGAGATCAGTCCATTTTCTTCCGAGGGTAAAATTGCTCCACCAAACATACAAGTTTCTCCCTTATTACAAAATAGCCATTACCCAAAACCATATAGCATAATTCTCATTAAATAAGGCCCAAACTTGGCTCATTGGGTCCAATTGCTCAATCCAACATAAAGGTCCATAACCTGGGTCAACGCCCAAATGTTGACATAGAAATTCGGATCATTACAACTCTCTCCTCGTGAAAAGAAATTTCATCCTCACAATTAAATGAAGGGAGGAGATAACCGTATCATATCCAACAATCTCTCATCTTACACGCGTTTATCCCAATTCGCAGTTTCTTTACCAACTTTCTTATCCAAAGCTTATAACATTAGATTTCTCAATACCTCTCTCATGAACCCCTAACAATTCATTTTCAATGATCAAACCACACTCACCTCGAACCCTAAAACAAAGCAACATATGATGGACTCAAACGTTATTGTCCATGCATCAACTCAAGGAACTCACTTTGAATGGGTTTCATCTTGGTTAATAATCCTTTCTACCATTATTCACAGTTTAACCCTTTGAACTCAAACCTCATCTGTGCCCGGAATATGACACCTCTTTTTAGATATACTACTAGGAACACTTTTTTCCTCTATTATTAACACCATGGCCAACATTTCAAGACCAACCAAAACTCCGACAATCAAACTCTACCGTTAATCTCTCTTGAATTAACAACTCTTCTTCCCCGACTTGGCTGAACAAGACGGGTGTTGTGCGTAATAAGTGCTACGCAATTGTGCAAGTATACACGTTGCAAGTTATAGTATAAAAGATATCGTCTCCACAGGGATTGGTGCCGCTTCGAGAATCTAGTCTCTTGCACTGTAAAAAGTAAAAACACAAATAAAGGATTATAGGAGTTTAACTAATAACTAATCTAGAAATCAATAAAGTAAAAGAAAAGATAAGATCAAATGAGAGAGAGATAGGCGAGGTTATCGTAAGTTGAGGTGTGATAGCCGTTTGGATCGTCTTGGTAAAAGAGTGCACGGGCAACTCAGTTGCCGTGGCAACTTGCGCAACATGGTTGCCTTGGCAACTAATCGATGGTTGCCTGGGCAACTAATTGGGCAACTACTTGGGTATCTGGGCAACAACCTTCAAGGTTCAGCAGAGCGTTCTTCAATGGTTTCTTCTTATCCCTAAGTCGAAACTCTAGCTACTTGTGCATGCCTTGATAATACACCCCTGCGTGAATCAAGGGTGAACAACAACCAATCTTGCGCTCCTCTTAGCCGTTGAAATCCTTGACTTATTCCTAAGCTGAATTAATCTTCACCATCAATAGATTGAATAAAGATCATATTCATTCGTTTCTTGAATCTAACTCTCCCGATATTAGATAAATAGATGAAATCACGAGATCCTCTCCCAATTCACTCGCAAACAAGAATAAGAACCAAGAATGAATAAACCTTAAATAGAAAAGTGCAAACTCTTATTACCTAAACAAAACCCAATAGTTTCTCACAACCACAAAACACAATAACCATAGCCAAATAGATTTAGTTCATGGCTAGGTTCCAAAGAAACACAAGATAAATAATCCCTAGAATGAACCCAATCGAACAAGAAAGAAAAGGATGAAGAAGGAGGCTTTTCGAAATCCTCCTTGCCCTAGATGCTTGTCGAAAATTCTCTCCTCTTGCCCTCCTTGATGCTTGTCAAAATTCCCCTCTCTTTCTCTCTCTAGATTGTCGAAATCTCCATCTTATTTATAGGGCTAGGCCAAAGTCCTTCTTTGAGGAGGAAGTTAAGTTGGAATTAAATTATCTTTAAAGAATATAATTCTTTATTATAATTATATTTCTACTAGAACTTCTCCTATATTCTTGGAATTTAATTATTCTTTAATCTCTGCATGGAAATCAAATTCCTTTGGGTTTGGGCATTGCTCCACGTCATCTTGGGCTTGTCTAGTCATCAATTTCGACTACCATATCACCTTTGCTCTTGTCGACAATTGCCCTGGCAACTGGCTCGGCGTCTCCTTCATGTATTGCCCTGGCAACTGGCTCGGCGTCTCCTTCATGTATTGCCCTGGCAACTAGCTTTAGCCTTGCTTTGGCAAGTGATCCTGCATATACACACAAAACACACCAAAGCAGCATCTTTTCCCAAAAAAACTACCAAGTTATGTAATCAAGCTCAACGATGGAAAGAAACATGGATTAATGCATGAATGGCTAATTATGCAACTAATATGAGCCTAAGTCTAACAATAATATGAGTAAAAAGGGTAAGAAAAATAGTACTTTTGAACACTTATCACACCCCCAAACTCGAACTATTGCTTGTCCTCAAGCAATGCAACCTCATAATTACCTGCCAAGACTTCAATTTTCACAAACTTAGCTTTGAACTTGATTTCAATTCTCTGAACCGGGGCACAAAGTATGATTGGCTTTTTATTTTTTCAGAAAACTTAGAAATTACTTGGAATCAAACTATAATGCTTGTGAGTGTGTGCAGAGTTGTGTGCAAGTTGATTTTTCAGATTCTATGCAAACAATAGGTTTTCAAATTACTTTATTGGGTTCTTTTTAACATGCTTAACTAGAGCCAATTTTAGGCACCTCTAGTGTTTTGTTTTTAGTTTTCTTAAGTTAATTTATTCGACTAGAGCCGATTTCGGGTACCTCTAGCTATCAATTTTTTAACACATACTAGAGCCAGTTTCGGGCACCTCTAGTGATCAATTTTTTTAGCACATGCTAGAGCCAATTTTGGGTAGAGCCAATTTCGGGCACCTCTAGCATTCATCCAATTTTTATTCTAATCCCCCAATTTGTTAATTATCAACCTAAGTTCACAAGAATTCCTTAAATCAATCAAACCACAACAGTGTTTCATCAAAATTAGCATCATAGTAAAATTCTAAGTTTTTCCATTGTTATCCTAGAATAAAAATTCTATCAATTAAGTGCATTGGCAAAGTCATCATCGGATATTTATCAAATCTAAGCAATTCTTGTTGCAATTAAAGGCATGGCAAGCAATTTATGTATCCTAAATGTAATATTTAAGATGAATGTAACTAAACATGGTAACTACTAATAACAATCCCCCCCAAACTCGAGTGAGGCATTGTCCTCAATGCATGCATTAAAAAATAAAAATAACGAAAAAATAAAATGCATACGAGGACTTACATTGAGAGTTCGTCATCATAGATGATTAGTTTCCTTTTGGTCGGTGTCTTGATTCTCTTGCTTGAACGCGATGGTTGTTTTCTTGTTGCCGGTGGTTGCTGGGATGTCTTTAGCTTTGGTTGCCGTGGCATCTTTAGGGTTAGTTGCCGTGGCATCAGCTTGTTCGTGCACGATGTAGGTTGCCGCGGTGTCATTTGTTGCGGTTGCTGTGGCGACTGCTTCATTGGTTGCCGGGGCAAGGATCTCGGCAGGAAATTTCCTTAGCATAGTGGTTGTGAGTCTTGTTGTGGAGAAGAAAATAAAGAAAACCTGAAAACTAAAGATAATGAAGAAAAATAAAATGTCTCCTAAAAATAAAGATGAAAATAAAAAGAAAAATAAAATATTGAAAGGAGAGCATGCTCATGCATCTCCTAAGTTGACCACTTCTTTGTTACGTTCCACGTGGGCACCATTATAGTGCTTCAGTCTTTGTCCATTAACTTTGAATTCATGGTTGTCAGAAATGGACTTGATTATCACAGCACCATGGGAGAATGGTTTGACGACTTCGAATGGTCTCGACCATCTTGATTTCAGCTTTCCTGGGAAAAGTTTTAGCCGAGAATTGAATAAGAGAACTAGTTGCCCTGGCATGAATTGCCGCGGCAATAGTTTATTGTCTTGCCATCGCTTTGTTTTCTCCTTGTAGATTCGTGCATTGTTATAGGTGAGTGCACAAAATTCTTCTATCTCATTGAGGTCCAACAAACGCTTTTGTCCGGCACTTTCCCAATCCATATTCACGGTCTTGATTGCCCAGTATGCCTTGTGTTCGAATTCCACCAGTAGATGGCATGTTTTGCCATAGTCAAGACGGAAGGGGGACATACCTAAGGGTGTTTTGAATGCAGTGCGATATGCCCAAAGTGCGTCATCTAGTCTTAATGACCAATCCTTCCTAGAGGGATTTACAACTTTCTCGAGTATACCATTCAATTCTCGGTTGGAAATTTCTGCTTGCCCGTTGGTTTGTGTGTGATATGCCGTGGCGATCTTGTGTGATATACCAAAGCGTTGCAACATCTTGGCAATTAGTCTGTTGTCAAAATGTTTGCCTTCGTCATTGATAATTGCTCTCGGCGTCCCAAACCGTGTAAATATGTTTTTCTGCAAGAATCGTTGCACGGTCTTGGAATCGTTGTTGGGAACTGCAGCTGCCTCCACCCATTTAGACACGTAGTCGACGGCAAGTAGAATGTAGAGGTTTCCGAATGAAGATGGGAATGGTCCCATTAAATCGATCCCCCATACATCGAACAATTCTATCTCGATATGTTTTGGAGCGGCATCTCATGTCGTCTAGAGATATTGCCCGTCCTTTGGCAACGATCACATTGCTTGTAAAAGTCTTGGGCATCTTTGTACAATGTTGGCCAATACAAACCGGATTGCAAAACTTTGGCCGCGGTACGAGTTCCTCCAAAATGTCCTCCATAGGGTGAAGAATGGCATTGCCGGAGTACATTCTGTTGCTCTTCTTCAGGGACACATCGGCGTATAACCTGATCTGCACATTGTTTAAACAAAAGGGGCTCGTCCCAAAAGTAATGCTTCGCATCATGGCGGAACCGCTTCTTCCCTTGGTGAGTAATGCCATAAGGTACAATACCACAAACAAGGAAATTAACTAAATCCGCATACCAGGGTATTGCCGAGGCATGTGCTGCCGTGGCGACTGCTCCCAAAATTGCCGAGGTGTGCGCGTCAAAGGCTGCAACGACACCGAGAGTTGCCGAGGCAACTAAAAGTTGTTCATCCAGGAATGCATCGCATATCTCTAGATCTGCGTCCTCCTTCCTATTGCGTTCCAAACGTGATAAGTGATCGGCCACTTGATTTTCTGTTCCTTTCCTGTCCTTAATTTCAATATTAAATTCTCGTAAAAGTAATATCCAACGAATCAAACGAGGTTTGACATCTTTTTTAGCAAATAGATATTTGATTACCGAATGGTCCGTATGAACAATTACCTTTGTACCAATCAAATAGGATCGGAACTTGTCAAATGCGAAAACTACAGCTAGTAACTCTTTCTCCGTTGTTGTGTAATTCACTTGAGCACTATTAAGAGTTTTACTAGCGTAGTATATCACATGGAAGGTCTTACCTGTGCGTTGGCCTAGGACTGCTCCTACCGCGAAATCACTTGCATCACACATGAGCTCAAAAGGTAGTGTCCAATCTGGTGGAACGACAATGGGTGCCGGGGTAAGCTTTTTCTTTAGGGTTTCGAATGCTTGGGGTGCAAGAATCATCAAAATCGAAGACTTTATCCTGTTCAAGCAGATTACACAAGAGTTTAGTGATTTTAGAAAAATTATGAATGAACCTCCTGTAAAAACCTGCATGTCCGAGAAAACTTCGAATTCCTTTAACCGAACTTGGTGGGGGTAATCTCTCGATCACGTCCACCTTGGCTTTGTCTACTTCAATTCCCTTGGATGAAATCTTGTGGCCGAGCACTATTCTTCATCTACCATAAAATGGCATTTCTCCCAGTTGAGTACTAAATCAGTTTCTTCACATCTTGCCAACACCCTCTCTAGATTGCCGAGACAGCTGTCGAAGTCATTACCAAAAACAAAAAAATCATCCATGAAGATCTCAAGGAAGTCTTCGACCATGTCTCAAAAGAGCGCCATCATGCATCTTTAGAAGGTTGGCGGGGCGTTACACAATCTGAACGGCATCATTCGGAAGGCATAAGTACCGTATGGGCATGTGAAGGTTGTCTTTTCTTGATCTTCTGGTGCTATGGCAATTTGATTGTAACCTGAATAACCGTTAAGAAAACAATAAAAGGGTTTACCTGCAAGACGGTCAAGAATTTGATCAATAAAGGGTAATGGGAAGTGATCTTTCCTAGTGGCTTTGTTTAGCTTTCGATAGTCCATACAAACCCTCCAACCGGTCACAGTCCTGGTTGGAATGAGTTCATTGTTTTCATTTCTTACCACCGTTATACCTCCCTTTTTCCGTACACATTATACCGGACTTACCCATGTACTATCAGAGATAGGGTATATAATGCCGGTGTCAAGTCACTTGATGATTTCTTTCATTACAACCCCTTTCATGGCATGATTCAGTCTCCTCTGGGCCTCAATTGAAGGTTTGTGATCATCTTCCAACAAAATCTTGTGCATGCACACTGCCGAGCTAATTCCCTTTAAGTCGACAATTGTCCACCCTATTGCCTTTTTGTGTAGCTTCAACATCTTGATCAGCTTATTTTCCTGCTCAGGCTGTAACTTAGAAGAAATAATTACAGGCAATGTTTTATCGGTTCCTAAGTATGCATATTTTAGTTACTCTGGTAATTGCTTCAACTCAAGAATCGGTGGTTGTTCAATAGAGGGTTTTTCGAGTTTACCTTCCTTACCTGAGTAATTCAGTGGTTCAAAGTATGTACCTGGTCGATTGACTAGCCAATTTGCCTCTTCTTGTTGTTCCTCTTCAATCGGTTCTTCATACTCCTTAGGTTCCTCTTGATCGGCAATGTAGTTGCCGAGGCAACTAAATTCTTCGTCGAAGTTAAACTCTTCCGTGGAATGAAGAAGTTGGCATTCTTCTAGATCATCGGCATGCCTTAGTGTTTGGAACACATTTAGTTTAACTTGCTGGTCATTCACCCTCATTGTGAGTTCTCCCTTTTCAACATCGATCAAGGTTCTCCCTGTTGCTAGGAATGGTCTCCCGAGAATGATGGGTGCATGCTCATCTGCTTCACAATCCAAAACAATAAAGTCAGCGGGAAAAATAAATTTATCAACTTTTACCAGTATGTCCTCGATTTTTCCCTCTGAATGCACATAGGATCTGTCGGCTAGCTACAGCATAACTGTTGTAGGTCTTGCCTTCCCGATTCCTAGTTTATGGAAAACCGATTTAGGCATCAAGTTTATGCTAGCCCCAAGGTCGCATAATACTTTCCCGACATAGTGATTTCCAATAGAACAGGGTATTGTGAAACTTCCAGGATCCTTCAACTTGGGTGGCATACGATTGTGCAACATTGCCATGCATCCTTCTGTTGCGGCAACTGTTTCAAACTCTCCTAGCCTTGTTCTCTTGGACACAATGTCTTTAAGGATCTTGGCATAGTTTGACATTTGTTCAATTGCTTCCACCAATGGCAAGTTGATGTGGACTTGCTTTAGGATATCAAGAAACTTCTTGAATTGGTATTCTTGCTTTTGTCGCTTCAACCTTTGTGGGAATGGTGGTGGAATTCAGATATCTTCGATCCTTTCATTGGTTTGGAACCTGATTGATGGCATTGCCGGGACAACTGGAGTTGCCGAGGCGTTATCAACTGGGGTTGCCGAGGCATGCTTATTGCCGGTTGCCGCAGCAATTCCTGGTTCAGCATCTGAGGCTTTGCCACTAGGTTTGTCTTGATCTTTTTGTGGGGTTTTGTTTGATGAGCGGGTTTGAGCCTCTCTAAGTTGTTGGCCACTTCTAGTGGTGATTGCCTTACATTGCTCATGGCCAGTTCCTCTTGCGACTTCAGTATCGCTAGGTAAACCTCCTTGCGGTCTAGTATTCAGATTTTGAGCAAACTGTCCGACTTGATTTTCCAATGATTTGATTGCCGCCTTTGGGTTTTACAATCTCATCTCGGTCATGTTAATAAAAGCATCAGTTCTTTTTATGAAATTACTACTCTCAGCCATATAAGATTCAGTTTTCATCATAAAAGTATTTAGAGAATTTTCCAAAGAACTAGATGTTGTCGGTTGTTGCTGCGGCAACTGTTGCCGTGGCATATTCTGCTGGAATCCCGATGCTTGTGAATTCTGATTGTTCTGGTTTAGAGCATTGTTGGGATAACTCCATGAAAAATTTGGGTGCTTCTTCCAAGCTGGATTGTATGTATTGGACATCACATTGTTGTTCCGATTGTAATTCTCCACACAGAAGCTGGATTCCGGATTATGCATACATTCAGAAGAATTATGGTTATCACCACATAACTGACAAAAAGAATCCATTACCTTGACCTCATGTGTGTTGTTTGGTTTTTGCATGTTCTGGACCATCTTGGTTAAAGTGGCCAATTGTGCCGAAATTGAATCTGATGATCCTAGTTCATGTATTGTGGCTTGGCGTCTAACTCCTCCTCTTCTAGTAGATGGGAATTGATAATCATTCTTGGCCAGCCTGTTTAAAATTTGCATTGCTTCCTCCGGTGACTTATCTAGGAGTATGCCGTTTGCCGAAGCATCTAGCATAATCCTTGTTGGTGTATTCACGGCGTTGTAAAACATTGTTACTTGAGTCTACACCGGGAATCCGTGTAGGGGGCATTTGTGTAGAAGTTCTCTATATCGTTCCCAAGCCTCGTACATGGATTCATCATCTGCCTGCCGAAAAGAAGTAATGTCATTACGAAGCTTATCAGTCAATTTTGTAGGATTAAATCGAGCAAGGAAATCACGACAAAGATCGGTCCAAGATACTATTGATCCGGCAGGAATGCTATTCAACCATGCTTTCGCCCTATCCCTCAGTGAATAGGGGAATAATCTTAATCGTAAGACATCGGGGGTAACTCTGTGTATTTTGAACGAGTTGCAAATCTTGAGGAAAGATTTCAGATGTTGTCGTGCATCTTCAGTTGCTGAACCGCCAAATTGACCAATTGTGCTGATCATATTAAACATTACCGGTTTTAACTCAAAGTGGTCGGCTTCAATTTTAGGTGTGAAAACTCATGGATTAAGTCCATCAAGATCTTCTTCAAGATAGTCTCGAATAGTTATGTTTCGTGCAAGAATCAGTCCTCCTCCTGCTGGAACATCTTGATTCATATTGCCGTCTTGATTAGCCATTGCTACTCTTATCCTTCGTCTAAGTCTTTGTAAGGTTCGTTCGATTTCTGGATCAAAGGGATATTCTGGTGAAGTCGGTCTCGCCCTGGTCATATACCAATGCAAAACCAAAGTTTGTTAGCCCTTTGAATTTTAAACAAGAAAAGTAAAAAGAAAGTGCAAGAAAATAAAAACAAAGTCGCTATTGCCAATCCCCGACAACGGCGCCAAAAAACTTGTTGCGCGTAATAAGTGCTACGCAATTGTGCAAGTATACACTTTGCAAGTTATAGTATAAAAGATATCGTCTCCACAGGGATTGGTGCCACTTCAAGAATCTAGTCTCTTGCACTGTAAAAAGTAAAAACACAAATAAAGGATTATAGGAGTTTAACTAATAACTAATCTAGAAAGCAATAAAGTAAAAGAAAAGATGAGATCAAATGAGAGAGAGATAGGCCAGGTTATCGTGAGTTGAGGTGTGATAGCCGATTGGATCGTCTTGGTAAAAGAGTGCACGGGCAAATCAGTTGCCGTGGCAACTTGCACAACGGGGTTGCCTTGGAAACTAATCGATAGTTGCCTGGGCAACTAATTGGGCAACTACTTGGGCGTCTGGGCAGCAACCTTCAAGGTTCGGCAGAGCGTTCTTCAATGGTTTCTTCTTATCCCTAAGTCGAAACTCTAGCTACTTGTGCATGCCTTGATAATACATCCCTGCGTGAATCAAGGGTGAACAATAACCAATCTTGCGCTCCTCTTAGCCATTGAAATCCTTGACTTATTCCTAAGCCGGATTAATCTTCACCATCAATAGATTGAATAAAGATCATATTCATTCGTTTCTTGAATCTAACTCTCCCGATATTAGATAAATAGATGAAATCACGAGATCCTCTCCCAATTCACTCGCAAACAAGAATAAGAACCAAGAATGAAAAAACCTTGAATAGAAAAGTGCAAACTCTTATTACCTAAACAAAAACCAATAGTTTCTCACAACCACAAAACACAATAACCATAGCCAAATAGATTTAGTTCATGGCTAGGTTCCAAAGAAACACAAGATAAATAATCCCTAGCATGAACCCAATCGAACAAGAAAGAAAAGGATGAAGAAGGAGGCTTGTCGAAATCCTCCTTGCCCTAGATGCTTGTTGAAAATTCTCTCCTCTTGCCCTCCTTGATGCTTGTCAAAATTCCCCTCTCTTTCTCTATATGGATTGTCGAAATCTCCATCTTATTTATAGGGTTAGGCCAAAGTCCTTCTTTGAGGAGGAAGTAAAGTTGGAATTAAATTATCTTTAAAGAATATAATTCTTTATTATAATTATATTCCTGCTAGAACTTCTCCTATCTTCTTGGAAATTAATTTTTCTTTAATCTCTGCATGGAAATCAAATTCCTTTGGGTTTGGGCTTTGCTCCACGTCATCTTGGGCTTGTCTAGTCATCAATTTCGACTACCATATCACCTTTGCTCTTGTCGACAATTGCCCTGGCAACTGGCTCGGCGTCTCCTTCATGTATTGCCCTGGAAACTAGCTCTAGCCTTGCTTTGGCAAGTGATCCTGCATATACACACAAAACACACCAAAGCAGCATCTTTTCCCACAAAAACTACCAAGTTATGCAGTCAAGCTCAACGATGGAAGGAAACATGGATTAATGCATGAATGGCTAATTATGCAACTAATATGAGCCTAAGTCTAACAATAATATGAGTAAAAAGGGTAAGAAAAATAGTACTTTTGAACACTTATCAACGGGACTTAGCATTTCACTTTACTCTAACATTTCTTAACTTTATGAAAGCTAACTCACCAACATGCAACTCTATTAATCGAACCACTTAATTCCAGTCGAAAACAGTTGTGCTAAAACTCTAACAAGCCCTCTCGGATTTCAAATGGCTCTTCTGACAAGATCTGTTTTGACACAAGAATCTTGGCTCCACATAACCATAGCCAATAAACTATACTTTCCCTAAGCTACTCTGACAAATTTCACATTGTTTTATCATACATATAGATGATCCATCTCAAAAATTGGGTAGAACAACCATTCTATTCATCAAGCCCATGATTATACCGACGTACTCATGAATCTGAACTACCTCACAGCTTTCCCTTAAAGTCCAAACATCACATCCAACACAACCTTTATCACGACTCACCTTTATCTTTCAACTTACGATACTTAAATTCTAAGAAATCATACAGGAACCCAAAACTCTTCAACCAATTATAAGGTCATATACTTCGAGAAATGAGTAATGGTCCTTCACCGTTATACATCGGCTCACAACATTCAACACTAACACTCGTCGTCAAACCAATACAGACACGTCCCAAGATAAACTACATGATGACGACACCCGTATTCACTCACTCTTACAAATAAATCCCCACTCAAAAATTTTAGTTGGTGCCATACCACGAGGTGATAGACACTAACATTGAACTCCACATTACCTCTATTATGGGTTTCTAATCTATGATCAAGTGGTAAGTCCTCTCATTCCTCGAAGATCATTTCAACAACCCCTTAGACATCTACAAACTCTAAAGCTTTGAACTCCCAACCCTCGTATCCATTGCATAGGTTAGGAATGCCTCAAAACTTACAAAACTGCTCTCAAATTAACATCACTGAAACGTAGCGATCACGCTAGGGAGGCAATGGTTCCTCGCGCCCATTAACAACAAATGAGTTCGCCTAGAACCATGAAGCTTTGAGACTCTTGCTCGAAAACCAAGGCATATATCGTGCTCACACAACCAACCTATGCTAAAGGTAACATTCATTAACTAGGGAGAGGGTAAATCTAACAAGCCTATGGTGATTGCTTCTCTCAATCCTCACTCACCATCTACGGTAAAAACCTTACCTACAAGCACTTACGAAGCTGACGAATTAATTAATCCAACACCAACCTCTAGATCTTACCACAACACTTATTCAAGGAGAATCACTACCATTGTATGAACGAGAAATCAAATCTTTATCAATGCAACAACTGAAACCAAAATGAAACATAGGTACCTGACATATCGTCGAGGGCAAAGCTGACATCCCTGGCCTGAACGGCAGATTGTCTAGAAACGGATCAAGGGTCAACTCTGGTGGTGGATCTCATAGTATCTCTACTTTAATTACCAGACGTTGTCCTAGCACCGCCTCTAGTGAAACTTTGACCACACCAGGAAGGAGTCAACATCTGAGAATGACTTGGAGTAACATCATCAATGATCGGGCAATCTTTCACCATGTGACCTGGTTCCCGACACTTATAGCAAACTCTACAGAGTAAGAAGCACACTTCATAATGGTGTCAATTATAATGCTTGCATACTAGTGGATGCGATGCTCTATCTGATCCCTCAGTACTCTTCTCTAGAGAAAAAATTAATGAACCCTTACAAATCCTCAATCTAGATCCTCGATAGAACCTCAATAGCTGATCTGAAGCAACTCTTTTCAAAAACCAAAAAGAAAGAAACCTCCTAGACGGAGCCTGAGAAGGACCTATGATGTCCTGAGTCCCCATAACGTAGCTTCTAAAGTCCTCAATCTAACTCAGTGTCATGCCTCAAAGTCGTTCAAGTGCCTTCGCACTATTAGCTAGTTTTGGCAATATCCCAAGTGGACCTATTGTCACATGCATCTAAAGGTTAATCTGTAATCCTTGTCTAAATCTCTTACACCTTAACTGAGGTTGAATCAAAATAGAAGCATATGTCAAAACTTCTTTTAACTTGTCGAAACTACGCTACTGACTCTCTATCCACCTGAAAGATACATTTTTTGTAACAATTTAGTCAATGGGGGCAACAATACCTAAAAAGCCCTCAACAAAGCAACTATAATAGCCTGCCAAACCAAGGAAATTACGAATCTCGGTCACCGACTTAGGTTGTTTCCAATTAAGGATAGCTTCAATCTTCTGTGGATCAACACGATACCTTCCGCTGAAACAACGTGACCAAGGAACATCACTTCCTTGAGCCAAAACTTGCACTTACCCAACTTAGCATACAATTGGTGTTCCTTCAATGCTTGCAACACAATCCGCAAATGTCGATCATATTTCTCCTCAATACGAGAATACACTAGGATATCGTCTATAAAAACTACCACGAATTAGTCAAGGTACTCGTGGAACACCTTGTTCATCTTTTCCATAAAAAACAATAGGGGTATTCGTCAAACCAAACGTTATCACCAAAAACTCGTAAAGCCCATACCTAGTGCAAAATGCACTTTTCAATATATCATCCCCTTTAACCTTCAACTAATAATACTCGAATTTCAAGTTAATCTTAGAAAACACCCTAGCACCACAAAATTGATCAAACAAGTCATCAATCTACGGTAATAGGTACTTATTCTTAATCGTCAACTTGTTCAACTGCCGATAGTTAATACACATACACATGGTTTTATCTTTTTTTTCACAAACAACACCAGTGTACCTCATGGTGAAACACTTGGTCGAATGAACCCACGATCTAACAACCCATAAAGTTGGGTATTCTATTCCTTTAATTCTTTCAGAGCCATGCATAGGGAGCAATAGATACCAAAGTCGTACAGAAGTATGTCTTAATACCAAATTTAACATCCCTGTACGGTGGAAAACCAGGGAATTCCTCCAAAAAACTTCTAAAAAATCACACACCATATGGATATCCTGCACTCGGATACCCTTGATCCCTAGATTAATCACAAATGCCTAGTAGGCTTTGTAACCTACTCACAACATCTTCTCTACCCAAATTGTCGAAACAACATTAGACAATAATTTTGTATTCTCACCTACCACTATCACCTCATAGTCACTGGCAAGCTTTAAAGAAATCCTTTTGGTTTCAAAATCTATTACCAATCTACTCTCCGACAACCAATCCATCCCCAAAATAGCGTCAAACCCATAAAATGGCAAGTGTAGACTCTCTAGGTGAATACTGGCAAAAGTAGCAAAAGATATGTGTTGCGCGTAATAAGTGCTCTGCAATTGTGCAAGTGTACACATCGCAAGTTATAGTATAAAATATATCGTCTCCACATGGATTGGTGCCACTTCAAGAATCTAATCTCTTGCACTATAAAAAGTATAAGAACACAAGTAGAAGATTGTAGGAGTTTTAACTAACAACTAAACTAAGAAAGCAAATAAGTAAAAGAAGATGTAATCAAATGAGAGAGAATAGGCTAGGTTATCGTGAGTTGAGGTGTGATAGCCGATTGGATCGTCTTGGTAAAAGAGTGCAAGGGAAACTCATTTTCCGCGGCAACTTGCACAGCGGGGTTGCCTTGGCAACTAATTGATGGTTGCCTGGGCGACTAGCTAGGCAACTACTTGGGTGGCTGGGCAGCAACTTCAAGGTTCGGCGAAGCGTTCTTCAATGGTTTCTTCTTATCCCTATGTCAAAACATTAGCTATTTGTGCATGCCTTGATAGTACATCCCTGCGTGAATCAAGGGTGAACAACAACCAATCTTGCGCTCCTCCTAGCCGTTGAAATCCTTAACATATTCCCAAGCGGAATTAATCTTCACCATCAATAGATTGAATAAAGACCATACTCATTAGTTTCTTGAATCTAACTCTCTCGATATTAGATAAATAGATGAAGTTACGAGATCCTCTCCCAATTCACTCGGAAACAAGAAGAAAAACCAAGAATGAGTAAACCTTGAATTGAAAGTGCAAACTCTTATTACCTAAACAAAATCCAATTGTTTCGCACAACCACAAGGCACAATAACCTTAGCCAAATAGATTTAGTTCATGGTTAGGTTCCAAAGAAACACAAAACAAAGAATTCCTAGCATAAAGCTAATGGCACAAGAAAGAAAAAGATGAAGAATGGTTGAAGCCTCTTTTTCGAAATCTCCCCCTTTGATCTTGTCGAAATTTCTCTCTCTCCCCCTTAGAGTTGATGGCATGGTCTTGAATTTATAGGGCTAGGTCAAAGTCTTTTTTGAGGAGGAAGTTAAGTTGGAATTAAATTATCTTTAAAGAATATAATTCTTTATTATATTTAAATTCCTTCTAGAACTTCTCCTATCTTCTTGGGATTTAATTTATCTTTGACATCTTTATGGAAATCAAACTCCTTTGGGATTTAGCTTTGCTCCACGTCATCTTGGGCTTATCTAGTCATCGATTTTGACTACCATATCATCTTATTCCTTGTCAAAAATTTCCTTGGCAACTAGCTCGACATCTCCTTCATGCATTGCCCTGGCAACTGGTTCCAGCTTTGCTTTGGCAAGTGATTCTACACACACACAAAAACACACCAAAGCAGCATCTTTTTCCACAAAAATCACCAAGTTATGTAATAAAGCTCAACAGTGGAAAGAAACATGAATTAATGCATGAATGACTAATTATGCAACCAATATGAGCCTAAGTCTAACAATAATATGAGTAAAAAGGGTAATAAAAATAGTACTTTTGAACACTTATCACACCCCCAAACTCGAACTATTGCTTGTCCTCAATCAATGCAAACTAATAATTACCCGCCAAGACTTTAATCATCAAAGACATGCTTCAAACTTGAATTCAAACCTCGGAACTGTGGCACAAAGTATGATCACCTTTTAATTTTTTGAATAGCACAAAATTACCCAGAATCGAACTATAATGCTTGTGACAATGTGTGTGCGTAGTTGTGTACAAGTTGATTTTCAAGATTATATGTGAACAATAGGCTTTTATCAATTTAATTACCGGGGCATTTATTTTTATTTTCACTAGAGCCAATTTCGGGCCCCTCTAGCAAGAAAGTGCATTTACTACTAGAGCCAGATTCGGGCACCTCTAGCAAGAATTTAACTTTTAATTTTCAATTTTAAATTTACCCAAATTTTAAGCAACCTAAGTTCACTAAGTTTCTTTCAATCAACAAGCCACAACCGTGTAAAAAAAATTCAGCATCATAGTAAAATTCTAAGTTCTTTTCATGCAATCCTAAAATTAAAGGTTCTTTCAATTAAGTGCAGTGGAAAAAATTCATCATTGGATATTCAACAAGTCTTAAGCAATTAAATCCAATTAAAGGCATGGCAAGTAACATATGCAACCTATATGTGATTGCTAAAGATGAATGCAACTAAACATGAAACTAACTAGAAACCAACACCCCCAAACTCGAGAAAAGTATTGTCCTCAATGCATGTAAAAGTGAAACAAAATTTAAAAGAAACTAAATGAAATGATTTAGTCAGAGAGTTCGTCACCTCAAGTAATAAGTATCCTTCATGCCATTTGCTTGATTCATATTCTGGTCGGTGGTTGAATGTTTGTGGCTGGTACCGCATGAATAACATTGCTTTGATTTGATCCATGTTTGCCGAGGCAGGTTCACTTGCGTGGGCTTCACTAGTTTCTGTTGACGTGGCAACTGCTGAGGTAGTTGCAGGGGCATCCTCTGTTGCGGTTGTCGTGGCAAGTAGTCGACAATGAATTTTCTTAGCATGGTGGTTGTGAGTCTTGTTGTGGAAAGGAAAAGAAAACAAAGACAACCTGGAACTAAAGATAATGAAGAAAAATAAAATAAAATAAAATATCTACTAAAAAATGAAAATAAAAAGAAAAAGGAAATATTGAAAGGCGAGCATGCTCATGCATCTCCTAAGGTGACCACTTCTTTGTTACGTTCCACATGGGCACCGTTGCAGTGCTTCAATCTTTGTCCGTTGACATTGAATTCATGTTCGTAAGTGATAGACTTGATTATCACGACACCATGGGAGAATGGTTTGACAACTTTGAATGGTCCCGACCATCTTGATTTTAGTTTTCCCATAAAAAGTTTTAGCCGAGAATTGAATTAGAGAACTAGTTGCCCTGACATGAATTGCCGCGGCAATAGTTTCTTGTCATGCCATTGCTTTATTTTCTCCTTTTAGATTCGTGCATTGTTATAGGCGAGTGCACGAAATTCTTCTATCTCGTTGAGGTCCAAAAAATGCTTTTGTCTGACACTTTCCCAATCCATATTCATGATCTTGATTGCCCAATATGCCTTGTGTTCGATTTCCACCGGTAGATGGCATGTTTTGCCATAGACAAGTCAGAAGAGAGACATACCTAAGGGTGTTTTGAATACAGTGCGATATGCCCAAAGTGCGTCATCTAGTCTTACTGACCAATCCTTTCTAGAGGGATTTACAACTTTCTCGAGTATACCCTTCAATTCCCGGTTGGAAATTTTTGCTTGCCCATTGGTTTGTGGGTGATATGCCATGGCAATCTTGTGAGATACACCAAAGTGTTGTAACATTTTGGCGATGAGTTTGTTGTCAAAATGCTTGCCTTCATCACTGATAATTGCTCTCGACATCCCAAATCGTGTAAATATATTTTTCTACAAGAATCGTTGCACGGTCTTGGAATCGTTGTTGGAAACTGCAGCTGCCTCAACCCATTTAGACACGTAGTCGACGGCAAGTAGAATGTAGAGGTTGCCAAATGAAGATGGGAAATGTCCCATAAAATCAATCCCCCATACATCGAACAGTTCCACCTCGATGATGTTTTGGAGCGTCATCTCATGTCGTCTAGAGATATTTCCCATCCTCTGGAAACGATCACATTGTTTGTAAAATTCTTGGGCATCTTTGTACAGTGTTGGTTAATACAAACCGGATTGCAAAACTTTGGCCGCGGTACGTGTTCCTCCAAAATTTCCTCTATAGGGTGAAGAATGGCATTGCCGAAGTATATTCTGTTGCTCATCTTCAGGGACACATCGGCGTATAACCTGATCTGCACATTGTTTAAACAAAAGAGGCTCATCCCAAAAGTAATGCTTAGCATCATGACGGAACCGCTTCTTCCCTTGGTGAGTAAGGCTATAAGTAAAATACCACAAACAATGAAATTAACTAAATTCGCATACCAGGGTATTGCCGAGGCATGTGTTACCGTGGTGACTGCTTCCAAGATTGCCGAGGCGTGTGCGTCTAGAGTTGCTGAGGCATACACATCCATGGTTGCCGAGGCGTGCGTATTAGTGGTTGTCGCGGCGTGCGTATCGAGAGTTGCTGAAGCGTCAGGGTTGCCGAGGCATGCGCATCCATGGTTGCCGATGCGTCAGGGGTTGCCAAGGCGTGCGCGTCCATGGTTGCCGAGGCATCAGGGGTTGCCGAGGCGTGTGCATCCATGGTTTTTGAGGCGTACGTATCAGTGGTTGCCGCGGCGTGCACATCGAGAGTTGCTGAAGCGTCGAGGGTTGCCGATGCAGGCGCATCCATGGTTCCCGAGGTGTTAGGGGTTGCCGAGGTGTGTGCATCCATGGTTGCCGAGCCAACTAACAGTTACTCATCCGGGAATGCATCATATATATCTAAATCCGCGTCCTTCTCCCTATTGCGTTCTAAGCGTGATAAGTGATCGGCCACTTGATTTTCTGTTCCTTTCCTGTCCTTAATTTCAATGTCAAACTCTTGTAAAAGTAATATTCAACGAATCAAACGAGGTTTGGCATCCTTTTTATCAAATAGATACTTAATTGCCGAATGGTCCATATGAACAATTACCTTTGTACCAATCAAATAGGATCGAAATTTGTCAAATGCGAAAACTACGGCTAGTAACTCTTTCTCCGTTGTTGTCTAATTCACTTGAGCACTATTAAGAGTTTTACTAGCATAGTATATCACATGAAAGGTCTTACTTGTGTGTTGGCCTAGGACTGCTTCTACCGCGAAATCACTTGCGTCACACATGAGCTCAAAAGGTAGCGTCCAATCGGTGGAACGATAATGGGTGTCGAGGTAAGGTTTTCCTTTAGGGTTTCGAATGCTTGGGGTGCAAGAATCATCAAAATTGAAGACTTTATCCTGTTTAAGCAAATTGTACAAGGGCTTAGTGATTTTAGAAAAATTATGAATGAACATCCTGTAAAAACCTACATGTCAAAGAAAGCTTCGGATTCCTTTAACCGAACTTGGTGGGGGTAATCTCTCGATCACGTCCACCTTGGCTTTGTCTACTTCAATTCCCTTGGATGAAATCTTGTGGCCGAGCACTATTCCTTCATCTACCATAAAATGCCACTTCTCCCAATTAAGGACTAAGTCAGTTTCTTCACATCTTGCCAATACCTTCTCTAAATTGCCGAGGAAACTATCGAAGTCATTACCAAAAATGGAAAAATCATCCATGAAGATCTCAAGGAAGTCTTCGACCATATCTAAAAAGAGTGCCATCATCATCTTTGGAAGGTTGTCGGGGCATTAAACAATCCAAACGGTATCCTTCAGAAAGCATAAGTACCGTATGGGCATGTGAAGGTTGTCTTTTCTTGATCTTCTGGTGCTATGGCAATTTGACTGTAACCTGAATAACCATCAAGAAAACAATAAAAAGGTTTACCTGCAAGACGGTCAAGCATTTGATCAATAAAGGGTAATGGGAAGTGATCTTTCCTAGTGCGTTTGTTTAGCTTTCGATAATCCATACAAACCCTCCAACCGATCACAGTCCTGGTTGGAATGAGTTCATTGTTTTCTTTACTTACCACCGTTATACCTTCTTTTTTCGGTACACATTGTACCAGACTTACCCATGTACTATCTGAGATAGGGTATATGATGCCAGTGTCAAGCCACTTGATGATTTCTTTCATTACAACCCCTTTCATGGCATGATTCAGTCTCCTCTAGGCCTCAATCGAAGGTTTGTGATCATCTTCCAACAAAATCTTGTGCATGCACGCTGCCGGGCTAATTCTCTTCAAGTCAGCAATTGTCCACCCTATTGCCTTCTTGTGTAGCATCAACATTTTGATCAGCTTCTTTTCCTGCTCAGGCTATAACTTAGAGGAAATAATTACAGGTAATGTATTATTGGCTCCCAAGTAAACATATTTTAGTTGCTCTGGCAACTGTTTCAACTTGAGAATCGGTGGTTGTTCAATAGAGGGCTTTTCGAGCTTACATTCCTTACCTAAGTAATCCAGTGGTTCAAAGTATGTACCTGGTCAATTGACTAACCAATTTGCCTCTTCTTGTTGTTCCTTATCGATTGGTTCTTCATACTCCTCAGGTTCCTCTTGATCGGCAATGTAGTTGCTGAGGCAACTAAAGTCATCGTCGAAGTTAAACTCTGTCGTGGCATGAAGAAGTTGGCATTCTTTCGGATCATTGGCATGCCTTAGTGTTTGGAACACATTTAGTTTAACTTGCTGGTCATTCACCCTCATTGTGAGTTCTCCCTTTTCAACATCGATCAAGGTTTTTCCTGTTGCTAGGAAGGGTCTCCCGAGAATGATAGGTGCATGTTCATCTGCTTCACAATCCAAAATAATAAAGTCAGTGGGAAAAATAAATTTATCAACTTTTACCAGTATGTCTTCAATTTTTCCCTCTGGATGTACATAGTATCTGTCGGCTAGCTGTAGCATAACTGTTGTAGGTCTTGCCTTCCCGATTCCTTGTTTCTGGAAAACCGATTTAGGCATCAAGTTTATGCTTGCTCCAAGGTCACATAATGCTTTCCCGACATAGTGGTTTCTGATGGAACAAGGTATTGTGAAACTTCTGGGATCCTTCAACTTGGGTGGCATGCGATTGTGCAACATGGCCATGCATCCCTCTACTGTGGCAACTGTTTCAAACTCTCCTAGCCTTGTTCTCTTGGACACAATGTCTTTAAAAAACTTGGCATAGTTCGGCATTTGTTCAATTGCTTCAACCAATGGCAAGTTGATGTGGACTTTCTTGAAGATATCAAGAAACTTCTTGAATTGATATTCTTGCTTTGTCGCTTCAACCTTTGTGGGAATGGTGGTGGAAGTCAGATATCTTCGATCCTTTCATTGGTCTGGAACCTAATTGATGGCATTGCCGGGGCAACTGGAGTTGCCGAGGCATTGTCAACTGGGGTTGCAGAGGCATGCTTATCGCTGGTTGCCGCGGCAATTCTTGGTTCAGCATTCGAGGCTTTGCCGCTGAGTTCGTCTTGATCTTTTTTTGGAGTTTTGTTTGATGAGCGAGCTTGAGCCTCTTTAAGTTGTTGGCCACTTCTAGTGGTGATCGCCTTGCATTGCTCATGGCCAGTTCCTCTTGCGACTTCAGTATCGCTAGGTAACCCTCCTTGCAGTCTAGTATTCAGGTTTTGAGCAAATTGCCCGACTTGATTTTCCAATGATTTGATTGCCGCCTCTTGGTTTTGCAATCTCATATCGGTCCTGTTAATAAAAGCATCAGTTCTTTTTATGAAGTTACTATTCTCAGCCATATAAGATTCAGTTTTCAACATAAAAGCATTGAGAGAATTTTCCAAAGAACTAGATGTTGTCGGTTGTTGCTGCGACAGCTGTTGCTGTGGCATATTCCCCTGGAACCCCGATGCTTGTGCATTCTGATTGTTCTGGGTTAGAGAATTGTTGGGATTACTCCATAACAAATTCGGGTGCTTCTTCCAAGCTAGATTGTATGTATTGGACATCCCATTGTTGTTCTGGTTGTAATTCCCCAAATAAAAGCTGGATTATGGATTCTGCATACATTCAGAAGAATCATGGTTACCACCACATAACTCACAAAAGGAATCCATTACCTTGACCTCTTGTGTGTTGTTTGATTTCTACATGTTTTGGACCATCTTAGTTAGAGTGGCCAATTATGGCAAAATTGAGTCTGATGATCCCAGTTCATGTATTGTGGCTTGGTGTCTAACACCTCCTCTTCTAGCAGATGGGAATTGATAATAATTCTTGGCAAGCCTGTTTAGAATTTGCATTGCTTCCTCCGGCGACTTATCTAGGAGAATGCCGTTTGCCGAGGCATCTAGCATCATCCTTGTTGGTGTATTCACAGCGTTGTAAAACATTGTTACTTGTGTCCACACTGGGAATCCGTGCAGTGGGCATTTGTGTAGAAGTTCTCTATATCGCTCCCAAGCCTCGTACATGGAATCATCATCTGCCTGCCGAAAAGAAGTAATTTTGTTACGAAGCTTATAGGTCAAATTTGTAGGATTAAATCGAGCAAGGAAATCATGACAAAGATCGGTCCAAGATCCTATTGATCCGGCAGGAATGCTATTCAACCATGCTTTCGCCCTATCCCTCAGTGAATAGGGGAATAATCTTAGTCGTAAAACATCGAGGGTGACTCCTTGTATTTTGAATGAATTGCAAATCTCAAGGAAAGATTTAAGATGTTGTCGTGCATCTTCAGTTGCTGAGCCGCCAAATTGACCAATTGTGTTGATCATATTAAACATCACCAGTTTCAACTCAAAGTGGTCGGCTTCAATTTCAGGTGTGACAACTTTTGGATTAAGTCCTTCAAGATCTTCTTCAAGACAGTCTTGAATAGTTCTGTTTCGTGCAAGAATCACTCCTCCTCCTGCTGGAACATCTTGATTCATATTGCCGTCTTGATTAGCCATTGCTACTGTTAACCTTCGTCTAAGTCTTTGCAAGGTTCGTTCAATTTCTGGATCAAAGGGATATTCTGATGTAATCGGTCTCGCCCTGGTCATATACCAATGCAAAACCAAAGTTTGTTATCCCTTTGAATCTTAAACAAGAAAAATAAAAAAGTGCAAGAAAATAAAAACAAAGTCGCTATTGCCAATCCCCGGCAACCGCGCCAAAAACTTGTGCAAGTGTACACGTCGCAAGTTATAGTATAAAAGATAGTGTCTCCACAGGGATTGGTGCCACCTCAAGAATCTAATCTCTTGCACTGTAAAAAGTAAAAGAACACAAGTAGAAGATTGTAGGAGTTTTAACTAACAACTAAACTAAGAAAGCATATAAGTAAAAGATGATGTAATCAAATGAGAGAGAATAGGCCAGGTTATCGTGAGTGGAAGTGTGATAGCCGATTGGATCGTCTTGGTAAAAGAGTGCAAGGACAACTCAGTTGCCGCGACAACTTGCACAACGGGGTTGCCTTGGCAACTAATCGATGGTTGCCTGGGCGACTAGCTAGGCAACTACTTGGGTGGCTGGGCAGCAACTTCAAGGTTCGGCGGAGCATTCTTCAATAGTTTCTTCTTATCCCTAAGTCGAAACTCTAGCTATTTGTGCATGCCTTGATAATACATCCCTGCGTGAATCAAGGGTGAACAACAACCAATCTTGCGCTCCTCTTAGCCGTTGAAATCCTTAACTTATTCCTAAGCCGGATTAATCTTCACCATCAATAGATTGAATAAAGACCATACTCATTCGTTTCTTGAATCTAACTCTCCTGATATTAGATAAATATATGAAGTTACGAGATTCTTTCCCAATTCACTCGCAAACAAGAAGAAAAACCAAGAATGAGTAAACCTTGAATTGAAAGTGCAAACTCTTATTACCTAAACAAAATCCAATTGTTTCTCACAACCACAAGACACAATAACCTTAGCCAAATAGATTTAGTTCATGGCTAGGTTCCAAAGAAACACAAAACAAAGAATTCCTAGCATAAAACCTAATGGCACAAGAAAGAAAAGATGAAGAATGGTTGAAGCTTCTTTGTCGAAATCTCCCCTTTGATCTTGTCAAAATTTATCTCTCTCTCCCCCTTGGAGTTGACGGCATGGTCTTGAATTTATAGGGCTTGGTCAAAGTCTTTTTTGAGGAGGAAGTTAAGTTGGAATTAAATTATATTTAAAGAATATAATTCTTTATTATATTTAAATTCCTTCTAGAACTTCTCCTATCTTCTTGGGATTTAATTTCTCTTTGACCTCTTCATGGAAATCTAACTCCTTTGGGATTTAGCTTTGCTCCACGTTATCTTGGGCTTATCTAGTCATCGATTTTGACTACCATATCATCTTATTCCTTGTCGAAAATTGCCTTGGCAACTAGCTCGACATCTCCTTCATGCATTGCCCTGGCAACTAGCTCGGCATCTCCTTCATGCATTGCCCTGGCAACTGGTTCCAGCTCTGATTTGGCAAGTGATTCTGCACACGCACACAAAAACGCACCAAAGCAGCATCTTTTTCCACAAAAGTCACCAAGTTATGTAATCAAGCTCAACGGTGGAAAGAAACATGAATTAATGCGTGAATGACTAATTATGCAACTAATATGAGCCTAAGTCTAACAATAATATGAGTAAAAAGGGTAATAAAAATAGTACTTTGGAACACTTATCAATATGTGTTGGAAAAGTGTAAAAACGTGCCAAGATGAGTCTTTTGCGTGCAAGTATACACGGTCTGCAAGTAATACAACTGGTAAGCTGAGTATCGATCCCACATAGATTGACTTGGAATTCAATTGCTTTGATTGTTACTTGCCTTAAGAAAAAGTTGATTTGTTTTTAAGTTGGTTTTAAAAATAATTGAAAAGAAAAGAAATAAAAGTAAAGTAAAGATGTTGGCAAGGAAGGTGCTTTAATGATTGATGAGAGTTGGCAGAGAATGCCTGGTTTTCACGCTTTTCATGCCGTGCCAGCCTTTAATATCAACATGTCTTGGCATTCTTTACCGAGCAGTTTCAAAATTAGTAAAGCCTCTCTCAATGGTCATTGCCCTAAATTGATCATGTAAAATCCCCTATATCTCTATAGTGCTTTTTTAAATAAACCAATTTGATTAAGATCCAATCTATACTCCTAAGGGGTAGATTTCACTCTCGAAGTAAGTTTATCTACTTGAACGACTTCTCTCGAAGCTTTTCTCGTTAGTATTTGTTGCGCGTAATAAGTGCTACGCAATTGTGCAAGTATACACGTTGCAAGTTATAGTATAAAAGATATCGTCTCCACAGGGATTGGTGCCACTTCAAGAATCTAGTCTCTTGCACTGTAAAAAGTAAAAACACAAATAAAGGATTATAGGAGTTTAACTAATAACTAATCTAGAAAGCAAATAAGTAAAAGAAAAGATGAGATCAAATGAGAGAGAGATAGGCCAGGTTATCGTGAGTTGAGGTGTGATAGCCGATTGTATTGTCTTGGTAAAAGAGTGCACGGGCAACTCAGTTGCCGTGACAACTTGCACAACGGGGTTGCCTTGGCAACTAATCGATGGTTGCCTGGGCAACTAGTTGGGCAACTACTTGGGCGTCTGGGCAGCAACCTTCAAGGTTCGGCAGAGCGTTCTTCAATGGTTTCTTCTTATCCCTAAGTCGAAACTCTAGCTACTTGTGCATGCCTTGATAATACATCCCCGCGTGAATCAAGGGTGAACAACAACCAATCTTGCGCTCCTCTTAGCCGTTGAAATCCTTAACTTATTCCTAAGCCGGATTAATCTTCACCATCAATAGATTGAATAAAGATCATATTCATTCGTTTCTTGAATCTAACTCTCCCGATATTAGATAAATAGATGAAATCACGAGATCCTCTCCCAATTCACTCGCAAACAAGAATAAGAACCAAGAATGAATAAACCTTGAAATAGAAAAGTGCAAACTCTTATTACCTAAACAAAAACCAATAGTTTCTCACAACCACAAAACACAATAACCATAGCCAAGTAAATTTAGTTCATGGCTAGGTTCCAAAGAAACACAAGATAAACAATCCCTAGCATGAACCCAATCGAACAAGGAAGAAAAGATGAAGCTTGTCGAAAATCCCTTGCTCTAGATGCTTGCCAAAAATTCCCCTTGCTTCCTCTCTTGGTCTTGTCGAAATTTCCCCTCTTGCTCTCTCCTCTGGATTGTCGAAATCTCCTTGCTATTTATAGGGCTAGGCCAAAGTTCTTCTTTGAGGAGGAGTTTGAGTTGGAATTAAATTATCTTTAAAGAATATAATTCTTTATTATAATTGTATTCCTACTAGAACTTCTCCTATCTTCTTGGAATTTAATTCTTCTTTAATCTCTGCATGGAAATCAAATTCCTTTGGGTTTGGGCTTTGCTCCACGCCATCTTGGGCTTGTATAGTCATTAATTTCGACATCCCTATTGCATTTTCTCTTTGTCGACAATTTCCATGACAACTGGCTCGGCGTCTCCTTCATGCATTGCCCTGGCAACTAGCTCGGCATATCCTTCATGCATTGCCCTGGCAACTAGCTCGGCATTGCTTTGGCAAGTGATCCTGCACATACACACACAAAGCACACCAAAGCAGCATCTTTTCCACAAAAACTACCAAGTTATGTAATCAAGCTCAACGATTGAAGGAAACATGGATTAATGCATGAATAACTAATTATGCAACTAATATGAGCCTAAGTCTAACAATAATATGATTAAAAAGGGTAAGAAAAATAGTACTTTTGAACACTTATCACACCCCCAAACTCGAACTATTGCTTGTCCTCAAGCAATGCAAACTCATAATTACCTGCCAAAACTTCAACTTTCACAAACTTAGCTTTGAACTTGATTTCAATTCTCTGAACCGGGGCACAAAGTATGATTGGCTTTTTATTTTTCGGAAAACTTAGGAGTTACTCGGAATCAAACTATAATGCTTGTGAGTGTGTGCGGAGTTGTGTGCAAGTTGATTTTTCGGATTCTATGCAAACAATAGGTTTTCAAATTACTTTATTGGGTTCTTTTTAACATGTTTTAACTAGAGCCAGTGTTGGGCACCTTTAGTGCTTTGTTTTTAGTTCTATTAAGTTAATTTATTCGACTAGAGCCGGTTTCGGGCACCTCTAGCTATCAACTAATTTTTTTAACACATACTTGAGCCAGTTTCAGGCACCTCTAGTGATAAATTTTTAGCTCATGCTAGAGCCAATTTCGGGCACCTCTAGCAT
The DNA here is from genome assembly GCA_019671005.1 of Hibiscus mutabilis. Taxonomy (NCBI): domain Eukaryota; kingdom Viridiplantae; phylum Streptophyta; class Magnoliopsida; order Malvales; family Malvaceae; genus Hibiscus; species Hibiscus mutabilis. The sequence continues at coordinate 13,310,792 of CM033738.1, read as the reverse complement.
TCATCCAATTTTTATTCTAATCCCCCAATTTGTTAATTATCAACCTAAGTTTACTAGAATTCCTTAAATCAATCAAACCACAACAGTGTTTCATCAAATTTTTGCATCATAGTAAAATTCTAAGTTTTGCCATGGTTATCCTAGAATAAAAATTCTATCAATTAAGTGCATTGGCAAAGTCATCATCGGATATTCATCAAATCTAAGCAATTCTTGTTTCAATTAAAGGCATGGCAAGCAATTTATGTATCCTAAATGTAATACTTAAGTTGAATGTAATTAAACATGGTAACTACTAATAACAATCCCCCCCAAACTCGAGTGAGGCATTGTCCTCAATGCATGCATAAAATAATGAGAAAAATAAAAATAAAAAATAAAAATGCATACAAAGACTTACTCCGAGAGTTCGTCATCGTAGATGATTAGTTTCCTTTTGGTCGGTGTCTTGATTCTCTTGCTTGAACGCGATGGTTGTTTTCTTGTTGCCGGGATGTCTTTAAGTTTGGTTGCCGTGGCATCTTCAGGGTTGGTTGCCGTGGCGTCAGCTTCCTTGGTTGCCGTGGCGACTGCTTCGGTTGCCGGGGCAAGGATCTCGGCGGGAAAAATTGGGAACGGCACGCGATTGTCCGGGTACTTTTCTAGGATGACTTGGGTGATGGCATTGTTGTGCTCCTTCATGTACCGCATGAACATTAGTTGCCGATCTTCAATTTGCCTTAGGCGGCTTGCCAATGGGTGCAAAAGTGCTTCAAAGTGTCCCGGGGTTGGTGGCCGAGTTGCCCTGGCATTAGGTGCTTGGGTATTAGGGATTGCCGCGGCGGCAGGAGTTGCCGTGACCATTGAAGGCCTTGAAGAATCTCCCGGTGCCTCTCCCATTAGCTTTCGTATTAGTGCTTGATTCCAACCAGACTTGGGTAGGGCCTTTTCATCGGTGGACTCACTCGGGACATGCATCTCCTTGCAAAGGTTAGAAATTAAGCAAGGGAAGAAAATAGAACCTTTATCTTTTGAGCTGCATACAAAAATCTCATCACAAATAATTTTTCAAATGTTAATGATGCGATTATGCAAAATAGAATGTATGAGCAAAAGACGTGGTATATCAACGGTAGTATTGTGTGTGGAGGGCATTAAAGATGTTTTAACAAACTTATTCCATAGTTTTGCCTCGGGTTTAAGCCGAAGGCGATTTACCGTGCCCTTGTATTTACCGTCGTTCCAATGAGTTCCCGGTTGAGTGAGTTCTTGAAGCACCTTGTCGAGTTGCTTGGGATTGATTTGGTCAACGAAGGCTTGATGCTCGTCCTTCTCAATGTAAAGTCCGTAAAAGGTGTTGATGCTTTCAGGACTTATAAGTATGGCCTTGTCACGAACAAAAACATAAGGATTATCCGGGTTAGGTGAGTGAGCATAGAATTCTCTTACCCATGAGATGTTACCCGGTTCCGGTTGATGGCAAAAGATTTGCCACTTTTGATGTGCAATCCTCTTGAAGATGAATGGTTCAAGGCCGAAATCTTGATGAGAGTTGGAGTATTCAAAGCTTTGTTCTTCATGAATCTTTCGGCTTTCAAACTTGGATTAAAATCTTTCTTGAACCACCGGTGTAGCAAACTTCTTGTATCTTGGTTCTTTGGAGGAACTTGGATGAACTAAAAGTTTAATCTTGGATGCCATGTATGATCTTGGTTGTGAGTAAAAACAAAGAAAAGAAAAGAAACTAAAAAGTTGCAAGATATAAAGTAGGAATAGGTTAAGGGTGATGGGTTTTATAGAAAAGATAGGTGGGTGGGATTAGGGGAAAACGAAAAAAAGGTTAGGGTTTGGTAGTAGTTGTCGACAAGGGGGTTTTGGTTAGGATGAATTGGAGGCTTTATATAAGCCTTAGATTCAGCCCATTAGTTTCCTTGTTGAAGATGTTTTCCTACTTGGTTTAGAATTCCTTCTTTATCTTGAACTTCTTTTCCTACAATTCAAAGACAAATCAAATAAGGATTAAAATTAAAGGTAAACTAATAAAGAAAATAAATAAAGATGTGTAATAGGATTCTTAAACTTGAATAAAAAAATCTATCCTAAAACTACTAATAATCGAAAAAATAATAAAATAATAAAAAAAAATTGGAAAAAATAAATAAAATAATTAAATAATCGAAAAATAAAAATAAAAATAAATAAAAATAAAAATAAAAATATCAAAAGGGAGAGCATGCTCATGCATCTCCTAAGTTGACCCCTTCCTTGTTACGTTCCACATGGGCACCATTGTAGTGCTTCAATCTTTGTCCATTAACTTTGAATTCATGGTTGTCAGAGATGGACTTGATTATCACGACGCCATGGGAGAATGGTTTGACGACTTCAAATGGTCCCGACCATCTTGATTTCAGCTTTCCCGGGAAAAGTTTTAGCTGAGAATTGAATAGGAGAGCTAGTTGCCCTGGCGTGAATTGTTGTGGCAATAGTTTCTTGTCGTGCCATCGCTTTGTTTTCTCCTTGTAGATTCGTGCATTGTTATAGGCGAGTGCACGAAATTATTCTATCTCATTGAGATCCATCAAGCGCTTTTGTCCGGCACTTTCCCAATCCATATTCACGGTCTTGATTGCCCAGTACGCCTTGTGCTCGATTTCCACCGGTAGATGACATGTTTTACCATAGACAAGTCAGAAGGGGGACATACCTAAGGGTGTTTTGAATGCAGTGCGATATGCCCAAAGTGCGTCATCCAGTCTTAATGACCAATCCTTCCTTGAGGGATTTACAACTTTCTCGAGTATACCCTTCAATTCCCGGTTGGAAATTTCTGCTTGCCCGTTGGTTTGTGAGTGATATGCCGTGGCGATCTTGTGTGATATGCCGAAGTGTTGCAACATCTTGGCAATTAGTCTGTTGTCAAAATGCTTGCCTTCGTCGCTGATAATTGCTCTTGGCATCCCAAACCGTGTAAATATATTTTTCTGCAAGAATCGTTGCACGGTCTTGGAATCATTGTTGGGAACTGCAGCTGCCTCAACCCATTTAGACACATAGTCGACGACAAGTAAGATGTAGAGGTTGCCGAATAAAGATGGGAAAGGTCCCATAAAATCGATCCCCCATACATCGAACAATTCCACCTCGATGATGTTCTGGAGTGGCATCTCATGTCATCTAGAGATATTGCCCGTCCTCTGGCAACGATCACATTGCTTGTAAAAGTCTTGGGCATCTTTGTACAATGTTGGCCAATACAGCCTGGATTGCAAAACTTTGGCCGCGGTACGAGTTCCTCCAAAATGTCCTCCATAGGGTGAAGAATGGCATTGCCGGAGTACATTCTGTTGCTCTTCTTCAGGGACACATCGGCGTATAACCTGATCTGCACATTGTTTAAACAAAAGAGGCTCGTCCCAAAAGTAATGCTTAGCATCATGGCAGAACCGCTTCTTCCCTTGGTGAGTAATGCCATAAGGAAAAATACCACAAACAAGGAAGTTAACTAAATCTGCGTACCAAGGTATTGCCGAGGCATGTGCTGCCGTGGCGACTGCTCCCAAAATTGCCGAGGCGTGCGCGTCCATGGTTGCCGAGGCGTCGATGGTTGCCGAGGCAACTAAAATTTGTTCATCCGGGAATGCATCGCATATCTCTAGATCCGCATCCTCCTTCCTATTGTGTTCCAAACGTGATAAGTGATCGGCCACTTGATTTTCTGTTCCTTTCCTGTCCTTAATTTCAATATCAAATTCTTGTAAAAGTAATATCCAACGAATCAAACGAGGTTTAGCATCCTTTTTAGCAAATAAGTATTTGATTGCCGAATGGTCCGTATGAACAATTACCTTTGTACCAATTAAATAGGATCAGAATTTGTCAAATGCGAAAACTACAGCTAGTAATTCTTTCTCCGTTGTTGTGTAATTCACTTGAGCACCATTAAGAGTTTTACTAGCGTAGTATATCACATGGAAGGTCTTACCTGTGCGTTGGCCTAGGACTGCTCCTACCGCGAAATCACTTACATCACACATGAGCTCAAAAGGTAGTGTCCAATATGGTGGAACGACAATGGGTGCCGAGGCAAGCTTTTTCATTAGGGTTTCGAATGCTTGGGGTGCAAGAATCATCAAAATCGAAGACTTTATCATGTTCAAGCAGATTACACAAGGGTTTAGTGATTTTAGAAAAATTATGAATGAACCTCCTGTAAAAACCTGCATGTCCGAGAAAACTTCAAATTCCTTTAACCGAACTTGGTGGGGGTAATCTCTCGATCACGTCCACCTTGGCTTTGTCTACTTCAATTCCCTTGGATGAAATCTTGTGGCCGAGGACTATTCCTTCATCTACCATAAAGTGGCATTTCTCCCAATTGAGGACTAAATCCGTTTCTTCGCATCTTGCTAACACCCTCTCTAAATTGCCGAGACAGCCGTCGAAGTCATTACCAAAAATAGAAAAATCATCCATGGAGATCTCAAGGAAGTCTTCGACCATGTCTGAAAAGAGTGCCATCATGCATCTTTGGAAGGTTGCCGGGGCGTTACACAATCTGAACGGCATCCTTCGGAAGGCATAAGTACCGTATGGGCATGTGAAGGTTGTCTTTTCTTGATCTTCTGGTGCTATGGAAATTTGATTGTAACCTGAATAACCATCAAGAAAACAATAAAAGGGTTTACCTGCAAGACGGTCAAGCATTTGATCAATAAAGGGTAATGGGAAGTGATCTTTCCTAGTGGCTTTGTTTAGCTTTCGATAGTCCATACAAACCCTCCAACCGGTCACAGTCCTGGTTGGGATAAGTTCATTATTTTCATTGCTTACCACTGTTATACCTCCCTTTTTCGGTACACATTGTACCGGACTTACCCACGTACTATCGGAGATAGGGTATATAATACCGGCGTCAAGCCACTTGATGATTTCTTTCATTACAACCCCTTTCATGGCATGATTCAGTCTCCTTTGGGCCTCAATTGAAGGTTTTTGATCATCTTCCAACAAGATCTTGTGCATGCACACCGTCGGGCTAATTCCCTTCAAGTCGGCAATTGTCCACCCTATTGCCTTTTTGTGTAGCTTCAACATCTTGATCAGCTTCTTTTCCTGCTCAGGCTGTAACTTAGAAGAAATAATTACAGGTAATGTATTATCGGTCCCTAAGTATACATATTTTAGTTGCTCTGGCAATTGTTTCAACTCAAGAATTGGTGGATGTTCAATAGAGGGTTTTTCGAGCTTACCTTCCTTACCTGAGTAGTCCAGTGGTTCAAAGTATATACCTGGTCGATTGACTAGCCAATTTGCCTCTTCTGGTTGTTCCTCATCGACCGATTCTTCATACTCCTCATGTTCCTCTTGATCGGCAATGTAGTTGCCGAGGCAACTAAATTCCTCATCGAAGTTAAACTCTGCTGTGGCATGAAGAAGTTGGCATTCTTCTGGATCATCGGCATGCCTTAGTGTTTGGAACACATTTAGTTTAACTTGCTGGTCATTCACCCTCATTGTGAGTTATCCCTTTTCAACATCGATCAAGGTTCTCCCTGTTGCTAGGAATGGTCTCCCGAGAATGATAGGTGCATGCTCATCTGCTTCACAATCCAAAACAATAAAGTCAGCGGGAAAAATAAATTTATCAATTTTTACCAGTATGTCCTCGATTTTTCCCTCTGGATGCACATAGGATCTGTCGGCTAGCTGCAGCATAACTGTTGTAGGTCTTGCCTTCCCGATTCCTAGTTTCTGGAAAACTGATTTAGGCATCAAGTTTATGCTAGCCCCAAGGTCGCATAATGCTTTCCCGACATAGTGATTTCCAATGGAACATGGTATTGTGAAACTTTCGGGATCCTTCAACTTGGGTGGCATACGATTGTGCAACATTGCCATGCATCCCTCTGTCGCGACAACTGTTTCAAACTCTCCTAGCCTTGTTCTCTTGGACACAATGTCTTTAAGAAACTTGGCATAGTTTGGCATTTGTTCAATTGCTTCCACCAGTGGCAAGTTGATGTGGACTTGCTTTAGGATATCAAGAAACTTCTTGAATTGGTATTCTTGCTTTTGTCGCTTCAACCTTTGTGGGAATGGTGGTGGAAGTCGGATATCTTCGATCCTTTCATTGGTTTGAAACCTGATTGACTGCATTGCCGGGACATCTAGAGTTGCCGAGGCATTATCAACTGGGGTTGCCGAAACATGCTTATCGCAAGTTGCCGAGGCGTCTTTATCGTCGGTTGCCGAGGCATGCTTATTGCCGGTTGCCGCGACAATTCCTGGTTTAGCATCTGAGGCTTTGCCGCTAGGTTCGTCTTGATCTTTTTGTGGAGTTTTGTTTGGTGAGCGGGTTTGAGCCTCTCTAAGTTGTTGGCCACTTCTAGTGGTGATCGCCTTACATTGCTCATGGCCCGTTCCTCTTGCGACTTCAGTATCGCTAGGTAAACCTCCTTGTGGTCTAGTATTCAGATTTTGAGCAAACTGTCCGACTTGATTTTCCAATGATTTGATTGCCGACTCTTGGTTTTGCAATCTCATATCGGTCCTGTTAATAAAAGCATCAGTTCTTTTTATGAAATTACTATTCTCAGCCATATAAGATTCAGTTTTCATCATAAAAGCATTTAGAGAATTTTCCAAAGAACTAGATGTTGTCGGTTGTTGCTGCGGCATCTGCTGCCATGGCATATTCTGCTGGAATCTTGATGCTTGTGCATTCTGATTGTTCTGGTTTAGAGCATTGCTGGGATTACTCCATGAAAAATTCAGGTGCTTCTTCCAAGCTGGATTGTATGTATTGGACATCACATTATTGCTCCGATTGTAATTCCCCACATAGAAGCTGGATTCCGGATTCTGCATACATTCAGAAGAATTATGGTTATCACCACATAACTCACAAAAAGAATCCATTACCTTGACTTCATGTGTGTTGTTTGGTTTTTGCATGTTCTGGACCATCTTGGTTAAAGCGGCCAATTGTGCTAAATTGAATCTGATGATCCTAGTTCATGTATTGTGGCTTGGCGTCTAACTCCTCCTCTTCTAGTAGATGGGAATTGATAATCATTCTTGGCCAGCCTGTTTAAAATTTGCATTGCTTCCTCCGGCGACTTATCTAAGAGTATGCCGTTTGCCGAGGCATCTAGCATCATCCTTGTAGGTGTATTCACGGAGTTGTAAAACATTGTTACTTGAGTCCACACCGGGAATCCGTGTAGAGGGCATTTGTGTAGAAGTTCTCTATATCGCTCCCAAGCCTCGTACATGGATTCATCACCTGCCTGCCGAAAAGAAGTAATGTCGTTACGAAGCTTATCAGTCAAATTTGTAGGATTAAATATAGCAAGGAAATCACGACAAAGATCAGTCCAAGATGCTATGGATCCGGCAGGAATGCTATTCAACCATGCTTTCGCCCTATCCCTCAGTGAATAGGGGAATAATCTTAATCGTAAGACATCGGGGGTGACTCCGTGTATCTTGAATGAGTTGCAAATCTCGAGGAAAGATTTCAGATGTTGCCGTGCATCTTCAGTTGCTGAGCCGCCAAATTGACCTATTGTGTTGATCATATTAAACATTACCAGTTTCAACTCAAAGTGGTCGGCTTGAATTTCAGGTGCGACAACTCCTGGGTTAAGTCCATCAAGATCTTCTTCAAGATAGTCTCCAATAGTTCTGTTTTGTGCAAGAATCACTCCCCCTCCTGCTCGAACATCTTGAATTGCCATTGCTTCTCTTATCCTTCGTCTAAGTCTTTGTAAGGTTCGTTCTATTTCTGGATCAAAGGGATATTCTGGTGAAGTCGGTCTCGCCCTGGTCATATACCAATGCAAAACCAAAGATTGTTATCCCTTTGAATTTTAAACAAGAAAAGTAAAAAGAAAGTGCAAGAAAAAACAACAAAGTCGCTATTGCCAATCCCCGGCAACGGCGCCAAAAACTTGTTGCGCGTAATAAGTGCTACGCAATTGTGCAAGTATACACGTTGCAAGTTATAGTATAAAAGATATCGTCTCCACAGGGATTGGTGCCACTTCAAGAATCTAGTCTCTTGCACTGTAAAAAGTAAAAACACAAATAAAGGATTATAGGAGTTTAACTAATAACTAATCTAGAAAGCAAATAAGTAAAAGAAAAGATGAGATCAAATGAGAGAGAGATAGGCCAGGTTCTCGTGAGTTGAGGTGTGATAGCCGATTGGATTGTCTTGGTAAAAGAGTGCACGCGCAACTCAGTTGCCGTGGCAACTTGCACAACGGGGTTGCCTTGGCAACTAATCGATGGTTGCCCGGGCAACTAGTTGGGCAACTACTTGGGCGTCTGGGCAGCAACCTTCAAGGTTCGGCAGAGCGTTCTTCAATGGTTTCTTCTTATCCCTAAGTCGAAACTCTAGCTACTTGTGCATGCCTTGATAATACATCCTCGCGTGAATCAAGGGTGAACAACAACCAATCTTGCGCTCCTCTTAGCCGTTGAAATCCTTAACTTATTCCTAAGCCGGATTAATCTTCACCATCAATAGATTGAATAAAGATCATATTCATTCGTTTCTTGAATCTAACTCTCCCGATATTAGATAAATAAATGAAATCACGAGATCCTCTCCCAATTCACTCGCAAACAAGAATAAGAACCAAGAATGAATAAACCTTGAAATAGAAAAGTGCAAACTCTTATTACCTAAACAAAAACCAATAGTTTCTCACAACCACAAAACACAATAACCATAGCCAAGTAAATTTAGTTCATGGCTAGGTTCCAAAGAAACACAAGATAAACAATCCCTAGCATGAACCCAATCGAACAAGGAAGAAAAGATGAAGCTTGTCGAAAATCCCTTGCCCTAGATGCTTGCCGAAAATTCCCCTTGCTTCCTCTCTTGGTCTTGTCGAAATTTCCCCTCTTGCTCTCTCCTCTGGATTGTCGAAATCTCCTTGCTATTTATAGGGCTAGGCCAAAGTCCTTCTTTGAGGAGGAGTTTGAGTTGGAATTAAATTATCTTTAAAGAATATAATTCTTTATTATAATTGTATTCCTACTAGAACTTCTCCTATCTTCTTGGAATTTAATTCTTCTTTAATCTCTGCATGGAAATCAAATTCCTTTGGGTTTGGGCTTTGCTCCACGTCATCTTGGGCTTGTATAGTCATTAATTTCGACATCCCTATTGCATTTTCTCTTTGTCGACAATTGCCATGGCAACTGGCTCGGCGTCTCCTCCATGCATTGCCTGGCAACTAGCTCGGCATATCCTTCATGCATTGCCCTGGCAACTAGCTCGACATTGCTTTGGCAAGTGATCCTGCACATACACACACAAAGCACACCAAAACAGCATCTTTTCCACAAAACTACCAAGTTAAGTAATCAAGCTCAACGATTGAAGGAAACATGGATTAATGTATGAATAGCTAATTATGCAAATAATATGAGCCTAAGTCTAACAATAATATGAGTAAAAAGGGTAAGAAAAATAGTACTTTTGAACACTTATCAGTATTCAACAACTTGATCGTTGCCACCCCAAGTCTGTTAAGATATTGAGGAGCAATAGGCCAACAGTGCCAGCTCTCGCTTGGCATAGTATTTGGGAAATATTAATGTATGTCGAATAGTGAAAACATTGCCAAGGCATATTTATTATTAAAAACTAAAACATAAAAATAGCGTTTAATGCAAACATCCCTCACTAACTATTAGATCAGTTCAAGTGAGGGATTTAACCAACAACCCACAAACGTTTTCGAAATACATCATCATTAAAAACAAAATAAAATAACTTGAAAGAGAGAATGTTATAGAAGGGGTCTCTCGATGCAGCCCTTCAATATCCAAGCTTCTCGGCCAAGTTGGTCGAACCACCCTTCCAAGGTGCACCCGGTTGTCAATCATCGCACACCAACTCCTCACGATCCAATCTTCCTTCCCCAAAGTCTAGCTTGGTTGGTGTTTAAATAGGCATGCGGGGAAGGGATATATGAGGTCCTCATTTGAATTTTGAATTTCAACTGCCCAAGGGATAAGGAATTATCATCTTATCCAATGAGTGTTGATCAGGCTAGGGCTGACGTCATACTGCCGATGCTGCCTTGGCATCCAAGCTTGGCATGAATCTGCCAACAAGTCTTGGCACCATCTTATCTGCTATTTTTTTCGGAGATTGATCCAATTGCTATCTTTTTGGAGCCTGATCATTTCCTATTTTTTTGGGGGTCCAACAGCTTCTTAGCGTGGCATCAAGTTTACTTCTCTGCCAACCGGTGCTTGGCATTGTCTGGTCCATATGTGCCAACAGCACTTGGCATTCTCTCTGGCGCTCCTTCTTGTGTTAATTTTCTGGGCCAAATCCTATGCCAAACCTGAAAAATTGCCAACAAAACAACCCTTCACACTGGCATAGACAAAACTCTAAACTCTTTATGCAAATGCATGATTCTAACATCTTAATGCAACTAAATGTACCTAAAAACAAGCAAAAGCATTGTAAGATTGGCATTAAAAACAGTTCTTTTAAAGAGGTAACACACCCCAAACCTAACTCATTTCTTTTCCTCAAGTAATGCAAACAAAATAAAAATAAAAACTGTGAAAAAGTTTCCTCGACAAAATTTTGGTTGAATGCCAACGCGTGCTGGCAAGCAGAATTTGGCTCTATTTCTGTCCTCAGTATCTCAGTGCAATAATGCCAAGCAGGTAGTAATTCAAGTGCAACAATATAACTCTAGTCTAAGTTCATGAAGAGTGCATGATGTGCAGGCAATATGCATCAAGTATCCTTTTACTCCCTTAGACAAATTTTACTATCTAAACTCAGATTTTTTCTTTTCATTCATTTTTTCCTTTTCTTTCTTCGCCAAGGGTTTTTGGTGGCATTAATTTAAGCTTGCTTCGTGACACTATTTAGCGTGAGAGATAAAAGGGAGCATACCATGAATCCCCACCTTAATCTAGACATCACTAGGCTTTCTCTTCAACTCATACCCTAAGATTTTGGACTTGAGAACTAAGAGGGAGCAAACCACGAAGCCCCAAGTAGCTTATTATCCCTAAGGTAGAGGAGAGTTCTATTTTTTTCTTGCCTTGGCAGAACATTGCTTCCTTATTTGTTTCTTTTACCTTGGCATCATTTGATCTTTTTTTTTTAAAATTTGAACATAGTTTCAAAAAGTCTAAGTTTGCTAAGGAACTAGATACATACTATGTGTTAAGTGAAATTTCAGTTCCCTAAACTAGAGATCAATTGCCAAGCTAACCTGGCATACTACTCTACTGGAATGGCATGACAACTAAAGATTAGAGTTTCCTCATTGGACAGATACCTAGATCAAATTAAACTTGCCTAACAAATGTTAACATTTTTTTTAGAATTGAACCGAGGCAAAATTTTTTTCCTTTTTTAGTGGTTCGGTATGCATCTATCCTAAATGACCTACATGCCATGGCAACAAAAAATTAAACATGAAATGCATGGCATAAATGCATTGTCCCCAATGCATGAAACAATGCATATATACAAGAAAAATAGAATAAAATAAAATTAAATGAATGATCATGTAAATGTAATGGAATGAAATGTAAATGAGTTTAGGAAGAAGAAGACTCTCATTCGGAGACTATTTGCAGTGCGGCACGGGTCTTTCTTCTCACATACGGCCCACGGTCAAGGGCCATGTGCTTCTTTCTTTTCAAGCTTGGTTTTGAAGTGGCAGTGGAGGCTCCAACTTCCTCATTTTCCTTGGCAGGCTCCGATGCGACATGTGCATTGGTGGCATCAGATGGCGTATAGACAGCAGGTGTTACTATTGACTTGGCTTTGGCAGACTTGGATTTGGTTTCCTTTGATTCAGATGAAGAATCAAAATTGGCAGACTCAACTTCAACTGGAGACAACGAGACTGTGGCATCGGACGGGGTATGAACTAGACTATCTGGCATGGCATTATCGCTGGCAGAGAGCTCGACAGGGAAGTTTGGAAACTCTGATACAAAATCAGTTGATAATTTTGTAAGAGCTTCTCTGATCACAACATCCCTGGCCTGGATGCAGTGTCGCATCTTGACATTGAGCTCCTCATCTTTTTCCAGCTTTTAGAGAATAATCTCCTAGCGTTGATGAATTTGGGACAGCCTTGCCAGTGAACTGTCTGGCACGGTTTCTGGCATGGTTGCTGGCGTGGTTGTTGGCGCGGCCTTTGACTCCTTGGGCTTTGGCGTGTGTGCTTTTGCCTTTCCCTTGCCCTTGTCCTTGGGCTCGGTAGCAACGAGATTCCTCTATATAGCAGCAGTAATTGTTGTTCCTTTGATCGTTTGCCCCTTATCCGTATCAAGCCTTGGCACATCGTAGAGCATACAAACGTTAGAAATCAGCAAAGGAAAAACAAGCTGCCAATACCTTTCGCTGCGCACTTGTAGGTTTCTTCAATGATGAGCTTGCCAACATTGATTTTGCGCCCCATAACAATGGAGTACAACAAGATCATCCTTTCTTCCGACACGGTCTCATTATGGGATGTGAGCATCAGATTCGCCTTGAGAAAGTGATTCCATCCTCTGCATTGAGGTTTCAATGCCAGCCTCTTCACCGTACGGTGCCCATTGGATGACACTCTCCATGCCGTGCCAGGCTCACACAGATATGCCAGTAGACTCTTTTTCTTGGCAACATTCATTGAATCAGCGTACTCGAAATAATCATCCTCTGCACCATCTAGCTCAAACATATTATTGAAATACCCTTCATCGAAACGAACACATTTACCTCTAATCATCAAGAATGGAGAATCCTTGGTCACAAGGTGCGCATAGAATTCTTGGACGATTATGGCATAGACCTCCCATTTTTGCTGGAAAACTGAGTCCATTTGTGCAAGTTAATCGTAGACATGAATTCCAGAGGGAAGCCATTGTTCGTCTCTGTGTTGAGGTCGAAGTGCTTCTCATAGAAAAAACTCCTCGAGGCAAAATTATATTCGAACTTTTTCTTGATCTCCTCGTTGAAGAATCGCTTGAAGGAAGTAGAGGAAGAAGCCATTGAAATTTGTTGAAGAAACTTGAAATGGTGATGAAGAAAAAGGACGATTTGGATTTTTTTTACTTACTTATTGAAAGGAAAGTAAAAAGTGAGAGAGTTGTTTGGGTTTCTTTTAACCGGCTAGGTGAGAAAGTGAAAGGTTTTGGGTTGGTTGAGTGTTTTAATGGGAGTAGTAGTTAGGGATAATAATGGAAGAGAAAAAGAATTAAAAAAAAGAAAAGATGGAGTGATAAGGTGATAGGTGATAAGATATGGTAAGGATTAGAGTGATAAGGTGATTGATTTGAAATTTAATTTCCAACCAAAATTTTGTGTGGCTAGGATTTAAAGTCAAATAAAAACAACTCTCACTTATTTTACTGGGCCGATAAAAATAGGGTTTTTTTCCTTCTATCTTTTGCACCGCTGCATGCCAAGCTGCTTTGGCGCTGCGTCTAGCAGATTTTTCTATTGACGCGTTAGCCCCTGCCAGCGACTCTGGCAGTGTTCCTGACATAATTCCTGGCATAATGAATCTGCACAACTCAAAGGAAAACCTTTCAACATAGTAAAGGAATAAAACTTGAAACTTAAAAAATAATTAAAAGCCTAAAAACCTAAACAAAGAAAAACATTAACCTAATATTTGCAAAAGCTCAAACCTGATGGTGTTTTCAAGTTACCTTTGCCAAGAGGATTACCTCTTTGGCATTGTTCTGATCACCTTCCATGTAGATCTTTAAACGTTGGCCATTCACCTTAAAGATTTCTCCCGTCTTCAAGTTCTTAATGTCCACAGCTCCATGAGCATAGGGCTTCACAACTTCATAAGGACCCGTCCATCTCGATTTGAGTTTCCCTGGAAGCAACTTAAGCCGTGAGTTGAATAACAAAACACGTTGGCCTACCTCAATTTATCTTGGTATTACCTACTATCATGCCAATGTTTTGCCTTTTCCTTGTAGATCCTAGCGTTCCCATATGCTTGTGTTCTGAATTCCTCCAACTCATTTAGGTTTAATAACCTCTTTTCTCCAGTAGCTCTCCATGCCATGCCAAGTGTTCTGATGGCCCAGTAGGCTTTATGCTCAAGCTCCACTGGCAGATGGCATGGTTTTTTGAAAACAAGTCTAAATGGTACGTACCCAAAGGGGTTTTAAATGCGGTCCTGTAAGCCCACAAGGACTCGTCTAGCCTCAAGGACCAGTCTTTCCTTGATGGATTAACAATATTCTCTAGAATGTTTTTAATCTCCTTATTTGAAATCTCGGCTTGCCCATTCATTTGTGGATGATATGCCGTGGCAATTCTATGCTGTATACCATACCTGCACAAAGCTTTAGAAATTAGATTACATTTAAAATGGGTGCCCTCATCATGAATAATCACTCTAGGGGCACCAAATCAAGTAAAAATATATTTGTGCAAAAACTTGGCAACAACCTTGGCATCGTTTTTTGGCAGAGCCACAGCTTCTACCTACTTAGATACGTAGTCAACAACCACATGAATGTATACATTACGAAACGAGGGTGGAAAATGACCCATAAAGTCTATCCCCCATACATCAAATAAATCCACATGCATAATGTGTTGAAGCAGTAGTTGGTGTCTGCCAGAGATGTTTCCTGCCCGTTGGCATCGATCACATACCTTGGCATACTCGTGGGAATCCCTGTATAGTGTGGGCCAAAAGAATCCCGACCGCAGTACCTTGGCAATAGTGTTTACCCCAGCAAAGTGACCTCCATATGGTGCGGCATGGCACAAATGCAATATGTTATACTGCTCATCCTCGGGCACACACCGGTAAATCACTTGGTCGGCACACCGTTTGAACAATATTGGCTCGTCCCAATAGTATTGCCTGACTTCTCACAAGAATCTTTTCTTGGCATTGTATGCCAAGTCTGGTGGCAGAATGTTACTTACCAAGTAGTTGATAATGTCATCATACCATGGCATGGCATGAACTGCAAGCAAATACTCATCATGAAATTCATCTCTTATCGAATTGGCCTTACCATTTTCAAGATGATACTCCGAACGTGAGAGATGGTCAGCTACTAAGTTTTCACTGCCCTTTTTGTCTCGGATCTCATGGTCGAATTCTTAAAGCAGGAGTGTCCATCGGATTAGTCTAGGCTTGTCATCCTTCTTTGCCAAGAGATACTATAATGCCGAATGATTTGTAAAAATCACAACCTTGTTACCAATTAAATAAGATCTAAATTTGTCAAAAGCAAATACAACCGCAAGAAATTCTTTCTCGGTCGTAGAGTAATTCTGTTGTGCTTCGTTCAAGGTTCGGATGACATAGTAGATGGCATGGAAAACCTTGCCATGCCTTTGTCCCAAGACTGCTCCAACAACATAGTTGCTGGCATCGCACATGAGCTCGAAGGGCTCATTCCAGTCCGGTGCCACAACTATAGGGGCATTGATCAACTTTTCTTTAAGTTCCTGAAATTCTCTCAAACAAGAATCGTCAAATGCAAAAGTGGCATTATGTTCTAACAACAAGCATAAAGGTTTTGTAATTTTTGAAAAATCTTTAATAAAACGTCGGTAAAAACTGGCATGTCCTAAAAAGCTCCTTATACCTTTAACACTTGTTGGAGGTGGTAGCTGCTTAATTACCTTAACTTTTGCTTGATCAACCTTTAACCCTCTCTCAGTTACCTTGTGCCCAAGAACAATGCCCTCCTTCACCATGAAGTGGCATTTCTCCTAGTTTAACACTAGGTTTGTCTCTATGCATCTCTTCAACACTTGCTCCAAACTCTGAAGACATTCCTCAAATGTTTTGCCAAACACTGAGAAATCATCCATGAACACTTCCATGTTATGCTCGATCATATCGGAGAAAATAGACATCATGCAACGTTGAAATGTTGTCTGTGCATTATATAGGCCAAATGGCATCCTTCTGAATGCAAACATCCCATATGAGCATGTGAACATAGTCTTCTCTCGATCATCAGGGGCGATGGCAATCTGGTTATAACCTGAATAACCATCCAAAAAATAATAGAAAGCTTTACCTGCCAATCTGTCTAGCATCTGGTCAATGAATGGTAATGGGAAGTGGTCATTCCTCGTGGCATTGTTTAGCCTCCTATAGTCCATGCACACTCTCCATCATGTGATAGTTCTAGAGGGGATTAACTCAGCTTCACTGTTTTGTACCACGGTCATACCACCCTTCTTTGGCACGCATTGCACCAGGCTAACCCAAGAGCTATCAGAAATGGGATATATAATCCCGAAATTAAGCCACTTTATGATCTCTTTCTTCACTACCTCTTTCATGCTCAAGTTTAGCCTTCTTTGGCCTTCAATGGTCTTGCCATGGTACTCCTCCAAGATAATCTTGTGCATGCAAATGGTTGGGTTAATACCTCTGATGTCTGCCAAGGTCCATCCTAATGCCTGCTTATGATCACGTAATATTGCCAACAATCTTTCCTCCTGATCATTAGTGAGACCAGTGGCAATGATCACCGGCAGAGTTGTGTGTTCACCTAAGTAAGCATACTTCAAGTGATCTGGCGGTGGTTTCAGTTCCAACGCTGGTGGCTCCTCAATTGATGGTCTAGGTGCCTTGATTTCTCTGCTGGCCAACTGCAGTGGCTCAAAATAACTCGCCTTCTTAGCCTCCAAGAATGATTCTTCTGGTTCCTCAAACAGTTCAGCTATGCCATCAAAGTCGCTGGCATCAAATTTTGTGTAATGGCATAACTGTGTTGTGTCCACAGTGTAAATGGACTCCATCATCTCCTCTGCTTGGCACTCATCAGGTTCATCTGCACATTTCAAAGCTTGAAACACATTAAATGTAACTTGTTGATCATTCATGCGCATTGTTAGTTCCCCTTTATGAACGTCAATCAAAGCCCTACCCGTGGCAAGAAAAGGTCTCCCCAAAATAATCAGGACATTAATATCAGCCTCATAATCCAAAATCATAAAATCATCTGGAAAAATAAATTTGTCTACCTTTACCAATACATCTTCAATCTTACCCTTGGGATGTGCATAAGATCGGTCTGCCAGCTGAAGTGTCACCGTGGTAGGTCTTGCTTCTATGCCAAGCTTTTGGAAGACTGACATTGGCATCAAGTTGATGCTGGCTCCTAGGTCATACAATGCCTTGCCCATGAATTTGTTGCCAATGGTCAGGGAATAGTGAAACTTCCCGGATCTTTCAGCTTTGGTGTCAATCGATTTAAGATCATGGCACTACATCCTTCGGTCAGAGCAACAGTTTCAAAGTCTCCCAACTTTCCCTTTTTGGACAGAATGTCCTTCATAAATTTGGCATAGTTGGGCATTTGTTCAAGGGCTTCTACCAATGGGATGTTGATTTGCAATTGCTTAAGAACCTCTAAGAAGCGTTTGAACTGCTGGTCTTGCTTATGCTTTTGAAGTCTTGCTGGAAATGGTGGTGGCGGATAAACATATACGGTCTTCTTTGGTTTTGCCAACGCAAAGATCTTGGCATCGATCTGTTTGGCATTGGTATCTTTGTCTAGCATCGATTTTGGCATCGTATGCCTTGGCTTTACTTTTGCTCATCTTCTGTGTCACTTGGCAATGTTCCCTTGGGTCGATTACTGAGTGCACTAGCAATCTACCCAAGCTGGACTTCCAAATTTCTCATTGACGTAGCCAAACTCTAGACTATGGCATCATTCCTCTCCATGTACTCTATGGGAGTGCCTCCGTGGTTGAGTCTCTGCCCTTGCTAAAAATTGTTTTTAGGCTTTTCGTGGCATGGCATTGTTATTTCGACATGGCATTGGTATTGCCTCTAGGCGTTGGGCATTGGCATTGTACTGGTTACCTCCTTGATTTCCCCATGCTAAACTAGGGTGTTGTCTCCAACTTGCATTATAAGTATTGGAGTTAGGATTATAGTAACGATTAACATTGCCAAGAAAATTTACCGATTCAGGGTTGACAGGGCATTCATCCACATGATGATTCTCTCCACAGATTGTATAGGGTCTAATGCTTTGACTTACTGGGACTCGTTGTTCTTTTGCAACGTTCTTACCATGCTAGTAAGGATGGAAATCTCGGCATGAATGGATGTTAGTTCGTCAACCTAAAATTTCCCATTGGTTTTAGTTCCGGTCCCAAGTCTCACAACATGATATTCAAAATCATTGATTGTAATCCTCTCTGAAATGTCAACAGCCTAGGTGTACGTCTTGTCAAGCAACGAACCAGCTGCTGAAGCATCGACAATAGTCCTCGTTTGTGCATTCAATCCATTGTAAAATGTATGTATCTGGGTCCAATTCGGGAATCCATGCATAGGGCACCTCCTTAACAGGTCTTTAAATCTTTCCTAGGCATCATATAAGGTCTCATCCTCAGCCTGCCTAAATGTGATGATCTCACCTCGCAGCTTGGCAGTGAGTGCTGACGGCTAGAATCTTGTCAAGAACTTCTGGCATAGGTCTGCCCATGAAGTAACTGAGCCAGGTGATAAGGAGTTAAGCCAAGCCTTTGCCACGTCTCTCAAAGAGAAAGTGAATAACTTCAGCTTCATGGTATCTTCAAGTACTCCATTTTGTTGGAATAACTGGCAAATCTCTATGAACTGCTTTAGATGTTGCCTCGGATCTCCAGTGAGTGCTCCATCAAACTGACCTACCTTCAAAAGAGTTTGAATCATTACCGGCTTAAGTTCAAAATTGACAGCGTTTACCTCTATGCCAACAAGTCCTGGCATCAAATTATCAATGGTTGGTGCCGAATGTTCTCTAATAGGTCTCTCATTAATAACTGAGACAGCAGGTGGTGGTGGTATCTCATTGTTAAGTGGATTTCCTCCATTGTTCTCCACACCATTCCCTCCATTACCTTGGTTTTGCATCTCTCTAAATCTTCTTTTTAACCTCTTCAAGGTTTTCTCAATTTTCAGATCGTATGGCTACTCGTCCACCACAAGGATGGCTTCTGGTCATACACCGAAAAAAATAAAAGGTAAAAACAAAAACAAAAATAAAAATAAGACAAGTAAAAATTTAAAAACAATCAATTCCGTTGCAATCCTCGGCAACGGCGCCAAAAACTTGCAGACTCTCTAAGTGAATGCTGGCAAAAGGGTCAAAAGATATGAGCTGGAAAAAGTATAAAACAGTGCCAAGATAAGTCTTTTGCGTGCAAGTATACACGGTCTGCAAGTAATACAACAGTAAGATGAGTATCGATCCCACATAGATTGACTTGGAATTCAATTGCCTAGATTGTTACTTGCCTTAAGAAAAAGTTGATTTGTTTTGAAGTTGGTTTTGAAAATAATTGAAAAGAAAAAAAATAAAAGTAAAGTAAAGACGTTGGCAAGGAAGGTGCTTTAATGATTGATGAGCGTTGGCAGGGAATTCCCGGTTTTCACGCTTTTCATGTCATGCCGCCCTTTAATATCAACCTGTCTTGGCATTGTTTGCCTAGCAGATTCAAAATTAGCAAAACCTCTCTCGATGGTCATTGCCCTAAATTGATCATGTAAAAGCCCCTTATCTCTATAGTGCTTATTTTTAAATAAACCAATTTGATTAAGATCCTAATACTCCTAAGGGGTAGATTTCACTCCCGAAGTAAATTTATCTACTTGAACGATTTCTCTCGAAGCTTCTCTCCTTAGTATTCATCAACTTGATCGTTGCCACCCCAAGTCTGTTAAGATATTAAGGGGCAATAGGCCAATAGTGCCAACTCTTGCTTGGCATAGTATTTGGGAAATATTAAAGTATGTCAAATAGTGAAAACATTGCCAAGGCAAATTTATTATTAAAAACTAAAACATAAAAATAGCGTTCAACGCAAACATCCCCCACCAACTATTAAATCAGTTCATGGTGAGGGATTTAACCAACAACCCACAAACGTTTTCAAAATACATCATCATTAAAAACAAAATAAAATAACTTGAAAGAGAGAATGAGCTAGAAGGGGTTTCTCGATGCAGACCTTCAAGATCCAGACTTCTTGGCCAAGTAGGTCGAACCACCCTTCCAAGGTGCAGCTGGTTGTCAACCGTCGCACACCAACTCCTCACGATCCAATCTTCCCTCCCCAAAGTCTAGCTTGGTTGGTGTTTAAATATGCATGCGGGGAAGGGATAGGATGAGCTCCTCATTTGAATTCTGAATTTCAATTGCCCAAAGGATAAGGGATTATCATCTTATCCAAATTTAATGAGAGCTGATCAGGCTAGGGCCGACGACATACTGTCGACGCTGCCTTGGCGTCCAAGCTTTGCATGAATCTGCCAACAAGTCTTGGGACCATCTTATCCGCTATTTTTTTTGGAGATTGATCCAATTGCTATCTTTTCGGAGCCTAATCATTTCTAATTTTTTTGGGGTCCAACAGCTTCTTGTCATGGCATCAAGTTCACTTCTTTGCCAACTGGTGCTTGGCATTGTCTGGTCCATCTGTGCCAACAACACTTGGCATTCTCTCTGGTGCTCCTTCTCGTGTTGCTTTTCTTGGCCAAATCCTATGCTAAACCTGCAAAATTGCCAAGAAAACATCCCTTCACACTGGCATAGACAAAACTCTAAACTCCTTATGCAAATGCATGATTCTAACATCCTAATGCAACTAAATGTACCTAAAAACAAACAAAAGCATTGTAAGATTGGCATTAAAAACAATACTTTTGGAGAGGTAACAACAAGTCCATTAAATTCACGGCAAAAACATGACCTTGAATCATTAACGAACACCTTCTATACAACCTCCTAAGTGTAATTGTCTCACCAAGAGAACTAGTTACCAAAATGTCAACATTCAAAACCTCAACAAGTATACGCAACAAATGTGCATGCTCACTTAATATGTATGAGTGTGTATAACCCGAATCAACAAAGGAAAATAATGACATAGATTAAAATTAAATGTACCTACAATCATGTAGGTGTTATTAAGGCCTTCACAATGCGCGTACACCCTCGTTGGCCCCCATTCTTTGGTTGAATGGCTACAGTATGAGCAACGGTCCTCTGTCCTTCTTCTCGGCTCTGAAAATTTCTTCTACCACGACCATAGCCTCTAACAAGAGCTACCGCAACTATCATATAAACTGGTAAATCTTTAGCAGTACGTGGACAATCTCAATAGAAGTTTTCATAGAAACCGCACCAAAAACACACTCTAGTCTTTTTCCAACAGTCATCCAGATAAGGTCTCCTACAGTGCTCACAATCTCCTTCAGCGGCAGCAATTTGGTCATTCTGACCACGTCCACTACCACCTAACCTACGATTAGGCCTATATCAATTATCTTATAATTTCTTGTTTCATCTTCTAGAATAATCAAACTATGCCACTCGTTTTCCATATTAGTGCCCATTGATTGAGGGGAAATGCCTAACGATTGCTCAATATCCTTAGCCCGATTGACCAACACATCAAAATTGGTATAATCAGCGGCCAACAAGTACGTCTTGATGTTCTTTTCAAGACCATATCTAAAATGATCACATCTCTAATGATCATTTAGAACCAGTTCAAGAGCATACTAACTCAGACGAACAAACTTTACTTCATATTCAACCATAGACATCTGGCCTTGCACCAACGCCATGAATTCCCCTTTCTTTGCATCATGATATTGTGGACCAAGATACTTACTCTTAAAATCTCTTTAAAAGAACTCTCAGTTCACATCTGTAGCCGGTACTCTAGCCACAGTGGTCGTCCACGAATGATAAGCATCATCATGCAATAAGGACATAGTACACCTAAGCTTTTAAGCATCTGTACACTTTATTTGTCCTAGATTACACTCGGTGCTAGCAAACCATTCCTCAACTGTTTTGGGTTCCAATCCCCTAAATTCAACACCTCCAAACTTTGGAGGTATTCTAATGGTAGTCTGACATTAGCAACTGCTACTGGTGTTGGTGCCTGAATATGAACCCCAGCCATAGCTGTTTGAAACGCTCCTGTCATTGCTTGTATCAGAGGTTTCATATCCCCAAAGATAGGTCCTTGTAGAGCCTGGGGGGATTTCCCATCTCTATATCCTTCGGTGGGTTAGGTGGAGGGAGAGGTAACTGCGTACGAGAAATTATACCATCCCAGTATTCTGATCATTTTGGGTGTTATCCATGTTAGTTCGAGTCTCACGTCCGGGGCCTATACTTGCTAACAATTAAATCATACAAAAAAAAACTTTAGTTAGACATGCATTCGGCAAAGTATCCAAGACTTCTACAATTTCGTTTAAAAACAATAGTAATGTGTCTCCCAAATACCCTACAACATAGAAAATTTCATCAAAATAATTAACAGTCATACGAGCAATCACATAACATCATCAAGATAAATTTATGACAACTCCCATCAATCATAACCTAGCTCTGATACCACCAAATGTAATCCCTTGACCCGGCCTAGTCGCTAAACCCGAACCACGAGGGTTACATTAGGTTTGTCAGAGCAAACCCAAACTAAACAACCAGATTTAGATCCTTTTTTTCTTTTATCTTTTCTAGATGCAATATTAGAATCCTAGGTATGCATACTGATAGCGATTAAATTTTTGACCGAATCAGACGTCAAATCGACATTCAATTGCATGCATTTGCAGTTTAAGGACCAAATTGCAAATTTGGAAAATTATGAGGACTTATTTTAATTCGGGGTTACCAATCCTCAATTAATCATGTTACATGCATACATGTCCAATTTTAGCTTAAACCGATCATTAAATCATAATCAAAATGCATTCATACGAAATAGGGACCAAAATGTTAGGATCCAAACCATGCCACCACTTTAACATAAATAACGACTTGGGTACCGATACTCAGGACAAGGTATCAATACTAGGCCTAATTTTTAAGGGTTGTACCGATACCCTTCCTCGAGTATCGATACTCCAGCCAAAATGGCCAAAGTCTTAAATTCTAGTAGCTAAAACTCGTACCAATACTCCTTTCAGAGTATCAATACCCATGCCAAATTGCATATACTCGTACCGATACGCCTCCCCGAATATCAATAACCATGCCAAAATTGCACATAACGGTATCGATATTGAGGATCGAGTATCGATACCACTAGACATGTAATGCCCAAATTAGCTAGTTTTACACCCAAATGGTACCCCCAAAATATGCCTTAATCATTTACATACATATAAACCATAAAACCAAGAACTAAAACAAGCCAACAACCCTCAATATCAGAAGCAATTAAGGAAGACTAAATCACATTACACTTCTATAGGCATGCTTCCTAAACTCTCAAAATCAACATACTTAAAACCAAATCTTGGCCTAGAAACATACAAGCATAACATTCAATAATTATATAAATGACATAAACTTTCTCAAATCATTTGAAGGTAACAGTAGGCATCCAAACATATCTTGCACTACAAGCAAGCTAGGGCATATAGTCATCATAAGCAAACATCCAAATTGCAACTTCAACATGTTTAAGGGAATGCCAAAATAGCAAGATTAAAACTCTAAACAACTTGAAAACATCTCAAAATCCGATTACAAAACCCAAACGATATTAGCGACACATTACCTTATTTATCGAATATCAAAATAGTTCATCATACCAAAACAAAAATAGTGTTCTTGGATTCTCTTAACTCGAAATGCAACCTCCAAACGTAAGCTAATCGAGCTTAGTGAGGTTGCTCTCACACTATCATCTATGGAATTAAGAAATAACATTGGTAAACCTTGCTTCTTTTTCAAACTTTCTTTTGTACAAATACATAATCATTAATCATGCTTGAATGAAAACAATGCACCATATCACACTCTTACTTTCCATTATATCAATATATTGGCATTTATAGTGACCTTCTAAACTTTATTTTCATCAATAACTTTATCAGATACACGAATACAGTGAAGGTAATCTTTCAACCCTTTTTCTATGGTGGTAATAATCTTTCAATTACCTATTTCCTCCCTTAGACCTAGATAATTTGTTTCACTTACCTCAAGGTTGAGGGATACCTCAAATTCTTTCAACTACCTCAAGGCGGAGGGACGATAGATTAGGCTCAAGGCCCCATTATGTTTATAGTGCACTCTCATCCTATGGCTAGCCATGTATACATGATACTTTTCTTTTAATATGTCACTTAGCCAATATAGATCATACATGCACGGGAACTTACAATTTTTCAATGCTACACATACTCGTTTCATCATTTTATTCACAATTATGCTCATAGAATTTATATCAATGTTAGCATCTCATGCTTACTCATTTCAAACCAAATGTCATGTTTATAAACATGGCAAATCATGAGCAAGGTGCATTGCAACAGCAAGTTTCATCCTCATGCATTTATTCAGATCTCATTTCAAAGCATTCATTTGCAACTTTATGTAAAAATTAGCAAGGTACGAAAGTGAAAACCACTTCAACTTACTCTCAGACTTAGGAAAGCTTTTCACACTTTCCCTAAGTTCCCAAAATAAAGCTTCATAGGGAGCCATTTGTATAGCCGACTGATAAATGCTATTATAAGCAAACTCCACCAAAGGTAGTTGCTTTTCCATATCCCTTGAAACTCAATGTTACAACACCCCAACATATCCTCCAAAATTTGTATAACACAATTGGACTGACCATCCGTCTGAGGGTGATAAGAAATGCTAAAATTAATCCTTGTCCCCAAAGCTGTCTACAAACTCTCACAAAACCTTGACATAAAATGTGAGTCTCTATCCGATATGATTGATTTAGGAACTCCATGCAACCTAACAATCTCAGCAATATACATTTCGGATAACTTGTCTAATGTATACGTCGTATGCACTGTAAGAAGATGCGTACACTTTGTAAAATGATCCAAAATTACCCATATCGAATCCTTTTTAGACAGTGTCAAAGTAAACCCGTCATAAAATCCATTTTAATTCTTTCCTACTTCCATTCCAGAATCCGTATAGGTTGTAACAACCCTGAGGAACACTGTTGCTCAACTTTCAAGCGTTGACATACCAAACACCGCGCAACA
This sequence comes from Hibiscus mutabilis, assembly GCA_019671005.1. Taxonomy (NCBI): domain Eukaryota; kingdom Viridiplantae; phylum Streptophyta; class Magnoliopsida; order Malvales; family Malvaceae; genus Hibiscus; species Hibiscus mutabilis. The sequence continues at coordinate 13,285,770 of CM033738.1, read as the reverse complement.
TACTACGCTACATCCTTTTCAAACCCACCCAATAGTACTTATCTTTTAAATCACGGTATATCTTGGTACTACCGGTATGCATAAAAAAGAACTAGAATATGCCTCGGTCAAAATAGCAAGTCTCAACTTAGAATCCTCTGGCATAACTATACGGTCCTTGAAACACAAGACACCTTCATCGTTGAAATGAAAATCTGTCGGTTTACCCTCTGAAATATCTTTAACATGTGATCGTTTGCGACAATGTAGGCTTAACTTGTAACTTAGCCAACAACCCGCCCTTATGGGTAATACTTAACTTAGCAAACATCGCTCGTAACTCAATCGCAGAGTAATATCCCATTATTGGAATAGTGACCAAAACGTAAAGAATCAAAAGTTAGTGGTTTTAGTTCAGTGACTAAAACGTAAAGTTTTAAAGTTTGGTGACAAAACTGAAAAGTTGAGAAAAGTTTAAGGACCAACATGGTAATTTTCTCAATAATTATTTTTATTCCATAAATATATAGATCATCTAAGGGTGTGGATCGAATATAAAACTATGGTTTGATATGATGTTTCTATTATTGGGAAATTATGGTTAAAGTTAAAGTGTAATTCGGGTAATTTTATGAGCTTGGAATTTTATGAAAATTTGAAGGAAGTCTTAAAAAGACCCGAAGAGCATAGCATTGAAGTTCTGAATCGTTTTTAAATTAGTTTAGATTCGATTCTATTCAATATTTTGTATAGGTGATGGAATGGAATTTTGGAGAATATAAAGATTCATTAATGGCAAAATGGTCATTTTACCCATACTTTTTAATTATAATTGATTTGATGATAAGGTTGAGTATAGGTGTGGATTTATAATTGGTCATAACCCAAGGGTGAAATGGTCATTTTACTATGAGGAAATATTTTTATTTTAAATTAAAGATTTAATTGCCATTTGGCATTAATCAAAGAAAGAAGAAAATTTTGGAAACTTTGTTCATCTTTTCTCTCAGAGTGCTGAACATAAAGGGGTTTAGGTAAGAAATCTTTCAATTCAATTTTTAGCTTGATTTGTTTGATTTTTGGCTAGAGTTATGAAACAAGAAATTGATCTCCTTTGAATTCTCTATCTTTTGACATAAGTTTTGCTTAGTTTCCATGGTTCTAAGTTGAGTTTGATGATTAGGGTGGTTGAAGAACATGTTAAGATTTCATGTTTTAAAGCTTAATCAAGTTGGAAATGTTGTTGTAGTGTTGTTTAGTTGCTTGAAATGATGAAAACTTCTTGGTAAACTTTAGGGACCATTTCGGCTATAAGAGGAAAAATTAGGGGAAATTTTGCAAAAATTTATTTGATGATGGAAATGATTAGAATGATGTTTCCTAAGTTGAATTATGTGGTTGGATTGAAGAAAACATCATTTTAGGACTATTTTGTGAATTTTGTAAATTGGGTGAAATAAGTGAGAAATTTGGAAATATTCAAGAAGCATGGTTATATTGGTTGCTATGATACAATGATTATTTTAGTATTAAATTTTTTGGATTATTAGATGAAATGTGAAAGTTTCCAAGTTTTAGATTATAAACCCTAAGAGAGAGAATTTAGGGTTTAAAGGGAAATTATCAAACTATTGATTGTAATGTGTAATTTGAGATGAGATTACAGTATTGGAAGCATTGTAGTTACAAAGAAGTATTTGGATGAAAATATAAAATTTTCCATATTGGTATGTACATGTATTAGTAAAGGTTGGACATGTACTTAAGTTGCTTGTGTCATGTATTTAATGTACAAACATATAACAATCAAGTTCGAGTACAAATGAGTGAAGAAAGAAGATAGAAAGTGCAATCTAGCTTAGTGAGTTTAGTATAAATTATACCTTTGAAAGTGTCAAGGTGAGTGAAATTCATGCATAGCATGATTTTTATGTCATTCATTATATAATTGACATGTTAAAAATATGTCCAGAATTGAGAATACATGCATGGATCACTAATTATTCATGGAATGTTATTTTACGTATGAATTGCTTAATATGTATATATGTTGCCATGTATGAGATTATGATTGTTATAAAGCCCAAAGTATGAGATAGGAAATTAAAAGATTAGTTGGATATCCATAGAGTCATAAACAGCTGTATTAACATTTTAGCACTCCCGGTAGAGTGCAATTTACTATAAGCATTTCAGGTAAAGTGCAAAATAATTAATAATTGCATACTCCGGTAAGTATACAAAAACACGTCGGTGTTAAGCACTTTCAGTAAAGTGCACCTATTATACTATACTCAAGTAAGTATTGGGGGATGACTCGCGTACCAAAAATTTCCTTAATTCAATACTTGGGCTAAATGAATTGAAAAACATGTTAAAAAGGCTTGAAAGCTCGATGATGAATATGGCAATGGTATTGGTAAGAATCAAGGTTATTACCATGTAATATGTTACTATACATATATCATGTCATATATGTTAAAATGCATAAAATGGGAGGTGATCATATGCATTGTTACTATAATATATTGATACCTATGTTAAATTGCATTTGAATTAAATGTTGTTGCCTCACTAAGTATATGCTTAGCGTATGATGACTTTCATGCGTAGGTTTTAAAGGAGCTTCGAGTGAAGAGTAGCCATGCATCACTTTCATATTTTGGGAGGTATATCTCCATACTCATAGTAATGTAATGACATCCATCCTTTCTTTTGGAAATGTACTAGATGGCATGTATAATTAGTGGGGTTGTAATAACTTATCACTAAATATGGTTGGTTAATAGTTTTTGAATATGGATGATGAACCTAGTAAGTCCTATTATGGTTATAAATGATAATGGACTAAGTTTTTAGTAAATATGGATTCTAAGATAGAAAGTTTGAAAATCTGCCCAGAAATGTATGCAAACGCAGTGTGTTTGAAAAATCAGCATAAATTCCACAATTGGAATTAGATAGTGAATCTTATATGCATGAAATAAAAATTTTGTCTAGTTTCTCAAAAAATTAACGGTGACTGATTTCGAGTTGTATGTAAAAAGATATGAATTTTTATTCGAAGGAAGGTCAGAAAATAGGGCAACAGAATTTCAGTATTTTGGGGCTGTGACGTGAATTTAGGAATTTATTTGAATTTTTGTATAATGAATTTAGGCTAACAATTTATATGGTTAGAAAACCTAATGAATCTAGTTTAATTAGAAAATTTTGGAATGAATTTTTGATGTCTATAAAAATTTCTATAAATTTTTAAGTAAGGTAGCGCAGGTTGTCAGTTTATAAAGGAAAATAAATAATAGGGTTTAAAATTTGTTAATAACATCACTGGCTCGTATTTGGTGATAAATATAGGAAAGGGATGTTACATTAATTGGTATCAGAGCCAGGTTTAGTCGATTCTAGATGGAAATTGAGTTTAAAAATGTGTGGGAATTGTATACATGCTACTAGGATGTCATAATTACTGATGATTATATGCAGATATTCTGATGCTCTATAATTAGTAATGCTACTCTATATTAAGAAAGTTGTTGAAAATGTGTTATGTTCAAATGTCGGACCATCACTGTTCTAGACATGCATTTGAACAGGAGGTCTCTGTGCAGAGTGGGAGTAATGAGGTAAATCAGAATGTACCTCAGGAGCAATACCAAGGTCAGGCACTTGCACAAGGACAACAAGACATGCCGGTTTAGGATCGTGGATTATTCCTCCAGACATTAGATGATATCTTAAATAGATCGAAACCAGTATCTGTACCAAGGGAGTTGAGAAAGCTGAAGGCATCAGAGTTTCAAGGTGATTCTGATGTTGACCCGATGTCTGCGGATTTCTGGTTAAATGATATTAAAATCATGCTGGATACTATCCGGTGATCAAGGAAAACTTGAAGGTGTAACATCACTTTTGATGAAACCTGCTCGAATTTGGTGGACCACCATTACTGCTCAAATTCCTCGGGAACGAGTTACTTGGGAGTTCTTTTTACAAGAGTTCCGGAACAAGTATATTGGAGATGTTTTCATCGGGGATATGGGGAATCAATTTCTGAGTCTGGAGCAAGCAGGCAGATTAGTATATGAGTATGAATGTGAGTTTAATAAGCTTAGCCGGTTTGCTACAGAACTTCTTCCAACTGAGAAGCACAGAGTTACTAGATTTGTGGGAGGTCTAGATCTGGAGTATAAGAAAGTCTTGGTTGCTCTTGATTTGTCTGAATTTCAAGTGGCGGTTAACCGAGCTAAAGGAATGGAAAGGGTGGAACAAGAAGAAGCTTCTGAGAAGAAAACACAATCAATTAAGCGACCTGGAGGCCCCAGTGTTTTACCCTGGTCTAAACGGGGTAAAGGTTTTTAGCAGGAAGGATCAGTTGGGTCAATGTCGTCCGTAAAGAAGAATTCTTCTGCGGGTAAATCCAAGCACGTCCACAATAAAACTAGTGGAAGTAAAGGTGATGGACTTTGGAATAGACCTAAATGCAAGACTTATGGAAGAAGACATCCTAGTCGATGTTCGTATGCACCGGAGACAATGTGCTATTAATGTGGGAAGTCGGGTCATTTCAAACGAGCATGTCCAAAATTACAAGAGAATCAATCGGTGGCTTCTTATCAGAGAAATAAAGGGAACCGAGGGTGGAATTCCCATCGAGGTGCATCAGAAGGTGCATCAAATCTGAAAGGCAAAGCTCATGCTCGTGTATATAATATCAAGACCACAAAGAGTAAAGATGATCATGATGTGATATCAGATATGCTTGAACTCTTTAATAGACCTATTTTTGCACTAATTGATCCTGGTTCCACTCATTCATATATTAGTTCTAGAGTCATACTAGAAAGAAACATTCCAGTAGAACTAATTAAGAGTGAGGTGGTAGCAACCAATCCGTTAGGCCAGAGTGCTAAGGTTAAGAGGATTTCCCATCAGTGTCCTATTAAAATTTAGAATGTGAATTTCCCCGCTGACCTTATGGAATTACCGTTTTGTGAGTTGGAAATAATATTGGGGATGGATTGGTTATTTGCATATGATGCTGTGGTGGAGTGTCGATTAAAAAGATTAACTTTAAATGCATTAGATAGATCACGAATATTATTCGTGGGGGAGAAGCCGAATCATCGTAGTGGTGTTATTTCGGCTGTTGTTGCGAATGAAATGTTGATGGATGGTTGTGAAATAGATCCAAATCCCGAAATTGATGCCTTGAAGCAGGGAGTGAAAATAGAAGATATACCTACGGTGCAGGAATTCCCATATGTATTCCCAAAAGAATTACCGGGACTACCTCTAGAAAGAGAGGTAGAATTTGGAATTGATGTGTTACCTGGTACAACATCCATATCGTTGGCACCGTTTCGTATGGCACCTACTGAACTCTGGGAACTCAAATCACAGCTACAAGAATTGCAGAATCGAGGTTTATACAACCAAGCATATCACCATGGGGAGCACCTGTATTATTTGTAAAGAAGAAAGATGGATCGATGAGATTGTGTATCGATTATCGTCAACTTAATAAAGTGAAGATAAAGAATAAATATCCATTGCCAAGAATTGATGATCTCTTTGATCAATTAAAGGGGGCAGCAATGTTCTCTAAGATTGATCTTCGATCGGGCTATCATCAATTGAAGATTAAAGAGCAGGATATTCCAAAGACGACTTTCAGGACTCGATATGGTCATTATGAATTCGTGGTGATGCCGTTTGGATTAAGTAATGCCCGACCAGCATTTATGGATTTGATGAACCGAATTTTTTATCCATACCTGGACCAATTTGGAGTGGTATTCATAGACGATATCCTAGTTTATTCTAAAACCAAGGAGGATCATGATGTTCATCTCAGAATAGTTCTTTAGATTTTGAGGGAGAAGAATTTATATGCCAAATTATCTGAATGTGAGTTTTGGCTTTCTGAGGTGACATTTCTTGGACATATAGTATCGGCTGAAAGAATTTAGGTTGATCCTTAGAAAATTCAAACTATCATGGAGTGGAAACCTCCTAAAAATGTTGCAGAGGTTAGAAGTTTTCTCGGATTGGCAGGATATTACCGCCGGTTCGTGAAAGATTTCTCAATGATTGCTGCACCTATTACAAAATTGCTCAAGAAGAATGTACCTTTTATGTGGACTAAAGAATGTCAAGAAAGCTTTGAAAGATTGAAGAAAATCTTGATAGAAGCTCCGGTGTTAGTTCAACCTGAATCGGGCAAGAATTTTGTGGTGTATAGTGATGCATCGCATAATGGGTTGGGTTGTGTACTTATGAAAAACGAGAAAGTAGTGGCTTATGCTTCTAGACAACTTAAAACTCATGAGAGGAATTATCATACTCACGATTTGGAATTAGCTGCGGTTGTCTCTGCTTTAAAAATTTGGTGCCACTACTTATATGGTGAAAGATGTTATATATACACAGACCACAAAAGCCTGAAATATCTTTTAACGCAGAAGGAGTTGAATCTAAGAAAAAGGCGATAGATTGAGCTAATTAAGGATTATGATGCAATTATTGATTTTCACCCGAGAAAGGCTAATGTGGTGGCATACACACTTAGCCGAAAGATATTTTCAGCCCTGCAGATATCAAATGCTCAATTATCAATATTGGATGATGGTGCTCTACTTGCTGAGCTGAACATCAGGTCTACTTTGATAGACAAAATAAAAGAATCACAGGAAACATATGAAAATTGTTTAGAGAAAAAGAAGAAAACTGAAAGGGGAGAATCTTCAGACTTCGAAGTAAAGTCCAATGGATGCTTATATTATAAAAGACGTGCTTATATTCCTGAAGATGATGAATTGAAAAAGGAAATTCTTACAGAAGCACATTATAGTCCTTTAACGATGCACCCGTGAGGAAATAAAATGTATCAGGATTTGAAGAGCCGTTCTTGGTGGCCAGGAATGAAAAGAGCTATAACGGAATTCGTGTCTAAATGCTTAACTTGTCAGCAAGTTAAAGCAGAACATCAAGTGCCATCAGGGTTACTTCAACCAATTGCTATTCCAGAATGGAAATGGGAAAAAGTGACTATGGACTTTGTAACCAGATTACCATTGACACCAAGTAGGAAAGACTCAATTTTGGTGATCGTGGATCGATTAACCAAATCAGCACATTTCCTGCCCGTCAGAACAAATTTATCTTTGAATAAATATGCAGAGTTGTATATTCGGAGATTGTTAGATTACATGGAGTTCCTATTTCCATTGTGTCTGACAGAGATCCCAGGTTTACTTCTAGATTCTGGAAAGCACTACAGGAAGCATTGGGTACTCGATTGCATTTTAGTACTGCCTTCCACCCGTAAACTGATGGACAATCAGAGAGGACAATTTAGATTTTGGAAGATATGCTAAGAGCGTGTGTCATTGAGTTTGCAGGTTCGTGGGAAAAGTACTTACCATTGGCTGAATTTGCGTATAACAACAGTTATCAGTCAAGTATTAAAATGGCATCGTATGAAGCTTTATATGGAAGAAAATGTCAGACATCGTTAAATTAGTTTGAGTTAGAAGACCGCAAGATTATCGGGCCTGACTTGACTCAAGAGGTAGAAGAAAAAGTGAAGATTATTCGAAATAATCTAAGGGTAGCTTCAGATAGACAAAAGGCTTATTCAGATTCAAAAAGAAAAGATATTGAATACAGGTAGGAGACAAGGTATTTTTGAAAAATTTCACCATGGAAGAAAATAATGAGATTTGGAAGAAAATGGAAGCTTAGTCCCAGATTCATTGGTCCGTATGAAATAATGAAAAGAGTTGGACTGGTGGCATATCAATTAGCTTTACCACCAGAAATGAGCAAAATTCATGATGTTTTTCAGGTATCGATGCTTCGCAAATATGGGTCGGATCCTTCCCATGTCATTTCACATGCGGAAGTTGAGATGCAACCTGATTTGACATTTGAAGAAGAACCAGCAAAAATTCTAGCTCATGGGGTGAAGAAATTGAGAAACAAATCGATTCCATTGGTGAAAGTGCTTTGGAAGAATCACAAAGTGGAAGAAGCCACTTGGAAAACTGAATAGCGAATGAAAGAACATTACCCGCATTTGTTTAATCTAGGTACGTTCTAAAAATTCGAGGACAAATTTTTTTACGGGGAGAGAATTGTAATATCCCATTATTGGAATAGTGACCAAAATGTAAAGAATCAAAAGTTAGTGGTTTTAGTTCAGTGACTAAAATGTAAAGTTTTAAAGTTTGGTGACAAAATTGAAAAGTTGAGAAAAGTTTAAGGACCAACATGGTAATTTTCCCAATAATTATTTTTATTCCATAAATAGATAGATCATCTAAGGGTGTGGATCGAATATAAAAACTATGGTTTGATCTGATGTTTCTATTATTTGGAAATTACGGTTAAAGTTTAAGTGTAATTCGGGTAATCGTATGAGCTCAGAATTTTATGAAAATTTGAATGAAGTCTTAAAAAGACCCGAAGAGCATAGCATTGAAGTTCTGAATCGTTTTTAAATCAGTTTAGATTCGATTCTATTCAATATTTTGTATAGGTAATGGAATGACATTTTGGAGAATATAAAGATTCATTAATGGCAAAATGGTCATTTTACCCATACTTTTTAATTATAATTGATTTGATTATAAGGTTGAGTATAGGTGTGGATTTATAATTGGTCATAACCCAAGGGTGAAATGGTCATTTTACTATGAGGAAATATTTTTATTTTAAATTAAAGATTTAATTGCCATTTGGCATTAATCAAAGAAAGAAGAAAAATTTGGAAACTTTGTTCATCTTTTCTCTCAAAGTGCCGAACATAAAGGGGTTTAGGTAAGAAATCTTTGAATTCAATTTTTAGCTTGATTTGTTTGATTTTTGGCTAGAGTTTTGAAACAAGAAATTGATCTCCTTTGAATTCTCTATCTTTTGACATAAGTTTTGCTTTGTTTCCATAGTTTTAAGTTGAGTTTGATGATTAGGGTGGTTGAAGAATATGTTAAGATTTCATGTTTTAAAGCTTAATCAAGTTGGAAATGGTGTTGTAGTGTTGTTTAGATGCTTGAAAAGTTGAAAACTTCTTGGTAAACTTTAGGGACAATTTCGGCTATAAGAGGAAAAATTAGGGGAGATTTTGCAAAAATTTATTTGATGATGGAAATGATTAGAATGATGTTTTCTAAGTTGAATTATGTGGTTGGATTGAAGAAAACATCATTTTAGGACTATTTTGTGAATTTTGTAAATTGGGTGAAATAAGTGAGAAATTTGGAAATATTCAAGAAGCATGGTTATATTGGTTTCTATGATACAAGGATTATTTTAGTATTGAAATTATTGGATTATTAGATGAAATGTGAAAGTTTCCAAGTTTTAGATTATAAACCCTAAGAGAGAGAATTTAGGGTTTAAAGGGAAATTATCAAACTTTTGATTGTAATGTGTAATTTGAGATGAGATTAAAGTATTGGAAGCATTGTAGTTACAAAGAAGTATTTGGATGAAAATAAAAATTTTTCCATATTGGTATGTACATGTATTAGTAAAGGTTGGACATGTACTTAAGGTTGCTTGTGTCATGTATTTAATGTACAAACAGATAACAATTGAGTTCGAGTACAAAAGAGTGAAGAAAGAAGATAGAAAGTGCAATCAAGCTTAGTGAGGCTAGTATAAATTATACGTTTGAAAGTGTCAAGGTGAGTGCAATGCATGCATAGCATGATTTTTTTATGTCATTCATTATATAGTTGACATGTTAAAAATATGTCCAGAATTGAGAATACATGCATGGATCACTACATATTCATGGAATATTATTTTACGTATGAATTGCTTAATATGTATATATGTTGCCATGTATGAGATTATGATTGATATAAAGCCCAAAGTATGAGATAGGAAATTAAAAGTGTAGTTGGATATCCATAGAGTCATAAACAGCTGTATAAACATTTTAGCACTCCCGGTAGAGTGCAATTTACTATAAGCACTTCAGGTAAAGTGCAAAATAATTAATAATTGTATACTCCGGTAAGTATACAAAAAAAACTTCGGTGTTAAGCACTTCCAGTAAAGTGCACCTAATAGACTATACTCAAGTAAGTATAGGGGGGATGACTCGCGTACCAAAAATTTTCTTAATTCAATACTTGGGCTAAATGAATTGTAAAATAGGTTAAAAAGGCTTAAAAGCTCGATGATGAATATGGAAACGGTATTGGTAAGAATCAAGGTTATTACCATGTAATATGTTACTATACATATATCATGTCATATATGTTAAAATGCATAAAATGGGAGGTGATCATATGCATTGTTACTATAATATATTGATACCTATGTTAAATTGCATTTGAATTAAATGTTGTTGCCTCACTAAGTATATGCTTACGTATGATGACTTTCATGCGTAGGTTTTAAAGGAGCATCGGGTGAAGAGTAGCCGAGCATCACTTTCATATTTTGGGAGGTATATCTCCATACTCATAGTAATGTAATGACATCCATCATTTCTTTTGTAAATGTACTAGATGACATGTATAATTAGTGGGGTTGTAATAACTTATCACTAAATATGGTTGGTTAATAGTTTTTGAATATGGATGATGAACCTAGTAAGTCCTATTATGGTTATAAATGATAATGGACTAAGTTTTTAGTAAATATGGATTCTAAGATAGAAAGTTTAAAAATCTGCCCAGAAATGTATGCAAACACGATGTGTTTGAAAAATCAGCATAAATTCCAAAATTGGAATTAGACAGCCAATCTTATATGCATGAACTAAAAATTTTATCTAGTTTCTCAAAAAATTAACGGTGACTGATTTCAAGTTGTATGTAAAAAGATATGAATTTTTATTTGAAGGAAGGTCAAAAAACAGGGCAGCAGAATTTCAGTATTTTGGGGCTGTGACGTGAATTTAGGAATTTATTTGAATTTTTGTATAATGAATTTAGGCTAATAATTTATATGGTTAGAAAGCCTAATGAATTACCACATTAGCCTTTCCTGGGTGATATTCAATTGCCAAGTCATAATCCTTAAGCAACTCAACCCATCTTCTTTGCACAAGATTCAATTCCTTTTGAGACATCAAATATTTCAAACTCTTATGATCCGTATAGATGGTACACTTTTCACCATAAAGGTAATGTCTCCAAATTTTCAATGCCAAAACTACCGTAACAAGCTCTAAATCATGGGTAGGATAATTGTGTTCATGAACTTTTAGTTGTCTTGATGCATAAGCCACAAATTTCCCATCTTGCATCAACATGCAACCTAAACCAACATATGACGTCACTAAACACCACAAACACCTTACCAACTCAGGTTAACTCAAAATAAGAGCATGTGTCAAAACTTTCTTCAACTTCTCGAAACTACGTTGCTGACTCTCCGTCCACTTGAAAGGTATATTCTTTTGTAACAATGTAGTCAACGAGGAAGCAATACTCCAAAATACCTCAACAAAACAATGATAATACCCTGCCAAACCAAGGAAACTACGAATCTCAGTCACTGACTTAGGTGGCTTCCAATTAAGGATAACTTTAATTTTCTATGGGTCAAACAACATGACCAAGGAACATCACCTCCTTGAGCCAAAACTCGTACTTAATCAACTTAGCATACAAATGGTGTTCCTTCAGTGCTTGCAACACAATCTACAAATTTCGATCATGTTTTTCCTCAGTACGAGAATACACAAGAATATCTTCTATAAAGACTTTTGGAAAATACACACCATTTGGATATCCTGCACTCAGATACCCTTGATTCATGGATTCATCACAAATGCCAAGTAGGCTTTACAACCCACTCGTAACATCTTCTCTTCTTGAATTGTCAAAACAACATTAAACAAGAAATTCGTATTCTCACCTACCACTACCACCTCAATTTACCTTTTTTCATTATTCAAAAAATAGGGTATCTATACGGGCTCCTCGTGTACCGGTACCGAATCCTAGAAATAGCTTCCAAGGCTCAAACAATCACTTTCCAAGCCCCCAAAATACAACCTTTAACCCATTAACTCGATCCTACATCTTATATGAGTTAATTAGGCTGATTTACTACCATTTTTATGACTTGCTAACATTTAACCTGGGATTTACCATTAACAAAGTTTAAGCTACCTTAACGCCAAAGCTAGCAAGCTTAAACCATAAAATCGAGCAAACCAATCACTTTATGTGTAATACCCTGATTATTAGCCTAGAAGTTAAGTACATTGGCTTCAAGAAAATTATAATTTTTGTGACACCTTTTGAGTTAAACAAGCATGTTTAGGACCAAATTATAAGAAAAAGAAAATAAAAATTTAATTGTAGAAGGACCAAACCGAATTATTAGTAATGTAAAAGGATTGCATGCAATAAAATTCTAAAGTAGTGGCCTTGGACACATGTAATTTTGAAAGAAAGCAAGATGGATTAGGATGGAGGGGTTCACGACATTGAGACATAGAGAGAAGGAAAACAAAATTAGCTATCTTCTTCCTCCCTTATCTCTCAAATATCCGAGTTAGAATGAGAATGAGATAAAGTCATGGTTGCTTAGATTAGTTTAAAATTGAGCCTTGTTCGATTGGTGCATTGACATGAAGGTAACCTCTTTGTTCTTTTCCTTTTTGTGATCTTGTTGTGAAATGGATTACTTGATTTATATGTTATGAAATTTGGAGAGCAATTAAAGATGTATGTGTGAGAATTTGTTTCAATTGGATGTTTGGCAAGATAGTAGAAATAAATATTGTTTGAGTTGACTATTAGGATGATAATGTTTGAGCAATTCGAATGGTGTGGTTTAAGATACTAGAAATTGAAAGATTACTATGTATTGAGAGTTCATTCAAAAATTATGTTAAATGTAATTTAAGGACTTTATGAGTAAATCGTTGTGGCTATGAAGTTAATGTTGAGCTTATTACAGATGTTGTTGTTGATTAGAATCAAACCATGGACTGTTTTGGAATTCATAAGGAAACTTAAGAATGCTTTGTATGTATAAATGAATATGTATGAACTTGAGGCTGTTAATTAAGTTCAAAAGTAAATTCATATGATTAAAGGATTGTTTTGATGCACATAGTGAATAAATTTAGCTGCTGTGATCGAGTATATACATATATATGAAAGCTGCCCTGTTTTGGTGTGTATGTATGTTGCGCGTAATAAGTGCTACGCAATTGTGCAAGTATACACGTCGCAAGTTATAGTATAAAAGATATCGTCTCCACAGGGATTGGTGCCACTTCAAGAATCTAGTCTCTTGCACTGTAAAAAGTAAAAACACAAGTAAAGGATTATCGAAGTTTAACTAATTACTAATCTAGAAAGCAATAAAATAAAATAAAAGATGAATTCAATTGAGAGAGATAGGCTAGGTTATCGTGAGTTGAGGTGTGATAGCCGATTGGATTGTCTTGGTAAAAGAGTGCATGGGCAACTCAGTTGCCGTGGCGACTTGCACAACGGGGTTGCCTTGGCAACTAATTGATGGTTGCTTGGGCGACTAGTTGGGCAACTACTTGGGCGATCGGGCAGCAACTTCAAGGTTCGGCGGGCGTTCTTCAATGGTTTCTTCTTATCCCTAAGTCGAAACTCTAGCTACTTGTGCATGCCTTGATAATACATCCTGCGTGAATCAAGGGTGAACAACAACCAATCTTGCGCTCCTCTTAGCCGTTGAAATCCTTAACTTATTCCTAAGCCGGATTAATCTTCACCATCATTGGATTGCATAAAGATCATATTCATTCGTTTCTTGAATCTAACTCTTCCGATATTAGATAAATGGATGAAATCACGAGATCCTCTCCCAATTCACTCGCAAGCAATAATAGGAACCAAGAATGAATAAACCTTGAAATAGAAAAGTGCAAACTCTTATTACCTAAACAAAAACCAATAGTTTCTCACAACCACAAAACACAATAACCATAGCCAAGTAAATTTAGTTCATGGCTAGGTTCCAAAGAAACACAAGATAATTAATCCCTAGCATGAACCCAATCGAACAAAGATGAAGGAAGAGGCTTGTCGAAATCCTCCTTGCCCTTGATGCTTGTCGAAAATTCTCTCCTCTTGCCCTACTTGGACTTGCCGAAATTTCCCTCTTGCTCTCTCCATGGATTGTCGAAATCTCCTTGCTATTTATAGGGCTAGGCCAAAGTCCTTCTTTGAGGAGGAGTTTGAGTTGGAATTAAATTATCTTTAAATAATATAATTCTTTATTATAATTTTATTCCTATTAGAACTTCTCCTATCTTCTTGGAATTTAATTCTTTTTAATCTCTCTGCATGGCAATCAAATTCCTTTGGGCTTGGGCCTTGCTCCATGTCATCTTGGGCTTGTAAAGTCATTAATTTCGACATCCCTATTGCATTTTGTCTTTGTCGACAAATGCCATGGCAACTGCTCTCAGCGTCTCCTTCATGCATTGCCACGGCAACTAGCTCGGCATATCCTTCATGCATTGCCACGGCAACTAGCTCGGCATTGCTTTGGCAAGTGATCCTGCACATACACACACAAAAACACACCAAAGCAGCATCTTTTTCCACAAAAATCACCAAGTTATGTAATCAAGCTCAACGGTGGAAAGAAACATGAATTAATGCATGAATGACTAATTATGCAACTATTATGAGCTTAAGTCGAACAATAATATGAGTAAAAGGGTAATAAAAATAGTACTTTTGAACACTTATCACGCCCCCAAACTCGAACTATTGCTTGTCCTCAAGCAATGCAAACTAACAATTACCGCCAAGACTTTAATCATCAAAGACATGCTTTAAACTTGAATTCAAACCTCGGAACCGTGGCACAAAGTATGATCACCTTTTAAATTTTTCGGATAGCACAAAAATTTCCCGGAACAAAACTATAATGCTCGTGACAATGTGTGTGCGTAGTTGTGTACAAGTTGATTTTCAAGATTCTATGTGAATAGTAGGCTTTTATCAATTTAATTACTGGGGCATTTATTTTAATTTTCACTAGAGCCAATTTCGGGCACCTTTAGTAAAGTAAGCAATTTCTCATTTTATTTTAGTCGACTAGAGCCAATTTCGGGCACCTCTAGCGATTCTTTAATGTGCATTAACTACTAGAGCTAGTTTCGGGCACCTCTAGCAAGAAAGTGTATTTACTACTAGAGCCAGTTTTGGGCACCTCTAGCAAGAAATTAACTTTTAATTTTCAATTTTAAATTTACCCAAATTTTAAGCAACCTAATTTCACTAAGTTTCTTTGAATCAACAACCCACAACCGTGTAAAAAAATTCAGCATGATAGTAAAACTCTAAGTTCTTTTCATGCAATCCTAAAATTAAAGGTTATTTCAATTAAGTGCAGTGGCAAAAATTCATCATTGGATTTTCAACAAGTCTTAAGCAATTAAATCAAATTAAAGGCATGGCAAGTAACATATGCAACCTATATGTGATTGCTAAAGATGAATGCAACTAAACATGAAACTAACTAGAAACCAACACCCCCCCAAACTCGAGAGAAGCATTGTCCTCAATGCATGTAAAAGTGAAACAAAATTTAAAAGAAACTAAATGAAATGAGTTAGTCGGAGAGAGGTCGTCACCGAGTGATGAGTTTCCTTCGTCTTTGTTTGCTTGATTCAATTTCCGGTCGGTGGTTGAATGCTTGTGGCTGGTACCGCGTGAATAGCATTGCCTTGATTTGGTCCATGTTTGCCGATGCAGGTTTACTTGCATGTGCATCGATAGTTTGCGAAGCCATTGTTGTTGCTGGGGCATCGCCTGATTTCCGTTGTGGTTCTTTGTGGCGAGTAGTCGGCAGATAAATTTCCTTATCATGGTGGTTGTGAGTCTTGTTGTGGAAAAGAAAATAAAGAAAACACGGAAACTAAAGATAATGAAGAAAAATAAAATATATCCTAAAAAATAAAGAGAAAAAATAACAAAAAATAATAGAACAAAATAGCTCAAAAAATAAAAATAAATGTATCCGTAGTTGCCGTGGCGTCGAGGGGTGCCGAGGCGTCGGGGTTGGTTGAGGCGTCTTGGCGTCCATGGTTGCAGAGGCGAGGCGTATCGGGAGTTGTTGCGGTGTTGAAGGTTGCCGTTTTCGATACTTCTTATAGTCCATCCGCACCCTCCATCGGGTGATAATATTGCCCAAAAAGAGTTTGGCAAATGTGCTTGCCACTACTACCCTTTTGCGTTACCATGGTGGAGTGTCTTTCTTCTTTGTTCGCTTGTAGTCCATGTATACTCTCCACCTTGCTACTATTCCTGAAGGCACAAATATATTAATAGGAAAAATTATATCCATTCTCAACCATTCAATTACCTCATTCTTGTCGACTTCTATCATGGTTGGATGTAGCCTTTGTTGTCGTGGAAATTCTTTGCTCAAGCCATCAATTGCCGTGGCAATCGATTGTCAAATTTTGCTCTAAGTCAAGGGAAGAATCAATTTTCTGAAGAGCTTTATGAATCCAAACACCTTTTTCTTTTGGCCTCTCAAACATCTCCATCATCAGAGAGATTTCGATGGCTTCAAATCTACCAACCTCGGTTCCTCAAGACATACCGCGCAATGGACGAGGTGAGTTTTTAAAGAATTCAAAAGGTTCAACTATTACCTGCTCATATTCCATTGGCAAAGTATTATCATCTCGTTGATCTTGCATGTGGTCGAGTAATTGCCGTGGCAATTGTAGATGAGAGCAATCTATAGATTCTCGCTTCAACATCAACGTTGTAACCTTCGGGCATCGGGTTCCTCGAATTTGCTGTAGTATTATTGTTGTTCTCAGCTTCACCGAGTGTTGTCGCGGCATTGCTCGTTCAGGCTCCTCAATCATTGCCGAGGCAATTTGTTGTTCATGCTCATCATGTGTTGGGCAGTCTCTCTCATTGGCATCCTCTTGACTTTGAGATTCTAGTTGTTCCTCACACATCGAGAGATTTCTTTGCATTGCTCCTTGTCCTCTTGCCTTGGGACTTGAGTATCCCTAGGAATGAATTGTTGGTGCATGTTATCCATGACATATGTGGATCTCCCCAATTGATCTTCTGAATCCCCTAAGGTTGCATCCCACTGAGCTATCCTCGTATCCATAGATTTTGATAGTTCTCGAATCTCTTCAATTGATCCGTCAAGTCTAGCCAAAGAAGCTAGTAACGTTTCCTCCAAGGAATTGGAATGCTCTTGAAAAGGACTACATTGCCATGGCGATTCTCATTGTTTTTTGGCAAAATTGTTATGGTAAAAAAATTTTGAGCTTTTTGACCATACCATGAAGAATTTTGCTGATGGTTCCCTCTATGGTCCTCCATGTAGTTATATGCACCGAAAATGTGAGAGCAATTTTCAAACACATGATGTTCTCCACACATAGCACAAGATTTTTCCACGGTATATGTTCTTTGGGCTTTTCTCGGTTGGTATAGGTAATCATCAAAGGGTGCAAGGAACTCTTGATTGGATTGATTCATATCTTCCAACATCATCTCTCGAATAGATTGACTTTTATTTCCCGACATGTTGATGTTCCTTAACTTGTAGCGCACCTAATTTTTTTTAATAAAACAAACAAAAAGAAAAGTTAGTAAAACTAATAAAAAAAAATGCAATAACAAAAACAACTAACACCAATTGCCAATCCCCGGCAGCGGCGCCAAAAACTTGTTGCGCGTAATAAGTGCTACGCAATTGTGCAAGTATACACGTCGCAAGTTATAGTATAAAAAATATCGTCTCCACAGGGATTGGTGCCACTTCAAGAATCTAGTCTCTTGCACTGTAAAAAGTAAAAACACAAGTAAAGGATTATCGAAGTTTAACTAATTACTAATCTAGAAAGCAATAAAATAAAATAAAAGATGAATTCAATTGAGAGAGATAGGCTAGGTTATCGTGAGTTGAGGTGTGATAGCCGATTGGATTGTCTTGGTAAAGAGTGCATGGGCAACTCGGTTGCCGTGGCGACTTACACAACGGGTTGCCTTGGCAACTAATTGATGGTTGCTTGGGCGACTAGTTGGGCAACTACTTGGGCGATCGGGCAGCAACTTCAAGGTTCGGCGGAGCGTTCTTCAATGGTTTCTTCTTATCCCTAAGTCGAAACTCTAGCTACTTGTGCATGCCTTGATAATACATCCTGCGTGAATCAAGGGTGAACAACAACCAATCTGCGCGCTCTTCTTAGCCGTTGAAATCCTTAACTTATTCCTAAGCCGGATTAATCTTCACCATCATTGGATTGCATAAAGATCATATTCATTCGTTTCTTGAATCTAACTCTCCGATATTAGATAAATGGATGAAATCACGAGATCCTCTCCCAATTCACTCATAAGCAATAATAGGAACCAAGAATGAATAAACCTTGAAATAGAAAAGTGCAAACTCTTATTACCTAAACAAAAACCAATAGTTTCTCACAACCACAAAACACAATAACTATAGCCAAGTAAATTTAGTTCATGGCTAGGTTCCA
The DNA here is from genome assembly GCA_019671005.1 of Hibiscus mutabilis. NCBI lineage: Eukaryota > Viridiplantae > Streptophyta > Magnoliopsida > Malvales > Malvaceae > Hibiscus > Hibiscus mutabilis. The sequence goes on along the minus strand of CM033738.1, from coordinate 13,267,301 downwards.
AAGAAACACAAGATAATTAATCCCTAGCATGAACCCAATCGAACAAAGATGAAGGAAGAGGCTTGTCGAAATCCTCCTTGCCCTTGATGCTTGTCGAAAATTCTCTCCTCTTGCCCTACTTGGACTTGCCGAAATTTCCCTCTTGCTCTCTCCATGGATTGTCGAAATCTCCTTGCTATTTATAGGGCTAGGCCAAAGTCCTTCTTTGAGGAGGAGTTTGAGTTGGAATTAAATTATCTTTAAAGAATATAATTCTTTATTATAATTTTATTCCTATTAGAACTTCTCCTATCTTCTTGGAATTTAATTCTTCTTTAATCTCTGCATGGCAATCAAATTCCTTTGGGCTTGGGCCTTGCTCCATGTCATCTTGGGCTTGTAAAGTCATTAATTTCGACATCCCTATTGCATTTTGTCTTTGTCGACAAATGCCATGGCAACTGGCTCGGCGTCTCCTTCATGCATTGCCCTGGCAACTAGCTCGACATATCCTTCATGCATTGCCCTGGCAACTAGCTCGGCATTGCTTTGGCAAGTGATCCTGCACATACACACACAAAAACACACCAAAGCAGCATCTTTTTCCACAAAAATCACCAAGTTATGTAATCAAGCTCAACGGTGGAAAGAAACATGAATTAATGCATGAATGACTAATTATGCAACTATTATGAGCTTAAGTCTAACAATAATATGAGTAAAAAGGGTAATAAAAATAGTACTTTTGAACACTTATCAATGTACATGTAATTGGATTGATTTAATTATGTACCATGTATAAAATCTGCCATGTTTTGATGTATGTATCTGAAATCAGATTGTTTTGAGAATGCTTTAAAATTTTGATTGGTTCTCATGCATAAATTAAACTTCTTGTTATAATTAGAAAAAAGAAGGAATTGATCAAGCAAGACACATAGGAGACCAAGCTGTTGAAAAGCAAAAAGGAATTATAATTCAGGAGCAAAATTAGCTGGAATTAAACAGTGAGTGTAGTTTAAAGTCTCGGGGTAGGTTATTAACCTTCTTGAGCATCTTTATTTTGAGTATATGTTAAAGTATGTTGATTTTACATTGATTTAAGTTGTGCCCGAGAAAAAATTGGATTGAGGTAAGTACCTTAATGTTAAGGATTTCATGATGTGGTATGTTTAAGCCTAAGGATATAAATATAATAAAATTATATATATACTTAGTTTATATGTACTTGATAATAAACTTTGGTATGCTATCATTTGAAATAATTATTATGCTATTAATGGATTTCTATACAATCTTTCGAATAAGATAAGTATATGGGTTGAGAAGTTCATGTGATTTGAATATGTGCTTAAGAATAATAATAATAAGCTTGGTGCATACGATACACTGATTAAGGAGCTATGCTCATTCTATCTCTGAATTGGTAAGAATAAGATTTAAAGCCTTGGTTTCGAGTTAGTCTTAGGTATAGTTGGCATGCCATTAGAGTCCATAGAGCTCGTATTCCGGGTGGACTACGGTCCTGATGAGGCGACAGTAGGAGGGATGTATTGTGGTCACCTGGCGACAGTAGGAGGGATTGACCGGTACTGGGGGTACCATTTTATGTTATTTTTGCGGTAGTTGGTTAGGGATTCGAGTACCTAGGCTTTAGCTTGGAACTCAAGGCTATGTTAATAATAATCATGAAATTTATTAAGGAATTAAGGAAATACTGATTTAACTTTATTAACAAGTAATATGTATGTTCTTGTTTATAAAACATTTTGGAGGAAACAAGAAGCTTATAACTAAACATGGGTTTTACCTAAAGTATATGATATGCTTTGTATATGAATTATGGTTAATTATGTCTTTAGGTAATCGAGTGGTTAAATTATCTTGATGATCATGCTTATATATATACGTAGTTGTTTGCTTCGGATAACTTGTATAATTGTACTTGTTCTTGTACAAAATACTACTATATTTGATCAAGGGAATGAATGAAAGGAAAGCTTGATTAATCGATGTTAATTTATGCTACTTTAATCTACCTTACAAAGTGAAAACTTATGTATTCCTTTCATTCTATTCCAGGTTAGCTTGAAGTGCTCGATAGTTTAGAAGTTTGACAAGATCACAAGTACCCGAAAGTATGTTTTGTATACCTTTTTGTTAAAAACTCCTAGATGAGTGGCAACATGTTTTGTATTGCATTTAGATGCATATAAGTTCAGTTGGTATGTAAATATTTGTGATTAGTATGCTATCTTGGAAATGTTTGTAAATGGCCTCTGTAAGTACTTGTTATTAAATGGTTGATGTTTAGTTTTATATGAATGTTTGTTATGCATGAATTAAGTGTAAGAAGCTTGTTTTAGATAGCTAATGCCATGAAGAATGTCTTGTACATGTTCGAATGGAAGTCTGATTTGGCATGGTTTCTCGTATGTTAAGTTAGTAAATATCATGAAAAATTAGTAAGTAGAATTCTAAGTATAACTCGAGACATGTTCTTGTTAAATTGTCTATTTACTATAATGTAAATTGGGATGTAGTAATTTCCAAAATACACATAATGTTGTAATTATATGTTTAGCATAATATATGTTTAAGGGTCCATAAGAAGCTTGATGTCTAGGTTTACATTTACCTTCATAATCGAATACATTGAGTTAGTACTCTAAGTGATGTATTGAGTATATTTGTTATATTTTTTTCATGAAAGCCGTGGGTGGTTAGATGTGGTTTGAGTCTGGTATAAATATGAATTAGCTCTATGATAGATTGACATAGTATGTTAATAGTTGATCTAGGGGTTAGTACATAACATCATTCCATAAGTGAGTCTGATTTTGTTATTACATGCCATTATGTCTTGCCTTATTTCTTTCATGTGAAGAAGTAGTAATCTCTTATGGTTGTGTTTGTTAGTTTTTGCTTGAAAGTTATGCTTCTGAACTCGATATTTCACCTATATCGATTTAGGGGTGTTTCAATTTGGTAATCAGAGCTAAGGTTTAGTCGATCCTAGGACTAAACCGAGTCTTGTGCATTTTTAATCATTACATGTGCCACATAGGAGTTAAGTTGATAAATACTTGTGATCTATGTTTAATAAAGGTTTATTTTCTTATATATATAGTCAATAGCAATGTCGGGAACATATCTAGGTCAGGATAATAAAAGCCCGGTTGGTTCCTCCAGTGAAGGAGGCAGTGTAAGAATGATCCAGGAGCATCAAGAACCTCAAAAGACTGTTGAACCTCAACAGGTTCAACAGGAAGCTCCTTCAATCCATCCCGTTCAACGGGAGTGTCTCCTTAGTATGAAGGAGATGTTTGAACAGTTAGCCACTTCTTTATGGAAAAATCCTCCAATCCCTCACACTCTTCCCGTAGCGGTGATAGTAAGAGTCCCAATTGATAAGCTAGCTCAACATCGAGCTTACACGTTTATTGGTGCTAACAATGAAAAACCGGAAGATGCGGAGTATTGGTTAGAAGCTACCACCAGAATTCTAACTAAACAATTACAATGTTCAGATAAACATAAACTGGAGTGTGTTGTAGCCCTTCTTGCTGATGAAGCTCTAAGTTGGTGGGAAACTACAACCCTTACGGCTTCGAATGATGCTATCACCTGGGAATTCTTTCTTAAAGAATTCTGAAAGAAGTATATAAGTGAACAATACCTTCTTGAGCTTAGAAGACATTTCTTATATTTAACGCATGGGGGAAACCAATTGAGTAGTATGTGAGTGAATTTTGTAAATATTGCAAGTACGAGTCTAAATTTGAGGAAAAGTGTCGAATATTTATCGATGGGCTTAATGATGAATTAGGCCCTATGTTTACTGCCCTGGGGATTACTGATTTTCAAGAATTGGTAAACCGAGCTATAGCTAATGAAGCTAAGATGAAGGCATCAGAGAAGAGGAATTACTCCCAAAAAGATAAAAGGTCGAGAGACGACAACAAATTCCGTTGGCAGTCCAAGAAGCCAAAGAATCAAGGAGGAGGTTCCGTAAACTACAACTCTTCTCGAAAGAGTAATTTCTTGCCAAAGCCTCAGACTGTGGTAAAAACTTTTGCACCTTCAGTCTCTGTTAACAGCACAAAGAATGCGGGAAGAGAATCACAAGTTCCTACTTGTAATGTTTGTCAGAAGAATCATGATGGTCAATGTAGAAGGCAATCAAATGCCCGTTTCTTGTATGGGGAAACAAACCATTTCACCAAAGATTGTCCTCAGAACCCAAACAAGCTCCCAACTCATGTGTCAAAGAATTCGAATTATGGTCAGTCACCAAGGGGAAAAGGACCTAAGCAAGCTCAATCCGGTAACAACAGAAGGAATCAGGGTCAGGCTTCAAATGCTACTCATCAGGAATCTCGGGCACTAGCTCGAGTATATCATGTACAGGACCGAGAAGAGGAAGACTCCCATGATGTAATTTCAAGTACTATCAAGCTATTTTCACATCATGTTTATGCTTTGTTTGATTCGGGATCAACCCATTCTTTCATTTGTCCTTCCTTAATTTCAAAGTTTAAGTTGAATCCTAAACCCATAAATTGTAATTTGATAGCTACCAATCCCTTAGGGGATAAAGTAATCGTTAATCAAATATGCAAAAAAAATGCCCCTTGTTTTTATTCAAGAAATTCCTTTTCCTGTCGATCTTCTAGCTCTACCATTCAATGAATTTAACCTTATATTAGGTTTAGATTGGTTGGGAAAACATCAGGCTTGGGTAGAATGTGCTAAGAAAAGACTCTTCCTACTAGGGTTAGGAAAAGAATCAATAACCTTGATAGATAAGAAATCTTCTGAGCCAATCTCTTTGTTTGCTGCTATATCTGAGCTAAATGAAACCAAACTTCCTCTTGATTCCATTCTAATTGTCTCTGAATTTCTTGACATATTTCCCGAGGAACTTTCAAGATTACCACCATCAAGAAAATTTGAATTTGGAATTGAAGTTCAACCGGGATCAGTTCCAGTTTCCATTACACCTTATCGGATGGCCCCGATTGAGCTTAAAGAACTTAAGAGCTAGATGTAAGACTTACAAGATAAATGTTTCATTAGGCCGAGTTCGTCTCCTTGGGGAGCCCTAGTCTTGTTTGTAAAGAAGAAAGATGGATCGATGAGGCTTTGCATCAACTATCGACAATTGAACCAGCTTACCATTAAGAACAAGTAACCGTTACTAAGAATTGAAGACTTGTTTGACCAGCTTAAGAATGCTAAGGCATTTTCCAAGATCGATCTTAGATCAAGATACTACCACATGAAAGTTAAAGAGTCTGACATACTGAAAATTGCATTTAGGACTCGATATGGTCAATATGAATTTTTAGTAATGCCTTTTGGCTTAACAAATGCCCCTGCTACATTCATGGATCTTATGAATCGAGTATTTAAACCATATTTGGACAAGTTTGTAGTGGTCTTTATTGATGATATCCTTGTTTACTCTAAGAATAAGGATGAATATTCGAAACATCTCCAAATTATTTTACGAACCCTCCGAGATAACCAACTTTATTCCAAGTTCAATAAATGCGAATTTTGGTTGTCTGAGGTATCTTTCCTTGGACATGTAATATCCACAGAAGGTATTAAAGTCGACCCTAAGAAGATACAGGCCATAGTTGATTGGAGACCTCCAAAGAATGTTGGCGAGGTTAGAAGCATTCTTGGATTAGCGGGCTATTACCGAAGATTTGTAAAAGGGTTCTCCATGTTAGCTACCCCTTTAACCAAACTCCTTCGAAAAGATGTACCATTTGTTTGGTCAGAGAATCAACAAAGGAGTTTTTATCAATTGAAACAAGTCCTTACACGAGCTTCAGTTCTAACACAACCGGAATCGAGAAAAGAATATACAGTTTTTAGTGATGCATCCCATCTCGGTTTGGGATGTGTTCTTATGGAAGATGAAAAAGTGGTAGCCTATGCATCTCGACAATTAAAACCTCACGAATTGAATTATTCGACTCATGACCTCGAACTAGCTGTAGTTGTTTTTGCACTAAAGATTTGGAGACATTATTTGTTTGGGGAGAAATGTTATCTATTCACAAATCATAAAAGCTTGAAGTATCTTTTAACCCAAAAAAAATTGAACCTTAGACAAAGTATATGGATGGAGTTACCGAAAGACTATGATCTTGTCATCGATTATCATCCAGGAAAAACGAATGTTGTAGCTGATGCACTCAGCTGCAAACGGTCATTTGGTAAGATCCTATATAATCATGTCTTGTCCTTTATATCCAAAATATAAACCTTGCTAATTAAGTATGTTTCTTTACCCTGTAGCTTCTTCTACAATCAATGCCCATTTTAGATTGCAAAAAGATCAAAAATTCCGAGCTGAGATTCATGTTCGACCTGATTTAATCTCAAGAATCAATACCTTGCAACAAATCGATCCCAAACTTCTTAAGGTATCATGCAAACTTAAATCTGAACCTAGTCTGGATTTCTCTTTGAAGTCTAATGGTCTCCTCTATTTTTGAGATAGAGTATGTGTACCAGACGATGAATCTCTTAAAAGAGAGATGCTGCAAGAAGCTTACAGTAGCCATTTCTCTATTCATTCGGGATCAGTTAAAATGTACAAGGACTTGAAGGAATTATATTGGTGGCCAAGAATGAAGTCTGCAATCACAAAATTTGTGTCTAAATGTTTAGTTTGTCAAAAGGTTAAAGCTGAACACCAAGTTCCTATGAGACTCTTACAACCTATCGAGCTACCACAATGGAAATGGGATCGAATAACAATGGATTTTGTAAGTGGTTTGCCTGTATCAACAAAGAACAATGATGCTGTTTGAGTGATAGTAGATAGGTTTTCTAAGGTAACTCAATTTATACCTATCTGAATGAGCATGAGCTTAGAACTATTAACCGAATTGTACATCAAGGAAGTTATTCGTTTGCACGGTGTTCCTACTTCTATTATATCAGATCATGATCCTCGGTTTACATCTAGGTTCTGGAGTTCTTTGCAGAAAGCTTTGGGAACCAAGACCAACCTTAGCACAACATTCCATCCTCAATCAGATGGTCAAACAGAAAGAGTGATACAAATTCTTTAAGACATGCTTCGGTCTTGCATAATTAATTTCAGGAAGAATTGGGAGAAATCTTTACCTTTAGCAGAATTTGCTTATAACAATAGCTATCAAACATCCATCAAGATGGCACATTTCGAAGCATTATATGAAAAAGGTGCATAACTCCTTTATGCTGGTCAGAATTGGGTGAAAACAAGGTCTTAGGACCTGAACTTCTTAGAGAAACGGAGAATCAAATACAAGTTATTTATAGTAGATTGAAAGAAGCCTTTATTAGAAAAATGTTTATGTCGATCTTAAAAGGAGAGACATACAATTCAATGTGGGAGATCAAGTATTTCTAAAGGTATCTCCTTGGAAGAAAGTATTCAGATTTAGAAGAAAATGGAAGCTTAGCCCTCGTTTTATTGGACCTTTCGAGGTTGTGGAGAATATTAGTTCTATTGCCTATTGGTTGGCTCTTCCTGACGAGTTCAACAAGATTCATAACGTATTTCATGTCTATATGCTCCGCAAATACCGTTCTGATCCATCTTATGTGCTTGAACCTGAAGAAGTAGAGATCAATCTAGATCTATCTTATGAATAGGAACCAATTCAAATTCTAGATCGTGAAGTTAAAAGACTTCGTAACAAATCAATTCCTCTTGTTAAAGTGTTGTGAAGAAATCAAAAAATTGAAGAAGTTACTTGGGAGCCGGAGTCAATTCTGAAAGATCAATATCCTAAATTGTTCACCTCAGGTAAATTCGAGGACTAAATTACTTTTAGGGGAGGAGAATTGTAATACCCTGATTATTAGCCTAGAAGTTAAGTACATTGGCTTCATGACAATTATAATTTTTGTGACACCTTTTGAGTTAAACAAGCATGTTTAGGACCAAATTATAAGAAAAAGAAAATACAAATGTAATTGTAGAAGGACCAAACAGAATTATTAGTAATGTAAAAGGATTGCATGCAATGAAATTCTAAAGTTGTGGCCTTGGACACATGTAATTCTGAAAGAAAGCAAGATGGATTAGGATGGAGGGGTTCACGACATTGAGACATAGAGAGAAGGAAAACAAAATAAAGCTATCTTCTTCCTCCCTTATCTCTCAAATATCCAAGTTAGAGTGAGAATGAGAGAAAGACATGGTTGCTTAGCTTAGTTTAAAATTGAGCCTTGTTCGATTGGTGCATTGATAGGAAGGTAACCTCTTTGTTCTTTTCCTTTTTGTGATCTTGTTGTGAAATGGATTACTTGATTTATATGTTATGAAATTTGGAGAGCAATTGAAGATGTATGTGTGAGAATTTGGTACAATTGGATGTTTGGCAAGATAATAGAAATAAATATTGCTTGAATTGACTATTAGGATGATAATGTTTGAGCAATTCGAATGGTGTGGTTTAAGATACTAGAAATCGAAAGATTGCTATGTATTGAGAGTTCATTCAAAAATTATGTTAAATGTAATTTAAGGACTTTATGAATAAATCCTTATGGTTTTGAAGTTATTGTTGAGCTTATTACAGATGTTGTTGCTGATTAGAATCAAACCATGGACTGTTTTGGAATTCATAAGGAAACTTAAGAATGTTTTGTATGTATAAATGAATATGTATGAACTTGAGGTTGTTAATTAAGTTCAAAAGTAAATTAATATGATTAAAGGATTGTTTTGATGCACATAGTGAATAAATTTAGCTGTTGTGATCGAGTATATACATATATATATATGAAAGTTGTCCTGTTTTGGTGTGTATGTAGATGTAATTGGATTGATTTAATTACGTACCATGTATGAAATCTGCCTATTTTGATGTATGTATATTGTAACATCCCTTACCCGTATCCATCACTGAATACGAGTTAGAGATGTCACATGACACTTGTACAATAGTTCTTATTTTAAAAATCGGTAAAAATTTATTTCTTTAAAATATAAACAATTAATTCTTTAACTAAAATATCATTTAATAGCGTAAAATTTAAACTTAATATTTCTAAGTTAAATTCAAACCTAGATTCAAGTAGCAACTAGGTAGTTTACTTCTAATTCACATAATTAATAGAACTGTCTAAAAACTGCCTAAATTAAAAATCATTTGGATATCAAATAAAATACGATTAAGTTTTCTCTTTACTAAACATATTCATATCAGAGCAGCTCAAAACATTTATAATTTACATGCCAACTAATAATATCAAAAGTAACATCGAAGATGTCATACTGATAGTGATGTTTCGCTTTCAAAATAGATGATGTCTTCTGCTGCTGCTCCTTACGCTCTTTTACCTACGCGTGAAACATTCATACGCTAAGTATACACTTAGTGAGGCAACATAAAATAATTTAAACATTTCAGTATAAAGAAATGACATAAACAAACAAAATACAATATATATATATATCGTATAGGATTATGAAATTGTAAAAACTGACTTGTCAAAGTCGTTCCACTATTATATAACCTATTAAATCTCAAAATTTATATATATATAAAACAAGTATTACACCAAAGCAATTCCTTGCACTTTCACTCTTAATTAAATTATAGCCCAATGTAAAGTAAATGGGAATGCATGGTATGTGAGTCACTGTTGAGTATGCACATGTGCGGCATCAACTAATTTGTTGTGCCAAAATAAAACACTATATAACTGTTGTACACTTATACAACATCACTGTATCACTAGGTCAATGTTGTAGAACACATCATCACTGTATCACTAGATCATAGTTGTAGAACACAACGTCACTGTATCGCTATATCACTATACTCCACCTCATTGGCATGCCAAATTATACCAATAATCTCAATAATCATACAATGGGTTTTTTAACATTCACTAAAAATATCGATAAATATTTGCATATCACAATGTCAAGTAAAAGTGCTTAGGGTAGTTCATACCCAAAATCATTCATAATTCATTTCAAAACCATTGTAAATATATCATATACGATTCAACACTCGAGATAGACTCATCGCAAGTTTTTCTCATATCATAATAAAATAAGTAAGAATGCACTCACATGTTGCCTCACTAGTAAACTGTACGATTACTTTCAACTTTACTCTTGTACTTTTTCTTTATCCACAGCCTTGCTTGTATCTCGATTTTGATCCAGATTACGATCTACACAACATTTAACAACACACATACGATTCAAAGTATAGGTTAGTATTATACTAACATTAATACATATTAGGAATAATATTCCTAAAAATTCTTTTAATACCAACTTCATTTTACAATATCAGTGTTACTTCAAAACTTTCAAAATGGTCCCTTGCCACTAACTTCAACTTCAAATCAACTTTCCACTTTAATCACATATTTCCTTAACTTTAAAATTTAGTCCTCAACACTTTAAAAACTTCCATATTAATCCAATTAACATTCTAAAACATCCAAAATCATCCTTACACCATTTCGATCCTTAGGAAAATGTTTCCATAATTTTCCCCTATATGCCGAATTTGAAAGGTCACCTTGAAAAAATTTCCCAACTTGATTCAAGCATGAATTTAACCTCCAAACATTATATTCAAGCTTCTAACATCATTTCCAATTCAAATAAAAATTTTGCAAGAGTTTCCCCTAATTTTTCAATTTTCCCAAAAATTTACTACAACACAATTCATGAAATTCTTCACTAGTTCAAGCATCAAACATCATCACAACCTCATATTCGATCAATTTAATCCATAAAACCTAAAATCCCAACTTGCTCTTCATAAACCCTAATCTCCAATCTCAACATAAAAACATGGAAACTAAGCAAAAATTATACCAAATGAAAGAGAATTTGATGGAGATTAATTCTCTATTTCATGTTTCAACCCAAAAACTAATCAAATCAAGCCAAAATTTGAATCAAAAATTTTTCTTACCTTGTCTAGGGTGTTTTGGCCAAGAGGAAAGAAGATGAGCAAAATTCTAGCTTTTTCTTCAATTAATTTACAAGAGAAATGGCATTTATTTAACCTTTATCTAATATAAAAATCTCCATCAATAGTAAAATGACCATTTTACCCCTTAATTATATCCAATTAGGTGTTGACACCTATTAATTTCACTTTTCCATAATCATCTTTAATTAAAAAGTATGGGCAAAATGACTATAATGTCATTAATGAATCCATGTATTTGCAAAAATTTCATTTGTGCACTATATTAAAATACTACATCCAATCGAATCAAAAATGATTCCAAAATGAAATGTCTTGTTCTTCAAGTTCTCTTACAACTCCCTTCAAAATTTCATCACTTTCTGAGCTCATACGATTACCCAAATTACATTTAAACTTTATCTGTAATTTCCCAATAATAGAAACATCGAATCAGACCAACAATTTTATATTTGATTCACACCCTTATGTGATCTATTTATTTATAGAATAAAAATAATTATTGGGAAAATTACCTTGTTGGTCCTTGAACTTTTCTCAACTTTTCACTTTGGTCACCAAACTTTAACGTTTTACATTTTAGTCACTGAACTAAAACCACCAACTTTTTCATCTTTGCAAATTAGTCACTAACAAATTATTAGGGTATTACAATTCTCCCCCTTAAGAAAATTCGTCCTCAAATTTTCAGAACGTACCTGATTGAACAGATGAGGCAAACGTTCTTTCATATCTTTCTCTCTTTCCCACGTTGCTTCCTCCACTTTGTGATTTCGCCAAAGAAATTTAACAAGTGGAATTGTCTTGTTCCTTAGTTCCTTGACATCACGTGCTAAGATTTTGATCGGTTCCTCTTCATATGTCAAATCTAGTTGAATCTCTATTTCCTCTGGAGTAATGATGTGGGAAGGATCAGATCGATACTTTTTGAGCATCGATACATGGAATACATTATGAATCTTATCCATTTCCGGAGGTAAAGCAAGTTGATAAGCTACCGGACCAACTCTTTTTACAATCTCATATGGTCCAACGAATCTTGGACTCAACTTTCCTTTCCGCCTGAAACACAGTATTTTCTTCCAAGGTGAAACTTTAAGAAACACTTTATCACCTACTTGAAATTCAATTTCTTTTCTCTTTGAATCTGCATATGATTTTTCTCGATCGATGACTATCTTGAGATTATCTTCTATAATATTTACCTTGTCTTCGGCTTCTCTAATAAGATCATGACCAACTATGTCCCGATCTTTTAACTTGTACTAATTCAAAGGAGTTCTGCACTTTCTTCCATATAAGGCTTTGCTTGATAGCTATTATTATAAGCAAATTCAGCTAATGGCAAATACTTCTCCCAAGATCCTTTAAATTCAATCACACATGCTCTTAACATATCTTCCAAAATTTAAATGGTTCCTCTGATTGTCCATCTGTTTGAGGATGAAAGGCTGTGCTAAAATTAAGTCGAGTACCCAGAGCTTTATGTAAAGACTTCCAAAATTTGGAAGTAAACTTTGGATCTCTATCAGAGACAATCGAGACTGGTACTCCATGAAGTCGAACTATTTCTTTAATATATAACTCAACATATTTATCCATAGAGTAATATGTTCGTACCTGAATGAAGTGCGCTGATTTAGTCAATCTATCAACAATCACCCAAATCGAATCCTTTTTACTTGAAGTCAAAGGTAGCCCTGATACAAAATCCATTGTTGTTCATATTTCGAGTGAGGAATGGAAATTGGTTGCAATAAACCAGAAGGCGCCTGATGCTCTGCTTTTACTTGTTAACATGTCAGGCATTTCGAAATAAACTCAGTTATAGCTCTTTTCATTCCTAGCCACCAATATCGACTCTTTAGATCTTGATACATCTTGTTTCCACCTGGATGCGTGGTCAAAGGACTATAATGTGCCTCAAAGAGAAGTTATTTCATGAATTTCTTACTATTTCAAGCATTAAACATCATCACAACCTCATATTCGATCAATTTAATCCATAAAACCTAAAATCCCAACTTGCTCTTCATAAACCCTATCTCCAATCTCAACATAGAAGCATGGAAACTATGAAAAAAATTATACCAAATGAAAGAGAATTTGATGGAGATTAATTCTCTATTTCATGTTTCAACCCAAAAACTAATCAAATCAAGCCAAAATTTGAATCAAAAATTTTTTCTCACCTTGTCTAGGGTGTTTCAGCCAAGAGGAAAGAAGATGAGCAAAATTCTACCTTTTTCTTCAATTAATTTACAAGACAAATGGCATTTATTTAACCTTTATCTAATATAAAAATCTCTATCAATAGTAAAATGACCATTTTGTCGCTTAATTATATCCAATTAGGTGTTGACACCTATTAATTTCACTTTTCCATAGTCATCTTTAATTAAAAAGTATGGGCAAAATGACTATAATGCCATTAATGAATCCATTTATTTGCAAAAATGCCATTTGTGCACCATATCAAAATATTGCATCCAATCGAATCCAAATCGATCAAAAACGATTCCAAAATGAAATGTCCTGTTCTTCAAGTCCTCTTACAACTCCCTTCAATTGTAACACCCCAATAATTGGTTAGTGACTAATTTGCAAAGAATTAAAAGTTGGTGGTTTTAGTTCAGTGACTAAAATGTAAAATGTTAAAGTTTGGTGACCAAAGTGAAAAGTTGAGAAAAGTTCAAGGACCAACAAGGTAATTTTTCCAATAATTATTTTATTTATTTATAACTAATAGATCACATAAGGGTGTGAATCGAATATAAAATTGTTGGTTCGATGCGATGTTTCTATTATTGAGAAATTATAGTTAAAGTTTAAATGTAATTTGGGTAATCGTATGAGCTCGGAATGTGATGAAATTTTGAAGGGAGTTGTAAGAGGACTTTAAGAATAGGACACTTCATTTTGGAATCATTTTTGATCGATTTGGATTCGATTGGATGCAGTATTTTAATATAGTGCACAAATGGCATTTTTGCAAATACATAGATTCATTAATGACATTATAGTCATTTTGCCCATACTTTTTAATTAAAGATGATTATGGAAAAGTGAAATTAATAGGTCTCAACACCTAATTGGATATAATTAAGGGGCAAATGGTCATTTTACTATTGATGGAGATTTTTATATTAGATAAAGGTTAAATAAATGCCATTTGTCTTGTAAATTAATTGAAGAAAAAGCTAGAATTTTGCTCATCTTCTTTCCTTTTGGACAAAACACCCTAGACAAGGTAAGAAAAATTTTTGATTCAAATTTTGGCTTGATTTGATTAGTTTTTGGGTTGAAACATGAAATAGAGAATTAATCTCCATCAAATTCTCTTTCATTTGGTATAATTTTTGCTTAGTTTCTATGCTTCTATGTTGAGATTGGAGATTAGGGTTTATGAAGAGCAAGTTGGGATTTTAGGTTTTATGGATTAAATTGATCGAATATGAGGTTGTGATGATGTTTGATGCTTGAACTAGTGAAGAATTTCATGAATTATGTTGTAGAAAATTTTTGAGAAAATTGAAAAATTAGGGGAAACTCTTGCAAAATTTTTATTTGAATTGGAAATTATGTTAGAAGCTTGAATATAATGTTTGGAGGTTAAATTCATGCTTGAATCAAGTTGGGAAATTTGGTCAAGGTGACCTTTCCAATTCAGCATATAGGGGGAAATTATGGAAAAAATTTCCTAAGGATAGAAATGGTGTAAGGATGATTTTGGATGTTTTAGAATGTTAATTGGATTAATATGGAAGTCTGTAAAGTGTTGAGGACTAAATTGTAAAGTTAAGGAAATATGTGATTAAAGTGGAAAGTTGATTTGAAGTTGAAGTTAGTGGCAATGGGCCATTTTGAAAGATTTGAAAGTTTTAAAGTAACATTGATATTGTAAAATGAAGTTGGTATTAAAAGAATTTTTAGGAATATTATTCCTAATATGTATCAATGTTAGTATAATACTAACATATACTTTGAATCGTATGTGTGTTGTTAAATGTTGTGTAGATCGTAATCGAGATCAAAATCGAGATACAAGCAAGGCCGTGGATAAAGAAAAAGTACACGAGTAAAGTTGAAAGTAATCGTACAGTTTACTAGTGAGGCAACTAGTGAGTCTATCTCGAGTGTTGAATCGTATATGATATATTTACAATGGTTTTGAAAGGAATTATGAATGATTTTGGGTATGAACTGCCCTAAGCACTTTTACTTGACATTATGATATGCAAGTTTTATCGATATTTTTAGTGAATGTTAAAAAGACCATTGTATGATTATTGAGATTCTTGGTATAATTTGGCATGCCAATGATGTGGAGTATAGTGATATAGCGATATAGTAACGTTGTGTTCTACAACTATGATCTAGTGATATAGTGATGCTGTGTTCTACAACAATGACCTAGTGATACAGTGATGTTGTACAAGTGTACAACAATGATATAGTGTTTTATTTTGGCACAACAAATTAGTTGATGCCGCACATGTTCATACTCAACAGTGACTCACATACCATGCATTCTCATTTACTTTACATTGGGCTATAATTTAATTAAGAGTGAAAGTGCAAGGAATTGCTTTGGTGTAATACTTGTTTTATATATATATATAAAATTGAGATTTAACAGGTTATGTAATAGTGGAACGACTTTGACAAGTCAGTTTTTACAATTTCATAATCCTATATGATATATATATATAGATTGTATTTTGTTTGTTTATGTCTTTTCTTTATAGTGAAATGTTTAAATTATTTTATGTTGCCTCACTAAGTGTATACTTAGCGTATGAATGTTTCACGCGTAGGTAAAAGAGCGTAAGGAGTAAGGAGCAGCAGTAGAAGACATCATCTATTTTGAAAGCGAAACATCACAATCAGTATGACATCTTCGATGTTACTTTTGATATTATTAGTTGGCATGTAAATTATAAATGTTTTGAGCTGCTCTGATATGAATATGTTTAGTAAAGAGATAACTTAATCGTATTTTATTTTATATCCAAACGATTTTTAATTTAGGCAATTTTTAGGCAGTTCTATTAATTATGTGAATTAGAAGTAAACTGCCTAGTTGCTACTTGAATCTAGGTTCGAATTTAACTTAGAAATATTAAGTTTAAATTTTACGCGATTAAATGATATTTTAGTTAAAGAATTATTTGTTTATATTTTAAAGAAACAAAATTTTACCAATTTTTGAAATAAGAACTATTGTACAAGTGTCATGTGACATCTCTAACTCGTATTCAGTGATGGATACAGGTAAGGGGTGTTACATATATGAAATCGGATTGTGTTGAGAATGCTTGAAAAATTTGATTGGTTCTAATGCATAAATTAAACTTCTTGTTATAATTATAAAAATAAGGAATTGATCAAGAGAGACACATAGGAGACCAAGCTGTTGAAAAGCAAAAAGGAATTATAATTCATGAGCAAAATTAGCTGTAATTAAATAGTGAGTGTAGTTTAAAGTCGCGGGGTAGGTTATTAACCTTCCCGAGCATCTTTATTTTGAGTATATATTAAAGTATGTTGATTTTACATTGAGTTAAGTTGTGCTCGAGAAAAATTTGGATTGAGGTAAGTACCTTAATGTTAAGGATTTCATGATGTGGTATGTTTAACCCTAAGGATATAAATATAATAAAATTATATATATACTTAGTTTATATGTACTTGATAATAAACTTTGGTATGCTATCATTTGAAATAATTATTATGCTATTAATGGATTGCTATACAATCTTTCAAATAAGATAAGTATATGGGTTGAGAAGTTCATGTGATTCGAATATGTGCTTAAGAATAATAATAATAAGCTTGGTGTATACGATACACTGATTAAGGAGCTATGCTCATTCTATGTAATATCCCATTATTTGATTAGTGACCAAAACGTAAAGAATCAAAAGTTAGTGGTTTTAGTTCAGTGACTAAAACGTAAAGTTTTTAAAGTTTGGTGACAAAAGTGAAAAGCTGAGAAAAGTTTGAGGACCAACAATGGTAATTTTACCAATAATTAATTTTATTCCATAAACAGATAGATCATCTAAGGGTGTAGATCGAATATAAAAACTATGGTTTGAACTGATATTTCTATTACTGGGAAATTACGGTTAAAGTTTAAGTGTAATTCGGGTAATCGTATGAGCTTGGAATTTTATAAAAATTTAAGGGAAGTCTTAAAAAGACCCGAAGAGCATAGCATCAAAGTTTTGAATCATTTTTTAATCATTTTAGATTCGATTCTATTCAGTATTTTGTATAGGTGATGGAATGGCATTTTTGAAAACAAACTATTTCATTAATGGCATTTTAGTCATTTCACCTATACTTTTTAATAAAAATTGTTTATGGAAGAGGATAAGACATAGCTGTTGGCTTGTAATTGGTTATATCTAAGGGGTAAAATAGTCATTTGACTATTTTAGAGATTTTTATTCTTTTATAGCCAAATTAGAAGTCATTTGGCATTAAAACAAAAGATAGAAAAAGCTAGAAATTTGCTCATCTTTCTCCCAAGTAGCCGAAACACCTAGCAAGGTAAGAGAAAAAATTTTAATTCAATTCTTTAGCTTGATTTACTTAATTTTTTGCTAGAGAAATGAAACAAGAAATTGATCTCACTTGAATTCTCTATCTTTTGACATAAGTTCTGCTTAGTTTCCATGACTCTAAGTTGAGTTTGATGACTAGGGTGGTTGAAGAGCATGTTAAGATTTCATGTTTTAAGGCTTAATCAAGTTGGAAATGGTGTTGTAGTGTTGTTTAGATGCTTGAAAAGATGAAAACTTCTTGGAAAACCTATAGGGACCATTTTGGCAAAATGAAGAATATTAGGGGAAATTTTGTAAAAATTATTTTGATGATGGATTTGATTAGAATGATGTTTTCTAAGTTGAATTATGTTGTTGGATTGAAGAAAACATCATTTTAGGACCAATTTGTGACTTGTGTAAATTGGGTGTGTAATCACTCATTTTTATCTGATTTGTGAATATTGTGCTAATTTATAATTAATATTATTATTGCATGAGTGCAGATATATGTACGTATTAGTAATTATTTATATGTATGCTCGTATGTTACATGTTTGAATATTTGATTAATTTGCATGTATGATGTGTGTATATGTAATGTATGTATCTGCATGAGTTGGTGTGAGTATATATATATTGGCATACATATGTGTCCGTATGTATATGTATGCATGCTTGTATGCTAGTAAATGTTGGTGTTTTACGTGTACGCGTATTGTATGCACATATGCGTGTGTTTGTGTTATTATTACTAACATTATCATCATTAATGGACCAATTCAAGATGAAACCCATAAATTATAAACCCAAAAAATAAATAATAATAATTAAGGTCCAGTCTTTATACAAATATAAGACCCAAGTACAAAATCAAGTCCAAACCTCAACCTAATTAACTAAGCCCTAGAACCAAGTCTGATGACTTTTCTTTCTTGCAGCCAACGGTCCAGATCAATCTAATGTGATCATTCATCTGCCGCGCGTGAAGACCACTCACCGTCCAGTCATCTCCCACGAGCGCGTGCATCGCACGCGCGAGACCATTCAGCTGCCATCGCCACATGTCTCGATCCGGGGCCACCACGTCATCGCCCAGATTAAATCCTGGGCGTTCATCTTCAACCAATCCAAGCCGTTGGATCGAATCTGATCCAACGGCCAAGATCAAGTATGGCCGAACGACACCTCCTCCACACTGCCACCATGCTCCCCATGTCGGCAGTACCAACCACCGCGCTTAGCATTTCGCCAGAAAACACAGAAAAATGGAGATCATGTCAGTGACCAAATCACAGAAAATATGTATTTTATGTCATATCTTCTACCAAATAGAGATCGGAATATATGTATCAAAAAAATTGTAAAGGATCGCTTTTCCATGTTCCAGAAATACAAAAAAAAAGCTCAAAGTTTCTAGCGGTAATGATCTAACTTTCTTTTTACTATGCATGTATGATTTTCATAAAAAATGGGGGACAATAAACTAACAAGGTGTTTACCCTGATCGTCGATCCTCCTTCTCACTGGTGATAAGCCCACTTCTAGGGTGAATCGGTCGAGAAGAGAGATGTCGGGGTTGTGAAAATGAGGGGGTTTTTTTTCTTTCGAGGGCTTCAGGTTTTTTAGATCTGGGCAAATCAGAGTGTTTTCCCTAAAGTCTAAGCGTATACTTGGGTTTTAGAGAGAGGTGAGAGTCTTTTGGAAGTTGTTTTGGGCTCCGCCACCGCCGGGGATGACACCGGAGACGAAGGGGTGAGCGGCGCTTCGAGTCTGTTGAGAGAAAAAGATGAAGGCTGAGTTTTAGGTTCAGGTTTAATATCTTTTTACAGGTTATAAAACAAATAATAACCCTTGGATGCTTAAATGGTTTAATTACATAAGAGGTCCTTTTCTTTTTTCCTGCTTTTACTTTTGGTCCTGGGTTAATTGCAATGCTAATACCTGTCCTTTGTTACTGTATTCTCTTTCATCTTTTTTATTCTAATTCGATATCTTTACTTCGCTTCCTTTCAATTTCAACCCCTAAATTAAACCAAAATCAGTTTTAAAAAGGAGAAAATGCACACTTAAACCCTCCGCGTTTCTGAAGTTTTTAATCTGAGCTTACCCCTTGGTCTTATTACACTTCCAGTCCTTATGGGTTTTGTCTGGTTCTTAATTCGATCCCTAATGTACTTTTTAATTTATGCCTTCTGTTCTTTTTATTATCCCATTTCAGTCCCTTTTTATGTTTAAATGTTTATCCCTTTTATATGTCGAGCATGTTCATATCGTTCTTTTGGCATTGGTATATGTTTTGTATAGTATGTTAATTTATAACCATATAATTTGTGTATTAAAATATGTTATACCATGTTCCTATATTTTAATTTATTTTGTCCATGTCGTGTTCACGTTTGTCTCACATGTTACGCTTTAGTTTAGGTTATATGTCATGTTCGTATGTTTACATGAGTTTTTGATCTTTTTGTTTCTTAGGTTATATGATAGTGTGATATTGTTTATCATACACAACGTTTTTATTTATGCATGAAATTTGTGTCATATGTTAAGCATTAAATATTAGTTTTATTCTAGTATGTTGTTTTATTATTTTGGTATCATATTATGCCATGTGTAATTGTCATGTAGGTGGTAATTGTAATTCATCTTTATTCATAAGTATGTTGGATGTAATTAATTTAGTTTTAGAAAGCACGTCTTTTTTTCATGTTTATATTCGTATTTGTTGTTTTATTTTAGGACATGTTACAATGTTTTTTGTTCATGCATTTTGCATTTTAATATTATTATGTTTATGTCTTTTATGTTTTTGTAGTTCCACGCCTTTGTAAATATTTGTCTATAATGTTTTTTGTTAGGTTTGTATAACGGAATATTAATTGTCAATGTGGTGCCCTCTTATCCGAGCGTAAACGGGGCCAGTATCAGGCGTAGTGATAGTGGTTGGGCGTTTACTCTTGGATAACGGGGCCTTTAAAATTTATTCGCAATTATAACTGAATTTTAAACTAATCATCACTTTAATCCGAAAAGTTTAATATTAATAAACCGGTAATTATTAAAGTACCAATTTTGGGTGGTGTGGGGGTGCTAATCCTTCCCCATCCGTAACCGACTCCCGAACTCAAAGTTTTTTGAATCTCTGGTTTTTTGGTGTCCGGCCTACCTAAGTGGCCGGTGGCGACTCCAATTTCTAAATAAAATGCGTTTTTCAAAACCCCTACGGAATAAATATTTTAATACCCGAAAAATCACAAACACTTCGAAAACTCAGTCTTTTTTTAGCGAAACGGACATCGCTACAGGGTGAAATAAGTGAAAAATTGGAAAGTATTCAAGAAGCATGGGTATGTTGTTTTCTATGATACAATGATCATTTTGGTATTAATATTTTTGAAAATGGAGATGAAATGTGGAAGTTTCCAAATTTTAGTTTATAAACCTTAAGAGAGAGAATTTAGGGTTTAAAGGGGAATTATCAAATTATTGGTTGTAGTGTGTAATTTGAGATGAGATTAAAGTATTGGGAGCATGGTGGTTACGAAGAAGTACTTGGTTGAAAATATTAATTTTTCCATATTGGTATGTACATGTATTAGTAAAGGTTGGATATGTACTTAAGGTTGCTTGTGTCATGTATTTAATGTACAAACAGATAACAATCGAGTTCGAGTATAGAAGAGTGAAGAAAAAAGATAGAAAGTACAATCGAGCTTAGTGAGGCTAGTATAAATTATAACTTTGAAAGTGTCAAGGTGAGTGCAATGCATGCATAGCATGATTTTTATGTCATTCATTATATAATTGACATGTTAAAAATTTTCCAGAATTGAGAATACATGCATGGATCACTACTTATCCATGGAATGTTATTTTACGTATGAATTGCTTAATATGTATATATGTTGTCATGTATGAGATTATGATTGATATAAAGCCCAAAGTATGAGATAGGAAATTAAAAGTATAGTTGGATATCCATAGAGTCATAAACAGCTGTATAAACATTTTAGCACTCCTGGTAGAGTGCAAATTATTATAAGCACTTAGGTAAAGTGTAAAATAATTAATAAGTGTATACTCCAGTAGGTATACAAAAACAATTCGTGTTAAGCACTTCCAGTAAAGTGCACCTAATATATTATACTCAAGTAAGTATAGGGGGGATGACTCCCGTACCAAAAATTTCCTTAATTCCATACTTGGGCTAAATGAATTGAAAAACATGTTAAAAAGGTTTGAAAGCTCGATGATGAATATGTCAACGGTATTGGTAAGAATCAAGGTTATTACCATGTAATATGTTACTATATATATATCATGTCATATATGTTAAAATGCATAAAATGGGAGGTGATCATATGCATTGTCACTATAATATATTGATACCTATGTTAAATTGCATTTGAATTAAATGTTGTTGTCTCACTAAGTATATGCTTAGCGTATGATGACTTTCATGCGTAGGTTTTAAAGGAGCTTCGAGTGAAGATTAGCCGAGCATCACTTTCATATTTTGGGAGGTATATCTCCATACTCATAGTAATGTAATGACATCCATCCTTTCTTTTGGAAATGTTCTAGATGACATGTATAATTAGTGGGGTTGTAATAACTTTTCTCTAAATATGGTGGGTTAATAGTTGTTGAATATGGATGATGAACCTAGTAAGTCCTATTATGGTTATAAATGGTAATGGACTAAGTTTTTAGTAAATATGGATTCTAAGATAGAAAGTTTAAAAATCTGCCCATAAATGTATGCAAAAGCTGTGTGTTCGAAAAATCAGCATAAATTCCGCAATTGGAATTAGACAGTGAATATTATATGTATGAGCTAAAAATTTTGTCTAGTTTCTTAAAAAATTAACGGTGACTGATTTCGAGTTGTATGTAAAAGGTTATGAATTTTTATTCGACGGAAGGTCAGAAAACAGGGTAGCAGAATTTTTGAAATTCTGGGCTGTAACGTGAATCTAAGGATTTATTTGAATTTTTGTGTAATGAATTTAAGCTAATAATTTATATGTTTAGAAAGCTTAATGAATATAGTTTAATGAGAAAATTTTGGAACGAATTTTTGATGTCTATAAAAATTTTTATAAATTTTTAAGTAAAGGCAGTGCAGGCTGCCAATTTTCTATATTAAGAAAATATAAGGGTTTAATCTTTGTTAGTAACATCACTGACTCATATTTGGTGATAAATACAGGAAAGAGATGTTACATTTGTTGGTATCAGAGCCTCAGGTTTAGTCAATTCTGGATAGAAATTGAAATTAAAAATGAGTGAGAATCGTATACATGCCTCTAAGATGTCATAATTACTAATGATTATGTGTAGATACTCTGATGCTCTATAATTAGTAATGCTACTCTATATTAAGAAACTTGTTGAAAATGTGTTATGTTCAGATGTCAGACCATCAGGGTTCTAGACATGGGTTTGAATAGGAGGTTCCTGTGCAGAGTGGAAGTAACGAGGTAAATCAGAATGTTCCTCAGGAGCAATACCAAGGTTAGGCACCTGCACAAGGACAGCAAAACATGTCGGTTCAGGATCATGGATTGTTCCTGTAGGCATTAGTTGATATCTCAAGTAGACCAAACCCAGATCGTGCCAAGGGAGTTGAGGAAGTTGAAGGCATCAGAATTTCAAGGTGATTCTGATGTTGATCCGATGTCTGCGGACTTTTGGCTAAATGATATTAAAATTATGTTGGACTCTATCCGATGTGATGATCAAGGAAGACTGGAAGGTGTAACATCACTTACGATGGGGCTTGCTCGAATTTGGTGGACCACCATTATCGTTCAGATTCTCGGGAACGAGTTACTTGGGAATTATTTTTAAAAGAGTTCCAGAACAAGTACATTGGTGATGTTTTTATCGAGGATATGAGGACTTAGTTTTTGAATCTAAAGCAAGCAGGCAGATCGATATATGAGTATGAGTGTGAGTTTAATAAGCTTAGCTGGTTTGCTACAGAGCTCCTTTCGACTGAGAAGCACATAGTTAATAAATTTGTGGGAGGCCTAGATCCTGAGTATAAGAAAGTCTTGGTTGCTCTTGATTTGCCTGAATTTCAAGTGGCAGTTAACCACGCTAAAGGAATGGAAAGGGTGGAACAAGAAGAAGCTTCTGAGAAGAAAATATAGTCAATTAAGCGATCCGGAGGCCCCAGTGTTTTACCCTGGTCTAAACGGGGTAAAGGTTTTTAGCAGCAAGGATCAGCTGGGTCGATGTATTCCGTAAAGAAGAATTCTTTCATGGGTAAATCCAAGTAAGTCCACAATAAAACTAGTGGAAGTAAAGGTGATGGACTTTGGAATAGACCTGAATGCAAGACTTGTGGAAGAAGACATCCTGGTCGATGTTGGTATGCACCGGAGACAGTGTGCTATCAATGTGGGAAGCCGGGTCATTTCAAACGAGCATGTCCAGAATTACATGAGAATCAATCGGTGCCTGCTTCTCAGAGAAATAAAGGGAACCGAGGGTGGAATTCCCATCAAGGTGCATCGGAAGTTGCATCAAATCTGAAAGGCAAAGCTCATGCTCGTGTATATAATATCAAGACCACAGAGAGTAAAGATGATCCTTATGTGATATCAGGTATGCTTGAACTCTTTAATAGACCTATTTTTTCACTAATTGATCCTGGTTCCACTCATTCATATATTAGTTCTAGAATCATACTAGAAAGAAACATTCCAAAGAGAACTAATTAAGAGTGAGGTGGTAGCAACCAACCGTTAGGCCAGAGTGCTAAGGTTAAGAGGATTTCCGTCAATGTCCTATTAAAATTCAGAATGTGGATTTCCCGCTAACCTTATGGAATTACCATTTTGTGAGTTTGAAATAATATTGGGGATGGATTGGTTATTTGTATATGATGTTGTGGTGGAGTGCCGATTAGAAAGATTAATTTTAAAGGCACAGATGGATCACGAATAATATTCGTGGGTGAGATTCAATCATCGTAGTGATGTTATTTCGGCTGTTGATGCGAATGAAATTTTGATGGATGGTTATGAAATAGATCCAACTCCCAAATCGATACCTTGAAGCGGGGAGTGGAAATAGAAGATATACCTATGGTGCGGGAATTCCCATATGTATTCCCAGAAGAATTACCGGGACTACCTCCAGATAGAGAGGTAGAATTTGGAATTGATGTGTTACTTGGTACAACACCCATATCGATGGCACCGTATCGTATGACACCTACTGAACTCCGGGAGCTCAAATCACAGCTAAAAGAATTGCAGAATCGAGGTATTATATGACCAAACATATCACCATGGGGAGCACTTGAATTATTTTTAAAGAAGAAAGATGGATCAATGAGATTGTGTATCGATTATCGTCAACTTAATAAAGTGACGATAAAGAATAAGTATCCATTGCCAAGATTTGATGATATCTTTGATCAATTAAAGGGGGCAACAGTATTCTCTAAGATTGATCTTCGATCGGGCTATCATCAATTGAAGATTAAAGAGCAGGATATTCCAAAGACGACTTTCAGGACTCGATATAATCATTTTGAATTCGTGGTGATGCCGTTTGGATTAACTAATGCCCCAGCAGTATTTATGGATTTGATGAACTGAATTTTTTAGCCATACCTGGACCAGTTTGTAGTGGTATTCATAGACGATATCTTGGTTTATTCTAAAACCAATGAGGATCATAATGTTCATCTCAGAATAGTTCTTCAGATTTTGAGGGAGAAGAAATTATATGCCAAATTATCTAAATGTGAGTTTTGTCTTTCTGAGGTGACATTTCTTGGACATATAGTATCGGCTGAAGGAATTCGGGTTGATCCTCAGAAAATTCAAGCTATCATGGAGTGCAAACCTCCTAAAAATGTTGTAGAGGTTAGAAGTTTTCTCGGATTGGCAGGATATTATCGCCGGTTCGTGAAAGATTTCTCAATGATTGCTGCACCTATTACCAAATTGCTCAAGAAGAATGTACCTTTTATGTGGACTAAAGAATGTCAAGAAAGCTTTGAAAGATTGAAGAAAATCTTGACAGAAGCTCCGGTGTTAGTTCAACCTAAATCGGGTAAGAATTTTGTGGTGTATAGTGATGCATCGCATAATGGTTTGGGTTGTGCACTTATGCAAGACGGGAAAGTGGTGGCTTATGCTTCTAGACAGCTTAAAACTCATAAGAGGAATTATCCTACTCACGATTTGGAATTAGCTACGGTTGTCTTTGCTTTAAAAATTTGGCGCCACTACTTATATGGTGAAAGATGTTATATTTATACAGACCATAAAAGCCTAAAATATCTTTTAACGCAGAAGGAGCTGAATCTAAGACAAAGGTGATGGATTGAGCTAATTAAAGATTACGATGCAATCATTGATTATCACTCGGGAAGGGCTAATGTGGTGGCAGATGCACTTAGCCGAAAGATGTTCTCAGCTCTACGAATATCAAATGATCAATTATCAATATTGGATGATGGTGCTTTACTTGCTGAGCTGAACATCAAGTCTACTTTGATAGACAAAATAAAAGAATCATAGGAAAAAGATGAAAATTGTTTAGAAAAGAAGAAGGAAATTGAAATGGGAGAATCTTCAGACTTCAAGGTAAAGTCCAATGGATGTTTATATTATAAATGACGTGCTTATATTCCTGAAGATGAGGAATTAAAAAAGGAAATCCTTACAGAAGCACATTATAGTCCTTTTAACGATGCACCCGGGAGGAAATAAAATGTATCATGATTTGAAGAGCCGTTTTTGGTGGCCAGTAATGAAAAGAGTGATAACGAAATTCGTTTCTAAATGCTTAACTTGTCAGCAAGTTAAAGCAGAACATCAAGTGCCATTAGGATTACTTCAACCAATTGCTATTCCGAATGGAAATGGGAGAAAGTGACTATGGATTTTGTAACCGGGTTACCATTGACACCAAGTAGGAAAGACTCAATATGGGTGATCGTGGATCGATTAACCAAATCAGCACATTTCATGCCTATTAGAACATATTTCTCTTTGAATAAATATGCAGAGTTGTATATTCGGGAGATTGTTAGATTACATGGAGTTCCTATTTTCATTGTGTCTGACAGAGATCCCAGGTTTACTTCTAGATTCTGGAAAGCACTATAGGAAGCATTGGGTACTCGATTGCATTTTAGTACTGCCTTCCACCCGCAAATTGATGGAAAATCAGAGATGACGATTTAGATTTTGGAAGATATGCTTAGAGCGTGTGTCATTGAGTTTGCAGGTTCGTGGGAAAAGTACTTACCATTGGCCAAATTTTATATAACAAATGATTATCAGTCAAGCATTAAAATGGCATCGTATGAAGCTTTATATGGAAGAAAATGCCGAAACCTTTAAATTTGTTTGAGTTAGAAGACCGCAAGATTATCGGGCCTGACTTGATTCAAGAGGTAGAAGAAAAAGTGAAGATAACTCGAGATAATCTAAGGGTAGCTTCCGGTAGACAAAAGGCTTATTCAGATTTAAAAGAAAAGATATTAAGTATCAAAGTGAGATAAGGCATTCTTAAAAGATTCACCATGGAAGAAAATATTGAGGTTTGAAGGAAAAGGAAAGCTTAGTCCTTCATTGGTCCGTATGAAATCTTCAAAAGAGTTGGACGGTGGCGTATCAATTGGCTTTACCACAGAAATGAGCAAGATTCATGATGTTTTTCATGTATCGATGCTTCACAAATATAGGTCGGATCCTTCTCATGTCATTTCACCTGTGGAAGTTGAGATGCAACTTGATTTGACATTTGAAGAAAAACCAAGAAAATTTTAGCTCATGGGGTGAAGAAATTGAGGAAAAATCGATTACATTGGTTAAGGTGCTATGGAAAAACCACAAAGTGGAAGAAGCCACATGGGAAATCAAGAACGAATGAAAGAACAGTACCCAAATTTGTTTAATCCAGGTACGTTCTAAAAATTTGAGGACGATTTTTTTTAGAGGGAGAGAATTGTAATATCCCATTATTTGATTATTGACCAAAACATAAAGAATCAAAAGTTAGTGGTTTTAGTTCAGTGACTAAAACGTAAAGTTTTTAAAGTTTGGTGACAAAAGTGAAAAGTTGAGAAAAAATCAAGGAGCAACATGGTAATTTTCCCAATAATTATTTTTATTCCATAAATAGATAGATCATCTAAGGGTGTGGATCGAATATAAAAACTATGGTTTGATGTGATATTTCTATTATTGGGAAATTACGGTTAAAGTTTAAGTGTAATTCGGACAATCGTATGAGCTTGGAATTTTATGAAAATTTGAGGGAAGTCTTAAAAAGACCCGAAGAGCATAGCATCAAAGTTTTGAATCATTTTTAAATCATTTTAGATTCGATTCTATTCAGTATTTTGTATAGGTGATGGAATGACTTTTTTGAAAATAAACTATTTCATTAATGGCATTTTAGTCATTTCACCTATACTTCTTAATAAAAATTGTTTATGGAAGAGGATAAGACATAGGTGTTGGCTTGTAATTGGTTATATCTAAGGGGTAAAATAGTCATTTGACTATTTTAGAGATTTTATTATTTTATAGCCAAATTAGAAGACATTTGGCATTAAAACAAAAAGATAGAAAAAGTTAGAAATTTGTTCATCTTTCTCCCAAGTAGCCAAAACAAGGGGACTAGGTAAGAAATTTTCAAAAAATTTTAATTCAATTTTTGATTAGAGACATGAAACAAGAAATTGATCTCTCTTGAATTCTCTATCTTTTGACATAAGTTTTACTTAGTTTCCATGTCTCTAAGTTGAGTTTGATGATTAGGGTGGTTGAAGAGCATGTTAAGATTTCATGTTTTAAGGCTTAATCAAGTTGGAAATGGTGTTGTAGTGTTGTTTAGATGCTTGAAAAGATGAAAACTTCTTGGAAAACCTATAGGGACCATTTTGGCAAAATGAAGAATATTAGGGAAATTTTGTAAAAATTATTTTGATGATGGGTTTGATTAGAATGATGTTTTCTAAGTTGAATTATGTTGTTGGATTGAAGAAAACATCATTTTAGGACCAATTTGTGAATTGTGTAAATTGGGTGAAATAAGTGAAAATTGGAAAATATTCAAGAAGCATGGGTATGTTGTTTGCTTTGATACAATGATCATTTTGGTATTAATATTTTGAAAATGGAGATGAAATGTGGAAGTTTCAAATTTTAGTTTATAAACCCCTAAGAGAGAATTTAGGGTTTAAACGGAAATTATCAAATTATTGGTTGTGGTGTGTAATTTGAGATGAGATTAAAGTATTGGGAGCATGATGGCTACAAAGAAGTACTTGGGTGAAAATATTAATTTTTCCATATTGGTATGTACATGTATTAGTAAAGGTTGCTTGTGTCATGTATTTAATGTACAAACAGATAACAATTGAGTTCGAGTACAAGAAGAGTGAAGAAAAAAGATAGAAAGTGCAATCGAGCTTAGTGAGGCTAGTATAAATTATAACTTTGAAAGTGTCAAGGTGAGTGCAATGCATGCATAGCATGATTTTTATGTCATTCATTATATAATTGACATGTTAAAAATATGTCCGGAATTGAGAATACATGCATGGATCACTACTTATCCATGGAATGTTATTTTACGTATGAATTGCTTAATATGTATATATGTTGTCATGTATGAGATTATGATTGATATAAAGCCCAAAGTATGAGATAGGAAATTAAAAGTATAGTTGGATATCCATAGAGTCAGTCATTTGTATAAACATTTTAGCACTCTGGTAGAGTGCAAATTATTATAAGCACTTAGGTAAAGTGTAAAATAATTAATAAGTGTATACTCCAGTAGGTATACAAAAACAATTCGTGTTAAGCACTTCCAGTAAAGTGCACCTAATATATTATACTCAAGTAAGTATAGGGGGGATGACTCCCGTACCAAAAATTTCCTTAATTCCATACTTGGGCTAAATGAATTGAAAAACATGTTAAAAGGTTTGAAAGCTCGATGATGAATATGTCAACGGTATTGGTAAGAATCAAGGTTATTACCATGTAATATGTTACTATATATATATCATGTCATATATGTTAAAATGCATAAAATGGGAGGTGATCATATGCATTGTCACTATAATATATTGATACCTATGTTAAATTGCATTTGAATTAAATGTTGTTGTCTCACTAAGTATATGCTTAGCGTATGATGACTTTCATGCGTAGGTTTTAAAGGAGCTTCGAGTGAAGATTAGCCGAGCATCACTTTCATATTTTGGGAGGTATATCTCCATACTCATAGTAATGTAATGACATCCATCCTTTCTTTTGGAAATGTTCTAGATGACATGTATAATTAGTGGGGTTGTAATAACTTTTCTCTAAATATGGTGGGTTAATAGTTGTTGAATATGGATGATGAACCTAGTAAGTCCTATTATGGTTATAAATGGTAATGGACTAAGTTTTTAGTAAATATGGATTCTAAGATAGAAAGTTTAAAAATCTGCCCATAAATGTATGCAAAAGCTGTGTGTTCGAAAAATCAGCATAAATTCCGCAATTGGAATTAGACAGTGAATATTATATGTATGAGCTAAAAATTTTGTCTAGTTTCTTAAAAAATTAACGGTGACTGATTTCGAGTTGTATGTAAAAGGTTATGAATTTTTATTCGACGGAAGGTCAGAAAACAGGGTAGCAGAATTTTTGAAATTCTGGGCTGTAACGTGAATCTAAGGATTTATTTGAATTTTTGTGTAATGAATTTAAGCTAATAATTTATATGTTTA
This sequence comes from Hibiscus mutabilis, assembly GCA_019671005.1. Classification (NCBI taxonomy): domain Eukaryota; kingdom Viridiplantae; phylum Streptophyta; class Magnoliopsida; order Malvales; family Malvaceae; genus Hibiscus; species Hibiscus mutabilis. The sequence continues at coordinate 13,237,014 of CM033738.1, read as the reverse complement.
GAAAGCTTAATGAATATAGTTTAATTAGAAAATTTTGGAACGAATTTTTTGATGTCTATAAAATTTTTTATAAATTTTTAAGTAAAGGCAGTGCAGGCTGCCAATTTTCTATATTAAGAAAATATAAGGGTTTAATCTTTGTTAGTAACATCACTGACTCATATTTGGTGATAAATACAGGAAAGAGATGTTACATTTGTTGGTATCAGAGCCTCAGGTTTAGTCAATTCTGGATAGAAATTGAAATTAAAAATGAGTGAGAATCGTATACATGCCTCTAAGATGTCATAATTACTAATGATTATGTGTAGATACTCTGATGCTCTATAATTAGTAATGCTACTCTATATTAAGAAACTTGTTGAAAATGTGTTATGTTCAGATGTCAGACCATCAGGGTTCTAGACATGGGTTTGAATAGGAGGTTCCTGTGCAGAGTGGAAGTAACGAGGTAAATCAGAATGTTCCTCAGGAGCAATACCAAGGTTAGGCACCTGCACAAGGACAGCAAAACATGTCGGTTCAGGATCATGGATTGTTCCTGTAGGCATTAGTTGATATCTCAAGTAGACCGAAACCAGTATCAGTGCCAAGGGAGTTGAGGAAGTTGAAGGCATCAGAATTTCAAGGTGATTCTGATGTTGATCCGATGTCTGCGGACTTTTGGCTAAATGATATTAAAATTATGTTGGACTCTATCCGATGTGATGATCAAGGAAGACTGGAAGGTGTAACATCACTTCTGATGGGGCCTGCTCGAATTTGGTGGACCACCATTACTGTTCAGATTCCTCGGGAACGAGTTACTTGGGAATTATTTTTAAAAGAGTTCCAGAACAAGTACATTGGTGATGTTTTTATCGAGGATATGAGGACTTAGTTTTTGAATCTAAAGCAAGCAGGCAGATCGATATATGAGTATGAGTGTGAGTTTAATAAGCTTAGCTGGTTTGCTACAGAGCTCCTTTCGACTGAGAAGCACATAGTTAATAAATTTGTGGGAGGCCTAGATCCTGAGTATAAGAAAGTCTTGGTTGCTCTTGATTTGCCTGAATTTCAAGTGGCAGTTAACCACGCTAAAGGAATGGAAAGGGTGGAACAAGAAGAAGCTTCTGAGAAGAAAATATAGTCAATTAAGCGATCCGGAGGCCCCAGTGTTTTACCCTGGTCTAAACGGGGTAAAGGTTTTTAGCAGCAAGGATCAGCTGGGTCGATGTATTCCGTAAAGAAGAATTCTTCTGCGGGTAAATCCAAGTAAGTCCACAATAAAACTAGTGGAAGTAAAGGTGATGGACTTTGGAATAGACCTGAATGCAAGACTTGTGGAAGAAGACATCCTGGTCGATGTTGGTATGCACCGGAGACAGTGTGCTATCAATGTGGGAAGCCGGGTCATTTCAAACGAGCATGTCCAGAATTACATGAGAATCAATCGGTGCCTGCTTCTCAGAGAAATAAAGGGAACCGAGGGTGGAATTCCCATCAAGGTGCATCGGAAGTTGCATCAAATCTGAAAGGCAAAGCTCATGCTCGTGTATATAATATCAAGACCACAGAGAGTAAAGATGATCCTTATGTGATATCAGGTATGCTTGAACTCTTTAATAGACCTATTTTTTCACTAATTGATCCTGGTTCCACTCATTCATATATTAGTTCTAGAATCATACTAGAAAGAAACATTCCAGTAGAACTAATTAAGAGTGAGGTGGTAGCAACCAATCCGTTAGGCCAGAGTGCTAAGGTTAAGAGGATTTCCCGTCAATGTCCTATTAAAATTCAGAATGTGGATTTCCCCGCTAACCTTATGGAATTACCATTTTGTGAGTTTGAAATAATATTGGGGATGGATTGGTTATTTGTATATGATGTTGTGGTGGAGTGCCGATTAGAAAGATTAATTTTAAAGGCACCAGATGGATCACGAATAATATTCGTGGGTGAGATTCCGAATCATCGTAGTGATGTTATTTCGGCTGTTGATGCGAATGAAATTTTGATGGATGGTTGCGAAATAGATCCAACTCCCGAAATCGATACCTTGAAGCAGGGAGTGGAAATAGAAGATATACCTATGGTGCGGGAATTCCCATATGTATTCCCAGAAGAATTACCGGGACTACCTCCAGATAGAGAGGTAGAATTTGGAATTGATGTGTTACTTGGTACAACACCCATATCGATGGCACCGTATCGTATGACACCTACTGAACTCCGGGAGCTCAAATCACAGCTAAAAGAATTGCAGAATCGAGGTATTATATGACCAAACATATCACCATGGGGAGCACTTGAATTATTTTTAAAGAAGAAAGATGGATCAATGAGATTGTGTATCGATTATCGTCAACTTAATAAAGTGACGATAAAGAATAAGTATCCATTGCCAAGATTTGATGATATCTTTGATCAATTAAAGGGGGCAACAGTATTCTCTAAGATTGATCTTCGATCGGGCTATCATCAATTGAAGATTAAAGAGCAGGATATTCCAAAGACGACTTTCAGGACTCGATATAATCATTTTGAATTCGTGGTGATGCCGTTTGGATTAACTAATGCCCCAGCAGTATTTATGGATTTGATGAACTGAATTTTTAGCCATATACGGACCGGTTTGTAGTGGTATTCATAGGCGATATCTTGGTTTATTCTAAAACCAATGAGGATCATAATGTTCATCTCAGAATAGTTCTTCAGATTTTGAGGGAGAAGAAATTATATGCCAAATTATCTAAATGTGAGTTTTGTCTTTCTGAGGTGACATTTCTTGGACATATAGTATCAATTTGAAGGAATTGGGTTGATCCTCAGAAAATTCAAGCTATCATGGAGTGCAAACCTCCTAAAAATGTTGTAGAGGTTAAAAGTTTTTTCGGATTGGCGAGGATATTATCGCGGTTCGTGAAAGATTTCTCAATGATTGCTGCACCTATTACCAAATTGCTCAAGAAGAATGTACCTTTTATGTGGACTAAAGAATGTCAAGAAAGCTTTGAAAGATTGAAGAAAATCTTGACTGAAGCTCCGGTGTTAGTTCAACCTAAATCGGGTAAGAATTTTGTGGTGTATAGTGATGCATCGCATAATGGTTTGGGTTGTGCACTTATGCAAGACGGGAAAGTGGTGGCTTATGCTTCTAGACAGCTTAAAACTCATAAGAGGAATTATCCTACTCACGATTTGGAATTAGCTACGGTTGTCTTTGCTTTAAAAATTTGGCGCCACTACTTATATGGTGAAAGATGTTATATTTATACAGACCATAAAAGCCTAAAATATCTTTTAACGCAGAAGGAGCTGAATCTAAGACAAAGGTGATGGATTGAGCTAATTAAAGATTACGATGCAATCATTGATTATCACTCGGGAAGGGCTAATGTGGTGGCAGATGCACTTAGCCGAAAGATGTTCTCAGCTCTACGAATATCAAATGATCAATTATCAATATTGGATGATGGTGCTTTACTTGCTGAGCTGAACATCAAGTCTACTTTGATAGACAAAATAAAAGAATCATAGGAAAAAGATGAAAATTGTTTAGAAAAGAAGAAGGAAATTGAAATGGGAGAATCTTCAGACTTCAAGGTAAAGTCCAATGGATGTTTATATTATAAATGACGTGCTTATATTCCTGAAGATGAGGAATTAAAAAAGGAAATCCTTACAGAAGCACATTATAGTCCTTTTAACGATGCACCCGGGAGGAAATAAAATGTATCATGATTTGAAGAGCCGTTTTTGGTGGCCAGTAATGAAAAGAGTGATAACGAAATTCGTTTCTAAATGCTTAACTTGTCAGCAAGTTAAAGCAGAACATCAAGTGCCATTAGGATTACTTCAACCAATTGCTATTCCGAATGGAAATGGGAGAAAGTGACTATGGATTTTGTAACCGGGTTACCATTGACACCAAGTAGGAAAGACTCAATATGGGTGATCGTGGATCGATTAACCAAATCAGCACATTTCATGCCTATTAGAACATATTTCTCTTTGAATAAATATGCAGAGTTGTATATTCGGGAGATTGTTAGATTACATGGAGTTCCTATTTTCATTGTGTCTGACAGAGATCCCAGGTTTACTTCTAGATTCTGGAAAGCACTATAGGAAGCATTGGGTACTCGATTGCATTTTAGTACTGCCTTCCACCCGCAAATTGATGGAAAATCAGAGATGACGATTTAGATTTTGGAAGATATGCTTAGAGCGTGTGTCATTGAGTTTGCAGGTTCGTGGGAAAAGTACTTACCATTGGCCAAATTTGCGTATAACAACAGTTATCAGTCAAGCATTAAAATGGCATCGTATGAAGCTTTATATGGAAGAAAATGCCAGACACCGTTAAATTGGTTTGAGTTAGAAGACCGCAAGATTATCGGGCCTGACTTGATTCAAGAGGTAGAAGAAAAAGTGAAGATAACTCGAGATAATCTAAGGGTAGCTTCCGGTAGACAAAAGGCTTATTCAGATTTAAAAAGAAAAGATATTAAGTATCAGGCGGGAGATAAGGCATTCTTAAAAGATTCACCATGGAAGAAAATATTGAGGTTTGAAGGAAAAGGAAAGCTTAGTCCTTCATTGGTCCGTATGAAATCTTCAAAAGAGTTGGACTGGTGGCGTATCAATTGGCTTTACCACCAGAAATGAGCAAGATTCATGATGTTTTTCATGTATCGATGCTTCGCAAATATAGGTCGGATCCTTCTCATGTCATTTCACCTGTGGAAGTTGAGATGCAACTTGATTTGACATTTGAAGAAAAACCAGTAAAAATTTTAGCTCATGGGGTGAAGAAATTGAGGAAAAAATCGATTACATTGGTTAAGGTGCTATGGAAAAACCACAAAGTGGAAGAAGCCACATGGGAAACTGAAGAACGAATGAAAGAACAGTACCCAAATTTGTTTAATCCAAGTACGTTCTAAAAATTCGAGGACGATTTTTTTTAGGGGGAGAGAATTGTAATATCCCATTATTTGATTATTGACCAAAACATAAAGAATCAAAAGTTAGTGGTTTTAGTTCAGTGACTAAAACGTAAAGTTTTTAAAGTTTGGTGACAAAAGTGAAAAGTTGAGAAAAAATCAAGGAGCAACATGGTAATTTTCCCAATAATTATTTTTATTCCATAAATAGATAGATCATCTAAGGGTGTGGATCGAATATAAAAACTATGGTTTGATGTGATATTTCTATTATTGGGAAATTACGGTTAAAGTTTAAGTGTAATTCGGACAATCGTATGAGCTTGGAATTTTATGAAAATTTGAGGGAAGTCTTAAAAAGACCCGAAGAGCATAGCATCAAAGTTTTGAATCATTTTTAAATCATTTTAGATTCGATTCTATTCAGTATTTTGTATAGGTGATGGAATGACTTTTTTGAAAATAAACTATTTCATTAATGGCATTTTAGTCATTTCACCTATACTTCTTAATAAAAATTGTTTATGGAAGAGGATAAGACATAGGTGTTGGCTTGTAATTGGTTATATCTAAGGGGTAAAATAGTCATTTGACTATTTTAGAGATTTTTATTATTTTATAGCCAAATTAGAAGACATTTGGCATTAAAACAAAAGATAGAAAAAGCTAGAAATTTGCTCATCTTTCTCCCAAGTAGCCGAAACCCCTAGCAAGGTAAGAGCAAAAATTTTAATTCAATTTTTGGCTAGAGACATGAAACAAGAAATTGATCTCTCTTGAATTCTCTATCTTTTGACATAAGTTTTACTTAGTTTCCATGTCTCTAAGTTGAGTTTGATGATTAGGGTGGTTGAAGAGCATGTTAAGATTTCATGTTTTAAGGCTTAATCAAGTTGGAAATGGTGTTGTAGTGTTGTTTAGATGCTTGAAAAGATGAAAACTTCTTGGAAAACCTATAGGGACCATTTCGGCAAAATGAAGAATATTAGGGGAAATTTTGTAAAAATTATTTTGATGATGGGTTTGATTAGAATGATGTTTTCTAAGTTGAATTATGTGTTGGATTGAAGAAAACATCATTTTAGGACCAATTTGTGAATTGTGTAAATTGGGTGAAATAAGTGAAAATTGGAAAATATTCAAGAAGCATGGGTATGTTGTTTGCTTTGATACAATGATCATATTGGTATTAATATTTTGAAAATGGAGATGAAATGTGGAAGTTTCCAAATTTTAGTTTATAAACCCTAAGAGAGAGAATTTAGGGTTTAAAGGGAAATTATCAAATTATTGGTTGTAGTGTGTAATTTGAGATGAGATTAAAGTATTGGGAGCATGGTGGTTACAAAGAAGTACTTGGTTGAAAATATTAATTTTTCCATATTGGTATGTACATTATTAGTAAAGGTTGGACATGTACTTAAGGTTGCTTGTGTCATGTATTTAATGTACAACCAGATAACAATTGAGTTCGAGTACAAACGAGTGAAGAAAGAAGATAGAAAGTGCAATCGAGCTTAGTGAAGCTAGTATAAATTATAACTTTGAAAGTGTCAAGGTGAGTGCAATGCATGCATAGCATGATTTTTACATCATTCATTATATAATTGACATGTTAAAAATATGTCCATAATTGAGAATACATGCATGGATCACTACTTATCCATGGAATGTTATTTTACGTATGAATTGCTTAATATGTATATATGTTGCCATGTATGAGATTATGATTGATATAAAGCCCAAAGTATGAGATAGGAAATTAAAAGTATAGTTGGATATCCATAGAGTCATAAACAGTTGTACAAACATTTTAGCACTCCCGGTAGAGTGCAAATTATTATAAGCACTTCAGGTAAAGTGTAAAATAATTAATAATAGTATACTCCGGTAAGTATACAAAAACACTTCGGTGTTAAGCACTTCCAGTAAAGTGCACCTAATATACTATACTCAAGTAAGTATAGGGGGGATGACTTGCGTACCAAAAATTTCCTTAATTCAATACTTGGGCTAAATGAATTGAAAAATAGGTTCAAAAGGCTTGAAAGCTCGATGATGAATATGGCAACGGTATTGGTAAGAATCAAGGTTATTACCATGTAATATGTTACTATATATATATATATCATGTCATATATGTTAAAATGCATAAAATGGGAGGTGATCATATGCATTGTCACTATAATATATTGATACCTATGTTAAATTGCATTTGAATTAAATGTTGTTGCCTCACTAAGTATATGCTCAGCGTATGATGACTTTCATGCGTAGGTTTTAAAGGAGCTTCGAGTGAAGAGTAGCCGAGCATCACTTTCATATTTTGGGAGGTATATCTCCATACTCATAGTAATGTAATGACATCCATCCTTTCTTTTGGAAATGTACTAGATGGCATGTATAATTAGTGGGGTTGTAATAACTTATCACTAAATATGGTGGGTTAATAGTTGTTGAATATGGATGATGAACCTAGTAAGTCCTATTATGGTTATAAATGGTAATGGACTAAGTTTTTAGTAAATATGGATTCTAAGATAGAAAGTTTAAAAATCTGCCCAGAAATGTATGCAAAAGCAGTGTGTTAGAAAAATCAGCATAAATTCCACAATTGAAATTAGATAGTGAATCTTATATGTATGAACTAAAAAATTTGTCTAGTTTCTTAAAAAATTAACGGTGACTGATTTCGAGTAGTATGTAAAAATTTATAAATTTTTATTCGACGGAAGGTCAGAAAACAGGGTAGCAGAATTTTTGAAATTCTGGGTTGTGACTTGGATCTAAGGATTTATTTGAATTTTTGTGTAATGAATTTAAGCTAATAATTTATATGGTTAGAAAGCTTAATGAATCTAGTTTAATTAGAAAATTTTGGAACGAATTTTCGATGTCTATAAATTTTTTTTATAAATTTTTAAGTAAAGGCAGTGCAGGCTGCCAATTTTCTATATTAAGAAAATATAAGGGTTTAATCTTTGTTAGTAACATCACTGACTCGTATTTGGTGATAAATACGGGAAAGGGATGTTACATTCTATCTCTGAATTGGTAAGAATAAGATTTAAAGCCTTGGTTTCGAGTCAGTCTTAGGTATAGTTGGCATGCCATAGAGTCCATAGAGCTTGTATTTCGGGTGGACTACGGTCTTGGACTACGGTCCTAATGAGGCGACATTAGGAGGGATGTATTGTGGTCACTTGGTGACAGTAGGAGGGATTGACCGGTACCGAGGGTACAATTTTATGTTATTTTGGCGATAGTTGGTTGGGGATTCGAGTACCTAGGCTGTAGCTTGGAACTCAAGGCTATGTTAATAATAATCATGAAATTTATTAAGGAATTAAGGAAATACTGATTTAACTTACTTAACAAGTAATATGTATGTTCTTGTTTATAAAACATTTTGGAGGAAACAAGAAGCTTATAACTAAACATGGGTTTTACCTAAAGTATATGATATGCTTTGTATATGAATTATGGTTAATTATGTCTTTAGGTAATCGAGTGGTTAAATTATCTTGATGATCATGCTTATATATATATATATACATAGTTGTTTGCTTCGGATAACTTGTATAATTGTACTTGTTCTTGTAAAAAATACTGCTATATTTGATCAAGGGAATGAATGAAAGGAAAGCTTGATTGATCGATGTTAATTTATGCTACTTTAATCTACCTCACTAAGTGAAAACTTATGTATTCCTTTCATTCTATTCCAGGTTAGCTTGAAGTGCTCGATAGTTTGGAAGTTTTACAAGATCACAAGTAACCGAATGTATGTTTTGTACACCTTTTTGTTTAAAACTCCTAGATGGGTGGCAACATGTTTTGTATTACATTTAGATTCATATAAGTTCAGTTGGCATGTAAATATTTGTGATTAGTATGCTATCTTGGAAATGTTTGTGAATGGCCTCTATAAATACTTGTTATTAAAAGGTTGATGTTTAGTTTTATATGAATGTTTGTTATGCATGAATTAAGTGTAAGAAGCATGTTTTAGATAGCTAAAGCCATGAATAATGTCTTGTACATGCTCGAATGGAAGTTTGATTTGGCATGGTTTCTCGTATGTTAAGTTAGTAAATATCATGAAAAAATAGTAAGTAGAATTCTAAGTATAACTAGTGACATGTTCTTGTTAAATTGTCTATTTAATATAATGTAAATTGGGATGTAGTAATTTCCAAAATACACATAATGTTGTAATTATATGTTTAGCATATATATGTCTAAGGGTCCATAAGAAGCTTTCTAGGTTTAAATTTACCTTCATAATCAAATACATTGAGTTAGTACTCTAAGTGATGTATTGAGTAGATTTGTTATATTTTTTCATGAAAGCTGTGGGTGGTTAGATGTGATTTGAGTCTGGTATAAATATGAATTGGCTCTATGATGGATTGACATAGCATGTTAATAGTTGATCTAAGGGTTAGTACATAACATCATTCCATAAGTGAGTCTGATTTTGTTATTACATGCCATGATGTCTTTCCTTATTTCTTTCCTGTGAAGAAGTACTAATCCCTTATGGTTGTGTTTGTTAGACTTTGGTTGAAAGTTAGCTTCTGAACTCGGTGTTTCACCTATATCGATTTAGGGGTGTTTTATTATGATCCTCAAGAAGAGTAAGAGTCACAGATGTACTGACTTTTTAGCAGAAATCCTGAATTTGCTTCACCCACTTACTTTCTTCAACTTCTTCTCTTTGGCTCAAACTTGAATAAACCCCAAATCACCTCTTTTTACCTCACAATAAGGAAACAAATCAAAACTTAAACCAAGCACTAAAGGGAGGTCTAGCCACAGATTAACAACCTTGGAAACATGGAAGAAGCCCCAAAAGCTTAATCGCCAAAGAAACCCATAAATAGAGAACTCACCTTTTTTAAAAAAGAAGACCACTTTAATGAAGCTCTTGGAATGATGATTAACATACTTGAATCTTGAATTTTGGTTGGAAGAAATGAGTATCAAAGTTGGCTCCTTTATTCAAAATAGCCATGGATGCTCATGAAGAAAAGATGAAGAAGAAACATGAAGAAAAGGGTAGGGAAATGGTGACCTCACCAAAAGCTCTTTTGTACCCTCCCCTTTAATCCCACGTGAAATCAAGCCAAAACAAGGGAAGATCAGCCCATTTTCTTCCAAGGGTAAAATTGCTCCACCAAACCTACAAGTTTCTCCCTTATTACAAAATAACCACTACCCAAGCTCATATAGCATAATTCTCATCCAATAAGGCCCAAACTTGGCTCATTCGGTCCAATTACTCAATCCAATATGAAGGTCCATAACCCAGGTCAATACCCAAACGTTGACTAAAAAATTCGAGTCGTTACGGTTGATGCTTTGGTTTCTCACTTAATTTTAATGAATGACAGAGAATGGAATCATAGTAATATTGCTAAAATCTTTACTAAAGAAAAAGGGAAGAATATTCTTAAAATCCCATTAGAGGACCGGATGTAGAAGATTTTATGGTTTGACATGACAATAAGAATGGAGACTATTCCGTTAAATCTGGTTATCATCGGCTCATGAAAGTGAGAATGTGTGAAGGACATCCCATCATAGAGTACTGATCCTAAAAAAGACAAGATTCTTTGGAGATCCATTTGGACATTGAAAACTCCACCTAAAAATAAATCCTTTTTATGGATAGTTAGTCAAAATGCTTTCTAGCTATATACGGCAACCTTCAGTCTCGACTGAAATTTCACTTCCCCCTTGCCCTAGATGTGTTTTTGGAGAAGAAAGTATCGAGTATATTTTTTTACCCCTTTGCTCAAGCAGTGTGGAGGGCGTCCGATTTCAGCTATACCCCTAAAGTGAAAGGTTTTTTGAGTTTCTGTAAATGGTGGTGCTTATTGAAGGAGTTGTATGATAATAACTCTTTTAAGGAGGGCCTCATGTTGGCGCTTGTGTTTGCTGGCAGATTTGAAAAGCCTGTAATTGTTTGGTTTTTCTGGTTTCTTGTGTAATTCTATTGATGTTCGGGGTTTTGCTGAAAATTCTTTTATGGAATTTTTTTAATCCCGTTGCATATAGGGATGTCCTAGTGGAAGATTTAAGCTGTAACTCTTCTAGATGGACTCCACCTATGTTTAATTGGATTAAAATGAATTGTGATGTCTTTGTTGATATTAGGATAGGTGAAATTGGTATTGATGTTGTAGCTCGAAATGAATTTAGGACTATTGTAGGGGGTTGTTCGAAAATATTTTTTCTTCCTCTCCTGAAGTTGCTGTTGTTCAACTAGGTGTTATTTATGCTTGAGATCATGGTTTCAAAAATGTATACTTTGAGTCGGATAACGAAGGTTTAATTAAAAGACTTTGTTCAGGAGTGCAATCTCTTTGGAGATCTTCAGCCATTGAGACTGATATTTGTGATGCTTTTTCCTTTTCTTTTAATCGTCAATGTTGTAATGGTGTTGCTGACTGGGTCGTGTAACGAAAAAAAATTCGAATGTATCCCCCTTTTTCTTGAAAATTTGATTTTGGGAAATTTCTTTAAAAATTTGTATTTTGGAATAAAACTTGAGTCGCTACCAGTCACTTGGTTTAGGTGGACCGAACGCCAAAAAATAAATTAGATATTCTCATTCCTTTGGATTCGGGGGTCGATTACGTGTGGGGAAGGGTTCGCACCCCACCACGCCCAAAATTGGTACCAAATCAATTACCATTTTATTAATATCGAATTTTGTGAATTAAAATAACATTTAAATTAGAATTTGGTTATACATGCGAGTTCATTTTAAAGAGTTCCGGTGTTCAAGGAATAAACGAAAATCACCATCACCACATACTTCTTACGTACTAGCCAAGTTTACCCTCAAAAAAGAGAGTACTACATTGACAGTTTATATCCTGGATGCAACATAATAAGGCAGGGTGAATAAAAGAAGCATGGAAATTAAATGAGCATATATAAGAACCAAACATGCATTAACATACCATGACATTCGAATCATGCACTAAACACTATACCTATACATACATACATCATAAATAAAGCTAAACATATGCAAGACAAATAATACACTAAAAAAAACAAAACAAAACATGAGGTAGCTACATACGTATGCAGTAAACAAAATATAATGCATGAAACAAAATACATGGCATACATCACACTAACAAATTTTAAGAGAACCAAATATCCACACATGCATACACATAGGATCTATGCTATAAAAGAAAACCCACACATTAAAATCATATCATACTATGCATCATGTTAAAAAAAGTATGGCATAAACATATAAATATACGAATGAACAAAACAAAACAACATGCTATACGGCATTAAAAAACAACAAATATACACTCGAACAACACATGTCAAATATAAAAAAATACAAACATAATAATAGAGATTGAAATAAAATAAACAAAAAAAATTACCAATAAACTCATCGACATTTTCATTAAACCATAATGTTAGGATTTATGTTTTGATATAATAATTGAAAAATAGTTTTGGGCTAATTTGAAAAGAATTCAAATTTTTTTAAGTCCAAACAACTTGAAAATAAGTTTGAGAAGTTTTTGAGAGGTTTTGGAAATGTTTTAAAGTAGCTAAACTAACGTTTTCAACACAGGAATACCGATACGGTCCAAGGGTTTCAGCAATAGTATTTTTCCAGTAACCAAAAACCATACCGATACACCTCCAGGCGTACCGATACGTAAGTACGCGTACCGATCCCGTTTTCAACCTCCCCAACGGTTATTTAAATTACAGGGCATACCGAAATAGACCAACCCAACCGATACGGTTTGCCAAACAAACCAAGGCGTACCAATACGGTTAGCAAACAGACCAAGGTGTTTCGATACGGTTAGCAAGACTGAGCGCAATGGATAGTAGCTGTACCGATACAGGTACACGCGTACCGATACAGTTAGGCAGCTAAGAGCTTAACGGCTAGTTTCCAAGAAGGGCGTATCGATACGGGTAACATGTGTACCAATACGGACAGCTGTAGAACTGCATTAATTGCGGGAAATAGAGGCTCCAATTCAATCCCAACGGTCTCCAATGGCTATGAACTCAATAGGGAGTATATAAGGGACCTCCAAGCATCTATGGAAGACTAATGCTTCAATTGTCAACAACATTATGATGCCAAAATTGTCTTAGGGCTTTTAATTCATATTCTTTGTAAAGACAACACTTGTGGGCTTTAATTATTATATTTGCTCAAGTGTTTAGGTTTGAGTGAGTGAGGTTAATTGTGCAAACATCTACCTTGTGAGGGATTTCTTGTTTTCTTTATTTTTTTCTCTTGTAAAGAGGGTTTACTTAAGCTTTGGGGTAGAAGCTTTGAGTGTGTAAAGGGTTACCTCCTAAGCCCAGAAAAGGGGAAGAAATTCAAGAGTGAATTTGGAAATCCTTAGTGGGAAAGCTAAGGTAGTGGATGTAGGCTTTGGTTAGAAAGTCGAACCACTCTAAATCCTTGTGCATATTTTCTTATCCTTTTGCTTCCACCACCAGCACCCAAAAATTGACTTCTCCACCACTTGGCAAGCACAACGGTTGAAGGATATCGAGCCCAACAATTGGTACAGCGAGGATGAATCGAAAAGGCCTAACAACCTATTGAGGCGATCCGGAAGCTCGATCAACTAATAAGTCAACTGGAGATAAAATGGTGCAATCCATCGACAAGCCACATTTCTTTGACGGGACCGACTATGCCTATTGGAAGACTAGAATGATGTTCTTCATCAAGGCCAAAGATTACAAGCTTTGGGACGTTGTTGAAGATGGTTCATACGTACCACAAAGATGCAAGGAGGATTGGAATGTGGATGATCGCAAGAAGATGGAGCTAAATTGCAAGGCTTTGCACATTCTCTTTTGTGCATTTAGCCCCAATATCTATGAGAAGATGTCTTCTTGTGAGGATGCCAAGGAAATTTGGGATAAGCTTGAAGTCATGTACGAGAGAACAAATAAAGTAAAGGAGACCAAAATCGACCTTCTCAACCTTGAGTATGAGAACTTCAAGATGGATCCAGAAGAGGACATCACAAAAATGTTCGATAGATTCTCCTCCATCACCAATGGACTCAAAGGCTATGGAGAAACCATTTTAGAATAAAAACTTGTCCGAAAGCTTATCTACTCTCTTCCCGAGTCATGGGACTCAAAGAAGACCGCCATCATCGAAGCCAAAAATCTTAAAGTTCTAAAGCTAGATGAGCTCATGGGGTCTCTTCTCACTCATTAAATCATGAAGAAAGGAAAAGAAAAGGAGAAGAAAAAGGAAGAGATAAAGAAGATGGGGAAGAAGAAAATCATGGAGCTAAGCATTAATGTGAATGTCATTGCTCTAGAATCCTCCAAAAGCAACCGATAAGAATCAAGTGAGGAGGAAAGTGAAGATGAAGAGATGGCCTATCTCTTTAAGGAATTTACTCGGTTCATGGAGAGCATCATAGAAGAATCCAAACATGAATCGAAGAATAAGAAGATGGTGGATTCCCCCAAGTGCTCGAAATGCAAGAAGACGAGGGACACCAAATCTGATTGCCCTCGCTTCAACATGAAGGGATCATCATCAAAGAAAGCATATGTGGCTACATGGAGTGATGAAGACTCCACCGATGAAGATGAGATAGCCCACCTATGCATGATGGCCCTCCAAGAGGGTGAGGTAACTTCTAACTCATCTATTTCAAGTTCAAATTCATATACTTTTGATGAGTTACAAGAAGCCTATGACAAATTGGTTTTTGAATTTAAAGCCTCATTTTCAAAGAACAAAAAGTCTATTTCAAAATTGAAAGATGAAAATGATTAAAAACCAATTTGGAATTTGAAGCAAAATTAAAGGATTTTGAACTTAAAGTTTTGAATTTACAAAATTTGCTTCAAAAGAAAGAAAAAGATCATCAAATTGAAGTAGATGATCTTAAGAAAGAAAAAGATTTGATTTCCAATGAACTTCAAAAGAAAAATAATTTGGGAAGATCAAATTTTTATGTAAGACAATCTAGTGCCCTTAGATTTATTAAAGGAAAATGTTTTAGAAGTATTTGGGTCACAAAAGGACTAATTACTTCACATAAAAAGGATGAAATTGAAAAATGGATTCCTAAGGGGACTAAACTTTGTGCTACTAATGTCTATGGATCCAAAGCAATTTGGATACCAAAATCTTTGTGATTGTCATATTGTAGGTGTGATGGAGCCTTGATCAACAAGTGATAAGATTGAGGGGGAGCTCTATGCACACAAAGGATGAACACTTGAAGAAGGAAGGCTTCATATCCTCCATTTGATTCAAGTGTGGTAAAATTAGTTGAATTTTGTTCATTTTGATTTGATTTATTTTAATTCAACTTGTTAATCATATATGTTGGACTAATCATTTGAATGATGCTTGAGTAAGGGGGAGCCAATTTTAAAACAAAACTTATTTTTGTCATTTTTTAAACTCTCCATTGTTATGAACTTTAAAGTTTTCAAACTTTAGTTTGAACCATTTTTTATATAACAAAAAGGGGGAGAATGTTTTGAAAAATTGAATTTTCAAATGAATAAGGGAGAGCTTATAAGATTTTAACAAATTAATCTCTTATTCAAATTTCATTTTTACTAAGGGGGAGAATCTCAAAAACAATTTTTCAAGTTGGTTTTATTATATCAAAAAGGGGGAGATTGTTAGGATTTATGTTTTGATATAATAATTGAAAAATAGTTTTGGACTAATTTGAAAAGAATTCAAAAATGTTTTTAAGTCCAAACAACTTGAAAATAAGTTTGAGAAGTTTTTGAGAGGTTTTGGAAATGTTTTAAAGTAGCTAAACTAACGTTTTCAACACAGGCGTACCGATACGGTATACTCGTATCAATACGGTCCAAGGGTTTCAGCTACAATATTTTTCTAGTAACCAAAAACCGTACCGATATGACCCGTACTGGTACGTAAGTACGCGTACCGATCCCGTTTTCAACCTCCCCAACGGTTATTTAAATTGTAGGGCGTACCGAAACAGACCAACCCGTACCGATACGGTTTTCCAAACAAACCAAGGCGTACCGATACGGTTAGCAAACAGACCAAGGTGTTTCGATACGGTTAGCAAGACTGAGCGCAACGGTTAGTAGCTGTACCGATACAGGTACACGCATACTAATACGGTTAGGCAGCTAAGAGCTTAATGGCTAGTTTCCAAAAAGGGCGTATCGATACGGGTAACCTATGTATCGATACGGATAGCTGAAGAACTGCATTAATTACGGGAAATAAAGGCTCCAACGGCTCCAGTTCAATCCCAACGGTCTCCAACGGCTATAAACTCAATATGGAGTATATAAGGGACCTCCAAGCATCTATGAATGACTAATGCTTCAATTGTCAACAACATTATGATGCCAAAATTGTCTTAGGGCTTTTAATTCATATTCTTTGTATAGACACCACGTGTGAGCTTTAATTGCTATATTTGCTCAAGTGTTTAAGTTTGGGTGAGTGAGGTTAATTGTGCAAACATCTACCTTGTGAGGGATTTCTTGTTTGCTTTGTTTTCTTTTCTCTTATAAAGAGGGTTTACTCAAGCTTTGGGGTAGAAGCTTTGAGTGTGTAAAGGGTTACCTCCTAAGCCTAGAAAAGGGAAAGAAATTCAAGAGTGAATTTAGAAATCCTTAGTGGGAAAGCTAAGGTAGTGGATGTAGGCTTTGGTTAGAATGCCAAACCACTCTAAATCCTTGTGTATATTTTCTTATCTTTTTGCTTCCACCACCAACACCCAAAAATTGACTTCTCCACCACTTGGCAAGCACAACGATTGAAGGATATCGAGCCCAACACATAAGAATGAATTATACAACAAAAAAACAAAAAAACATACCGAAAATCCAAGTATTTATGCTTGATCAACTAAATTCCACTGATTGTTATTGGGGTTGAGAAGCTCGGTTCAATAGGAATAGTGATGGTGGAAAATGGGTGTTTGGTTTTTTTGGTTTCGAATGGTGAGGGAAGCTTGATGGTGAAGATTGTGGTTTTCAAAGAGTCAAGAATGGAGGTAGTTATGGCAGTGAAGGGATTTTTGGTGGTGAAAAGCAAAAATGGTGGGTGAAGTTTTTGGTGATAAAACGAAAATATGGTGGGGGAATTGTTGATGGCCAAGGTAGAGTCATTGAGCAGGCTTGATTTATTGTGTGAAAATATGGGTGGTTAGGAGATGAATGGGTGAGAATGAGTGGAGTAGGTAAGGAGCTTAGGCAATCCTAGGGACATGGAGGTGGCGTGGAAAATCTATGCATTGATTGTTTTGTTTCCCCTTTTATAATACAATACAATAATAATAATAATAAATATTATACTACTAATAATAAATAAAATCAGGTCAAGAGACCTGGATAAAATTAGTGATTACAGCTACCCCTCTTTGCTCATTCTTGTGAAACGAGAATAGAACAAAGGTTATAAGCACTAATTTTATCCTATTCCCCTATCTAAATACTTGGGGCTACGAGTTCTTCCTATATGGAACTGGTTCACTCTTCTTGTGTCTGAAACCTCGAGGCTGCAAGTTCTTCATATATTGAATTTTTTCACCTTCAAGTCTTGGAGCTAAGAATTCTTCCTATATAGAACCTTTCTGCTATGAAGTGTTAGAGCCGCAAGTTCTTCCTATATACAACTTCTTTTGCTCTGAAATGACACCCCATTTTCTCATGATGTGAGTACTATGAAATTTTCACTACTTCCAAGAAGATTGAAGACTGGAAATCCCTACCGATGCCCCTATTTCTTGTCGTGTTGGCACAGAAAAAAGTTTATCGCTCCCAAAAGGCTGAATGTAGAAGATCTTTGTCCATTTGAAATTTGGAAAGAACTACTCCTTCGTGAAGCAATGTGAAGGATCTTGACTTACTGTTTGGACGATTCGATTCTTTTATAGGCCCATCTTCCTCTTGGAAATATATGACCTACGAAATTCTGATATTCAAGATTAGTCAATTGTTTCAGACTCTTATCGTTTATCTCTAAGAAAAGACTGAATTGGTTTTAGAGAAAAATATTCTTAAGAAAAGATCAAAAAACATCTTTAAGGAAAGATAACTTATATAAGGATTAAATTAAAGTTTTCACTTTAAGAAACGACGTCCTTACGGAAGGAACAAATTAAGGACTTTTATTTTTATAAAAACATCACTGCAAGTGGACATAATTAAAAGATTCTTTCATTTTGAGAAAACGTCATTAAGAAATGACCGAATTAAGAAATTCAGTTTTAAGAAAAATGGGTCCTTATGAAAGGATCAAATTGAGAAATTCTGGGTTTTAAGATCAATATCCTTAGGAAAAGACCGAATTAAGAAAAGCATACTTAAGGAATGGTCAAATTCAAGAATTGAGTTTTGTGAAGAAACATCCTTATGAAATGATCATGTTAAAAAATTTAAGTCCTTAAGCAAGGATAGAATTACAACCTTTTTTTCATGCTTTAAAGAGAATGTCCTCATGAAAGGACCAGATTTAAAAAAAAACCCCGTTTTATGGAAAACATATCCTTGTAAAAGGATCGAATTTAATAATTTGGTTTTTTAACAAAGAATCCTTATGAAAGGATCAAGCTAGAAAATTTTTTTTCTAGAAAAGCATCCTTATGAAAGGATTAAATTGAACAATTTTGTAATAAACAACCTTATGGAAGGATCAAACTCAATTTTTTTTAGAAAACATCCTTATGAAAGGATCAAGTTATGAACTTTGTTTTAATAAAAGCATCCTTATGGAAGGATCAAATTAAAAAAATTGATTCTAAGCAAAACATCCTTATGGAATGATCAAAATAAGAAATTTGATTTTGAGAAAACATCCTTATGGAAGGATAAAATTAACAAATTGTTTTAAGCAAAACATCTTTATAGAATGATTAAATTAAGAAATTTGATTTTAAGAAAAAAATCCTTATGGAAGGATTAAATTGAGAAATTCAAGTTTTAAGGAAAACATCCTCATGGAAGGATCAAATTGAGAAATAGAAATTTTAAGAAAAAATTCCTTATGGAAGGATCAAATTAAGAAATTTGAGTTTTAAGAAAAACATCCTTAAGAAAGGATCAAATTAAGAAATTTGATTTTAAGAAAAATATTCTTATGGAAGGATCAAATCAAGAAATTGATTTTAAGCAATGCATCCTTATAGAAGGATTAAGTAATTTGAGTTTTAAGAAAAGCATCCTTATAGAATGATCAAATTAAGTAATTTGGATTTTAAGAAAAACATCCATAAGAAAGGATCAAATTAAGAAATTTGATTTTAAGAAAAGCATCCTTATGGAAGGATAAAATTAAGGAATATGGGTTTTAAGCAAAGCGTCCCGATGAAAGGATTAAAAACTTTGATGATTTTGATTTTTTTTAAATGGCATTTCAATTTGAGACTATCGAAAAAAGAAAAGGTCCATCAAAGGTGATGACATGAAGGTCTAAAAAAGTGCTATCTCGCTTTGAGAATACTAGATAATTTTTTTTATTTTTTGGAATTCACTAAGGTAATCACTCAAGCACATGTCTTCTTGATTGGTGCAAAGGTGCACGAAATTCTTGTCAAAGTTGTCTTCTTGGATACTACTTGCCCGACTTCATGTACGAAAGCTTTAGGATAATGTAACAATTAAGATGATGTATGAGCATATTTTATGATACAAAGATGCGTGTGTTCATGGAAAATGATATTCTCAATATTTATAGGGATGCAAAGATGCATGCAATTCTTGTTGAGATATTCATCTTGATCTACTTAATCTTCCCTACTTATTTCTTTGAAATATCTTTAGAACAAATCTATCTATCTTGTTCATGGCCCCAACAAAATTTGCCCCAAAAATTTGTTGTTTATTCTTCATTCAAACCTCCAAGTCGAGTGACCTCGATCGAAATCAAAACCGTCTCTTTTTTTCTCAAGACAATCTTTATTAGTCAAGTTCTTTCAAGTCTGTGCCATGTCTCGTCTATTCTGACTTGAACTCTATGCGAAAAAACTCTTGCTATTTCTGGACAATGATGCCCTATTAGCTACAAAAGGCACTTTATCAATTCATGTCATGTAATGGCCCTTCCTCCATGCCCAGTTGATCATTTGTATCAACAACCTTGCATCTCGAAATTTGTATATGAAGCAATACAAAGAAATCCTTTTGTTCATAAAAATGTCAGTTTCCTAATTGGCATTTTAATGAAGAATGCATTTTTGGATTAACATACAAGACCTTAAAACCAAAAGCTTAATATAAAGAAAAACAAAATGGGATGCCCTGGATATGGAGTGCAAGAGCATCTCAAATTTAACCCTCCTATGATCATTCCAAGCATCACTTGTGTCTATGAAGACTCTGAATGTTGTGGCGATATTTGTAAAATTTCCCAGATCACTCGGTTTATTCTCATGATTACCGCATTGCTAGAGAAAATAATTCCTTCTCAATTCTCATTATTTTTTCTATTTACAAATATATTCAAGCTTCTCAAACTTGTTTAACCAGTGGAGTGTAAAAATATTATTTTAAGAATAAAATTCTAAGTGAACGTGTGTGCTTTCAATTGTATTATTATTATACTCGTATCTTCAAGGATTCATCTCTGACGCCAGGATCTTGAACAAGTAGAGCATAGCTTCCTTATTAGATTGTCAATCCCACGGCTCTATCAGAGTGCTCCGAGATTTATTTATTTAGTTGTTCATTTCTTCTTCTTTTTCTTTTTCTTCTTCTTCTTCTTACAATATATTTGTATTTCTAGTCATTAGTTACAACTTGTTAGGGCATAGAATACTATGCTTAAAACTTCAATTTCAAGCAACTTCACAAGGCTAAACTTGTCTACTTTACTTTTTATGAACTCTAGAGATTTTCTCATCATCGAATGTCATCAAAAGAGTAATAGTCTTTTTGCTTTGCCGACCGAGTAGATTAGGGAAGAAATCACATTTTATCATTTTCACAAAAATCTCAACTGATCAGAATCAATGTCACATCGTGCCATCGAGATCCAGGGACCTACAAGAGTAAGAAGGGATATACACATGCATATGGTTTCAAGACTATTATATGTAAAGCAAAGATACAACTTTCATTAGAATGAAAATCCGCAAACATAACATATGCCCTTACAAAAGGATCTTTGTTATTTTGGGCAAAAGAGCAAAGTTGATTCCATGCATTACTTCAAAAGAAAAAAAATTCAAAATGTAGGGAATCAGCAAATGGACACCTAACTTGGGAAATCGGTATCTCCCCAAAACTCATATATGCCATCTTCAAAACTTCAACAAGCCACCCTCAATCAAACTTTGGACCTTGTTCTTTAGAGCTCCAAAATTGTCTGTAGTGTGGACTTTACTCCCCACATGGTAGTCGAATACGGCATTAACATCATAACCTTCATGATATAGAGGGTATTTTGTCTTGGATTAGACCGGGGTCAACAGCTTCTTCTCAACAAGTGTTGGGAGCAAATCAGTGTAAGTTGTAGGGATGGGATAAAGCACCTTTGAAGGTTTTGCAGACCATGACGAATGATTATGAGGGCGGCCTTGAGGTTTACTGGTTGAGTGAGAACCCATCATATGAACATAAAAGTCTTACCCCTTCTGCGGGGTAGTGCTGTAGGGATCTCTTATCTTTTCTTTCTTAATGGCATCTTCGATGTGCTCACCAGTCATATCATATCCACAAAACTGATGGCAGGGTGGCCTATCAAGCGATCATACAATACTCCCTTTAGAGTATCCATAAACCTGAGAGTAATTCCGTCTTCTCGAACCATAGGCTAAACCTGAGCTGTCATATCTCGCCATCGTTGAGCGTATTGACAGAAACTCTCATTAGGCTTTTGTTCGAAACTTTGCAGTAGGAACCGATTTAGAATCAAATTTGTTACATGCTTGTACTGATCCACGAAAGCATTTGAGAGGTCTCTCCATGATTTAATGTTAGCTCGGTTGAGCTGAGTATACAAGTGAATTGCTGACCTTGTCAAGCTATCCTGAAATTAATGGATGAGTAGCTTTTCATCCTTTATGAAGGCTGCCATTTTCTAGCAATACATGGTGATATGTGTAGAAGGACAAGTAGTCCCATCATACTTGTCAAATTTAGGTACTTTGAATTTTGGTGAGAGGACTAGATTCGCCACGAGGCTCAAGTCACTGACCACATTTCCCTGTTCATTCATCCCTTTCAAGGCCTTAAACCTTTCTTCCAAAGAATGAAATTTCTCCTCATACACATCATCCAAATCGGCTTTGATCATTTTATCTACCTCATCCATCATACTTAGATCAGGCACTTTACCCTCACAATTTGCCCCCAAATTAATAGGCTGACTCGCAGATACCCCCACTGGGTGGGCTCCAAATACCAGTGGTGTCGATGTAGATTTTACCTTTAGGATTCATCATTTTCGTTTGAACCTTAACGTGAATTGTAGTCCCTTCTTATTCTTTGGCATGACCATCAAAAACCTTCTCTTTGTTGTTTTTTTCAAGCAGAGCAGTCATTTGAGCAATAATCGCAGCCTGTAACTGTACAATCTGATAGCTAATGCTCTGTTCAACTTTATTAAAATGGGTCTCTAGGTCCCTCTAACCTTGTTCCAAATTAGCGACTCTATCTTTCATCACTTTAACTTGCAAACGGGTACTGTAATAGTGTAGAATGATTGTAGTCCGAAGTTAAATCTTCTGCCATGACATTTCCCCTAATTAATTTCATCATTTTATTACTTAATGCATGGTATGTGTCATAAGAATGCACAGACTAAGAACAAACATTAATAATGCGATAAAAATAAATATGAGAATGAATGCAAACAAAGGCGTTGATCCCATGGATGATCACTCTAGAACGAATTTCATAGAATATAAAAAGGTTCTCATTACAACATATTCTTCTACAGATATGCTTTAACTCTAACTCATAATTCCTTGATCACTTCAAGTATTCGAAAAAATCTTGGTCTTTTTTCTGTCTCCAAGGGGATAAATGGACGCAAATCTTTAGTTTTTGCGGCTAGCATCTTCCGGGCTTGGTCATTTCTTGTGCTTGGACCAATGTCGAACATTCATGTTTTCTTCTTCTTTCTTGAGATACCTTTCATTCATGGTGAAAGATTTCTAATTGGGTGATCAATTTGAGAATCAACCCTTTATATCATGTCATGTCATGTCATGTAGATGCAAATAAAAATGTAAAAAGAAAACAAAAAACAAAAAGAAATAAGTTAGTACCATATAAAATAAATAAATGAAACAATATAGCGTAGAAATAAACAAACAAAGCATCGAAAGATACATCCCTATTTGCATTTCACCTAAAACACCTAGGTTATCCTCATGGCTCTAAGAGAGGTGGGCTTTCTATGTTCTATACATGCAGTTTTGGTACAAAAAGGGTACCTAAATTGTCCTTATTGTCCCCTACTAAAGGTAGCAAGCCCCCGATCATCACCCATTATAAGCTTCTTTTAATCGAGTTCAATTTGGGGGACCCATTCGCTATGTCCATATGGAAAAACAATATTCACACGAAAACATAAGGTACACGAGCCCTGAGGGTACTTGCTAGGCCCATACGAAGGAAAAATATCCGCATGAAAGCAATAACGTTTTCCCCTCATTTAGGCGATCGGGTTTATATGCCAAATTTTAAATGTGTTAAAATAAACTCGCATTTATAAACAAATATTAACTTAATTGTCACTTTAACTTGCAACTTTCGATATTAATAAAGCTATAATTTTTTGGCCTGACTCTCTTTTTGTAAAAACAAAAAAATGTCCCCAACAGAGTCGTCATGCTGTAGCGACTAAAAAATTCGAATGCATCCCACTTTTTCTTGAAAATTTGATTTTGGAGAATTTCTTTAAAAATTCATATTTTGGAATAAAACTAGAGTTGCCACCGATCACTTGGGTTAGGTAGACCGAACACCAAAAAATAAACCAGAGATTCTCATTCTTTTAGATTCGGGAGTCAGTTATGTATGGGGAAGGGTTCGCACCCCCACCACGTCCAAAATTGGTACCAAATCAATTACGTGAATTAAAGTGACATTTAAATAAGAATTTGGTTATACATGCGATTTCATTTTAAAGAGATCCTTTAAGACCCAGGTTTTGGGCCTAAGTGTTTTCTAGGTCCATTAGACGGTTTGGTGGACCGGATTAGAGTATTCGAGTCAGTTTCGCGAGTAATTTGAAATAAAAAAATTTTGAGTAAGATAAAAATAAGGAAAATATCCTAAAATCATTATTTAATATATGGATGATTTTGGTAAAATCAATTTTGGAAAATGGAGTTTTGAAATTTGACATTTTGGGCTAGTGACCAAAATGTAAAGAATGGAAAACCGTTTTAGTGACTATTTTGTAAAAGGGTCAAAACTTAGAATATTTAAGGAGCTATTTGGACAAAGTCTAATATCAAACTTTTATCCTTAATTGGGTATTTTTAAAAGGTTTTAAAGGGGTATAAATAGGCTTGAAGAATTAATTTTATAATTAAATTTCTAAAAGAAAACTTTACGTAACTAACTTTTCTCTAAAATATTTTCTCTCAAATTCTCTCCAGAAAAACACTCTTTTCTTCTACAAAATCCTCAGGTGACTTCCTGATTTCTTCAATTTTTGATTTCAAATGAGTTTCTTATGATTTCCTATCAAAACCTTATAGTTTTAATCTTATTTTCTCATGTAAATCCATCCAATTAAGGGGAAATTCAACATTAGAGGTGAGCTTCATTCTTCCCCTCTAATGAATGGTTTTTTAGTGAAATTCCCATGTTATTGATCCTTTATAAATGTTTTTAATGAGTTTTAATGATTTAATTATGGAAATTTGGTTAAATCAAGGTTTAATTGATGAGATTGATTGATTTTCGTATTGAATCTGTTTTGCTATGTTCATGATTAGATTAGAACATGGTTTTGATGTTTTATAATGTTAATAAGTGGATTTTAACATTGGAATCCCGAAACTAGGTGAATTTCTAATTTTTTAGGTTGTTAGTTATGACTTTTTTAGGAGTTGTGGATGTTTAATGAATGCTGGAGGTATAAGGATGATGTAAATGTGTTTTTGGATGTTAATTGATGATAATTGCTGGATTAAACCACTAGGTTTTGTCTAGGTTGAGTTTGGAAGGTGTTTGATGTTGTTTTCGAGTGTTGTAGAGGGAAATTGGTTAGAATTTGATGAGGATTTGTGTGAGTTGATGTTGTTGGGCTGTTGAATGCATTTTGATGCATTGAAACCTCTCTTTTTGTGTGGTTAAAGTAGGGGAGGTTGATCCTCAAGCTTGAGGTAAGGTTTCGGAAGCTTGAAGGCTTGGATTCGCATCAGCGATCAAAGTTTTGCTTAGTCAATGAGTGAGAACATGGAAATCAGATTTGATTTGGTTTAAAGGTTGTTTTGGGAGTTTAAATTAAGCTTTAATCTCTTGTTTAAACTCAGAATTAAGTATGGAAGGAATTATCTCTTGCTTTTGATTGGTGAAATTGGTTTTATGCATGGTTTAAAGTATGTTTTATATTGTTTTTGATTATATAATGATGATGAATGCATTTGGAAAATGATTCATGAAGTATTGTGATATACTTGTTAATGCATGGTTTAATGCATTGTAAAAATAGTTTTGATTGATACATATGGAAAAAGTGAGGTACATGGTTTGAATAAATTATATTGGCAAGTGAGGTGGTTTAAAATGTTATCGGATATAGTTGGTCAGCCATAGGATTGATAGTGCACTATAAAAAGTCATCTTGGATGTTAAAGGGTTTATGTGTACCGAAAACTCCATCCAAGTACCCTAACGGTTGAGGTGTTAGATGGTACCGAAACTCCTATTAGTGGATTATGCATCTAACTGGTGATTTGGGTTGTGATTGTACCCGGTAGTGTTTGTACCTTGAATTCTGGTTAAGATTGCATGAAGTGTTGAGAGGATACTTGTTGAATCTGTGTATCCGATTTAATATTTTGTAAAGTGGAACTTGGTTGATGATCACTTGTAAGCCAATATGGTTAATGATGTATCATGTTGATGGATTATGTTGTATAATGTTGGTTTATATATGTTTTATTCTCTAAGCCTTGCATTGGGTAGTTATGCTTAGGAAAGCTTAAATTGAGTATAGGAAATGGGATTTTGCTGTTAATCTATGATACATGTTGCATATGGTTTAATGTGCATGTTTTGCAAGGCATGATGATGTTGATGATGATTTGAAAGATGTTTTAAAAGTGGTTTTCAAAGTAGATTGTCAAACAGCTTTAAATACATTGACGGTGGTTTGTTTTAAAGCACTCCTCACTAAGTCTAGTGTGTTTACGCTCTTTTTTTCCATCAATGTAGATAATTAAAGGGTTAATGGTAGCGAGAAAGCAATGAGGAATCCAAGGACCTGATCTTCGAAAGTATGGTTTCGATTTTGACTCATAGTAATATATGCAATGTGGTTAATTATCATTTGTGAGGGTTATTTTGGCAAACTCCCTATTTTTACAAGTTTTAAATGTTGATTTGGACTTGAATGAGGCTTTATATGCTTTTGAATGGTTTAGAATTATGTTTTGAATGTTGAGTAGGAAGCAAGCCTATAGATGTTGTGGATATTTGAATTATGCTTGTTTAATTTGCTTTAAATGCTTGGATGATTGTGTTAAGTATGCCTTTGATGATTTATGATGTTTAGCTAAGGTTTGGTATTGTTTAGAATGAGCCAAAGTGTCATATATTGGACCTAGAGGTCATTACAGCCTTCGCGTACCGGTACGGTTCCTTGTTTTTGGTACGCGGGGTTTGGGAAGGATCAAAGCAACGAAAATTTACAAAGGGTAGCGGTGCACATAGCCACCATATTGGTATGCCTAAAAATATATATTGTTTTGATACACGAGCTCTTGTATCGATACGCTCTTTAACTACTAGAATCTGATTTTCGAAAATAATCCTTAAGAGATCGATATTGGGGTGGAACCGTATTGGTACGGATTTGCTCAACACACCGTATCGATACGGGGTTTTTAGTATCAGTACGCAAAGCTATTATGTTAGTTTAACCTTATCGATATGGTTATGTGTGTATCGGTACATAGTGTATTTCTTTAGGTTTCTACCTGCTGAAGTTTGAAATTGTACATTTTGGTCCCTGAATGTTATGTATGCAATTAAATGTGTTTGGATGATTGTTTAAAGCTTGATTTTTACATGTGAGCATGAAATTTTATTAATAGAGGATTGGTAACTTAGAATTTAATTGTCCTTATAATTTGTGAAAATTACATTTTGGTTCCCAAAGTGCATGTTGGAGCAATTGAACCCTGTTTTGCAATCTGATCGCAACATGACGTATCCGTTGATGCATGTTCACCTTAGGATCTAAATTGATGCATTTATATAAGCTAAAAGAAAAAATGGACCCAGTTTAGGTTATTAGTTCGAGTTTGCTTGGGTAAACCTAATGTGACTCTTTTAGCTCAGTTTTGGCTAGACCGAGTTAAAGGGGATTACATTTGTTGGTATCAGAGACAAGCTTACAAAAAAATGGGATGTTGTTGATGATTTTACATTGTTTTTTGCTATGCATGGTGATTGTTTATACGTATGGTGATTGAAATATGATATGCAGGGTATTTCTGGGGACACATTGCCTTATTACTACAGTTATGAAATAATTTTGGTTTGAAATGAAACTCTTGGATCCTTGCTTGAAGCTGGCCTGATTGTTTTTGTTTTGGGTGTAATTATCATGCCTTAGATACATTTTTATATGATGCCACCGAGGAGAAAACTACGATCGAGCACGATTTTTGTTATCGGAGGGCCGGGAGTTGAGGGTGAGATAGTGCATCTTGAGGGGCTGCCACCTCCTCTGCCTAATCCTCCTAAGGGAGTGGAGCAAGTACCACCTGCACCACCCGGTCTGGTGTATGGTGGTATGACTCCTTTGATACTGGCAATGACTGGAGTGTTTCAAGCTGTGATAGCTGGAGTTCATGTACTTGCATCGGCACCAGCTGTCGCTGCTAATCTAAGGTTGTTGTTGGAGCGTTTGCATAGTCTAGGAGGAGTTAAGTTTAAAGGGTTGGCACCTGAGGCATCCGAGGAATGGTTTGCTAGTATAGATTAGATTTTATATTAGATGAGGTACAATGATGTCCCTAAGATAGGATGTGCGGTATCCCTGTTGTAGGGTGATGTCTATAGTTGGTGGACTACCGTGATCACAAACATGAAACTCGGTGATGTGACATAGAAGTTCTTTCAAGTTACCTTCAGAAGGAAGTATTTGAGAGTTAGATACTTAGATGAGAAGAAACGTGAGTTTATAGCCTTGGTTTAGGGCAGTATGTCGGTATCTGAGTACGAGGTACAGTTTGTGAGGTTGAGTCAGTATGCATCTGATTTGGTACCGGATGAAAAGCATCGCTATAACTGATTCCATTACGGATTGGTACAGGATGTTATGACATATATGTTGGTCACTAACTATATAGATTTTTATGTGTTGGTTACACGAGCGAAGGACATCGAGCAAAACCTGGGTTTATCTTTTCTTTCGAGAAGTTCTAGCTCTAAGAAGAGAGATGTTATTTTAGTTCGATAGTGTTCAGTCTAAGAGACACCGTGATAGGAGGTATCTCCCTGAGCAGAGACGGGGTGGAAGTAATGTTGGGCGAGGGCTGCAGGGCCAGAGTACCCAGGTTAGAGCATTATACAATACATGTTGGGTATGTGGACCGCGAGATCATATGAGGCGAGACTGTCCATGATTGGCCAGGGAGGGACAAGCTCCTTCAACTATTGTTACCAATTTCTAGTGGAGTTGTGGTTCTAGAGATCATATAAGACGTGATTGTCCGTTGCTGGCTAGGGGCAGACATGCACCTACACTTGATATTGCACCACATAGAGGCCATGAGCGTGGTCGAGGTAATTTCTAGCGAAGAAAGAAGGGACAGAGGACTGTTGCACATAAAGTGGAGATTCAACCTGAATGTGGTAGACCCGTGAGGATCTATGCGCATCACGAGGAGAATAATGAAATTAATGTGATAGCAGGTACTTTTACCTTGTAGTCTATGTCATTACTTTCTCTGATAGATCATAGTTCTACTCATTCATATATTTTGTATGAGCATTCACTTTTGCTTGATATACCGGTAGAAGTGTTAAATGTGGGTATGCAAGTAATAAGTTCTTTTAGAGAGACGGTTGTTACGAGGAGGTTGTATAGGAGATATCCTTTGATGGTTCAAGCTCGCATGTTTATGGCTGATTTGATGGAGCTGTCATTTCATGATTTTAGTGTGATCTTGGGTATGGATTGGTTAACTGGGCATGGGGCTATGTTTGAATTTGTAACCAAGCGAGTTTTTTTGAAATTTTTCGATAATTATGAAGTGGTGATTGTGGGTAAGAATGTTAAGTTCTTATCTAATGCGGTTTCGGCTTTGGAAGTGAATAAGTTCTTAGAGTATGGGTGTCAAGCATATCTGGCTTATGTTATGAACCTAAACATGGAAGAAGTACGGAATAAGGATATTTGTACCATTTGTGATTTTTTGAGGGTGTTTCCAGAGGAGTTGTTTGGGTTGTCGTCAAATAGAGAGGTGGAGTTTTATATTGAGACGTATGCAGATACAACTCTGGTGTTGATTGCACCGTATTGCATGGCACCAAAAGAGTTGAAGGAGTTGAAGACGTAACTTTAGGAGTTGTTGGACCGTGGTTTCATCTGACATAGTGTGTCACCGTAGGGTGCACCGGTGTTGTTTGTGAAGAAAAATGATGGCACTTTGAGTATGTGCATTGATTATCGGTAACTAAACAAGTTGAAAATTTTGAATAAGTATCCATTGCCGCGAATTGATGAATTGTTTGATCAATTATGGGGTGCTACATTGTTTTCTAAGATCAATTTGAGATATGGATACTACCAATTGAAAGTTAAAGATAAGGATGTGCTAAAGACTACTTTTCGTATGAGGTATGTGCATTATGAGTTTCTAGTGATGCTGTTTGGGTTAACGAATGTGCCTGTAGCATTCATGGACATGATGAATCAAGAACTCGATAAATCAGGATTAATTCGCATTAGTGTTCATTAATGATATTCTCATGTACTCTCGTACCGAGGAAGATCATGATCGACACTTACGGATTGTGTTGCAAACCTTGTTGATAATCAGCTTTATGCCAAGTTGAGCAAGTATAAGTTTTGGATTAAAGAAGTGGTCTTTCTTGGTCATGTTATTTTGGCGGAAGGTATTCGGGTGGATCTGCAAAAGGTTGAAGTGGTGGTGAATTGGAAGTAACCTAAATCGGTGATAGAGATTTGGAGTTTCTTGGGGTTGGCAGGTTATTATTGTCGCTTTGTAAATGGGTTCTCAAGGGTTTCTGCTCCATTGACCAAGTTGTTACAAAAGGATGTGCGTTTCGAATGGACGGAGGCTAGACAACTAGCTTTTGAGAAGTTGAAGAAAGCTTTGACGCGAGGTTCTATCTTGATTCAACCTGAGTCAAGAAAAGAGTTTGTGGTTTATAGCAACACATCCTATGTTGGGTTAGGGTGTGTGCTGATGCAAGACAGGAAATTTGTAGCTTATGCATCTAGACAGTTGAAGGTGCATGAGCGCAATTATCCTACACATATTTAGAGCTTGTTGCGGTAATGTTTGCGTTAAAGATTTAGAGATATTATCTTTATGTGAAAAATGTATTGTGTACATAGATCGTAAGAGTTTAAAGTATTTTATGTCGCAAAAGGAGTTAAACCTTAGGCAACATAGATGGTTGGAGTTGCTCAAGGATTATGATTTGACAATCGAGTATCATTCGAGCAAAGCGAATGTTGTGGCTGATGTTTTAAGTAGGAAAACGGTGGTTGAGATGAGGGTCAAGTTTGCGAGGTTGAGTGTGACACGTGATGGTGGCTTGTTGGCCGAGTTGCAAGTGAATTCATCTTCGTCGCAGTTGATTAAGGAAAAGCAACTTTAAGATGAGGCACTGTTACAACATGTTAAAGATATCATGGATGAAAATCTGACGGGTTTTAACTTTAATGGTGATGGGGTGTTATGTTTCAAAGATCAGATAGTGGTGTCTAGTCATGATGAGTTAAGGCAAACTATTTTGACTGAGGCTCATACTAGTCATTTTGCTTTGCATCCCGGTAGTACCAAGATGTATTGAGGTCTAAAGGAATAATACTATTGGTGAGTTTGAAAAATGACGTGGCTGATTTTTTTGCTAGGTGTATGGTGCGTCAATGTGTTAAGGCTGAGCATCAGGTTTTGATACGCTCCAACTCTCCAAATGGCTTTGTTGAGAGAAGCTTTGATTGTCCCGATCTTGAATTCAAGCAAGCCTTGTAATCCGTATGCTTTAGGGATGAAATAATGAAGGAAAGATGGTGGATGGGTGCGAAAGAGTATAGGGTGGTGTAGGAAGTGAAATGATAGAAAAAGGTAATGGAAGGGTTTAATGGCAGATTTAGATAGGATGATGGAAATGATGAAAGGAAGTGATGGAATGAAATGGAAGATGGTGGTAGTATTCAAAGGATTCAAAAGAAGAACCTATGTTATAAGAACATAGACCCAATCTTTAAGAGAATATCTTTGAGGGTGGCAAAGGACTTAGACCCGTTGGTTATAGAAAACCAAGAACCTGAAGTATGGTGGAAAGGAGGTGATGCCACAAGCAATGAAGCCTGATAAGTCAGATAGTTCTAAAAAGAACAAGTTTGGGAGATGAACTCACAAAGTAAATTTTATATATTTCAAAGGTGTGTTTACAAATGAAATAATCAGCCCTATTTATAGTTTTCTAAGGGCTGGTCGAATGGGCACATTACAAGGGTGAAAAGTTGGCCGAAATGGTATATGCAAGGGTGGTGTTGGTTCGGCTAGGGGCTGGTGATGCTTCGATTAGGTTTGTGTCTCCCTCCAAGCATTTGCTTCCCATTCTTCCCTCCAAATATTGGCGCCAAGAATGTTCCCTCCAAGGCTGGTCGGTTGTGTCCCTTGGGGAAGAACATGTCCCTTCAAGTCTTGAGCTAGGAGTGATAGCCTGAGCTGAGATGAGCTACTTGAGCTAGACATGAGCTGACTTGAGCTAAGCTAGCTAGCTAGTTGAGCTTCACTTAGTTTAGGAGATGAATTGAGCTGTTTTGAGGTATCCTTAGCTAGGTGATCTTGTCTTAAGATTTCTTTAGCTGTCTCGAATCAATTGGAGCTGATTTGAAGCTATTTAGGAGCTGATTTCCCTTGGCCCAATTTGAGTGAGCTGTTTTGGAGCTGAACGAGCTAGAGATAAGTTGCCATTCCATCCCCTTACTTGTGTGGATTATATACCCTACAAGAAACACAAAATAATATATGCAATTAAATATGTGAATGATTACGAACAAAAAGATAGGTGACTTAAAACTTTAAGTAACAATGTGGTGTGGTCTAATGTATTACACGTCAACATGTAATACATTACACAATTTCTTTTCTAGGATTATTTATCCTCCAAAGGCTAAAATACATTTATGAGCAAATACTTCCCTGAGTTATTTAGCCTTAGTGTGGGTAATAGGTCCTGGTAGCATGACTTATGGATCTATTGGAGGCGTGCTCACATCATCCCCCTTCTTTAAGGCAATTTGTCCTTAAATCGTCACTATCATCAAATGGAGAGAGGTATGAAACATTAAAGGTTGCACTCACACTATATTCTCTTGGTAGGTCCAATTTGTAGGCGTTGTCATTTACTTTCTCAACCACTTGGAAAGGATCATCTCCTCTTGGTAGTAACTTGGATTTCCTTTGATTTGGAAATCTCTCCTTCTGAAAATGAACCCAAACCCAATCTCCAACTTCAAAGGTAAGGTGCTTACGTCCTTTACTAGCCTTTTGTTCATATTGGCATGTTCTTCTCTCTATATTCTCCTGGACCTGCTAATGTAGCTTTTTTACAAAATATGCCTTAGCCTTGCCATCTTTGTTCACAACCTGTTCATAAGGCAACTGTAAAAGATCCAAAAGAGTTAGAGGATTAAAACCATATACCACTTCAAAAGTGAGCATTTTGTTGCCGAATGAACTGATCGGTTATAGGAAAAATCCATATGTGGTAAACATTCCTCCCATGTTTTGATGTTTTTCTGGACAATAGACCTCAATATGGTGGATAGCACTCGGTTTACTACTTCTATTTGCCCATCGGTTTGAGGATGACATATGGTGGAGAAAAGTAATTTCGTACCAATCTTGTTCCAAAGTGTTCTCCAAAAATGGCTCAAGAATTTGACATCTCGATTTGAAATGATAGTTCTTGGAATTCCATGTAGTCTTACTACCTATTTGAAGAATAGGTTGGCCACATGTGTTGTGTCTCGGTCTTATGTCATGGAATAAAATGGGCCATTTTGGAAAATCGGTCCACTATCACAAAATGGAATCACATCTTGTCTTGGTCTTTGGTAATCCAAGCACAAAATCCATTGAAATATCCACCCACGGTTCGGTTGGAATAGGTAGAGGCATGTACAATCCATAAGGCATGACTCTTGATTTTGCCTTTTTGCAGACAGTGTATTGTTCACACATTCTTCCAACGTCCCATTTCATCTTTGGCCAGAAGAAATGTTCTTTCAAGGTGCTCAATGTTCTACTAATTCCAAAATGTCCCATTAAGCCCCATTCATGTGCTTCTTTCACTAATACCTTTCAAACGGATCCTTGGGGAATGCATATTCGTCCTTCCTTCAAGAGGTATCCATCTTGCTTGTAGTATTTTCCTTCCGCAAACTTGTCACAAGATTCATACTTTTCTCAAAAATCAAGATTGGTAGCATAGAGATCTTTAATGAAGGAAAACCCAAGAATTTTAGAACTTAGGGTATTAAGGAGAGCGTACCTTCTTGACAAGGCATCTGCCACAATGTTGTCTTTACCCTTCTTGTAGTGGATGACATAAGGAAAAGATTCAAGAAATTCAACCCATTTTGCATGCCGCTTGTTAAGCTTATGCTGACCTTTGATATGCTTCAAGGCCTCGTGATCGGTATGGATGACAAATTTCTTAGGCCATAGATAATGATGTCATATTTCGAATGCTCGAATAAGCGCATACATTTCTTTATCATAAGTTGGGTAATTCAATGTAGCGCCACTGAGTTTCTCACTAAAATAGGCAATATGGAGCCCTTATTGAGTCAAAACAACACCTATCCCAATCCCTGACGCATCACACTCCATTTCAAAAGTTTTATCAAAGTTTGGCAGTGCTAACAAGGGTGCTTCGTTTAGGCGTCTTTTTACTTCTACGAATGCATCTTCTTGTTCTTTACCCCATTCAAAGTTGGAATTATTTTTAATAATCCCTGTTAAGGGGGAGGTAATAGAACTGAAATTGGCCACGAACCGCTATAAAACTTGTTAATTCGTGAAAGCTTCTCACTTGGCTAACATTGGTGGGTCTTGGCCATTCTTTTATTGCCTTGATCTTCTCGGGATCTACCTGCAAACCCTGTAAACTCACGATAAATCCTAAGAAAGTAAGTTCGTTAGTGCAGAAAACACATTTCTTAAGATTAGCATAGAGTTGCTCATCCCTCAAAGTTTTAAAAACATACCTGAGATGTTGCTCATGTTCCTTCAAGTTTTTGCTGTATATTAAGATGTCATCAAAATAAACAACAAAAAACTTAGCGATATAGGGTCTTAACACATGTTCATTAACCTCATGAATGTGTTTGGAGCATTGGTTAAACCGAAGGGCATAACCATCCATTCATATAATCATTGCTTTGTTTTGAACGTTGTTTTCCACTCGTCTCCTTCTCTCATATGAATCTGATGATGCCCACTTTTGAGATCAACTTTGGAGAAGATACTTGCTCCACTTAATTCATCCAACATATCATCTAACCGAGGTATGGGATGTCTATATTTGATGGTGATCTGGTTCACAGCACGACAATCTACGCACATTCTCCATGTTCCATCTTTCTTTGGAACTAAAACAACTGGTATTGCACATGGACTCAAACTTTCTCGAATGTATCCTTTCTCCATGAGTTCTTCAATCTGTCTTTGAAGTTCTTTTGTTTCTTCTGGTTGCTTCTGTAAGCTGGTCAGTTAGGAATTGTTGCTCCTGGCATGAAATTAATTTGATGCTCAATCCCTCTAATTGGTGGCAATCCATTAGGGATTTCTTCTGGGAAGATGTCTTCAAAATCCTGCAAAAGAGTAGAAATAGAGGAAGGCAAGCCTTCAGATGGGTTAGTGCTAAAATAACTCTCCTTGTACAAGTAAAGTTTGTTGTGCATATAGGTGTTTCCTGAGATCCTTTACACGAGCATAAATGCTCATTTTGTTGATGTTTCTGTTGTTGGATTCTTCCCTCATGATTTTCATGCTTCTATTTAATGTTGCTTGGTCTTCTTTCACTTTGCTTGGTGAAAGAGGTGCCAAGATCATCTTCTTGCCTTCGAAAACAAATGAGTATCGGTTCATGTAACCATCATGGGTGGCCCTTTTGTTAAACTGCCATGGATGGCCAAACAATAGGTGACTTGCATTCATGGGAACCACATCGCATAATACTTCATCCTTGTATCGTCCTATGGTGAATGGAACTCGAACTTGCTTTGTGATTTTCGTTTCCCCTGCATCATTTATCCATTGAAGCTTGTAGGGATTTAGGTGTTTCAAGGTCTTCAATCTGAGCTTTTCAATCATTAAGGTGCTTGCTACATTTGTGAAACTTCTTCCATCAATGATCACACTACAAACTTTACCATTTACATGGCAACGAGTGTGAAAAATGTTCTCACGTTGGTTGTCTTCCATTGACTGAATATTTAAGGTCCTTTTAACAATGAGGACCTGCCCTGAAGTAGATGGAAGATCACAAGAAATGGGTGACATTGTTAGAAATAAAACAAAAGCAAATTAAAATAGGACCTCACCAAATACACACAAAACCTCACAGGTTTTTCCAAGGAAATTTAAATGTCACTTAATCACTCGACAGTCGTGTTTCACTCTTGGGAATATGTTTTGGCTTTTATAATTCCCCTTCTGATCTCACACACTCTTTATGCCTTTTTTCGCTCGAATCTCTCGATACAAGTTCTTAATAGAACTAATCAAACCTGTTAAAACTTCAAATACTTGTTGGCGTTTGGGCTGAATTAAGGTTAAGCCAAGAAATAGAGAGAAATGAAGAAAATATAATGAAAAGAAAGAAATGATAAGAAAGTAGGAATAGAATAAAATAAGATAAGGTAAAACAACGTACCACAAGAACTTACTCACAAACTGATCATGAACAGTCAAACTTGAGGAATTTCTCAGAGTTAGATGTTTGTTGATTTATTTGTTCCACCCCCTTTGTGTTTCGTTTTCTGATTTTTTTATACTATTTGAATTCTTTAATAAATGAAGAAATAATTCTTTTCTTTTTATCAGAATAATAAACGAAATGAATCACAAATGGTAGGCTTACTTGATTCTCCCTTTAGCTCAGATTACCATATGGTACGCTCTAACTCTCCAAATGGCTTTGTTGAGAGAAGCTTTGATTGTCCCGATCTTGAATGCAAGCAAGCCTTGTAATCCGCAAGCTTTAAGGGTGAAATGATGAAGAAAAGATAGTGGATGGGTGTGGAAGAGTATAGGGTGGTGTAGGAAGTGAAATTATAGAAAAAGGTAATAGAAGTGTTTAATGGCAGATTTAGATAGGGTGATAGAAATGATGAAAGGAAGTGATGGAATAAAATGGAAGATGGTGATAGTATTCAAAGGATTCAAAAGAAGAACCTATTTTATAAGAACATAGACCCAATATTTAAGAGAATATCTTTGAGGGTGGTAAAGGACTTAGACTCGTTGGTTATAGAAAACCAAGAACTTGAAGTATGGTGGAAAGGAGGTGAATCCACAAGCAATGAAGCCTGATAGTCAGATAGTTCTAAAAAGAACAAGTTTGAGAGATAAACTCACAAAGTAAATTTTATATATTTCAAAGGTGTGTCTACAAATGAAATAATCAGCCCTATTTATAGTTTTCTAAGGGCTGGTCGAATGGGCACATTACAAGGGTGAAAAGTTGGCCAAAATGGCATGTGCAAGCTGGTGATGCTTCGGCTGGGTTTGGGTCTCCCTCCAAGCATTTTCCGTCCATTCTTCCCTTTAAATATTGGCGCCAAGCATGTTCCCTCCAAGGTTGGTCGATTGTGTCCCTTGGGGAGGAACATGTCCCTTCAAGTCTTGAGCTTGGAGTGATAGCCTAAGCTGAGATGAGCTACTTGAGCTAGGCATGAGATGACTTGAGCTAAGCTAGCTAGCTAGTTGAGCTTCACTTAGTTTAGGAGCTAAATTGAGCTGTTTTGAGGTATCCTTAGCTAGGTGAGCTTGTCTTTAGGAGTTCTTTAGCTGTCTCGAATCAATTGTAGCCGATTTCCCTTGGCCAAATTTCAGTGAGCTTTTTGGAGCTGAACGAGCTAGAGATGAGCTGCCATTCCATCCCCTTACTTGTGTGGATTATATGTCCTACAAGAAACACAAAATAATATAAGTAGATGCAATTAAATATGTGAATGATTACAAACAAAAAGATAAGTGACTTAAAACTTTAAGTAACAATGTGGTGTGGTCTAATGTATTACACGTCAACATGTAATACATTACACAATTTCTTTTCTAGGATCTTTTGTCCTCCAAAGGCTAAAATACATTTATGAGCAAATACTCCCCTAAGGTTGTTTAGCCTTAGAGCGGGTAATAGGTCCTGGTGGCATGACTTCTGGATCAATTGAAGGCGTGCTCACTTTAGGTTCCTCTTGGGATGTTGCAACCGTTGAGGATTCTAGAGTGAAAATAAGAGAGGATCATCATGGATTTTGTATCGGGGTTACTTTTGAAACCGAATAAAAAGGATTCCATTTTGGTGATTGATGATCAGTTTACGAAGTGTGCACATTTTTTGCAAGTGCATACGACGTATACCCTGGATAGGTTGGCAGATATTTATATTGCTGAAATTGTGAGGTTGTACGGAGTGCCCAAGTTGATTGTTTCGAATAGGGATCTGTAGTTTACATCAAGGTTTTGAGAGTGTTTGCATCGGGCTTTAGGTACTCGCTTGAATTTTAGTACTTCATATCATCGTCAGACGGATGGTCAGTCTAAGCGTGTGATTCAGATCTTGGAGGATATGTTGAGGTATTGTATTATTGAGTTCCAAGGAACTTGGGAAAGACAGTTGCCTCTGGTGGAGTTTGCGTACAATAATAGTTATCGGGCAAGTATAAAGATGGCACCGTATGAGGCCTTGTATGGTAGAAAGTGTCGTGCACCTATGTGTTGGGTTGAGGATGGGGAAAAATATGTTTTTGGGAGATCTTTATATTTCTGAAATTGTGAGGTTGTACGGAGTGCCCAAGTTGATTGTTTCGAATAGGGATTCGCAGTTTACATCAAGGTTTTGGGAGTGTTTATATCGAGCTTTGGGTATTCGCTTGAATTTCAGTACTTCATATCATCGTCAGACGGATGGTCAGTCTAAGCGTGTGATTCAGATCTTGGAGGATATGTTGAGGTATTGTATTATTGAGTTCCAAGGAACTTGGGAAAGACAGTTGCCTCTGGTGGAGTTTGCGTACAATAATAGTTATTGGGCAAGTATAAAGATGGCACTGTATGAGGCCTTGCATGGTAGAAAGTGACGTATGCCTTTGTGTTAGGTTGAGGATGAGGAAAAATATGTTTTTATGCCTAATGTGTTGAAAGATACGGATGAAAGGGTGAATCTTATTTGGGATCATTTGAAAGCGACTTCAGATAGGCAGAAATCCTACATGGATTTGAAGCGTAGGGAAGCTGAGTACGTGGTTGGTGAAAAGGTTTTCTTGAAAGTCTCACCTTGGAAGAATGTGTTGCGCTTTGGGCTCAAAAGAAAGTTAAGTCTTAGGTTTATTGGACCGTCTGAGGTGTTGGAACGCATAGGTCATGTGGCTTACTAGTTGATTTTGCCTCCTGAGTTGGAGAAGATTCATGATGTGTTTCATGTATCCATGTTACGGAGGTATCGTTCGGATCCGTCGCATGTGATGCCAGTGGAGGATGTTGAGTTGCGACTGGATTTATCCTATGATGAGGAATCGATGGAGATCCTTGACTCTGGTAGTAAAGTTCTTTGTGGCAAGATAATTGAGCTTGTTAAGGTGTTGTGGTGACATCGCAGTGTTCAGGAGGACACGTGGGAGAGTAAGTAGGATGTGAAAGAACAATTTTCGCATTTGTTTTCGTCAGGTAAATTTTGAGGACGAAATTTCTTAAGTGGGGGAGAGTTGTAACACCTCGTTTTTGGGCCTAGGCGTTTTCTAGGTCAATTAGACAGTCCGGTGGACTAGGTTAGAGTATTCGAGTTAGTTTCGAGATTAATTTGAAATAAATATTTTTGAGTGAGAAAAAATATGGAAAAATATCCTAAAATCATTATTTAATATTTAGATGATTTTGCTAAATTTAATTTTGGAAAATGGAGTTTTTAAATTTGATATTTTGGGCTAGTGACCAAAATGTAAATAATAGAAAATTGTTTTAGTGACTGTTTTGTAAAAGGGTCAAAACTTAGAATCTTTAAGGATATTTAGCCAAAGTCTAATATCAAAATTTTCTCTTTAATTTTCTATTTTTAAAAGGTTTTAAAGGGGTATAAATAGGCTTGGAGAATTGATTTTATAATTAAATTTCTAAAAGCAAACGTTACGGAACTAACTTTTCTCTAAATGATTTTCTCTCAAATTCTCTTAAGTCAAACACTCTTTTCTTCTTCAAAATCCTCAAGT
Organism: Hibiscus mutabilis; assembly: GCA_019671005.1. NCBI lineage: Eukaryota > Viridiplantae > Streptophyta > Magnoliopsida > Malvales > Malvaceae > Hibiscus > Hibiscus mutabilis. The sequence goes on along the minus strand of CM033738.1, from coordinate 13,197,183 downwards.
AACTTCTTGATTTCTTCAATCTTTTGATTTCAAATGAGTTTCCTATGATTTTCTATCAAAACTTTATTGTTTTAATCTTGTTTTCTCATGTAAATCCGTCCAATTAAGGGGAAAGTCATCATTAAAGGTGAGCTTCGTTCTTCCCCTATAATGAATGGTTCTTTATTGAAATTCTCAAGTTATTGATCATTTATAAATGTTTTCTAATGAGTTTTAATGATTTAATTATGGAATATTAGTTAAATTAAGGTTTAATTGATGAGATTGATTGATTTTCGTATTGGATCTGTTTTGCTATGTTCTTGATTAGATTAGAATATTATTTTGATGTTTTATAATGTTATTAAGTTGATTTTAACATTGGAATCCCGAAACTAGGTGAATTTCTAATTTTCAAGGTTGTTAGTTATGAGTTTTTGAGGAGTTGTGGATGTTTAATGAATGTTGGCGGTATAAGGATGATGTAAATGTGTTTTTGGATGTTAATTGATGATAATTGTTGGATTAAACCACTAGGTTTTGGCTAGGTTAAGTTTGGAAGGTGTTTGATGTTGTTTTCGGCTGTTGTGGAGGGAAATTGGTTAGAATTTGATGAGGATTTGTGTGAACTGATGTTGTTGGGCTGTTGAATGCAGTTTGATGCATTGAATCCTCTATTTTTGTGTGGTTAAAGCAGGGGAGGTTGATCCTCAAGCTTGAGGTGAGGTTTCGGAATCCTTGAAGGCTTGGATTCGCATCGGCGATCAAAGTTTTGCGTAGTCGGTGAGTGAGAACGTGGAAATCAGCTTTGATTTGGTTTAAAGGTTGTTTTGGGAGTTTAAATTAAGCTTGAATAGCTTGTTTAAACTCGGAAGTAAGTATGAAAGAAATTATCTATCGCTTTTGGTTGGTGAAATTGGTTTTATGCACTTGTTTCTGAATTACATGGTTCCTACTGTTTATGCATGGTTTAAAGTATGTTTTATATTGTTTTTTATTATATAATGATGATGAATGCATTTGGAAAATGGTTCATGAAGTATTGTGATATACTTGTTAATGCATGGTTTAATGCATTGTAAAAATGGTTTTGATTGATGCATATGGAAACAGTGAGGTACATGGTTTGAATGAATTATATTGGCAAGTGATGTGATTTAAAATGTTATCGGATATAGTTGCAGGCCATAGGATTTATAGTGCACTATAAAAAATCACCGTAGATGTTGAGGGGTTTATGTGTACCAAAAATTCTATCCAAGTACCCTAACAGTTGAGGGGTTATATGGTACCGAAAACTTTCGTTAGTAGATTATGCATCTAACTGATGATTTGGGTTGTGATTGTGCCCGGTAGTGTTTATACCTTAAATTCCGGTTGAGATTGCATGAATTATTGAGAGGACACTTGTTGAATCCGTATATCCGATGTAATATTTTGTAAAGTGGAACTTGGTTGATGATGACTTGTAAGCCAGTATGGTTGATGATGTATCATGTTGATGGATTATGTTGTATAATGATGGTTTATACATGTTTTACTCTTTAAGCCTTGCATTGGGTAGTTATGTATGGGAAAGCTTAAATTGAGTGTAGCAAATAGGATTTTGTTGCTAATCCATAATACATGTTGCATATGGTTTAATGTGCATGTTTTAGAAATGTTAAGTGCATGTTTTGCAAGGCATGATGATGTTGATGATGATTTGAAAGATGTTTTAAAAGTGGTTTTAAAAGTGGATTGTCAAATAGCTTTAAATGCATTGATGGTGGTTTATTTTAGCGCACTCCTCACTAAGCCTAGTGTGCTTACGCTCTATTTTTTCATCAATGTAAAGAATTATAGGGTTGGAGGCAGTGAGAAAGCAAGGAAGAATCCAAGGAGTTGATCTTCGAAAGTATGGTTTTGATTTAGACTCGTAGTAATAAAAGTAATGTGGTTAATTGTCATTTAGGGGGTTGTTTTGTTAAACTCCATGTTTGTGCAAGTTTTAAATGTTGATTTGGACTTGAATGAGGCTTTATATGCTTATGAATGGTTTAGAACTATGTTTTGAATGTTGAGTAGGAAGCATGCCTATAGATGTTGTGGGTATTTGAATTATGCTTATTTGATTTGCTTTAAATGCTTGGATGATTGCGTTAAGTATGCCTTTGATGATTTATGGTGTTTAGGTAAGGTTTGGTATTGTTTAGAATGAGCCAAAGTATCATATGTTAGACCTAGAGGTCATTACATGCCTTTGCATACCTGTACGGGTCCTTTGGTTTCGATACGCGAGGTCTGGGAAGGCTCAAAGCAGCAAACATTTACAAAGGGTACCGATACGCCTAACCATCATATTGGTATGCCTAGAGGAAAATATTTACTGGTTTCGGTACACGGGCTCCTGTACCGGTACGCTCTTTAGCTAGTGAAATTTGATTTTCAAAAATAATCCTTAAGGGATCGGTACGATGGTAGAATTGTATCGGTACGGGTTTGCTCGACACACCATATCAATACGGGGTTTTTAGCATCGATATGTAGAGCTGTTATGTTAGTTGAACCGTATCGATACGGTTATGTCGATACGCAGTGTATTTCTTTAGGTTTCTGCCTGCTGAAGTTTGAAATTGTGCATTTTGGTCCCTGAATGTTATGTATGCAATTAAATGAGTTCGGATGATTGTTTAAAGCTAGATTTTGACATGTGAGCATGAAATTTGATTAATGGAGGATTGGTAACTTAGAATTTAATTATGTCCTTATAATTTTTGAAAATTACATTTTGGTCCCCAAAGTGCATGTTAGAGCAATTAAACCCTATTTTGCAATCTGATGCAACGTAACGTATCACTTGATGCATGTTCACCTTAGGATCTAAATTGATGCATTTAGATAAGCTAAAAGGAAAAAAAAGACCCGGTTTAGGTTATTAGTTCGGTTTGTTTCGGCAATTCCTAATGTGGCTCTTCTAGCTCGATTTCAGCTAGACTGAGTTAAGGGGGTTACAGCTCCGGTGTTCGAGAAATAAACGAAAACCACCACCTACTTCTTAGGTACTAGCCAAGTTTACCCTCAAAAAAAGGAGCACCACATTGACATTTTATATCCTAGATGCAACATAATAAGGCACGGTGAATAAGAGAGACATGAAAATTAAATGAGCAAATATAAGAAACAAGCAAAATTAAACATCAGTTTAACAATCGATTAGAATTAAATAATTCAAGGTGAATCTTCACCTCTTTCCTACATGTCAATGAGATGAATGGACTTTATTGGCTGAGACTACGAATGACGTGGTGAGCCGGGTCCATCTAATAATTTCTCCGCACATACAGAGGATTACCGAACTCGTGTGTGCCTATTTCTAAAAAATGGAAGAAAAAAAAAACATGCTTTGGTCTCACATTTTTTTTTACAAAATTCAGTTTAGTCTCTACAAGAGTTCTTTAATTTTGTTTTAACCCTAAATGATTCCTTTAGTAAATCAAATATAAATATTTTTTTCTTAAAAATTTTGTATCAACGTCAAGTTAACCTAAATATTTTTTCAAATATGTAACAATTGTTTAGTTTGGTGGAGTGATTAAACATTGTTTTATTTTTTAGGTCCCAAATTCAAGTCCTCACATTTTCATTTCATGCTTTATTTCTTTTTTAGCAATAAGATAACGAGTTGCGTGCACTTATAAACTATATTGTTCAAATCTCATTCTTTATCACTAAAACTACTCAACGTATTCATTGCATCTTCATACTGAGTGCCTGACTTAGGAAATAAAAACCTACAAAGGCAAGGGACGCTCACCCTGATCTTCTCCTCCAAATTCTCTCTTTTTTCCCCTCCATGGCACTCGGCTCAATATATCATCTAAATCAACTAGGGTAATACCATCAACTCCTACATTAAGCCCTTAAAATTTTTTTATACCCAATTAAGCTCTCAAACTCAAGAAAAAAAATTAATTTGGCCCTTTAACCAAGGTTGACTGTTAACTTTAACAGTTTTTTAATTTTTTTGACACGTGTCGCAACATGATAATGTCACTTTTTGTTTATTTTAACTTTTTAAAAATATATAAAAAAAACAGAAAAATTGTAAAAAAAATAAAAATTCTGGAAAATTCTAAAACGTATTTTTTTAATTTCAAAATTTATTCAAAATAATAAATAATAATTTTTTAAAAGATTAAATTAATTTTAAAAAATACAAAATTAAAAATATTAAATATTATTATTATAAAATTACAAAAAATAATTTGAAAAAATATAAAACAATAAAAGCTATTTTGAAAATCAAAATAAATAACTTTTATTGTTTTATATTTTTTAAAAAATATTTTTTTATACTTTTTTAAAATATAGTTTAAAATATATTTTAAAAATCAAAATAAATTTTATTGTTTTATATTTTTTCAAATTATTTTTTATTCTTGTATAATAATATTTGTTTTTTATTTTTTAATATTTTAAAAATTTTAAAATATTTTAATCTTTTGAAAAATTATTATTTTTAAATAAATTTTGAAATTAAAAAAATATTTTTTAGAATTTTCCAGAATTTTTGAAAAAATATAATTTTTTTCTAATTTTAGATATTTTTTAAAAAATTTAAAATTTAAAAATTCTTAGAAATGACAAGTGGCATTATCCCGTTGCAACATGTGTTCAAAGAAAATTTTCAAAAAAAAAAACTATTAAAGTTAATGGTCAATGTTGGTCAAAGGATCAAACTGATTTTTTTTTCTTGAGTTTGAGGACTTAATTGGGTGCAAAAAATATTTAGGAGCTTAATTGATTTTTTTACAAAAATTTAAAGATTTATCAAACCCTTAAACATTTTAAAAAATAAAAATTAGGTTTTAAAAACATCTATTTATATCCAAATTTAAAAAAGAAAAATAAACCAACCTTTTTCATTTCCTTATTGTTTAAGCCCTTCATTTCATGTGATATTTATGGGCAAAGTTGATTCTAAAAGCAAAGAGAAGTGCAAGGAATTTACATTACGGTTAGAGGCCCCGTTTTTTTTTTTCTTCTACCCAACTAAAATCATGGTAAAATTAGGATGATAATTCAATTCAAAATAAATATTTGGAAAATAAGGTACCGGACAAATTATTTTAGAAACTAAGTTATTTTGAACAGTGCACATGGCAGGATGCCATGTGCACATGGTGTTGTTACTGTGGGTAATATTATTCGGCTCACCAACTCGCAAGGCTGCTCTAAATAAAGCTGGCGTTGCAGGATGCCACCTAGAGGTGGCATTGTGCCATGCCATGCATGGCTACGCTGCAGCTTGCAGCTTTACTTTTATCATTTATCACTGCGCAGTTTTTTAGATAAAAGTTGGTCCTTTGCAGGACACCATCTAGAGGTGGTGTTGTCACTGTGTCATGCATGCAAAGACCAACTTTCACGTGAAAGCTGGTCCGGACCGGTCATAATTTTTTTTCAATTTTTGTTTTATATATATGCATGAGTTAAGAAGAATGAGAAAGGGGTTACACATACGAATTGTTAAAAGCAATTGAGAGAAAAAATTTAGTAGAGTTCGACTGATAATCGAGTAATAATTTTGTTAAAAATATATTCGAAGACGGTGAAGATTATTGAAGTATATTTGTTTGTAAATCTTCTCGAATTCTCAAAAGTAAGAAAGTAATTTAATTTTTTAATTAATTTATTTTTTTAAATTGGACTGTAGAATTTTTGTGTAATCGAAGATATATTTAAATGATAATTTCTTTTTATTGTTGAAAGATTTAGAGTACATTTATACGATTTCTCGTCTAATCCGGTAATTTTTTTTATTTTTTGAAGATATATTCTTATAGATGAAAATTTTTGAAGTTAATACATTTTTTTGTTGTATATATATTTGAATGATATTTGTTTTGCATATTTGTTTAAAAATGGCATCTGGAGGAGTTTTATTGTATCGTGACCATGATCACATTTCGTCTCATATTCATGAAGAGCAAGTAATTTAAATTTATTTTGTCATGTGTAAAACAAAATAGTTTATTATAATAAATTTGTAACACCCTCAACGTATATTCGATATTCGAATACACATTAAAGATGTTACTAACTGATTTACACTGATTTTCAGACTTGTAATTTTAAATTTATATATATATATATATATCCAATCTCACTAAGTAGTTCAGTGGTTGGCCTTTTCTCAGGTTTCATAATCACTACACGATAAACAACTAACTAAGTTTAAATTCATTTAAAACATCTTTTCTAATATTCTTAATTTCTCAAAACTTAGTCATGTTTCTAGTTCATACAAAATAGCTACTTACTTAAATTCGATTCATGCCCCTCTAGACTAGGATATGGTGATACTTACAGATAATACAAGTGAACTTGATCCAACGATGTGCAGCTCCTCTTTTGCCATCTAATCCGAAGTACCTACGTGTAATACAAAACACACGTTAAATACAACTTAGTGAAACATAATCATAATAAAATAAACAATAATTATAATAACACAATTCTGCAAGATGGCATATGATTTTCATTTACAATTGTTAACATTTTATCATATATAGAACTGCCTTACTTGTATAGTTCATTTGACCAATATAATATTCCAATCACAAGATTTGATTTGTTTTACCAGTTTTGTGTACATTAAGCTTTTTAGCTTAACTACTTGCATAATTGCATTTCAAGTATTACAGCCAAAGTATTAAATCAAACTATCTGTATATGCAGAATTAACCATGTATCATGAATATCTTAAGAGTCATGTCATCATTGTTCTATGTTCATCAAGTGTTCATATGCATAAAAATTTCTTCAACATAATCATACTTTCATCATGCAATCATTTGCATATCATATCCTTTAACATAGTCATACTTCCATAGTGCAATCATTTGCATGTCTTATCCTTTATTATAGCCATATTTTCATCATGCAATCATTTGCATATCATTTCCTTTATCATAGCCATACTTTCGTTTTGCAATCATTTGGATATCATCTCCTTTTATCATAGCCCAAAGTACAAAAATCATGTGAAGCTATGGTACGCGGGTCATCACAAAACTGTAGTGTCTACGACGCCATAGCGTCTTCATCGCCGAAGTGACTGAGATGAGTACGTACTCAAGGACGCCCTTTGCTCCTCATACCTTCAACACCGTAGTGCCTACTTTACCTTCAGTATCGTAGTGCTTATGATGCAGCTGCTAGGACTCCATGGATATCCAACTATACCAAAGATTCTCAGGTGAACCTATGGTATACGAGTCATCTCAACTCTATAGTGTCTATAATGCCGTAGCGTCTGATGGTGAGTACGTACTCGATGACACACTTTTCTCTTCATACTCACACTTTTTGTGCTATGTAACACCGTAGTGTTTGAACTCGACTCTGTAGAGTCTATCTCAACCCCGAAGAGTCTATCTCGCACCGTAGTGCTATGGCACAGCTGCTAAGACTCTTTTTAGATATCCAGTTATACCAAAGACTCTCACACTAGTACTTGGGCAATTTATTTCCTTATTGATCAATCATCATTGTTTATATAATAGGGCAATTCACATCCCATATTTCATCTGTAATATCCAATTCATCAAAACTATCAACCATAATTCGATAATGGGCATTTCATACCCAAAATCTGAAATCCGATTTAACTTAGATAAACCATTATTCCATATTCATGTATCACATATGCCACTTAATACTTCATGCTATTTACATAACTTTGATCAACATACATTTTCATTTATATCAAGGTCGGTTCATCTCAAGTCGTCCTATTTATCAATATTGCATAAATATATATATATAATGCAATCACTCATATTACATATATAATAAATAAGTAAAAATGCACTCACCTGGGCCATTTATTAGCTTGCCTCACTAAGCTCTATTCGATCCTTTCTTTCATAGTACCTTGAACCTTCTTTTGATTCAGATCCAAACTTCATTAATCACATGAATGTAAACAACATTTGTTAGATTCCAATCTAACAATTTCTCAAACATTCTATCAAGTCTAATCATTCGAATATACAAATTTCCTCTTTCCTTCCTTATACTGTCCAAAACTCATTTTGGTCCTTAATAACCATTTAGAACTTCCATTAACCCTTTTCAAGCTTACTAATTAACCTAAGATACAAAATGTATCAATTTTCATTTTCTGAAGATTGCACTACCTTCAAAGAAATATTTCTATAAAATAATCTACAACTCAGAATTCGATTCCGTTTGTTCTGAAATTAATAGCCCAAATTCAACTTGTACGATTTATGGCGAATTTTCAAAGTCAATTACAATGCTGGAATTCAGAACAGACTGGTGCTCTGTTTTCTGACCTTTCGTCACTTAAAAATTCATATCTTTTGACTCGAAATCAGTTTTCGTTTGTTGGAAACAAAACTAGACGAACAAATCTTTACATTGTTATAAAATTCAACTTCCATAATTAACTTCAACTTTTATAGTAACTTCTCCTTACTTCTCTACTTGTCAATTTAGTCCCATTATTTTCTTTAAACCACCAACTTATCACCTTCTTCGTCAAATAATTATTCACAATAGTTCCCTCTAATTTTCCTTCATTATCGAATGGTCACTAATAATGCAAAGGTAAGGATCCAAATTTCTTAACTTTGCAAATTAGTCCTCAATTCAACATTACCACCTTAATTCCATCATTAAAACTAAAATTCAGATTTAGTCCTTATCCAAAACCTTATTTCTGAATTGGTCACTTAACTTTGACAAATTGTCAAAATGGTCACTAATTCAATTTAACATCGGTTTAGCATTCTAACATCAATTTCACATCTCCAACATCATTAATAACATAAATACACACCAATTCCATACAAATTCAGATTTGGTCCTCTAACTTTTAAGATTGCCAAATTGGTCCCTAACAAATTAACTTTGGGTCTTGCTACCAAACAACAAATCAAGCTTACTAAATCATTGATTCAACATCATAAACCCTAAATTAAACTTGAATCCATAAACCATAATCATCTTCATAATAATCAAAACATGTAGAACTTAAATCCCAACTCAATATCATGATTTTAAGATCATACTAGCTTGATTTCAACTTGAATCCAATCATGGAATCATAAAATCTCAAAAGCCCAAATTTGATCCATAAACCCTAATTTCTTTCTCATGTAAATTCTCATCAATCAAGCATGAATTCTATGAATTATTGACATCAAAAGATAGAGCTTGAAGAGTAGAACAACTTTGTAGTTGAAGAGATTACCTGAAAATCGAGTTTCAGACTTGAATCGAGCTTGGAAAAATTCTCTTTCTTTCCCTAACTCTCACATTTTTGGCTGGAAAAGATTAAAAAATGTTCATCTTTTCACCATTATTTTACACATGTGACTCTTAGGTGAATATTAAATTTATTTAATAGTAAAATTACAATTTTGCCCTTTTTATCCAATGGTTGAGATTGATTTTATCATCAATCAAGGGCCAAGATTTAATCTTCCATTTCCTCTTTCCAAAATTGCCCTTATAACTTTTAAATATTTCAAAATTGCCATTGGGGCCAAATGACCAATTTGCCCTCCAACTAGTTTTTATTTACTAGTTTGTCGTTCTTGTGAAAATTCAACTAAGTCTAGTTGGAATCCAACCAAACATAATAAAATATTCATAAAATAGTATTTTATGACTTTTCCATGGCTTTTGGATCAGCCTCTAAAATTTTAGTTCGATCCGATTTCCCGATATTCATAAAATATCTCTACTGCGATTTTACCTTTTTCGAGCTATTGGATTTATTCCGAAAATTCTAAATTTCCATATCCGGTAAATAAACTCTATTATCCCATAAAAACTTCCTTTTCCAAGGACTTAGACTGAATTTTCTTAACTTAGTCTATTTTCCCGATACTTATCAAAAATCTTCATAGAATAAAAATTCTCTTAGACTTCATTCATCAATAACTCATACAAATATTCTCTGCTCTTACAGTGTAATACCCCAATATTTGTTTAGTGACTAAAATGTAAAATTTTAAATTTTGGTGGCTAAAGTGAAAAGTTGGGAAAGTTTAGGGACCAACATGATAATTTTCCCAATAATTATTTTTATGGAGAAAATGAATAGTTTATCCCGATATAAGAATTTTGGTGGGAATCGGATTTTTTATACGAAATTTGTGTGAAAAGTTATAAAGGGGATAAGTTTCAGAAATTAATTCGAATGATTATTCGAACTCAGAAAATTATGAAAATTTTAGGGAAGTATTAGAAAGACTTGAAGAATATGATAATATGGCTTTTGAATCGTTTTTATTCGGTTTAAATTCGATTCTGTGTAGTATTTTGGTGAAATAGGTGAAAATGACATTTTTGAAGATAAGTTGGTTCATTAAGGGCAACAAGGTCATTTCACCCTTACTTTATAAATATTATTGATTATTTTGGATAAGAATAACCAAGTGTTGAAGCATGATTGGTTATAACTCAAGGATATAATGGTCATTTGACTATTAAGGGATTTTATTAATTAAATTAGGTATATAATATGACATTTGGCATAATTAAAAGAATACAAAGTTGAAAAAAAAAATATCTCTTCTTCTCCAAGGGGCTGCCGAGTTCATCCAAGACAAGGGGTAAGATTTTTTAATTTGATTTTTAAGCTTTCATGGTTAGATTTAGGCTTGAGACATGAAACAAGAATTTAATCTTCATTAAATTCTCTATCTTTTGGTATAAGTTTTACTTAGTTTTCATGACTCTAAGTTGAAGTTTGATGATTTGGTGGGATGAAGAGCATGATGGAAACTTGCGTTTTAATGGTTGTTCTTGTTAGAAAGATGCTTCTAATGTTGTTTCTATGGTTCAAATGTTGAAAAATGCATGAAAAATGCATAGGTGACCATTCGGTTATGATAAAAAGTTAGGGGAAATTCTTGCAAAAATTATTTTGATGATGGAAATGATGAGAATGATGTTATTTAAGCTTGAATTTGTTGTTAGGATGAAGAAATACTCATGCTCTTGAATCATGAAAAACTAGGGCTTATGTTAAGTTGGAAATTTAAAGAAAAGTATGAGAAATTTTGATTCGAATATGGAAAGGTTTATCGGATCAATTTTTTGTAAATAATGGATAGTTATTTTATTTACTTTCCATTATTATATATGAATTAAGTATGTTCTAACATATAATTTGAAATGGTATATGTTATTTTTTAATATAGATTCTGATAAAAATCAAGATCGTACCAGCTGACCAGGAAAGGATATAATTCGAGACTAATATCGAATAGGAAATCATATTGCAAGGCTAAGGTGAGTGCATACATGTTTATAAATTGTATGTTAGTTAACATACATATTACAGGAAAACTTGTGATAAGTCGACCTAAAAGGTAAAGATTTTATAAAAGCAAAACATGTTTTAGCATGATACTTTATTTTGATGATTTAAAGATTGTGGCATATTCTCTATGCTTACACATATTTTATAGCACGATATCTTCATGACAAGTTATTCGATATAGTTTTAAATGGCAATATACCATGAAAAGTTATTGAACATATTGGAGTATGAACTGCTCCATTATGAAGATGTTTTATATGATAAATGTATGTATGTATGGAATTTGAGTTACCTACCATTACTGCAAGAATTGTTTTAAAGTTTGCCCTTGGTAATAGAATATTGAGTTGAATTATATTGTGCTATACTATTATGAGTTTAAGATGTATTCGACACTTTCTGTCGCCTGTATTCGTCACTTTATTGTGGCGCCTAGATTCGACACTTCGTGTCGCCCGTATTTATCACTTTATTGTGGCGCCTGTATTCAACACTTCGAGTCGCCCGTAAGGGATAGTACATTACTCGTACCTTAATCACTTGATATTCACCTTGGGCTATATGATTTCATGAAATGAAGTATGCTTTTAAGTCAAAGAATAATTATGTTATGCTTTCTTGTATTACAGAATGTATGATTCAATGAATATCATGCTTGTGAAAGTATAATGTTTTATTAAGTATTTTTATATATGTTACTCATCTTATGCCTCACTAAGTTATACTTAGCGTGTATTTTGGTTATACACATAGGTAATTGAAAGTAGAAGCGGAGCAATTGCATCAACATCTCTATCGAAAGAGATATCCTATCGACAGGTTATTTCGGTATCTATGGCATCCTTGTTTTGTTTATGAACAGTGGCATGTACGAAATAATTTGTCTATTTTGTTAAATTACTAAATTGGCCTGCCTTATAATGGTTTTGTTTTTATGATACATGATATGTATAATTATTACGTGTTATGTTAGTAATCTTGATATGTTGATATAATTACTTATAAGTTATTGAAAATTTTAAATAGTCCCAGTTTTTAATGTAAGAAAATCTTTAAATTTCTGTGACATTTCTGAATCGTGTTCGGTGTACGGATACGAGAAGGGGGTGTTACATTTATTGGTATCAGAGCAAAGGTTTAGCCGATTCTGGATAAATTTGAACTCAAAGAAAGTGTTTTAAATAGTACATGCCACTAGGGTGTCGTATTTACTTGAAAATGATACTTGTTTGATGGATGCAAATGCTTATTAGTTTAAGTGAATGTTATGAGTACAGATGTCGGAGGGAGAAGGATCCCGACATGCTACTCAGCAAATGGGGCCTGAGAATGCCCCAGAAGTCGGTGAGGAGGTACAACAGCCTACGCAACAGGAGATGCCAGTGCAAGATCGAGGCACATTTTTACAAGCTCTGGATGCGATTATAAATAGACCTCCTCCGATTTCTGTACCTAAAGAGTTAAATAAGCTGCAAGCTCCCAATTTTAAAGGTGATAGTGATGCAGATCCGACGTCTGCAGATTTTTGGTTAAATGATATCAGACTATGTTGACTCGGATTGACTGTGAAGACCGAGGAAAATTAGAAGGTGTAGTTTCCTTATTGAGGGAACAAGCATTGGTTTGGTGGAATAACGTCACTGCCCGTGTTCATGAAGAAGTAAACTGGCAGTTTTTCCTCCGAGAGTTTAGGATGAAATACATTAGAGATATTTTTTGTTCGAGATATGAGACAGCAGTTCCTAGATCTGAGACAGGGGGATCATTTAGTATATGAGTATGAATGCGAATTTAACAGATTGAGCAGATTTGCTTCTAAACTGCTGCCGAACGAGAAAGCCATCATGGACAGCTTTATAAATGGGTTGAATGTACGATATCAAGAAGTATTGGTGGCTTTTACTCCCAGAGATTTCCAGGATGCTGTCAAACAGAGCAAAAGCGATGGAGAATGTCAAAGAGAAAGCTGAGAAAGAATCCCAAGGTCAGAAAAGAAATGCTGAGACATCTTTTACTTCGCAATCATCAAAGCGAGGTAAAGGATATTCACAACAGGAAATATCTGAATTTTCAGCACCCCAGGAACAAGCGAAACAAGCTGAAAAATTTAAAAGTACTGCGACAATAACAAAGAGTTTTGGAAATAAACCCGAACCTCCTCAATGTAAGTATTGTAATCGATATCATCGTGGAGAATGTTGGAGGATTATAGGAGCATGTTTCCGCTGTGGTGAAACGGGACATTTTGTACGTGATTGCCTGGTTCAATATGATAGATTAGTCCAGACCGAGAGATCGGTTGGTATGCAGAGAGGTCGAGAACGAGGATCTGCAGGTCATCCAAAGTGGGTTCTAGAAGGGAAACTGAAGCTACTGTAGGTCGAGATGATCGAGCTTCAGCTAAAGTCTATTACATTCAGACACATGCTAATAGAAATGTCAGAGAAGAACCCGATATTTTTACAGGTACGTTTTGAAAATTCGAGGACGAATTTTCTTAAGGGGAGAATTATAATGCCCTAATATTTGCTTACTGACTAAAACGTAAAATTTTAAAGTTTGGTGGCTAAAGTGAAAAGTTGGGAAAAGTTTAGGGACCAACATGGTAATTTTCCCAATAATTATTTTTATGGTAAAAATGAATAGTTTATCCCGGTATAAGAATTTTGGTGGGAATCAGATTTTTGGTACGAGATTTGTGTGAAAAGTTATAAAGGGGATAAGTTTCATAAATTAATTCGAATGATTATTCGAACTTAGAAAATTATGAAAATTTTAGGGAAGTATTAGAAAGACTTGAAGAATATGATAGTATTGTTTTTGAATCGTTTTTATTCGGTTTAAATTCGATTCTATGCAGTATTTTGGTGAAATAGGCGAAAATGGCATTTTTGAAGATAAGTTGGTTCATTAAGGGCAACAAGGTCATTTCACCCTTACTTTATAAATATTATTGATTATTTTGGATAAGAATAACCAAGTTTTGAAGCATGATTGGTTATAACTCAAGGGTATAATGGTCATTTGACTATTAAGGGATTTTATTAATTAAATTAGGTGTATAATATTTCATTTGGCATAATTAAAAGAATACAAAGTTGAAAAAAATTCTCTTTTCTTCTCCAAGGGGCTGCCGAGTTCATCCAAGACAAGGGGTAAGAATTTTTAATTTGATTTTTAAGCTTCCATGGTTAGATTTAGGCTTGAGACATGAAACAAGAATTTAATCTTCATTGAATTCTCTATCTTTTGGTATAAGTTTTACTTAGTTTTCTTGTCTCTAAGTTGAAATTTGATGATTTGGTGGGATGAAAAGCATGATGGAAACTTGTGTTTAATGGTTGTTATTATTAGAAAGATGCTTGTGATGTTGTTTCTATGGTTCAAATGTTGAAAAATGCATGAAAAATGCATAGATGACCATTCGATTATGATAAAAAAAGTTAGGGAAAATTCTTGCAAAAAATATTTTGATGATGGAAATGATGAGAATGATGTTATTTAAGCTTGAATTTGTTGTTAGGATGAAGAAATACTCATGTTCTTGAATTATGAAAAAATAGGGTTTATGTTAAGTTGGAAATTTAAAGAAAAGTATGAGAAATTTTGATTCGAATATGGAAAGTTTTATCGGATCAATTTTTGTAAATAATGGATAGTTATTTTATTTACTTTCAATTATTATATATGAATTAAGTATGTTCTAACATATACTTTGAAATGGTATATGTTATTTTTTAATGTAGATTCTGATAAAAATCAAGATCGTACCAACAGACCGGGAAATGATATAACTTGAGACTAATATTGAATAGGAAATCATATTGCAAGGCTAAGGTGAGTGCATACATGTTTATAAATTGTATGTTATTTAACATACATATTATAGGAAGACTTGTGATAAGTCAACCTAAAAGGTAAAGATTTTATAAAAGCAAAACATGTTTTAGCATGATACTTTATTTTGATGATTTAAAGATTGTGGCATATTCTTTATGCTTACACATATTTTATAGCACGATATCTTCATGACAAGTTATTCGGTATAGTTTTAAATGGCAGTATACCATGAAAGGTTATTGAACATATTGGAGTCTGAACTGGTCCATTATGAAGATGTTTTATATGATAAATGTATGTATGTATGGAATTTGAGTTACCTACCATTACTGCAAGAATTGTTTTAAAATTTGCCCTTGGTAATAGAATATTGACTTGGATTATATTGTGGTATACTATTACGAGTTTAAGATGTATTCGACACTTCGTGTCGCCCGTATTCGACACTTTATTGTGGCACCTGTATTCGACACTTCGTGTCGCCCATAAAGGATAGTACATTATAGTACACGACTCGTACCTTATTCACTTGATATTCACCTTGGGCTATATGATTTTATGAAATGAAGTATGCTTTTAAGTCAAAGAATAATTATGTTATGCTTTCTTGCATTACAGAATGTATGATTCAAAGAATATCTTGCTTGTAAAAGTATCATGTTTTATTAAGTATTTTTATATATGTTACTCATCTTATGCCTCACTAAGTTATACTTAGCGTATATTTTGGTTATACACGTAGGTAATTGAAAGTAGAAGCAGAGCAGTTGCATCAACATCTCTATCGAAAGAGATATCCTATCGACAAGTTATTTCGGTATCTATGCATCCTTGTTTTGTTTATGAACAGTGGCATGTACGAAATAATTTTTCTATTTTGTTAAACTACTAAACCAACCTGCCTTATAATGGTTTTGTTTTTATGATACATGATATGTATAATTATTACGTGTTATGTTAGTAATCTTGATATGTTGATATAATTACTTATAAGTTATTGAAAATTTTAAATTGTCCCGATTTTTAATGTAAGAAAATCTTTAAATTTCTGTGACATTTCTTACTCGTGTTCGGTATACAAATAAGGGAAGAAGGTGTTACATACTGAGTCCAAAATATCAATCAGAAACTCTTTTATGGTACCTTCCCGGAGGTCACCCATCCTAATATTTCCCTTGCTTGAGCACGCTTAACAATTTTATTCGATCCAAATTCGGTACCTTTTACTGCATCTTAATTCTTAAGACTGATATGAAGGTACTTATTTCGATCCGATTCTCTCTTATACTGAATAAAATTACTTATTGGGGAAATTTACACTTTAGTCACCAAACTTTTCCAAAGTCTATAGAATCATCTCCGAAATTTTAGCTTGATCCGATTTGTCGATAAATACTGAGAATTTTATCGGTTACTAAATAAATCCCTTAATCGAAATAAATCATAGGATTCATCCTGAATCGAACTAAAATATCTCCAACACTTGGAAATGACTTTTATAACCTTTCTCTATCATATGGTAAAATTTCAAAATTTTCCAATTCGATCTGGGTATCCAAATTCCACTTTAACTTTGACTGAGATTTTCCAATAATCGAAATATCGAATCAAACCAGTAATTTCTTATTCGGTCCACACCAATAGGTGCTCTATCTATTTATGAAATAAAACACCTAATCTTTTAGGAAATTACAACTTTGGTCCTTCAACTTTTCATATTTCAACTTGTACCATCCAAGTTTTAAAAACTTGTCATTTTGGTCACTAAACTTTAACCTTAAATTCTCATTCCAAATTTTCCTTGGATTTTAACCAAATTTTGCGAGTATCCTATTTTACTCGTTCTCCATCACATGACACCTTAAAACCTTAGAAATTTCTTTTCTACAGTCTATGATTGAGAAAATCCTAACTTTTGCATTTTTGTCATTTTAGTCACTAAGTAAGCTTTTAAACCCTTATCTTAGTACTAAATGACCCTTAAACAGTAATGTAAATTTTGGGGTATTACAATTCTCACCCCCTTAAGAAAATTCGTCCTTGAATTTTCAAAACGTACCTGTTTTAAATAGTTTCAAGTACTGTTCTCTCATTTTTCTTCTTTGTCTCCCAAGTTGCCTTTTCACTTTATGGTTCTTCCAAAGGATTTTGACCAATGGAATTTTTTTTTATTCCTTTTAATTCCATAGGCTAAGATTTTCATCGATTCTTCTTCATACGTCAAATATCGGGTTGTAATTCAACTTCCTTTGGGTCCTTTTATTAAAATTTCTTTATTCATTTCACCATTATAAACTCTTATTTTATCAGTAAGTACGACATGTTCGAGTAGAGCCACTTTGAATAACCAAAATTCACATTTAGTAAACTTCGCATAAACTACTTATCTCTTAATGTCTGTAATACCACTCGAAGATGTCGATCATGATCAACTTCAATATTAGAATACACTAATATATCATCTATAAACACCACCATAAACTGATCCAAGTAAGGTTGAAACACCCTATTCATCAGATCCCTATATGCGGCGGGGCGTTTGTAAATCCAAACGGCATCGCTAAAAACTTGTAGTGTTCATAACTAGTCCTAGGTACTGTCTTCAGTATATTTTCTTCCTTAATTTTTAACTGATAATAACTCAATTAAAGGTTAATCCTTTGGGAATACAGCTCCACCTCGTAGCTGATTAATCAAATCCCCAAATCCTTGGTAACGGATTATTTACTCTTTATTGTTATCCTATTTAACTGTCGATGATCAATACTTAATCGTAATAAATCATTTTTTCTTCTTTACGAATAATACTGGAGTACCTCATATTAACTCACTCGATCGATTATAACTCTAGTCTAATAGCTCTTGCGTCTGAGCTTTCAGCTTCTCTAACTTGATTGGAGCCATTCAAAGGTACTATTAATATCTGCTTTGTTCTCGAATTAAATGTTAATATCAAATTGTACCTCTTTATCTGGAGGTAATCCTAGTAATTCATCTGAAAACACATTTGGAAATTCCCTTACAATCAGAATATCCTTTATCTTCTTATAATTATTGTATCAGTTCTCTATTATACAGATAATTCGTTCTGAATAGGAGTTAACTATCATATTTATTTCACTGTGTTGTATCCAATATGGGTCTTTTATTAACCCTCAAATTCGTCAACTGACGAAATCTAACAGCTTCTTATTTTTTATAACCATTAATGTCTCATTCAAACTATTGAGGAGCTGCATCAAGTTACACAAGCAATACATCAGTAACATCACATCCTAGGGGCATGTATACTTTAGCAAAATCATATTGAACTCTATTTAACCTCCAGAATCGGCTAAACCGTTACTCTGATACCACTAAGTGTAACACCCTCAACGTATATTCGATATTCGAATACACATTAAAGATGTTACTAACTGATTTACACTGATTTTCAGACTTGTAATTTTAAATTCTTTATATATATATCAAATCTCACTAAGTAGTTCAGTCGTTGGCCTTTTCTCAGGTTTCATAATCGCTACACGATAAACAACCAACTAAGTTTAAATTCGTTTAAAGCATCTTTTCTAATATTCTTAATTTCTCAAAACTTAGTCATGTTTCTAGTTCATACAAAATAGTTACTTACTTAAATTCGATTTATACCCCTCTAGGCTATGATATGGTGATACTTACTGATAATACAAACGAACTTGATCCAACGATGTGTAGCTCCTCTTTTACCATCTAATCCGAAGTACCTACGTGTGATACAAAACACACGTTAAATACAACTTAGTGAAACATAATCATAATAATATAAACAATAATTATAATAACACAGTTCTGCAAGATGGCAAATGATTTTCATTTGCAATTGTTAACATTTTATCATATATAGAAATGCCTTACTTGTATAGTTCATTTGACCAATATAATATTCCAATCACAAGATTTGATTTGTTTTACCAGTTTTGTGTACATTAAGCTTTTTAGCTTAACTACTTGCATAATTGCATTTCAAGTATTATAGCCAAAGTATTAAATCAAACTATCTGTATATGCAGAATTAACCATGTATCATGAATATCTTAAGAGTCATGTCATCATTGTTCTATGTTCATCAAGTGTTCATATGCATAAAAATTTCTTCAACATAATCATACTTTCATCATGCAATCATTTGCATATCATATCCTTTAACATAGTCATACTTTCATAATGCAATCATTTGCATGTCTTATCCATTATTATAGCCATATTTCCATCATGCAATCATGTGCATATCATTTCCTTTATCATAGCCATACTTTCGTTTTGCAATCATTTGGATATCATTTCCTTTATCATAGCCCAAAGTACAAAAATCATGTGAAGCTATGGTACACGAGTCATCACGAAATTGAAGTGTCTATGACGCCATAGCGTCTGCATCACCAAAGTGACTGAGATGAGTACGTACTCAAGGACGCACTTTGCTCCTCATACCTTCAGCACCGTAGTGCCTACTTTACCTTCAGCATCGTAGTTCTTATGACGCAGCTGCTAGGACTCTATGGATATCCAACTACACAAAAGATTCTCGACTCCATAATGTCTATAACGCCGTAGCGTCTGATGGTGAGTACGTACTCGATGACACCCTTTGCTCCTCATACTCACACTTTTTGTTATATGTAACACCGTAGTGTTTGAACTCGACTCTGTAGAGTCTATCTCGACCCCGAAGAGTCTATCTCGACCCCGAATAGTCTATCTCGACCCCGAAGAGTCTATCTCGCACCGTAGTGCTATGGCGCAGCTGCTAAGACTCTTTTTGGATATCCAGTTATACCAAAGACTCTCACACTAGTACTTGGGCAATTTATTTCCTTATTGATCAATCATCATTGTTTATATAATAGGGCAATTCACATCCCATATTTCATCTGTAATATCCAATTCATCAAAACTATCAACCATAATTCGATAATGGGCATTTCATACCCAAAATCTGAAATCCGATTTAACTTAGATAAATCATTATTCCATATTCATGTATCACATATGCCACTTAATACTTCATGCCATTTACATAACTTTGATCAACATGCATTTTCATTTATATCAAGGTCGGTTCATCTCAAGTCGTCCTATTTATCAATATTGCATAAATATATATATATATATATATATATATAATGCAATCACTCATATCACATATATAATAAATAAGTAAAAATGCACTCACCTGGGCCATTTATTAGCTTGCCTCACTAAGCTCTATTCGATCCTTTCTTTCATAGTACCTCGAACCTTCTTTTGATTCGGATCCAAACTTCATTAATCACATGAATATAAACAACATTTGTTAGATTCAAATCTAACAATTTCTCAAACATGATATCAAGTCTAATTATCCCGAAAATTCTATATTTCCATATTCGGGAAATAAACTCTATTATCCCATAAAAACTTCCTTTTCCATGGACTTAGACTGCATTTTCTTAACTTAGTCTATTTTCCCGATACTTATCAAAAATCTTCATAGAATAAATTTTCTCTTAGAATTCTTTTATCAATAATTCATACGAATATTCCCTACCCTTACTGAGTCCAAAATATCGATCAGAAACACTTTTATGGTACCTTCTCGGAGGTCACCCATCCTAATATTTCCCTGGCCTGAGCACGCTTAACAATTGTATTCGATCCAAATTTGGTACCTTTTACTGTATCTTAATTTTTAAAACCGATATCAGGGTACTTATTTCGATCTGATTCTCTCTTAAACTGAATAAAATTACTTATTGAGTAAATTTACACTTTAGTCCCTAAACTTTTCCAAAGTCTATAGAATCATCTCCAAAATTTTAGCTTAATCCAATTTACCGATAAATACCGAGAATTTTTTCGGTTACTAAATAAATTCCTTAATCGAAATAAATCATAGGATTCATCCTGAATCGAACTAAAATATCTCCAACACTTGGAAATGACTTTTATAAACTTTCTATATCATATGGTAAAATTTCAAAAATTTTCAATTCGATCTGGGTATCCAAATTCCACTTAAACTTTAACTGTAATTTTCCAATAATCGAAATATCGAATCAAACCATTAATTTCTTATTCGGTCCACACTAATAGGTGCTCTATCTATTTATGAAATAAAACACCTAATATTTTGGGAAATTACAACTTTGGTCCTTCAACTTTTCATATTTCAACTTGTACACCCAAGTTTTAAAAATTATCATTTTGGTCACTAAACTTTAACATTAAATTCTCATTCCAAATTTTCCTTGGATTTTAACCAAATTTTGCGAGTATCCTATTTTACTCGTTCTCTATCACATGACACTTTAAAACCTCAGAAATTTCTTTTATATAGTCCATGATTGAGAAAATCCTAACTTTTGCATTTTATCATTTTAGTCACTAAGAAAGCTTTTAAACCCTTATCTTAGTACTAAATGACCCTTAAACAGTATTGTAAATTTTAGGGTATTACAAAATTAATTATAGGGTGTGGAGCATACCATTCGTTGTCGAGGAATGAAGATCAAAGAACCTTCCGACCGCATAATTTATTTCTTACAGCTCATCGGTTTTTATAATACTTCATTTCTCCGTGGATTTAAGATTTTTCCCCGGTTTGATTACTGGATTGATAGAACGGTGGAGACCAAAGACTCACAGATTTCATTTTCCATTTGGCGAATGCACAATAACTCTACAAGATGTAGCTATACAGCTTGGTGTCCTAATAAATGGGAGTCCATTGGTTGGACAAAACAACTATAATGTATTTGAGTTTTGCATCCAGTACCTCGTCAAAATTCCTCCCAAGGCATGTGTGAACGGTCTACGTGTGAGAATTTCATGGTTGCAAAATGAATTTATTGTAACAGAAGAATCTACTCGCCAAGAACTTGTGTATGCAACTTGAGCATATATACTGAAAAATTAATGGTGGCATATTGATGCCAGATACATCTGATAATCTGGTTCACACACAATATCTGCCGATGTTGGCTGATTTTAACACAACTAGGCAATATAGCTGGGGATCTGCAATTTTGGCATTCTTGTACCATGAAATGTGCAAGGCTGCAATTACGATTGTGAGAAAAAGACGTCAGATATGGAAGGATGTCAAATCAAGTTGCAGTCGTGGGCTTAGTACAGACTGTCTTATCTAACGCCCATTGTGGAAGTACCCGTACCCATGCAGTTTCCACTTGCTGGAAGGTAATATTATGATTACAGTTGTCATATGGATATATTTTATTGATCTAATATTTATCTACAATGACTTAGAAATATAAGTTCAATATCTTTGCAGATGGAGACATAAGTTGAGGAATGCGGGGGCGGTGCACAACAATGTGAGAGATATAAGACTAAAGATCCAAACAATAAAAAAAAATCAAGCATCATAATATTATTTTTAAATTAAATTTTTGACTTTGTATTTTTTAAAATAATATGTTTGTGTATATATGTGTGTATTAATATTTGTTTTTGACAGTTTATTTGGGTGCCGTACGAGAATCCAATAATCAAGGCTTGCATACCAGAAAGTGTGCTTGAATGTAAAACATTCTGGGGTACAATTATGCCTTTAATTCATTTTTCTATTATTGAATATCATTGTGGTGATAGAGTGTTGTGGCAGTTCAACTTTCATCAACCTATTCCTAGAGCTCCACCTGATAGTGAACACATACATACTGCTTCTAGAGGTAGATTTGATGCGAATTGGGATGTGAAGGAAGCCTATTTTATTT
Source organism: Hibiscus mutabilis (assembly GCA_019671005.1). Classification (NCBI taxonomy): domain Eukaryota; kingdom Viridiplantae; phylum Streptophyta; class Magnoliopsida; order Malvales; family Malvaceae; genus Hibiscus; species Hibiscus mutabilis. The sequence goes on along the minus strand of CM033738.1, from coordinate 13,174,263 downwards.
CGAGGTGGAAGGAAAGATATACACGGTGGACTGAAGATTTGAGTCCAATTGAAGCCAATGATTTTGAATTGAATACATAGTACTATTCATGGTTTTTGAAAAATAGAAAATTGTTCTTAGTATATGTTGAAGCTACAAATAAATGGCTTGAAGATCCGTGATGCTCGAAACACATACACTTACCAGTATCGGATTTTGGTCAGAGCTTAGAAGGACCAATAGACGAACCAAATTTCAATTGTTCTAAGGGTTGCCATTCTTCATGGTCTCCGGCGCAATTCCCCCAGGACATGTAAGCAATGATCCTTGGCTATAACCAAGACAATGACAGTATCCACCATTTGGTCATGTTTCAGAACAACCCATTTGGTGACAGATCATCATTTTATCAACCATTTAGATTTGGTAATGTTCCGGAACAATCACCAATCAATTTTCTATTTGGTGGCAACTCATCTTCTCAGCCGAATTACAATGATGATGGAGGATAATACAACAATTTCAGTATGGTACATCATCGTCTATGCAATCGATGGATGATATGTATGGTACACCACCGTCTATGCAATCGATGGGTGATCAATTTGGAAATGATGAGCAGACTCCAGATCAAACACGAAGAATGGTTTAACCCCCTAGACGGTACGATCAAACATCATCCTTACACTGACAGTAATTGCCAAGAATAAGGCGAAAATAGGAAAAAGTCAAAAAAAATTGTAATAGATTTTTAATTCGAAATATTGTTTGTTTGTTTGGATTTTTGGATTATTTAGTATTTTGATTTAATTTATCCTTTTTTATTTACACCTATATTTTTTCATAAATTTTAATATTTAAATTCGATATTCAATTTCGATTTAATAGCTAATATATTAATATATTAGACTAGAAATAAAAAATCCTTGAAATCCAAATTCAAATTCAAATACAAATGCAAATTCAAATTTAAAGTAATTACTCAAATGCAAATTCAAATTCAAATTTAAAGTACTTATTCAAATGCAAATTCAAATTTAAAGTAATTATTAAAATTGAAATTCAATTCAATTCAAATTCAAATAGAAGATATATATTTGTTACAAAAATAGAATTGATTGCAATTTTAAAAAAGTTAAAAAAAATTAAAAAAAGTTAAAAAAAATTGTATTTATTGGTTATAAAAATACATAGAATTGATTGCAAATTCAAATGGAATAAATTACGAATTTACATTAACACAAATTTAGGTTGATGGTCCGGTACGACAGTTGGAAAGATTTGATTTGTTCGGACACTTGTTTCTTGTGTGACCTGGTCCCTTGCAAAGTGTACAATGCTTAACTTGAACTCCCCCTCTCTGTCATCCGAATCATCCATATTCATATGAATGCGAGTGGAACTCGGCCGACCCTTCAGCTTTCTACGAAGCTCTAGATTTGGTAGCCATTCTTCGTATATTGGTTCTACCGGCCAATAATTTTGGTTCGGGATCATGTTGAACTGAATTATGTATATATTTGCCATAGTGTGCAAGTTATAACACGGATCTGCAAACTTATAAGGGTCCATATGAATATGCATACATATCCGGCGTGTGCGTGAGAGTAGGGGTATTGAAATGCTTGAAATTGACCACAATCACACCATATTTGATGAAGGTTTATAACAAACGTTCTTTGCTCACCTTGGACCATAGCTTCGATAGTAAATTCTACACCACTTGGGTCGAATATTCTGACTCTCATAGCGGTTTGCATCCGTTTGAAGAGAGATCATTCGATCCTGCAGGGTTCTAGACCAATTTTTTCCCCTATTTATCTGGGCGTTAACTTTTTGCCCTTTGTTGGACCAAACTTTACTCAATCTAAAGTAAGTTTCCCACACAATACTTGCAATTTGGAGATGGCGTGTTCCTTTAAGCACCAAGTTTATAGCCTCAGTAAGGTTTGTTGTCATATGGTCATAACGTCGTCCTTCATCATAGGTTTGTGATCATCTTTCCTTGGGGATGTCATTTGCAAACTTAAATACAAGTTCGTTGTGCCGCTTCAACCTTCTTATCTTCGCATCAAATTTGGGTTAAACTAGTTCATACCCTATTTAAAAAAAGAAGAGTTAGTTAAATCAAATAAGAAAATATCATAAATAAATTAATATTTTTTATAAAAAAACAAATAATAATTTACCTGTGCCTAAAATCTCTTTTTGGATCTCATTGTTTCCGAAACTAATCTTCGCATTTGCCGCAATATGTCGTACACAATATACTAGATATGCATGCGGAGGAGCCCATAAACTTTTCGGTCTGTTAATTACTGATAAGAGCGCAGTTTCTCTATCAGAAATCATACAAACCCCATCTTATTTTACTACATGGTTGTGTAAATGCTTCAAAAAGAATTCTCATCCATCCGCATCTTCTTTTTCAACTATGGCAAAGGCAATTGGGAATATATTACTGTCTCAATCTTGTGCAACAACCACGAGTAATATATGACCGTACTTCCTCTACAGCCATGTACCATCCACTTGAATCATGCGTTTGCAGAATGAGAACCCTTCAACGCACGCCTTGAATGTCCAAAACAATTTACTGAATATCCTTTTACAAGAAATTAGTTTGCCTCGTAAGGTGTACGCTGGCATTGTTTCATACTCTATAATGGTTCCTAGGATAAATATTTGCATTGCTCGTATAAGAGTTGGTAGATCATTATATGAATTATCCCAATCTTCATACACCTGCGGCATCGCCTTTTGCTTTGCCATCCATGCCTTGTAGTAAGATGGAATATATCCAAGCTGATTTCGGATGGATGCTACTAATACTGCAATCGTAATCATTGGTTTCTTTTCAACCAACAACCTAGTGTATGCACATATTCAACCAGAGTCGAAATTAATATGGTCTTGTGATAATGATATATTTGAACAGGTGTGCTGCTCAATGAACCGTGTCACCTCTCACATCTGACTCATCTGCTTGTATGAAATTCTTACCCACCAAGGATATTTGCTCTTCCAATTAATACACCTTACGCAATAGGTTTGCGTATTAGACTCAGCAACACATGATCTCGTATAATGTGTGATGCAGTACTCCTTAACGGCCAGCTAGGCATCTTTTTTTGTTTCGAATTGAGCCTTCAGTACCAATTCTCCATAGTTGGAAGATGATGAAGAAGCAAATATGCCAGCTTCATGTTCCGAATCTCGCATTGCAGTATAGTCCACCTCATACATGCTGGTTGGAGGTTCATAAGCTGGATAAATGGGTTCTGGTTGCTCGGTTTGTGGTTCAACATAACCCCAAACAGGCTGCTCATTTCCCAAACCAAGCCTAGCAACAGTCGCGTTCCAAACATCATCTTCAACCTCCAGACCATTACCCTCACTCACATCTGTCATAACAGGCTCAACATCATCAGCATCGAGTAAATGCACGTCATCATCTTCCGCAATAGGCACAATATTTTCTTCATCCTAACTGAAATCATCAAGCGATTCATTTCAATGACCAACTATGTTTTTAGTGTCACAATATGTTGATGAGCTCATTCTATCTACATATTAAAAAAATCATAGCACTGCTAGCACTGGACAAATTTTCTTATTAAATTTGTAAATACAAAAACTATATATATATGTAACAACAACATTAACTATTAAAAAAATGATAAACTAATTAAAATTTAAAAAATAACCAAAAATGTATTAACTTCAAAAAATTTCATCTATACGAATATATCTTCAAAAACTTACTGAATTAGACGAGAAGCTGTGTAAATGTATTCTAAATCCTTCAACAATAATTATCATTCGAATATATCTTCAATCACACACAAAAATCTACAAACCCATCTAATTAAAAAATAGATTAATTAAAAAAATAAATTACTTACTTTTGAGAAATTGATAAGATTTACAAACAAATATACTTTAGCAGCCTTCATCGTCTTCAAATATATTTTTAACAAAATTATCACACGATTATCAATCTAAATGTAACCCCCTAGACCCGGCTATACGACACACATAATCTAGGAGGTCACATTAAGGTCACAAGAGCGACCCATAGTGAAAATCTACATAGAAAAATATTTTTGGGTTAACTACACCACATGCCACTCAACTATGGCCTATGAGTCGAAAATGCCACCGAACTTTAAAATTGTTCAAAACTATCACTGAACTTTAATATGTGAGTCGAAAATACCACTTCGCCATTAACTCCTAACGCCACCGTTTAGTCAAAACGACATCGTTTTGGTGTGGTTGTTTTGAAGCCTAATTTAGGCCAAAACGACGCCATTTTGCTAGAGATAAAACATGCATTTAGGGGGTTTTGAACCCAAGACCTTTAAGAGAAAGAGCTAAGCCTTAACCACTGAAACCAACATAACATTATGTAATATTTTACCACAAGTATTATATATCTCAAACTAGATAAGATTAATTCAAATTATTTTATGAAATAAATAATATTATAAATAATATAAGTTATATTATTTGTATAAATAAAAGTGTATTGTTTTTATTTTTTATATAATATTTATAATATAAATATATTATTTTAAAAAACCTAAAATATTGATGAAAATAATATATTTATATTATAAATATTATATAAAAACTCTAAACTCTAAATCCTACACTTTAAACTACAAAGCTAAAACCCAAAACTCTAAATCTTATGATTTGAGGTTTGGGGTTTATAGTTTTTTATATATTATTTATAATATAAATATATTTTTTTATGAATATTTTTTGTTTTTAAAAAATAATATATTTTTATTGTTATATCTAAAAACAATATATTTTATATTATTTATAGAATCATTTTTATAAAATAATTTGGTGGAACCAAATTGATAAGTTTATATTATTTTAAAATCTTAGAGTTTAGGATTTAAGGGTTTTTTATATATGAATTTTATGTTTTTTAAAATAATATATTTATATTATAAATAATATATAAAAATATAAAAATAAAATATTTTTATTTAAATTATATAAACTTATCAATTTGGTTCCACCAAATTATTTTATAAAAAATGATTCTATAAATAATATAAAATATATTGTTTTTACATATATCAATAAAAATATATTATTTTTAAAAAACAAAAAATATTCATAAAACAATATATTTATATTATAAATAATATAAAAAAAACTATAAACCCCAAACCTCAAATCATAAGATTTAAGGTTTAGGGTTTTAGCTTTGTAGTTTAAGGTATAGGATTTAGAGTTTAGAGTTTTTATATAATATTTATAATATAAATATATTATTTTCAAAAACCTAAAATATTTTTGAAAATAATATATAAAATATTATAAATATTATATAAAAAATAAAAACAATACACTTTTATTTATATATATTTTATTTATACAAATAATACAACTTATATTATTTATATATTAATATTATTTATAATATTATTCATTTCATAAAACAATTTGAATTAATCTTATCTAGTTTGAGATATATAATATTTGTGGTAAAATATTACATAATGTTATGTTGGTTCGGTGGTTAAGGCTTAGCTCTTTCTCCTTAAGGTCTTGGGTTCAAAACCCTCTAAATGCATGTGTTTTCTCCAGCAAAACGACGTCGTTTTGGCCTAAATTAGGCTTCAAACAGCCACACCAAAACGACGTCGTTTTGACTTAACGGTGGCGTTAGGAGTTAACGGCGGAGTGGTATTTTCGACTCGCATTTTAAAGTTCGGTGATAGTTTTGAACAATTTTAAAGTTCGGTGGCATTTTCGACTCAGAGTCCATAGTTGAGTGGTATGTGGTGTAGTTAACCCAATATTTTTCTTTAAATACATTAAAAACTGTAAAACAAACTTCTATTCAAAATACCATTTCAGAAAATCATCTAAACATATAATAGTAGTTTAGTAAATATCTTACAGACAGTAACATAAAACAATACACAACATACATGCCCACTAACTGTACTAGTACCGTACTCCAAAAGCAAAGCCAAAGGAACTCCCATACCGATGTTGATCATTGTAACGAGTTTGATCTTTTAACCTGCGATGGTAAAAATGGTATGAGCTTGGAAAAGCTCAGCAATACAGAACTACCAGCCACACCAAAATGACGTCGTTTTGACTTAACGGTGGCGTTAGAAGTTAACGGCGGAGTGGTATTTTCGAGTCACATTTTAAAGTTCAGTGATAGTTTTGAACAATTTTAAAGTTCGGTGGCATTTTCGACTCAGAGTCCATAGTTGAGTGGTATGTGGTGTAGTTAACCCAATATTTTTCTTTAAATACATTAAAAACTGTAAAACAAACTTCTATTCAAAATACCATTTCAGAAAATCATCTAAACATATAACAGTAGTTCAGTAAATATCTTACAGACAGTAACATAAAACAATACACAACATACATTCCCACTAACTGTACTAGTACCGTACTCCAAAAGTAAAGCCAAAGGAACTCCCATACCGATGTTGATCATTGTAACGAGTTCGATCTTTTAACCTACGATGGTAAAAATGGTATGAGCTTGGAAAAGCTCAGCAATACAGAACTACCAAAAGATGATGTAAGCACATGCATGCATATGGCAAGCATAACACTATCATGATGTTCTGAGCATCAACAGACTTCAATTATGATTCGATATTTCAGTGCAGCGATATACTTGAAGATAACAAAAATTTTCTTTACTCAATCACTGAGCATCAGACGTGAAATAGATAGACCAAAAAATCTGAAGAGAGATAGATTACGGAAGTGTGTTCCAACAGTGCAAAGTTAACACATACAATGTAACAGTGCAGTGAACATTTTATTTCAAAAACATATGTTTCAAGTAGCAGTAGAGTTCATTTTAATTCTCTATCTACCCTCCAACCAAACTCCAGTATGTAGTTCCCCAGAACTGTATCTATAGGGGGCGTTAACCCAGACCCATTGGGCGTAGGTGCCAGCTTAAGGGGATACCTTAGGTACGGTAGTAATCACCCTAGCCGAAGCATAGGAATGAACGGTAAGGAATTACCCTAGCCGAAGCATAGAAACTTGAAACGGTAAGGAACTACTAGCTGGATCAGGGCTGAACCTACTGTAACTTCACACTCTATCCCAAGTACCCTATTAACAGTCTATGCAGTAATTACAGTAATCAATAGTATGCAGTAGTTATCAGTAATAACAGTAAATATAATGCAAATTTTAGTTTTCAGTAAAATAGAAACCAGAGAGCACGATTTTTTTCAGTTTAGATACAGAGGCATTATTTTGGACAAATAAAAGTCATGTTTCAGATCAAGAAGCAGTCTTGGGTTCAGAACGGGTAGAATATTCATGTGCACTTGGAACACACTAGATTAAACAATTTATTTCTCAAAGATACTTGATATTTACAAAGGAAAGAGGAAACACTAAACTTTTGACAATTTTAAACTAATTTTAGAAATGAGGTCCCTATTAAAAAGGGGGTTTGACCTAACGTCTCAAACCAGACATTCAGAAGTTGATACATTAGGATCATTGAGTTTTTAGATATATCGAGTGATCCAAACATTAAAGCTTACGAGGGCATTATGGTCAATCTGACCTTAAGGGTAATTTGGTAATTTAAACAAAAAGGTATAAATGGTGATGTACAAAATTTAGGAATTCTAATTGCTCATTAGATTTTCGAGTCCCTTTGAACTAATCGAAACCCATCAATACAGTGTTTATTATTTAACCGGATAGGTACACCTTAAGCATTCATTTCTCCGAACTGACTACAGTGTATAACAAAATGGTTCACCTTCACTAATCAACCACTGAATGTAGTACGAAAAATCGAACATGTATTCAAGCGGTATTTTCTAAGTATTTGAACATGTGCATTACACCCGAACTCAAACCATAGCATCGAATGTACCTTTGAACAGGTTATTCTTACTATTAACTATGTACCTTCTCCAAACAAATCGAACATGCCTTCATATGGTATTCTTCCAATATCACATTAGTATCAGAAACGACCAACAAACACGGGTCGTGTATTACCGCTTTTAAAGTCATTACAGTTGTTTGGCTTTATTGGTATTTCTTATTCCAAGTTTTAGAGGTATTTTCAGTCATTTTAGTATTCGAAGGTATTTCAGACACTTCGATGCCCGAAGGTGTTTCAATTATCCTCAGCCTTTTGGTCTTTCCAACTATTCATTCATTTCAAGTCTCGAGGGTATATCCATCATTTCGGTTAATTTAGAAATATGGTGCTTGAGGACATTTCAATCATTTCAATCAATTCAGTATATTATGCCACTTTGATTTATTCAGACATATGAATAATTTTCGTAAATTTATCATCAGAGATTTATTCAGAATTCAAGAAAATCAAGTACTTTACAATCTCGAATATTTAAGTCTAGAACCATGGTTTCTCAAGCAATTTGAGGTTTTCATATGAATTAGTTGTTTTACCAGATTTAGTGTAGATTTAAAGATCGCTTTCACTATTATAGGTATCTTAGTCATTCTTATATCTCAAGGGTATTTCTGTCATTTCTTGTTTTAGCATTCCAGAAATTAGATCATTAACATACATAACCAAATTTAAAGCATAGCAGTCTTATCAATTATTCTCGTATCTCATAAGTTCTTACAAGTCACTCATATTCCTAACCGAGCACTTCAGTCTTATCTGATTTACTAACCTTTCTCCATAATCAATTAGACTTTAACAGAATTAATTATATGCATAAACATAATCATGCAAGAATTTACTGGATACCACTATGTTTCATAAAGCATACATAAGGTAGTAATGTATTACCTCGACTACGAGCTACTTTGGTCGATTCAGGATACTCCATTCTATCACTCTCCAACCCGGATTTGACATCCCCACGAATCTTGAATACGCAGAGTCAATAATTCCTTCAATTAAACACATAGTACATGATCAGTCCTTAATTCCATTTCATAGCTAATGAGTTGAATAATTAAACAAATTCTTAAGTTTGGGTTCAAGGTCATTTTTGGAGGCTTTCGGGTTCGAATTTTGCAAAACTAGCTTCAAAAATGGACTCGGGATGTTAAAAACATAAAATAGGGATTTTTCAAAAAATTTGACTTTTTGGTCAAAGTCAACGCTGACATTAGTGGTTAAAGTCAACGCTGATGTTAGTATGACATCAGCAGTCAACGCTGACGTCAGGTCAACAGTCAGTGCTGACGTCAGGTCAACGGTCAATGCTGACGTCATTGAGTTGACTCGGGTCGGGCTGACTCGGTGAACTGACTAGGACGGGTTGACTTAGTTCAGGTTAACTCGGTTCGGGTCGGGTCAGGGGAAAATGGGTCAAATTTCAGGTTTGGGCCGAATACAACCTGGTCCACGGATCTAAACCTAAGCTCATCGGCTTTTAGCCGAAAAAACTCATCGGCGACCCGAAATGGCATTTTTTGTCAAAAAACTGAAGAACGTCAACTTCACAAGTCAACCATTATAACAACTAGCCGAAAACGTGTCGGAAACACACCGAATTTACCTAAAATACCAAGGAACGACTGGAAAGTAACGAAGCTCCGATGAGACCTCTAATGGCAGCGGATCAACGATCGGCCACCAAGGTTTTGTTAGCCTTGGCCCTAGGAACTCACTGATGGTGGCGACACGATTAACAGATTGCAGACAGTGGCTGAAACGACGATAGATAGGAGATGACCTTTAGTTTTCTATCGAATATTCAACAGAGATTTCAAGGCATTCGACAGCACCATTGCGCGAGTGGCAGCTATGGTTTGGTCGGAGTGAGAAGGCAGTCACGCCGATGTGGACGGTGACAGCTACGATCAGACGGTGGGGGAGATCGAACGTCGGACGAGTTTGGGTGGTTGGGGATAAACTTTTGGTATTCCAGATATTTTGAATCTTGTGAGGCATTCATTGTGGCAGGGGGTTTTCCACTCTACTTATCTTCGACATAGGCCATTATACATACTTTAAAAAATAATCTAAGACTGTTTTTTAACTAGAGATGGCCTTAGCCATGGTAAGGCTTCAGCCCACAATGCCCAAGGATGCGAGTTTGAAACCTCATAGTAACTTATCCAATTTTTTAATATACTCCATTAAAATTTTAGGGTGTTACATAAACTCTCTCAATTTTCTCCAATTTTGTATACAATCCTCCTCTTCTCCTCATCCTATATACAGACAACATTTAAGGAAAAATAAATCAAATGACCAGCTTTCACGTGAAAGCTGGTCTGCATGCATGCACAATACAACGCTACCTAGAGGTGGTGTCCTGTCTTCTGCAGCTGCAGCGCTGATCGGCCCTCCTTGGCTGAGCCAAGGCTTCATATTGAAGCCCCAATAATTTTACCCACAGTGACAACGCTATGTGTACTGTTCAAAATAGTCTAGTTTCTAAAATAATTCGTCCAATACCCTATATTCCGAATATTTATTTTGGATTGAATTATCATCCAAATTTTGCCCCAAAATCATTCTTTCACTTATTAATCAATGAAAAGTACTTAACTTTTAAATCCTTATCCACGTTTAAAATGAGTGTTTTCACCCAATTTGAGAAGCCAAAAATCTGTCTTTTGCTTTTAATCAAAACCGTTTAGGTGAGTTTACATTTTTAACCTTTAATATTATTTTGTACTTCTTTGTTCTGTTCTGTCCTGTCCTGTCCTGTCATATTTATCTGATATTTTATCAAACATGAGTTTGTTTTTATTTTTGCATGAATAAACCAATTAATATCAAATTTTACGTTGCTTAAAATTTTTATATTACTTAAAAATAATCTATACATTAAAATATTATTAATAAGTTATAAAAATATTATTTAAATTTATATATTTCATGTCATAATTTTAATAAATTTAAAATTACTTTTCGAAATTACTTTTTTAAATATAAAAAATTTTAAACTCAACTTTTGACAATAATACCAAACACCAAGATCTTAACCCAACTTTTGACAACAATACCAAACATCAAGATCTTAACCCAGTTTTTCGAAATCACTTTTTTCACCTAACTTTTAAAATGTGACCCAACTTTTGACAATAATACAAATACCAAGACCTGAACCAAACTTTTCGGAATCACTTTTTCACCGCACTTCAAACTAGCTCGGTGTTTAATTTAATAAAACTTTTATCTTTTCACATATTGTTTAAATCACTAAAATTTTATTAATTTTAATAGGCTTAAATGAAAAATAGGTGCCTAAAGTATACCGCTTTTAAATTTTAGGTGCCTAAAGTATTTTTTTTGTAAAAATAAGTGTCCAAAGTTTCAAACGTTCTAATTTTAGGTGTTTTGGTATTAATTGCCATTAAAAATTTGTTAGCCAATTAAAATGTGACACATGGCAGTTTTTAATTTTTGATTTCTTTCAATTAATTTTAAAAAAATAACATATTGAAATTTTCAAAAAAGCACCAAAATTCTCGAAAATTCAAAAAAATCCTAAAATCCTAAATCTCTTAAATTCCTAAATCCCCAAATACTCAATCCCTTCACTCTGGCCTCTCCCGCCATCGTTGACCACGTTATCGGCGACAGAATGGAGTGTGCTCCCCTCGCCCAAACACTTATACATCATTCGTCGTTGTTCAGCCGTTGCTTGTTGCAAATCATTCGAATAAAATTTTCGAATATTTTGGCCTTCGTCTAGTGTTTTGTACAATTTCGATCGATTTTCGATGGTCAGGGGGTAAGATAAACGACCGTGGTGGTCCGGCGACGAATGTTTGGACTGCGGCATGGCCATCGACAACGGAATCGACTCAAATCGTGATTTGAGTTTTTAGGAGTTAAGGATTTTGAATTTTGGGGCTATTTTGTGGATTTTAAAATTTTAAGGGTTTTTTAAAAAATAGTTTAAAAATAAAAGAAATTAAAAAAGAAATAAAATAAAAAATATTTTTTAAAACAAATTAACAGTAGTTAACACGAGGCACCTAAAATTACAACAGTTAAAACTTTGAACACTTATTTTTATAAAAAAATATTTTATGCACCTAAAATTCAAAAGTGATATACTTTAAACACCAATTTTTTATTTAAGCAATTTTAATAAGTTGAATTTCGTCGGTGAATTATCAAACAAGCCAAATTTCCCTGAGTTCTCCAAATTAGAAGAAAAAAAAAAGGACTAAAATTCCAAACATGTGAAGACATAACCATTGTATATAAAGTAGAATTACTGATGTGAACACGCAAACATTAATAAATAGGGTAAAAGTACACAAATAATCATTAAATTATCTCTAAAAATATAAAATAATCTTTAAACTTTTAAATATTATATAATAGACATTAAATTTTAATTTTTATTACAAAATAATCATTGAGCCGTTAACTAACATTAATTGAGTGACGTAACAATTACAAAAATTTAAATAATATAACATTTAATCTTCCATATTAACACATTTAATCAATTTATTTTTAATTTAACTTTCATTATTAATGTCTAAAATTGATTGAATGTATAAATATTAACAATTAAATATATTATTATACAAATTTTCGTAACTGTCACGCCTCCCAATTAACGACAATTAATAACCTAGTAACTATTTTGTAATAAAAATTAAAGTTTAATGACTATTATATAATTTTTAAAAGTTTAGTGACCATTTTATATTTTTAGAAATAGTTTAGTAACCATTTGTATACTTTACCATAATAATTAATACCAATAATACAACACAATACCGACAAGCACAACAACAAACAAACGATGAATATTTAAAAATCAGAACTTGTACGCAAGAACCGTAATCGGTTGTCTAAACACGAACGTACCGGAGAAAAATCAGGGATTCAGAAGCCACGAAAGCATACCCTGGAACACACACAAACAAACAGGCAAGGAAGGACCAATATTTAAAAATACTTGTAAATGATATAATGGTGTTGCACATACCCTACCAAACAGTAGCATATTAGCTTGACGAGAATAGATTACACAAAGGCACCCAACTTTTAGGTTCTATAGAAAACAAAACACATACCCAGAAGCGCAGGTTTTATCTCGGAGACAAATAAAAACCCATTGGTAAAACTCGGAAATCGGCAATCCTAATTATCCGAGTTTCACCAGTCCACAACTTATAAACATTTCAATCAAGTAAAGATAGCAGGAGGATGCCCCCATCGCACAGCCTGAGAGATCGATATTCAGTTAGCACGGCTTTTGATGACATCAAGACCCATCTCAGTTGGATCTGTTGCTTGCAATTCCACCTGAATCCCATCAAGTTCCCTCTTGAATCTGTCTTTGGAGCTAGCATAAATCATCTTGTTCCTCACCCTTGACGTGTCAGGAGACCTTTCACAAGACGAAAGCATGATAAGTACGGAAGGCAACAATAAAATAAACCGGGCAGTAAAGATAATTCAGGCATTCAAGAAACTTGCATTACCATGCGATGAAAAATATCCTGCTCTTTGGGACACCCTCTGGTGTTAGAAATTCAAAATCATACACTGCATATCGACATTCATCAGCAGGAAGACTTTTAGTGAAATCCTCATAGTTCTCAGCCGGCTCACCAAGCTTCTCCACAATAACTTGCTTCTGCTTCTCCTCAATTTTGTAAACAATGAAGCGGTAGGTTCTTTTTGCCTTGAGCTCTAAAAACTTCAACTTGCACTCATCGTGCACAGCCATTCCTGATGCGGCGTTGGCCTAAACTTATAACAATATCACATGACTAAACATCAAATATCTGAGGCAAGCCCGATGTTTCATTATATGAATAGGATTAACCGGCAGCACCTACTTTTATCCTGATAGAAAAAGGGGGAGGGGGGGGGGGAGAACCCTAAAAGGTGCAAATCAACCAGTCCCCAACCCTTTACCATCAATATTTGGCTCTAGCAAAACAGAGGATAACAAAAAACAAAATCCCTTATTGAGATACCCTTTACAGTAGGTTCTAACTTGATCTATTTTAGCTACCACCTATGTTGAAAAAAAGTGTGTCGAGAACGTAGCCTTTGGATATAGATAGGGGAAATCAGTGTCCGAACCATGTGTAGTGAAAAGAGGGGGGGGAACCCTAAAAGGTGCAAATAAACCAGTCCCCAACCCTTTACCATCAATATTTAGCTCTAGCAAAACAGAGGATAACAAAAATCAAAATCCCTTATTGAGATACCCTTTACAGTAGGTTCTAACTTGATCTATTTTAGCTACCACCTATGTTGAAAAAAAGTGTGTCGAGAACATAGCCTTTGGATATAGATAGGGGAAATCAGTGTCCGAACCATGTGTAGTGAAAGGTGGGCACTAGAATCTGAAATTCATTCGGTTAGTTATGCACTCGGAAATCTAAATTTCCTTCTGTCAGTTATCTATTTTACCCAATCCAGAAATATTTGGATCCACGTATAATATGTGTGCCCAACTTCACCTCAAAAATATTTCTAGATCCGCCACGGGAGGAAATCATTAAATTATAAGTTCGTACAGTCGTAAAACTAGATTTTGTCCCCAAATTTTCAAAATCCAATTTAGGCCAGTTTGCTGGCTTCTCCCCCGGATATAGCAGAGCATTAATTCTTACACTAACTAGAGAACACTCAAAAATAAAATAAACAGAAACATTTTGGGCTTGGCAATGAAGCGCCGATGTTAAAAGCCAATGGCCAAGAAAAAGCAGTTGAAAATCCAAATTTAAAGTTAAGACAGATCGGATCAACATATCAATATATCAAACAAGAAAAGAAAAAGTTAAAAATCAACTAAAAGTATTAGATTAAAATCAAATCCAACACAATCAAGCGGCAAAAGGGACTAGAAGCAAGATCAGATATAGTTCATCAAATCCCATATATATAAGATCGGGTCATAAAAACCCACATCATCAAATCACAAACTACAGATTTGCAACCCTAGGATTTAGAAACCCGAAAATGGATGAAAGTTTTCCTCCAAACATTTCAAGCACGAAAGCTTGAAAAAAGATATCGTCAATCAACCGACAAAAACACTATATTTAGTAAAGAGAAATCAACAACACGTGACGATCCAAAAGGATTACCCATAAACTACAAAATCAAATATTTAAATTAAAGGATGAATTATTTAAAAAATGAAAAAAATGGCAGCTGAAGCATTACCATCTTACGAGGATAAGGATCAAGATCGACGGAAACGGGATTGGATGAGAAAATATAGAGAGAAATTCCTCCGATGACGACGATGTGAGGTTAAAGGTCCTTTTATTTCTGTGACCCTGCCGCAGCGGAGAATTAATATCCTGCTTTTATTGTACGCTAAGTTATAGTGGCTTATAGTGATGATAATTTAGTCCGAATTTAATTTAAATTTTTTTTATTTAAATTCGATTAGAAAAAGTTTGAATCTAAATCTGAAAGAATGGACTTTATTAAAGTTTGATCCGAATCCGATTTATATCTGGCCAAAACATATGAATTTTAATATTTTAAAAGTTAAATTGATCTTATTCTAAAAACTATTTAATTATATAAAAAGCAACTATGTCGCCGTAATTTCTTCAAATATTACTCTCTTTTTTTCAATATTGTGGGCGGTTAAAATTGAAATTTCAAGATCAATATAAGATTCATTCGTATTTATCTCTTCTTCTTCTTTAAAAAATACATTTATTTGAGTTGTCACTTTAAATAAAGAGAAAAAGTTAATCCAATTTTATATTTTCAAATTTGGATACGAATTTAGAATATTTTACTCGGATCATGCTCAAAATTGGTATATTCGAACTTAGATAGATATAAAGGTCCAATTGTTAATTGGATTGAATTCAGACTTTATAAAGTCCAATCCAAATTGAATCTATTGCCACCCATAGTGCGAGACTAGGGGTGCTAAACAAACAACTTGAGCTCGACTCGAGTTGACTTGACTCCAATTCAAACTCGACATGATATCTTAACGAGTTAAGTCGAGTAAGGTCCAACTCGACTCAATAAGTTCGCAAGTAGCTCGTTATATTTCTTTTATGATTTTTTTGTGACTACCTTAAAAAATTATGTTTCAAGAAGTTTAAATGCTAATTGAAAATTCAAGAAAATTTTAATGACTTGCTAGGTAATTTAATACCTTTCTTTTTATTAAAGCCTATTTTTATTATTACTTTATGTATAAACGTAGAGAAGTAGAAAAAATCTTCAGTTTCCATATAAAAAATACAACTGAAAGTTAAAACACTGAAATTCTTAATGTTTACTCTTTTTTGTTGTTAATCGAAGATTGTTGAGAAACTAAAAAGAGTCTTATACTCGAATATCGACTCCATCTCTAACTCGATTATGACAGGTTCATTTATTTATCAGTCCTCATTTTTTTTCTTCTAAATTTACATATTTATATTAAGCTCTAATAGTATCACTAGATTTTATCTTTAATAGAATGGTGCCACGTCATGTTACATTAGAGATTTACAAATTCGGCGGCTTATCAGTTGACTCGGCTGAATTTTGTACCGCTTCTTGTTTTTTTTTTTTTCACAATTTAATCAAAGTTAAATATCAATATTCTAGTCTTCTAGAGGTTTTTTATCAAAGTTTTAAAGTTTTAAAAATGAATTTAATTTTTTTGAATAAAAATGGATGATTTTAAAATCTACAACATCTTAAATGGGAATGTTAGTTACACAAATTTTTTATTTGTATTTTTTCAAAATTCCCTTAATATTATTTTAATCAATGCACTTGGTTTCATCATAAAATAAAAATAAAATTTTAAAATATTTTTTTTCTTTTTATATATTCTATATTATTAAATTTATTTGTATATTTTTTAATTTTTTAACAATGTATTTTTTTATTTTAATTATATACATAATGTATATTTTTATATCATTTGTTTATAATGTTATTAATTTTCTTTTATATATAATTTTTAAATCCGTAAAATTCTAATAACCTAAATATTTTGCAAAAAAAAATATTTATTGAGGCAAAATAATCATGAATGCTAATGTTATGAAATTATTCATCCAAACACACCCTAAGGATTAGTTGAGATTGATTCCGTTTAGTTAGATTTTTTTTTTGAAATTTTACAAATTGTCTACTATAAAATGATTTTAGTTAGTTTGGTTCCGTTTTTCAAACATTTTAATTCTTGTACTTAATCTTGATAAAAATTACTTTGCTTTATTATTTTTAATATTTTTTTGGTAGTTTCAAACTATTCTCACCATTTTAAATATAAAGTACTTATTTTATATTAAAAATAAAATCAATTATAAATTAAATAGAAAAAATTGATTCAAGTAATCACAATGTTTAAACTTGTGAGCCATAAATTATCTAAACATTGTGATTCAGATCAATCTTCAGTTTCTATTTTTTTTTTCAGCCCTACCTAAGGACACAAATTTGAATCCAAGTCCAAGGGACTTAGGGGCACCCTAGATTAACACCAATTTGTTTTAAATAGCTATAATTGTATGGTTATGAAATATAGAGATATTTAAACATGAGAACTTAAATTTGTTAAGAGTCCCATCCTTAGTGTTAAACTAAGGTCTCATTAACATTATTTTACTATGAAATTTTTAAATTTCACAATTGAATCAGAAAAAATAATTAAACTAAAAACCCAGTTTAAGACAACACATCTTTTTATATTATAGTGAAATAAAAAGAAGTAACACGTCTCGAATATAAAAAATTAAAAAATACCAAAAATATATTTAAAAAAAGTTCTCATAAGATTTATGTTTTTTTTGACAAAATCTAGATTTAATCATAATCTTATCTAGAGGGGAAGGGAGGGGAGGGGAGGGGAGGGGAAGGGGGACTTTACGGAAAGGAAAGAGGAGGGCTTCCAATGGGTCTAGAACACATGACCTAAGGGAATATGAGAAAATAAAGATGAACAGCTTAGCAAACCGACCAAATATGTTTTTAAAAATGTTCTCATAAGTTTTTATGTATGGTATGGTTTTTTGGTCGAAAAATATAAAAGCAGTGATCCACCAAGGTTGAAAGCAAAATATTAGTGCAAGAAGCATTAGAAAGGAAGCTAATAACATAAGTTGCATCAACTTTGATTTCAGGAGCATTAATATTCAAGCTAGTCATCAATTGTAACCCATCTTGAGAGACCCAAAATCCTGCTTTTACACTAGTCACTCGGGGGAATATGATGTATCATAGCAGAATTTGATAAAAGAGTTTTATATGATCAATTTAAAACTTAAAAAATCTGTAGAGATTTAAAATAAATTTTTGAATGGTTTAATTTATAATTTTTTAAAAAAATTACGGTCTAACTATTTTTCTTTAAAATTTTGAGAGAATTAATAAAAACTTTTTAAAAATTATGAGAGAGATTTAATTAAAAAATTAATATGAATTTTTGAAAATTATATGAATTTAAATTTAATTTTTTAAATTGTGGGGTCATGGTACCAACAGATTCCTTCAACGTTCGGCCCCTGGTGATGATGAGGGCGAGCCTATTATGGTAATACCCATGATGATAAGGTCAAATGTTTTTCCTTGGTTGTAATTGGGGCAGCGATCAGTCAAGGATTTAATTGCTCCTAAGCCAACCAATTGTCGTTACAAAAGTTAACAAGTATACCACTGTGCACTTTCCAACGTAATCCGTTTTTCAATGCGTGGGCTAGTTTTACATGATGTATTCGAATTTTCGGGAGTTTAAGTAACGACAGAGTTAAAATGGTGAAAAATAATATAATTGAAAAAATTATCAAAATTTAAAAGGTATAATATTTTCGGATGCGTCGTAGAATAACATTTAGATTGTAATAAAAAATATTATACAAAAAATAATATTTTAGTTGTGTGGCTAAAATTTTAATTTTCGCGTTTTTAATATTTCAGTTGCAACATAAGTTGTAACCCATACCAACCGAAAATATTAAACATTTTTATAACAATTTAATTGTGTTATTTTTTAACTTTAAATTAGATCGTCGTACCACGTACTCACCCCAAGAAACTGAGAGAATACCCATGACATACTTTAAGACTAAGGTCTTTTATTGAAGTTTGTCGCATTCTTAAATTAACATTCACCCGAATTTCATGATTTGAGTATCTTCAGTCCATATCCACTCTATGATTAGAAAAGGTCAATTTTATCTCAATTCACCTAATGGAGATTCCTTACTTCTTCCCCAAAGGAAGTTTGGATTAACACATTCAAATTGCTTCCAAGTGCTCGCAGGGAGGAGTGGGCATTGCATATGATAAGCGAACCTTGTTTTGAATCACTCAACATCGGCCGAGACGACTCAGACTAAGGAAGGCTAATGTCAACTGAGATTTCTGATGTTTAGAACGAATTGGTGCAAGAGTTTTGAACAATTCTACCAAATCCCTGTCTGTCGGATATTCAATTATCAACCTGAGCATTTAGACCAAGTATGCGAATGTGACTTCTACGCCCCAAGGTGGTGACATGAAGAATCTAGTGCTTCTTTCTCCTTCGATGATACAATTCACTTTTGATTTAAGCGATTAGACGTGAGCATTCGATCGAGTCGAGTTGAATCGATTTAAAAATTTTTGAGTTAGTCGAGTTAACGAGTGTTATTTTATAACACAAAGTTTATTTGAACTTTTTCGAGTCGAGTTGTTCGAATTTCTGTTCAAAATTTTTTTGAAAGGTAATTGCAAAACATTTATAATGTTATGGTACTAATTAGTTCTAACTTAAATAGATTTTTATAGATGTTTATGAAAAATTAAATTTTTTGAGTCAAGTTTTATACTCCCCTAAACCAGATGGTTTGCTCTTGTTTCAATATATTTTTATAGATTTTTATAGAGCTTTGTAGTAAGGGCTTTCATCAAGTTATTAAAAGTTTATGAAATTTAAGTTAGGTTGTTCGAGTTTCTGTTCAAATTTAATTGTAAATATTTATAATGTTATGGTACTGATTGATCCTAATTTAAATAGATTTCTATAACCATATACGATATGCATATATATATATATATATATATTTCTTCATATTTGTTCATATATGATATACATATCAGAGTTGAAGGACTCGACTTGAACTTAAAAGCCGATCCACTAATTACTAAAAATGTTGAGTTATTTTTGCCCATGAGTTCATTCCAAATAAGCAATTTAGCCCATCCGCGAAAAAACACCCTCAATTTGGTCATCGAGCTCGCAAATTGCATCAATTTAGCCCTTTGAACGACGTTGACCTTTAATATGTGGGTGTGGCTGTTAACGGTGCTGACATGACAACCCCATGTAAATGTTAACGTGACAAATGGGTAACTTTTGATTATTTTAGGTTGCTCGAGGACAAAAATGATTTTTTAAGGAGTTCGGGAGTAAAAGTGATTTTTAGGAAGTTCGAGTGATGAATTATTTTTATGTAATTTTTAAAATAAATTAAGAAAATAATGATTAAAATATTAAAAATATATACATTATTACAACATTTTAAAAAATAAACAGTAAAAAAATAACAAAAGTAAAAATAATATTAAAATTTTCAAAAAAAATTAAATAAAAATATAATATTAAAAAACTAGAAGCTATAAATTGATAAATTATTAAAAAAATTAAAATGTTTAAAAAGCATTAAAATTATTTTAAAAACAAAAAAATTAATTTTTATATTGAAATGTACTAAAGGGGTATTTTCCCCCGAGTTCGACCCAAAAATCAATTCAGCCTATTGCCGAAAAACGCATCCAATTTGTAAAATGCATCAAATTGACCATTTGACCGATGTTGACTGTTACAATGCTGACGTGATAGTTAACAGTGCTGATGTGATGGTCCACGATGTTGATGTGATAATACACGTGGGATGATGATGAGGCAGATGGGCTGAATTAATTTTTTTAACTAAATTTAAGGACATAATTGATTTGTTTTACCTAGTTCAGGGGTATATTGATTTTAACTGAAAGTTCAATGACTTATTTAATGTTTAAGTTAAAAAATAAGAATTTAGGAAATTATTAAAATTTAAAAAATATTAAAACTGGATAAACAATTTGTTTAAATTTCTAGTTAATTTAATCGATTTATTTAGTTTTTGAGTAAAATTAGATAAATAATTTGGTTTTTAAAGTTAGACTTTTACAAATGGAATATATGAAAAATCAATTAATAAATTGGTGTAAATATCCTTTGGGCCTTTGATAATTTTAAAAATAAGCAAAGTGAGAACTATCACAAAAAATCAAAATATTCATCAATTTTTTAAATAAAAATCCATTAAATTAATAAAAATAAATAAAATATTCAAAAAATTATTGAAGATAAAAACTAATATAAAAATTAATATATATTATAAATTATAACATGATAAAATTTAAATATAAAGATTAAAAAAATTTATAAAGTATTAAAAATTTGAACACTCTCATCGAAAAAGTCTTCGACTTCGTCAGTCTGAGTATTATTATTCGTTAAATAAATTTTTAGTAGAATCAACCTTGCATTAGAGTAACAATAAAACTCAAAATTTCTTTCGCTTTTCTACATCAAATTGATGTTCATTAATATTTGATGTAGAAAAATGAAGAAGAATTTTGGTTTTATTACTACTCTAATACAAGGATGATTCCATTGAAAATATGTTCAAGGAATATTAGTACGCTTAGCATAATCAGAAACAGTCGAAGACTTTTTCGATTACTTATAAATATTTTTAAATTTTGAATTTTTTATATTTATAACTTCTGATATTTTGAATTTTATGGTTTTTACTAATTTTTTAATTCATTATAGTGTTTTTATTTTTTAAAATATTTTATGAATATTTAAATATTATTTAAATATTTTTAAAATTGTAACATTTTTTTTATTCTTTAGCTTAAAGATTAAATAAGTTATCGAACTTTTAATTAAAATTAGTTGTCCTCGAGTTTGGTTAAAATAATCAATTCATCCTATTTGCCATGTCATCATCCCACGTGTACTGCCACATCATCACCGTTGATTGCCACGTCAGCATCTTGGACTGCCATGTCAGTTGCGTGGACCGCCACGCTAGCACCATTAACTGCCACGTCAACACTGCAACGGTCAACGTCGGTCAAGGGGTTAATTTGATGCAATTTGCGAACTGGAAGACCTAATTGGGTACGTTTTCGGCTAGGGCTGAATTGATTTTTTGGGGTCGAACTCAGGGGCAAAATTACTCCTTTAGCCAAAAAGTATTTCTTGAGCGTATATCATATTCTTCTTCCAATGAAGTGACAACTAAGATGATTGTTGTATAGTTGTTGAATGCTTCGAGGTCTTATTTTGCTAAATTCATGGTGTTTCTCATGGTCTTTGGAATGCTTATAGCATCTTTAATTTATGGATGTATCGTGTTGTTTTAATCTATTTGTTATTGTGGTTTTACGTCATAACTTGGTATTGTCTTTTTGTGTCTATTAACCAATATTTGAGTGAGCAATCGTGTCACTAATCATTTGTTAAGGGGTCACTTGAAGAGTTAGTTAAGTGTGTGCCCGACTGTTTTACCTCTTGTGTCTTATAGCCGTTTGAGGTCCTGTTTGAGTTGTGATTCGTTATAATACTTATGTTCAATAAATATATTTCTTAGTTAGTTTTTCAATTTCACAGTTACCTCAGGGTTAGAGAATTGCAAGATTAGAACAATATAAATATTTTTATTATTTAAAATATCTCTATTGAATTTTTATTTTTTTATAAAGTCAATCTTATTTATAGTTTTAGTATTCTTTTATAATTAACATTTAAAAAGTTAATAGTATTTTATTTTTAATATTTTACTTTCTTGTTTTTAAATATTTCATAGAAATCAATTTTACCATCGAACTCCCTAAAAAACAAAAGTTTCCCCTACTGCCACGTCAGCACCGTTAACGATCACGTTAACATATTATCGATCAACGTTAGTCAAGGGGCTAAATTGATGGAAGTAGCAAACTCGGTGATCAAATTGGGTGTTTTTTGCGGATGAGCTAAATTGATTATTTGGTACGAACTCAGGGGCAAAAATACCCCTTAAGCCTAAGTTCTATTTTGTAACTCAATTTTTATTTAAATTTTTTCGAGTCAAGTTGATGAAACTTGTTGATTACCAAAGTGAACAGGAGTCGGATGTGGTGGTCCAGCGGTGGTCTGGATGGTTGTTCAGAGTCGGAGTTCGTATATTTATACTATTTTGTAGATGATGATATCTCTGGTTGTATATCTCTCGTTTCTTTTATTGCATGTCCTTTTTATACTGCTATGACATATGTCATGACCAGGTAGTCGTGATGTGTTGATTAGACTTGCTATAATGTGACGCCCTAAGTTTACACTATTATTCGCATCGATCTCGTGCAATGTCACCTGATTGCTGGCCATCCATGTGCCATGAAGGATGCTAGATAGATCGTGGATGATCGTATGTGTTGTTATGTATTCGCTGAAGGGTATGCGCTGGCGTACGCAGCGATCATGTGCGTTGTCATGTGATCGCTGGACATCCTTTGTGCGATACTGTTCGCGACCTCGTTTGTTTATCGTGGGCTATATGGCTTTGACACGCGGTGGTAGGTATTTGTAGGTACTAACAATTGCCCATATGTGAGGGAAAATTATAAAGTGACCTTGGCAAACCTGAGGAATCTGTAGAGGCCTTGTTCGGGTTGTAGCTTTATGGTAACATTTTTGAATTAAAATTTTAAAATTATTATTATTTATATATATTTTTATTTTTCAAAAATAAATTGTTGTATACAAGTTGTAAAGGTTATACGTATGTGAAACGTCATGTAATAAACCTCTTTGTTGATGAAGCGTGTTGAGGAAGACACGGTTCCTAATTATAAATACGTTTTGTTGGTAATTTTGGGCTTTATTTTTCTTATTTCAGTGGTTGCTTTAGAGCTTTCAAGAAAAAGAAAAGAGAAAAGAGAAAAGAAAAGTGTTGGGGAGGGAAAAGACAATTATTTTTGTTGTGATGGTTGATTCTGTGGTAGTGAGTGATGAATTTCATTGTACTACTAAGCCAGATGAGTTGTTGAAAACACTAGAGTGTCGGGGTATTCTTGTTGTCAATCATTTTTGTTATCGGTTCAGTCTGCCAAAGGGGGTCTTTTGCTTGAGTGCATGCTCTGATGAGGGAAAGTCGTGGTGTTTGATTCCTCTTTTTGCTTGTGAGGCCAAATTTCATTTACCACTACATCCCTTCTTTTGTAAATTGGTTAAATTGATTTGATATTGCACCAGGTCAGCTGAGTGAAAGTAGTTGGTGGACTTTGGTGACATATTTCTTAAACTAAAAAATTTATGGGGACAAACCTTTTATCAACTATTCTATTATTTTTATAATGTGATGGCTGGTCACGACAAGAATGCTAAAGGTTTTGTAACTATTGGTCATCTCAAATAGAAGGGGTCAGTGATGAGTAATCGTGCTGATAATCTTTGCTTGGATAGGATGAAGTATATAAAAGTGGAGTGTTTTATCAGGAATTTTTTATTCCCTATTGTATGGCATCGGTCAGCCAAGGATAAGGTTATATTACCCAATGTGGGGAAAATGTCGATTGCAGGGCTGGGGCTTCTTAGAAAGCTAAAAAGTGATCCACCATCTTGCTTTGAAGAAGTATGCACCCTTAGAAATATTTAGGTGCATTGTCTAGAGGAGAAAACCCGAATGGTTTGGAAAAAATATTTTTTACTATGTTTCTAGAGGGCTCTTTGGCAAACGTGCCTACTTATGCTGAAGCTTGGCCTTTTGGTGAATGGGTAATGAGCAAGTAGTGAGGATACTTCTAGGTGATGAAGACGAACTAGAGAATTTCTTTTCTGAGTAAACTGGTGTCCGTATGCATCCTTGGAGATATCGTGAAGAATATGCCTCCTCATGAGGGGTTAGTGAGAAAGCTACTCCAATTGCCTCGAGGGTTGGTGTTAATGTTGGCTCAGCCGGTTGTGGTCATGTTGAGGGGGAAACGTGTAATCTCTAGTTTGCCTATCATGTCTGGTTCAAAAAATGAAGGAAGTTGTTTGTGTTTGGGATGCAAGTCGAAGAGGCGGATGGGCATAGGTATTAGTTTGTTATAGCCTTTGAGAAGGAAAACTTGTTTTTATCTCTATGTGTACTTTCGTTTATTATTATTATGATGCGTTCCGCAGGGGTAGTGACTTCTCTTTTACAAATTACATATGACGAATTAGAGGATCGGGTTAGGGTGTCAGAGATATTGCTTACTGTGTCTAGTAGCAATCCATTAGGTTCGTAAGGACTGATGGAAATGGCACCCTTGGAGGCTTTTAGCAGCAGCGAAGAAATAAGTGTGCCCTATGTGTTATCTTTAACCACTACATCGTTGCCTTCGACAGGTGTAGTTCTCGTTGTTCCCTCTTTGGAGATTTTGCCTGGTACTCAACATGCCTTCGAATGAGTATTAGTAGATGTTATAGAGGCCGCACGGGAAAATATGGAAAGGCAAATGAGGGCTTATGGCTCAAGAATAAGCCTTTTGGGTGTTGAAGAAAAGATGTTGGGGAAGAGGCCAGCGTTTGATGTTGGGGTTACTAGAGGTTTACATGGGTTGAGCTAAGATGTTTCGTCTGTTTCATTCGAGCTTGGCAATTCTTCTTATATGATTACGACTGTTGTTGTTGGGACCATTACTTCCGCCAGCTTGGTTGTTGTCCTGCCTACTTTTTGTGTACCCTCAGGTGTTTTTGGTGATGCATTGTTACCTTTAGTTTGATAATTTTGCTACTTAATTTGCGATAAAGTTTTGGTTTTATTGGCCTTTTATAGGTGTAAGTGCTACAGATTCTATTCTTGTTCATTGCTTTGCTGAAGATAGATCCCATACGGTTGCGCTTGCTAAAACTGTGTCATTTTTAGGTGCTCTTCGATACCGTTGTGCGCTAATGTCTCTCCTGTAAATGTGTGTAAATCTTTGGCTTCGTGTAGTGCATTTTATCCCTAGACGGGATGTCCAGAGATAAAGAATTGGTTTCATCCTGAATTTTCTTTTAGGAGGTTGTTTGAATTGTATTCGGATAGCCTTGGTGCCTCAAAACCCTACAGTTGTATTAGGAGGACTGTTGAGAGAGGTTGGGGTCTTATTCAAGAACTTGGTTGCATTCAGTTTAATATGAAGAGAAATGCGAAGGCCCTTGTTGAAGAAAATTTGAGGCTACGTTCACAAGTGGAAAGCTACAATAGTCTTCTTGAGGAAAATAAATAGCTATGTTTGCAAGTGGAAGGTTATGCTGCCCATTTAAAGGAGCCGCAAAAGAAACACGAGGCAGATGTTTAGGTATGGGTAGTAGAGTTGCACAAAAAATATAGAGAAAATCTCTAAGAAAGAGATTGAGGTTGATCGCGCTATGAGGATTAAAAATAAGTTGTTCACAACTATAGAGCAGAGTTTTAAGACTGAGATTCAGAGTCTCAAAGAGGAACTAGAGCATACCAAGAATGCAGTAGACGAGAGTTTTGTGAATTTTACAATAAGGTTAGCCGATCTTAAAGAATCCCATAAGAATGAAACTATGGTGCTGAAGGCTACTCATGATATTGATATAGCGAAGAAGGTTAAGGCAGCTACGGAAACGACCTCCACTTTTATGGTTGAAGGGATGAAGAAATCTCGAGATAATGTCATTCTTAGTTTTCAGTTGGCGCAACGGTCCTTTTGATGTTAAGGGTGTGGATTTTGAAGCACTTTGCGAGGTAGCACGGATTTGGACGTAAGGAATCCCTCTAGGCCTTCCTGGAAAAGTTTTGTCACGAAGTATAAAGACATCGTGGCCTCTTCTACCGTTGGTTCAGATGCATTCCTCTTCCTGAATGAGCTCAGTGGTGTTGTAGATAGACTAGATGATAGTTGTGTTTTGGGTGATTGGAGTAGGGGTGTGTAACTGTTATTGTTATTTGTTTCTTTATTTTCCCCTAGGGAAGAAAAACTTTTGGGGGGATTGTTTTGGTTATTTTAGTATTTCCTACCTTGTTTGGAATGTATTTTGATGTTGTCATGAAGCACTTTTATCTTTTTATGGGATCTAATATCTGATCTGACTTTGCTTTGACAAAAGGTGAAAATTTTCCTCTTTTACTCTTAGTTGTTAAACTCAGTCGGGGTATGTTTGTTAGGCGGTGGAGGTGTTACTTTCTTATGCTGTGATTGCTTGGGTATTTTTCTTTTTATTGCTTTTGGGGAAAACACCCTGCTTAATTTTCTTCCGCCAAACAAGTTTATTGTTAAGATTTAAGTTATAGGAGGGACTAGGATCGCTCGGAGATTTTGTGTCTTTTTAGTTAGCTTTGTGAGTCAGCAGAGTTGTATAATGAAAATTATCCAACTTGATGCACGTAATCCTTGCTATTGTTGTAATCTGATCTAGTTTGTTAGGAGTTTCTAGTTTCTTATCGTTTATTTGCGATAATTTTTTTGGACTGTGTTGAAACATCATAGTAGTTTGTCTGGGGATATCTTGAAGTGGCTAGTAGTGCCCCCATAATATTATGTTTAATAAAAATGCCCTTAGATCAATCAGAATGGAGCTTTCTTATTCATTCTCGTGTTTTTTATACTAACGTATATGAGGGGTTTGGTATAGGTTTGAGGGGTTGGTATTGTGGGAAGTTGTGTTAGATAAGACAGATTAAGAAGCAAAATACTGTGTATTGCTTCTTTGCTTACTCCTTATTGGTTTAGTTTTTCGTGCTTGGTATCTATTGGCTCTTTGTGGTGATTTAGACAATTCAAGGTAGATGGTGATGAAAGAGAAAGTTTCTGATTAGCGGTGATAAGTGCATACGCCTAACCGCGTAGTTATTGATCGGAAGTTTGAAAGTTATGTGATTTTAGTTATTTAGCCAAGATTTTGGGGTCTGAGAATTAAATGCTTGTATCAACGACCCTCCAGATAGGAGTTTGAAATGTCATCGTTTGGCATTCCCATTGGTTGCTATAAATGGGGGTCCTAGGAGCATGTATCCTCATAACCTAGTCTACGAGTGGTTTTGTTCTCCTATTATGCGATTTTCTTTTTACAGTTTCACTTGTTCCATTTTAAGAGGAGAAAAAGAAATATGTTTGTGAAAAAGAAATGTATGCAAAAACTGTGTCTCATAGATCCTGAGGGAGTGCTAGTTTTATTGTTTGGGTTATTTGCGTCGGTAGACAATAGTATTCAAAAGTCTATGACTAGCCATCTGTAGTAAGGAGTACCAAAAGACAATCTATTCGGAAGATCTTGGGTGCAAGGTTTTTCGAATACTATTGTTTGTTGGTGTTTGTTGCTACATTAGGAAGAGGAGGGCGAGGAAGGGGTAGATCGTCGAGATGATTGATTTGCATTTGAATTTGACCATTTTCCTCTTGATACAGAGCAGAAGTTTTAGAGTTGAAAATAAGAGAGGCATTTGTCATCTCCATGTACTCTGCCTGCTACATTAAGAAGCCCGTTTTTTGCCTTGGAGAGTTCGATGGGCCTCTCCAGTTTGAGTTCGTTATGAGGATTCTCAAGTAGTTTATCTATTTCCCTTGTATAATTTGATGATTGTTGTACTTTTTACTTTGTTTATGTAAGAAAGTTTGCTTTTTGAGTATTTGGAGAATTACGATCGCTTGGTTTATATTGATTTGTATGCGTATACGTAGATTTCGTTTAAGCGATTTTTTATTTCCCATGTACGAACATGGTTATTCTTGCTTTTGGGATATGTTATAATTTTCGATATTTACATAAATGTTTTTATATTATTTCTTATGTAATGACATATCTCTTTCGGAGTGAATTATGTAGTTATGTTAAGCTGGGAGAATCCTTGCCCTCCGTGTGAGATAATTTTGATTGCTATAGAATTGCTCGCATATTTTTATCACGCACTTGGGAGTGTCTTGTGAACCTATTCATTTCCGGTCACCTTACTATGCGCACTTACTATGTGCCAATTTGTATATTTATTTGCTAACCTGTAACGATATTGCTAACTCATTCGCTAGCTCGTTCGTTAATTCATTCGTTAATTTGTTCCTTATTTTCTTGTGTGTTCGCATATTCATATTTACAAATGTCATCATTCTCTCGAAGCATATTACATATATGCTTGTGCCCATATTGTTGATTGCTTTGTAAATTTTAGATTCATGAGTTTGAAGATGAAACCTTGGTAAGAAAATATGTATTTTTCTATATGCATTTTTTGTATCGCTCATTTGGAGCGAATAAGAGAGTTTGTTTACATAAATATTGGAGTGATTTTATGTATTGTATCGTAATGAGATATTTTTTACTTGGGAGCAACGGACGCTTCACACTTTCTTGGAAGTGGCTAGAGAACCTTATCTTGGTGATCGATCACTTTATTATGCACACTTGCTTGGAAGTGGCTAGCGGTCCTTATCTTTTCTAATATGAATAACTATTATTATTTTTCATTATTTAACTTTTTGCAAACTCTTAAAATGTTTTTTCTTTGAAAGTGTTGAAACATAAAGATAGCTTTCTGATATCACAAACTTATGAAATAAATAGGTAGGGAACTATGCTTTCTTGCATACTTGTACATCTATCTTTTAGATATGTGAATCCTTGCCCCCCAGGTGAGGTAGTCCTTCATTGTAATTCTTGGTATATTCGCTGGGGAGTAGCGATCTCTAAGGTGATTCCTTTTTGCGTACTTGTTCAAAGCAGCATGCGCTTTCATGACCTTGTAGCATTATACCCTTTATAGTGATTTTTTCATTGTTCCCATGGCGTTCCTTTTGATTCGCGAGCTACCATTTTAGCTGCGTGGTTTTTTAGTTCTTGTGCTAACATTTTGGCAGAGTGCATTTTAATAAGCCTTTGATCACTAGTTAAAGCATTTGTCTTACGTCACTACTCGGAGCGGTATAGGTTTGTGATTGCTACTTGAAGCATTTATCTTACGTTGCTACTTGGAGTCGTAGGAGAGTTTTTATTTTTTATCGAATGTATAGAAAAGTCATTCTCATCATTTGATAGTTATTCAAGTTCTACAACCAGCAAATAAAAATTTAGGTTACCTTCTTACATCGAGAGCGACAAATGGAAATAGCTACTCAGAGATGTGTTGAAACGAAGTGCACAACTCTTGTTTCATTTGGTTTAATTTCATCATCAACATTTTTTGCAGCCTTATTTTCAGCAGCTTCTTTTCTCTATTTCTTTAGCACAACAATATGCATGCTCAAGGGATTGAAATAATTATGCCTTGTAAGCGGTAGACTTGGCTAATGCCTTAAATTTTCTATAAAATGCCATTTGACATACCTTTGCGATTATCTAATCCAAAACATAATGGCCCTGTTTGATAAATAGCGGTTTTAGCCAAAATTAGAGGTTTGAGCTAATATTAGAGGTTTGACTAGTCAAATCCGCTAATTTGGATGTTTGGTGAATAGCATATTGGAATAGTGCCAATTATTGAATAGCTTTTCAAATATTTATAATTTATGGATTAAAAAAGAATTGATTGCACCCCATGTACACAAATCCTCGCTCTATTTTAATCTTAAACTTTTGAACATTCTTTTTTTGGGTAAAGTACACAAATGGTCACTAAACTATCTCAAAAATTATAAAATGGTCATCAAACTTTCAAAAGTTACATAATGGGCATTAAACTTTAGTTTTTGTTACAAAATGGTCATTGAGCCGTTAACTGTCGTTTATTAAATGACATGACAGTTACAAATATTTGAATAATAACACATTTAATCCTACATATTTACACATTCAATCAACTTAGTTCTGATTTAACCCTTATTCTTGATGTCTAAATTGATTGAATGTGTAAATATTGAGGATTAAATGTGCTTTTATACAAACTTTCGTAAATGTCATGTCACCCAATTAACAACAGTTACCGGTTCAGTGACCATTTTACAATAAAACTAAAGTTTAATGCCCAATATGTAACTTTTGAATGTTTGGTGACCATTTTGTATTTTTTGGGATAGTTTAGTGATCGTTTGTGTACTTTATCCATTTTTTTTGAAAAATAACTTTTAAACATTCTATTTTATCCTTGCCGGAAGCTTGTTTCGCGGTATCAAGCAAGGCGGAGTGAAATTGGTGAGTAGAAACGGTCTTAAAAGTCTTTCAAAGGTTTGAAAGTGGTTTGGAAGTTTAGGTTAAGTTTGGAACACTTACCTAAGCTTGGAAGTAAGCTTCCCTCCTTTGCTCTTTAATATCGGTTCGGATATGATCATGTGTGATTCATGTTCTAGTTGTAAACATGGTTTGTTTTACTTACTGTAAATGCATGATTTTAAGGTACATATGTAGTGGCTTAAAAGTATATCAAATGCTAGTGAGCATTGGTTTTATTCCGGTCGTGAATGTGGTATTGCTATGGCAATGTGATGTGCATATGTGGGGATTTTGTGTAATTCATTGTAAAACAGTGAGTAAATGGTTTCGTAAATGATATATTGGCTATGTGACAAGGTGAGAAAACATTCGGATATAGTTGGCATGACATAGGATAAAGTGCACTATAATATGGTTAAAATCGATTGTGGGTTAAGAGTCCTTGAGGTATAGCGGTTGGCTACCCGGACTATGTTCTTATCACTTGGGTTGAGCGGTTGGTTCCCCTTGTTTATGTAAAGCTTGCAGTCGGCAAGGTTGTAAAGTCATGCGGTCGGCATGGGGTAGTCTTGATGATGGTTGGTCATTAAGGGAGATCTGTGTATCCGATGTGTAAAGTTAATGGTCGGTTAACTAAAGGTTAGTGGTCGGCTAATCAAGGACAGTGGTCAACTATCCAGGGTCACTATAATTGCCAATATATGAGAATTCTAATGTTGAATCTATTTCTAATGATTTGGGATTTAAGTATGGTTTTGTATATAATGCTTTGGGATTTAAGCATGGTTTTGTATTTGATGCTTTGGGATTTAAGCATGTGGAGTATATATATAATGTTTTGCATATGGTTGATATGCATGTTTTGTTTTGAAACTATTGGAACTTGCTTAGGTCGTAAGCATGGTTTGAAAACAAGTGTTGATTTTCAAGGGTTTTATTGCATCATTGTTTAAGAGCATCCTGACTAAGCAAGTGTGCTTACGCTCTCTTTTCTTTAATGATGTAGAGCATTAAAGCTTGGAGGCAGAAAAGGCAAGGATTAAGTGATCCAAAGACAAGACTATTTGAGTATGAACTCGGTTTTAGTTTACGGATAATAATGCAATGTGTTCGCCATGGATTTCGGGATTTGTAATTATGTTATTTCCTAGTTTGAGCATGTATAATGTTGTGATATTGGAGTTGATTGATGTGGTTATGCATTTTGTGCATCGTTACCTATGGTTGATATCATGCGGTTACCTAGGTATGCATATAGATGATTTTTCTCGGATGGTATGCTTTGATGAGCTTAACATGTGGAATAGGGTATTGAAGTGATGTTGGTATGGTGCTTGTGCTGGAAAATGTTTGTTTGAGCATTTTGGTATGTTTGGTGAAGTGATCTAGGGAGCATGCTTCTAGAGTAATCTGTATGGTAGCATAAGCTCGTATTGTTGTTAGATCTTAGCGTAAGTGTTGAGTTAGGTATTTTTGAATGTTTATATGCATGTATGCAAGTTGCTAGGACCTAAATGCATCTAGATATATGTGTAAAATCAGCTAAAAATGACATTACAGGTCCAGGTGTATCGAAACAGGTGTCCCCGTACCGGTACGGCTAGGCCATTTCAGGCATAGCGTTTCGATACGCGGGAGGGGGTTTAGATACGGGACAACCTTTCTAGGCTTAGTGTTTTGATACTCGAGCAAGTGTTCTGGTACCGTCCTTAGCATTTTGGCTAGGCGTTTCGATACGCGATCAAGTGTTTCGGTACGGGTTTTGGTTTCTGGAATCTGAGTTTTTGAATCCGTAAGGGTGTATCGAAATGCCTGCATGCGTACTGGTACGGCTGCAGTTAATTCTGTTGTTTTGGAATCTTTGAATGTTATTTTTTCTCTCATTTCAGTCCCTGAATGTTTATGTTGCAATTGAATGAGTATGAATGGTTGTTTGACCTGAAATTTGACATATGAGCATGGAAATGGACTAATTAAGGATAGGTAACCTTAATTTCAACATTGGGCCTACAATTTTAAATATTTACGTTTTGGTCCTTAATCTCGTTTATGAATCAATCAGTTGCTCTTTTATGATTCGCTTCCCACAAGAACTCACCTGATGCAAGCATGTACATGTAGGAATAATAATTTGCATCTAGACAAGATAAAAGGAAAAAAATAGACCGACTTTTCATAACCTGTCTCTGGTTTACTTCGGCAAACCTAATGTAGCACTCTCGGTTCGGTCGGGCGTCTAGGCAGGGTCGAGGGGGGTTACACAATGCACGAGATCGCTGTGGATAATAATGTAAACCTAGGACATCATATCATAGCCAGTCTAATCAACACGATACGACTACCTGGTCATGACACTTGTCCTAACAGTATAAAAAGGATATGCAAAAAGAGAAACGAGATATCTACAACTAAAGATATCATCGTCCACAAAATAGTAGCAATATATGAACTCCGACTTAGAACGACCGTCCAGACCATGGCCGAACCATCGTCTCCAACTTCTGTTCACTTTGGCAATCAATAATTGGTGCGGCGAGCGTGAATCGAACATGTGAACTTCAGATTCATCAATAACCCTAAAAATCCTTGAGGATGGCAAGAGATGACGAAAAGCACTTGTAGGAAAAAAACATCAGAAGAGGACTCCTTGGCAGCTCCACCGACGGCAGTGACCGACGAGGACGATATTTTATAGAGCAACCGACAGAAGTTACCACGCAGCAGCTATGACAACTCTAGCAGAGCTTTCAACAATTTTTGGGATCAGCCTTCCTCGTGGTTTATAGCAGGGCTGGGTACACAGCAAACAAGAGGGGCATCTCCATCGGAAGGTAGTAACCAACAATTTCTAAAAATAAAAAAATATATAAAGAGCATGGAGGAAGCCTTATTGCCATCAAAACAACAGCTTGAGCAGCAACAAAAGTCCATTCAAGAGCGGGCTGAACAGTACAAAATCGTGAAAAAAAAGAATGAGAGACTAATCAGGTAATTATCCAGAAAAACTAAAGTCAAAGCGACTCAAGAGGAGCAAACTTATCCCTAATAGGACGCTGAAGGAGAACGGCCTCGAGAGCTGGAAGAGGATTATGAAGATTCAGAGTATATAAACTATAGTCCCATAGAGAATAGCGAACAACAAGCATTAAAGGCAAAGATTGAGCAGTTAGAAAAAAAATTTCAGAACATTTAGAGCCTCTGACAGTATGATCTTTCTCGAAACCCTAAAGGTAAAAAAATGAGCCATTATCTAAAAATATCATAGAGCATCATGTATCCACGTCTTTCAAGGTCTTAAAGCTAATGTACAACAGAAGAGGTGACCCTCAGGATCATTTGTTATACTTTTTGGGCCACATAGATTTATTTAGTGCTTCGACCAGGTTAAATGTCAAACATTCTCAATGACTCTTAAGGACTCAACTCAAGCCTGGTATCTTCAGCTCCCGGCGAACTTAATTTCCAGTTTCAACCACCTAGCAAAGCTGTTCATGAACCACTTTTTAGCGAACAAGGTTTTGACAAAGTCATCAGCGTACCTTATGTCAGTCATCCAGAAGCTAGGCAAATCTTTACGTGAATTTGTCCAACAATTTTATGCCGCAACCATACAAACCAAAGAAGCCTCCAATGAGTTTGTTATTTTTGCTTTCGTCAATGGCACCTCCCATCAGTATCTAAAGTAAATTTGCTAGACCATCCACCGACAACATTATCAGAATTAGATGAGAAGGTTCAGTCGTACAGTGAAAATGAAGAGATGAACAGCATGAGGGCTATGGCACACAGTTCACAGTATAAGATTCAGATGCAAAACGATCACGACCCAGACACAACAGACCCCTTTTTCATCATAGAATTGGTAGAGAATACCAACAGTTCCATTGCGGATTATGGTATGTTTAGAACAACAGCCAATTACAACGGTATACACAGGAAGGTCAGCAGTGCAAGATGACCCAAGAAATGTTGTTCGCGTACAGAACCTATTACGAGTTAACAGAGTCACCTTCGTAAATATTACACCGATTGAACACATAGGAATCTTAAGACCACCATTGTCAATGAGAGAAAGCCAGCACAAGGAGCATTTTAGACGAAGATGCGAGTTTCACAAAGCTCAAGGTCACTCTACAGATGATTGCGTACATTTGAAGGATGCGATTGAATCTGCAACGAGAAGAGTGTAGTTGGAGAAATTTTTAGTTTCCTGCTACAGACAAGTCGAGGATAACAAAGAGGCTCGTCAGCCCAGACCACAAGACAACAGAAGAAACAACCAGGATAATAGAGGTACCATACATATGATAATCGGAGTAGGCAAAAAGTAAAACCAGTCAAGCTCCAAGAGCAAGGCACATATGCAGGGAATAATGTCAGTTTCAGCAGGAATAATGAAAAAAACCAAAATACAAAGATTTATGGCGAGTCTCATTATTGGAGAAAGAAGAAGATAATATTCTTTATGAAGAAGGTAATGACCCCATCGTTGTTACAACGGGGATATCAAGATTTAATGTAAAGAGAATTCTGGTGGATACGGGTAGTGCTGTGGAAGTATTGAGTTGGAATGCATTCAACCAAATGAGAATTCTGAATTAAAGCCGTCTAACCCAGTATATGGGTTTAGCAATCAACCCATTGAGGTAAATGGCTCCATTCGGCTCCCCGTAACTATGAGAGATGGTGATAATAAAGTCACACATATGGCCAATTTTCTAGTCATTGACAACTCGTCCGCGTTCAACACTATTTTCAGAAGACCCTTGATGAGAAAAGCTAGAATAATAGCAACCTCTTTCTACCTACAAGTCAAATTCCTCACACCCTCAGGGGAAGGCTTTATGCAGGCTAATCAAAAGACGGCAAGGTGAGCCAGATAATTTTACTTTAGTTAGCACAAAAGCAGAGGGATCACGATCATACTATTGAAGGGGCCTTATCCCAGTAGAAAGGACCTGTGGTTAACGTCTTAAGCAAAATCGTGATGACCCTCATTAGCCTAACCTTTTTGTTTTCCATAGTCCCACACGTTTTGTACATAGCAAACTCAAGAAAATACAAGTTTGTAATGAGTTTGTCACCTATGAGGAACTACCATCATAAGTCCTCTATCACTACCCTTATTTTGTACATCTCCCTTTATGCGACAATAGTTTACGGGCTCTCCTAGTTTCGTTAATCACTTTCTCACATGATAATTGAGAAATTGTCTTCCCTATTAAAATACTAAGTATGATCGATTGAGTCACTCCATTCCTAAGCGAGTGAGCAGAGATAAACAAAGGATCGTTTGAGCGTCTACTACTTTTAACAAGTGTGCGTAAGAGAATCAACTCAACGACCGCCACTTCTTAAACAAGCGAACAGAAATAAACAAAAGAATGTTTGAGCGTCCGCCACTTTCAAAAAGTGTGCATAAGGGAATCAGCTCAACAATCATCACTTTTTAAGCAAGTGAGTAGAGATAAACAAAGGATTGTCCGCCACTTTCAAGAAGTGTGCATAAGGGAATCAGCTCAAGGATCGCCACTTCTTAAGTAAGCGAGCAGAAACAAACAAAAAGATCATGTGAGCGACCTCCACTTTCAAGAAGTGTGCATAAGGGAATCAGCCCATGATCGTCACATCCTAAGCGAGTGAACATAAATAAACAAAGGATCGTATGAGCTGTAACCCCTTCGACCCGGCTTAGATGCCCGACCGAAGCGAGCGAGCTACATTGGGTTTGTAAAACAAACCCGAGAAAGATTACACAAAACTAGGTCCATTTTTTTCTTTTTATCTTATCAAGATGCAAATTATAACCTAGGGTGATCACACCGGACGCGGGTGAAATTATAAAAGAAACGGACATCGAAAAGACAACTAATTGTAAAAAACGCATTTTAGGGACTAAAATGTAAATCTAGAAAATTTCAAGGGTATTGCCAAATTTTAGGTTACCAATCCTTAATTAGTCAGATTACATGCTTGCTTGCCAAATTTCATATTAAAACGATCATCCCAACTCATTCAATTGCATTCATAACGATCAGGGACCAAAACAGAAGAATCTAAAACATTGAATAACTCAACAACAAAAATAACTGCTGAGCGTATCGATACGGCCCCTAGGTGTATCGATATGTAGGGTCTTAGCGATATGATACATAGGCGTATCGATACGTCTTCACGATTCCAAAAAAATAATAGCTCAAGACCATATCGATACTCTAATGCCCGTATAGATATCAGGCCAAAATTTTACTTACCTGTATCGATACGCCTCTACCCGTACCGATACCCCTGGGCATAAAATGCCAAATTTTATTTTTTTTTCATACATACATGGATTCAATCGAGCATTAACATGCCATAAACATATATCCAGCTATTCTAGGAATCAAAACATGTTAAGAACTCAAAGAAACATGATCATAACAAAGCAACTTACTCCAAACCAAGTTCTACAGGCATGCTTCCTAAAAACCATTCAACCAAGAGTTCAAAGCATAATCCATGATCAAACTAAACTTTAAAGGCCATTTACAAATCTGAAATAACGTTATAAAATTGCACAAAATAGGGAGTTTAACAAATCCCACTTCTAAACAACAATGAACCCCATTGCCTATATTACCACTAGTCTAGTCCAAAAACCATACTTTTAATTGTTCGAGTCCTTGGATTCCCTCGCTTGTGAGGAGTGCTCTAAATAAAACACCATCAACGCCTTTTAAAACCGATTTACCAAAATACAATAAAAGCATCACGTGAAACATTTTCAAAACATCATTTCAATATCATTCCTTAACAAAAACATACACTTAACATTTCCAAAACATCCACATTAAAACTCGTGCAATTCATCATATGAATTAACAACAATATTCCAATTTCTAACCTCGATTTAAGCTATCCCAAGCATACTACCAATGCTAGGCTTAAAGAGTAAAACATGTTAAACAAACATTAAATCATATCATCCATTTCATGGCAAATTATCAATTATATTGGCTTACAAGTGATCATTCCCCACAACTCCACTTTACCAATTATTCCTCCACAACTCCACTTTACAAAACATAACACAACATCGGATACACGGATTTAACAAGTGTTCCCCCAACACTTAACATACAAACTATCGGTATCTAAAAGGCTCACCAACAAGAGTTTTTGGTATACATAAACCCCTCCATCGTTGTGATACCCGTGGTGGAGTTTTCGGTACACCGTATACACCCTTCAACACCAGTCATCGGTAGACGTATAGCCACTAATGGGAGTCTTCGGTACAATAAACCCCTCAACCATTAGGGTACTTGGATGGAGTATTCGGTACACCGCATAAATCGCTCGACATCCAAGATGCCTTTTTATAGTGCACTATCAAATCCTATGGCTAGCCAATTATATCCGATACACTTCCCAAAACCTTATCATACCATCCCTTGCCATTATAATTCATTTCATTAGCAATAACTCACTATTTCATATGCATCATCCAAAACCATTTAACCAATGCAATAAACCTTGCATTAAACAATGTTCATAAACATTAACAAACATGCATTACTTCCAAATGCATCAACATCATTTTGTAATCAATTTCCAGCATTAAACCATGCTCAAAACATGCATATACAATGTGTAATTAAACCATGTAAAACAAGTGCATAAAACCAATTGCCAAACCGAGTTTCGAGAGAGAATTCATCTTTTACTTACTTCCAAGCTTAGACCAACATTTCAAGCTTGATCTAAACTCCCAAACACAATTTTCAAACCTTTGAAAATACTGAAAACACGTTCTCACTCACCGACACACAAGGCCTCGCTTGCCGACACGGTAAACACGCCTCCAAAGCTTTCGAAACGTCCGTTCAAGCTTGAGGACCAGCCTCCCCTATTTTAACCATCGCAAAACAAAGGTTCTAACGCATCAAAATACATTCACAACCCAAAAACATCCAATTTCTATAATCCTCATCAAATCTCAACAATTACCCTTCCAAACTAACCGAAAACATCACCGAACAACTCACAAACTTTATTCAGCCACAACCTATGGATCTCAACTATCAATTAACATCAATTACCATCCAAAAACACATTAATATCATCATTATGCCTCCAGAAAACATTAAACGCCCACAACTCCTCAAAAACTCATAACTAACAACTTAGAAAATTAGAGATTCATATAGTTTCAGGATTCCATTGCCAAACCCCAATTATTAACATCATAAAACATCAAAATCGTGTTCCAATTCAATCAAGAACACAGCAAATCAAATTCAATTCGAAATCTCATCAATTTCCACAATTAAACCTTAATTAAATCAATTAATTTCATTATAACTATAAAATCTCATTAGAAAACACATGTAAAGGACCAATAACTTGGGAATTTTAGTAAAGAACCTTGTATTAGAGGAGAAGGAAGAACCTCGCCTCTAATTGATGGATTTTCCCCTTAATTGGATGAATTTGCATTAGAAAACCAAGAGAAAACAATAGGACTTGATAATAAAATCATTATATAATCACTTGAAATCAAAAGATTAAGTAAAACAAGATTTTACTTAAAGATTTTAAGGAAGGAAAAAGTGTTTGGCTGGAGAGAATTGGAGAGGAAATTTTTTGGAGAAAAGTTAGTTACGTCAAATTTGTTTTAAACTTTAATTATCCAATTTAATCTCCAAGCCTATTTATTACATTTTAAAATGATTTAAAATAGCCTAATTAAGGGAGAAAGTCTGATATTAAACTTTGGGTAAATAGCTCCTTAAAGATTCAAAGTTTTGACCCTTTACATTTTAGTCACTAGAAAAACAGATTTTCAAACTTTACATCTTGGCCACTACCATAAAAGTTCTACTTCCAAAACTCATTTTTCCAAAATTGATTTCACCATTTATCGTTATATATTAAAAAAAGATTTTAGAACATTTTTCCACATTTTTAACTCCTTTAAAAGTATTTATTGTGAATTAATCCTGAAACCGACTCGAATCCTCTAATCTGGTTCCTCGAACCATCTATTTGACCTAATTAATGTCTAGGCCCAAAACCGGGGCGTTACAACTCTCCCCTCCTTAAGAAATTTCGTCCTCAAAATTTAAACAATGGATCAAATGGGAATCTTACTCCAACAACTCTGACTTATCCTTCCACCTAGACTCCTCTAACCCGTCATAACACCACAACACCTTGACAAAACTTTACTCTTCCTTCCTCTGTTACAAAAAACCCAAAACTTTGAACACTTTCCATTCACACACATATCCGTACAACTCAACATCTTTTGCAAACACCATATACAATGGATTCGACCACCAACTCCACAACATTGATACACAAAACTTATCACGAATTCCCTCAACCCAGCAGATAACCTCAACTGATAAGTTATTCAATCTTCACATACTTGCACCACATCCCGTTAACAATCGCCAACTTCAAAATTTCCTTGCGCCCAAAGCACATCACATTCTTTCAAGGCGAAACTTTAAGAGCGCCCGTTTATCAACAGTACACACAACCTTCCTAGGCTTCAACTTCTCGTAAAATTCATGAAGATCTGAAGCTACATTCAAACAGGTACCACGCTCCTTACCATTCTTAGCCCAACACAACAAACACAATATTCCTTACCACTCAATGCCTCAAACGGCGCCCACTGTGCACATGCCCAAAACTGTTTTAATAAGCCAACTCATCCAAAGGCAACTGTCTCCCCTAGATTCTCATAGACCCACATCACAACCTCTCAACATAACCTCCGAAACCAAGATAGCACATTTGACTAACCATTCGTCTAAAAACGTTACGAAACGCAAAAAGGCAACTGAGTACCCAAAGCTTCATACAGGCACTTTCAAACCTCGTTAAAAATGCGAATCTCTATCCCAAACCATGGACTTAAACACTCATGCACCTTCGCAACCCTGTCAATGATCACCCAAAAAGGGAATCATTTCCAATTGACGTTCAGAGCAACCCTAACACAGACCTATGATAAACTTTTCTCCTCTTCCCATTCCAATGTCTTCAACGGTTGCAAAATCCCAGAAGAAAATCGATACTTAACCTTATCACACTGACAATCCATACACTCGACCACAATTTCCACAACGCACATCTTAAAAAATCCCAGAAGCACTTCTCTTCCCACCATCAGAAACACCTTTATACCACTCGGATGCAAGACAACATATCTAGAAGGTCCTCAGCCCAAAGTTTGCCTCAACTCAACATCTTTTGGCACAACTATACAACCCTTAAAGACTAAACACCACCATTACCACACGAAAACCAATGATCTCTCCTTCACCATATTCTTAACATGCACCACCAAGGCATTATTAAAGATTGCTCCACCTAACCCAGCCACCATTTTTCCTACCAAGGTTGCTTCCCACCAACAATCCTCATTCCTTCGGTCATTCGCCTTAAATACTTCTTGCTACTCCACTCCTTACATGACAACAACCATCCAAAAGCTCATAAGACCTTAACAACCACATTCACTTATCACCTAATAACCACTATCATACAACCCAAACTATGGCTCTAACAACCTTTTCATCCCTAGATCCCATAAAACACATTCGCCAAACCACCAAAAACCCAGAGAACCCTACACAAACTAACCTCCCCACGAACCACCTTATACTATCACCACACTAATTCCTAAAAACTCATCTGTAAGTGTGGACACATGTATGCATGATTACTTACATGATCCAAATGATGCCTATGTATATGAATGCAATACCACTAATGTCATGCTACATGTATGCATGAGCTAACATATTTAAGTATATACATATAAGTGCTTATGCATTATGCATGATCAACCATCCACACTTACTGATAACATTTCCAGAACTAACATTCCTACT
The DNA here is from genome assembly GCA_019671005.1 of Hibiscus mutabilis. Taxonomy (NCBI): domain Eukaryota; kingdom Viridiplantae; phylum Streptophyta; class Magnoliopsida; order Malvales; family Malvaceae; genus Hibiscus; species Hibiscus mutabilis. Next base: position 13,132,313 of record CM033738.1, on the reverse strand, counting down.
CATTTGTCTACTTTAATTCTAACTACCTGAAAACATCCACCCACCTAGTTTTGAAGGTTCAACACCCAACCTTCGGTCTTCAAGCTAAAGTCTTTCTAGATCCCCTAAGCAAGAGTGTACCACCACTCTATCTACCCACTCACCCAATCATTCCCAAAATGCTTGTCTTGCTACAACCCTGAAGGTTTACAAGAATATTTGGCAACCTAACCAACATTTTACAACCTTTTACTAACCAACAACTGAAACCACTTACTATTAATTACGACCAAACGAACATTTTAAAACTAAAACTTCATCCTCACTCAAAGATCCAACCCCACACGTACATTTATTGGCGTCCGCCAACCACTTTCATACAAACATCACCAGCTTTATGATAGCATAACTCACTGCCTAGCTAAAATCACCACCACTAACAGCTTTACAATCCTCTCTAGCGTCACATTATTAGAAGCCATAGATATCCCGAGTACTGAGGGAACTCAACAACTCACTTCAACAACCTTAGAGCCATTTCCTCCACACAACCAACCAACATAAGAACTCTAATATTTCCAGCCTAACCCTTCTGCACAAAGCACTATTCCACACAACCAGAAACCATTAAACGTCACCACTAGAACCTCAACAAACAAGCCACATAACTTTCTCTTCCAAACCGAACTACCAAACTCAGATTCCCCCTTGCAACATGATTTTCAAGGGCGATTAATACTCTAATATCTCATGTCAACCTTTATCATTTTTTAAAGAAACACGTGACAACTCCACCGAGTTCTTTCTAACCACCAACATCAACAACTCAATGGTATATCCCTAACATAGGTCCAACATTCATCTTATGACCAAAGCAATAACAGCAATCTCATAACCAACCATAAGCATCAGCTCTCACTGTTCAACGCGATATTCAAGCTCACAATATCCCTATACTTGAACAATCAATCCTTACACAACACCATATCAAATCCATAAAACAACAACTTCATCAAATTCTTAGCAACCCCATGGTCCTAAACCTGCAAAGAACATCTACGGTACATTTTCGTACCACTCCCACTCATCTCTAACTAACTATTTGAACACCCCATTAATGATTCCAAAATGCATATCAAACAACCTTACATGCTCATCTAAGATGCAGGGATGCATAAAGCCGAAATCTACCCAAGGAAACAACAAAGATTCCAATATGAAAATACCTATGATCACTGTGATGTCCCTTCAACCCTCGCGATGTGCTCACACCCTCGCAAAACCTTCATCCCCAGACTGGTCAATAACGCCAGACATCTTGATCATTTGACCCTCACTATCAAGCTGATAAAAACCTGATCGTGTCTACGACCTTCCAGCGGTGCCTCAACAAGTGCTAGAGCCCATGCACCCCTAACTAACAATGAACAATCACGCCTTAGATGATCTCTTGAACCACATCTCCAGCAAGTATCAACAACCACAGACACAGACGTTTGTTCTCCCCTTGCCCACTTAAGGCAATCACGCCTCACATGGCCTCGCAACCCACAACTCTAACACGTCTTTGGCATTTTCCAACACACTCTAGGGTGACTTTTTCTACAGTGCACACACTCAGATGTCATAAGAGTAGAATCATAACCAAACTGTCCCAACTCAGCATTACCCCCAACACGTCCAATATAGGGTCGATGCCTCCTGTCATGGTGCCTCTTACGCCTACCTTTCCTAACTTCGGGTACAACTACCTTCTAGAAACCAGAGCTCCCAACATGATTAGGTATTTCCTGACTCCGCTCTAAACCTGTAGTTCTTATCTCAGACATCACGGGTGCCAACCCACCGTACTCATCCCTCTTCAACTTTTCTAGGCCCTTCACCGGGGGTCTTGAATATACAACTCCACTTGGCACAGATACAGGCATACGCATCCCAGCCACAATTTCTCGAAAAGCTTTAACTATCACCCGCTCTACTAGCATCAAATCACCAAACCCTGTCCTAACAGATATAGATAATATACGCTTTACTCCCTCAAGTGGATTCGGCGGAGGAGGCGACAACACCGCATAAAGTAAAACACCATCCTTAACTCCCTGCTCCTCAACAGCGATCTTACCCGACCCTAACTCTCTCCTCGGTGGCATTGTGTAAAAACGTATCTAAGGTATGATAATTACACCAAAACAAAAACAATCAGGCCAGCTTCAAGCAAGAATCTAATACTCTCATTTTTAATCTAAAAATTATTTTATAACTGTAGTAAAAAGGCAAAGGGTCCCTTAATAATACTCTGACATGGCATATATCAAACACCATACATATAAACAATCACTGTGCACAACAAACAACATGAAATAGTCATAAAAAACTTACCCATTTTCATAAACACACAAAAAAACACACCAACATCATCTCACTTTTCGTAACCTGGCTCTGATACCACCAAATGTAACCCTCTCGACCCGGCCTAGATGCCCAACCGAACCGAGCGAGCTACATTGGGTTTGGTAAAATAAACCCGAGAAAGATTACAAAAAATTAGGTCCATTTTTTTCTTTTTATCTTATCTAGATGCAAGTTATAACCTAGGGTGATCACACTAGCAGCAGGTGAAATTACAAAAAAACGGACATCGAAAAGGCAACCAATTGTAAGAAACGTACTTAGGGACTAAAATGTAAATCTAGAAAATTTCAAAGGCTTTGCCAAATTTTAGGTTACCAGTCCTTAATTAGTCAGATTACATGCTTGTTTGCCAAATTTAAGATTAAAACGATCATCCCAACTCATTCAATTTCATTCATAATGATCAGGGACCAAAACAGAAGAATCTAAAACAATGAATAACTGAACAACAGAAATAACTGCTGAGTGTATCGATACGGCCCCTAGGTGTATCGACATGTGGGTTCGTACCGATACAGCACATAGGCGTATCAATACGTCTTCACGATTCCAAAAAACTAGTAGCTCAAGACCGTATCGATACACCAATGTTCGTATCGATACCAAGCCAAAATTTTACTTACCTTATCGAAACGCCTCTACCCGTACCGATACCCCTGGGCATAAAATGCCAAATTTTGTTAGTTTTCCATACATACATAGATTCAATCGAGCATTAACATGCCATAAACATATATCCAACTATTCTAGGAATCAAAACATGTTAAGAGCTCAAAGAAACATGATCATAACAAAGCAACATACTCCAAACCAAGTTCTAGAGGCGTGCTTCCTAAAAACCATTCAACCAAGAGGTCAAAGCATAATCCATGATCAAACTAAACTTTAAAGGCCATTTACAAATCCGAAACAACGTTATAAACTTGCGCAAAATAGGGAGTTTAACAAATCCCACTTCCAAACAACAATAAACCCCATTGCCTTTATTACCACTAGTCTAGTCTAAAAACCACACTTTTAATTGTTCAAGTCCTTGGATTCCCTCGCTTGCTCGCTACTTCCAACCTTTATTTCTCTGCATTGATGGACAAAGAGAGCGTAAGCATACTAGGCTTAGTGAGGAGTGCTCTAAATAAAACACCATCAATGCATTTTAAAACCGATTTCCCAAAATACAATAAAAGCATCATTTGAAACCCTTTCAAAACAACATTTCAGTATCATGCCTTAACAAAAACATGCACATAACATTTCCAAAACATTCACATTAAAACTCATCAATTCATCTCATGAATTAACAACAATATTCCAATTGCTAACCACGATTTAAGCTTTCCCAAGCATACTACCAATGCTAGGCTTAAAGAGTAAAACATGTTAATCTAACATTAAATCATATCATCCATTTCATGGCATATTATCAATTATATTGGCTTACAAGTGGTCATTCCCCACAACTCCACTTTACTAATTATTCCTCCACAACTCCACCTTACAAAACGTAACACAACATCAGATACACAGATTTAACAAGTGTTCCCCCAACAATTAACATACAAACTAACGGTATCTAAAAGGCTCACCAACATGAGTTTTCGGTACACATAAACCCCTCCACCGTTGTGATACCCGTGGTGGAGTTTTCGATACACTGTATAAACCCCTCAACACCAGTCATCGGTAGATGTATAGCCACTAACGGGAGTCTTCGGTACAATAAACCCCTCAACTATTAGGGTATTTGGATGAAGTATTCGGTACACCGTATAAACCCCTCGACATCTAATGCGCTTTTTTATAGTGCACTATCAAATCCTATGGCCGACCAATTATATCCGATACACTTCCCAAAACCATATCATACCATGCCATTATAATTCATTTCATTAGCATTAACTCATTATTTCATATGCATCATCCAAAACCATTTAACCAATGCAATAAAACTTGCATTAAAAATGTTCTTAAACATTAACAAACGTGCATTACTTGCAAATGCATCAACATCATTTTGTAATCAATTTCCAGCATTAAACCATGCTCAAAACATGCATATACAGTGTGTAATTAAACCATGTAAAACAAGTGTATAAAACCAATTGCCAAACCGAGTTTTGAGAGAGAATTCATCCTTTACTTACTTCCAAGCTTATACCAGCATTTTAAGCTTGATCTAAACCCCCAAACATAATTTTCAAATCTTTGAAAATGCTGAAAACACGTTCTCACTCACCGACACACAAGGCCTTGCTTGCAGAGACCGTAAACACACCTCCAAAGCTTTCAAAACGTTCGTTCAAGCTTGAGGACCAACCTCCCCTGTTTTAACCATCACAAAACAGAGGTTCTAACATATCAAAATACATTCACAACCCAGCAACATCCAATTTCTATAATCCTCATCAAATCTCAACAATTACCCTTCCAAACTAACCGAAAACATCACCGAACAACTCACAAACTTTATCCAGCCACAACCTATGGATCTCAACTATCAATTAACATCAATTACCATCCAAAAACACATTAATATCATCATTATGCCTCCAGAAAACATTAAACGCCCACAACTCCTCAAAAACTCATAACTAACAACTTAGAAAATTAGAGATTCATATAGTTTCAGGATTCCATTGCCAAAACCCAATTATTAACATCATAAAACATCAAAATCATTTTCCAATTCAATCAAGAATACAATAAATCAGATCCAATTCAAAATCTCATCAATTTCCACAATTAAACCTCAATTAAATCAATTAATTCCATTATAACTATAAAATCTCATTAGAAAACACATGTAAAGGACCAATAACTTGGGAATTTCAGTAAAGAACCTTGTATTAGAGGAGAAGGACGAACCTCACCTCTAATTGATGGCTTTCCCCCTTAATTGGATGAATTTGCATTAGAAAACCAAGAGAAAACAATAGGATTTGATAAGAAAATCATTATATAATCACTTGAAATCAAAAGATTAAGTAAAACAAGATTTTACCTGAAGATTTTGAAGAAGGAAAAAGTGTTTGACTGGAGAGAATTGGAGAGAAAATCTTTTGGAGAAAAGATAGTTACGTCAAATTTGTTTTAAGCTTTAATTATCCAATTTAATCTCCAAGCCTATTTATTACATTTTAAAATCATTTAAAATAGCCTAATTAAGGGAGAAAGTCTGATATTAGACTTTGGGTAAATAGCTCCTTAAAGATTCAAAGTTTTGACCCTTTACATTTTAGTCACTAGAAAAACAGATTTTACAAACTTTACATTTTGGTCACTACCATAAAATTTCGTACTTCCAAAACTCATTTTCCAAAATTGATTTCACCATTTATCTTTATATATTAAATAAACATTTTCCACATTTTTAACTCCTTTAAGAATATTTATTGTGAATTAATCCTGAAACGGACTTGAATCCTTTAATCCGGTTCCTCGAACCGTCTATTTGACCTAATTAACGTCTAGGCCCAAAACCGGGGCATTACATGAGCGTCTACCATTTTCAAGAAGCGTGCATAATGGAATTAGCTCAACGATTGTCGTTTCCTAAGCAAGCGAATAAAAAAAAGCAAATGATCGTTTGAGAAATCGTTACTTCCAAAAAGTGTTCACAAAGGAATCAGCTCAACGATCGCCGCTTCCAAAGCAAGCGAGCATGCAACAAGGAGTAGTTCGTCGCTTATGTATAACACAAGTCCCCAATATTGAAAGTATGAGCGCACAACAAAATTCCTTATATCATCATTCAAGTGGGTCTACCACAAATCTAATTGTGAGTATATTTAAAGGAGAGACCAAAGAAAATCAAGTCTCTCCATATACGCTGCTTATTCGAAAACAACAAGATTAAAATAAGTAACCCGTAAAAAAACCAACGATAAAAACTTCCTATCATGTAAAAAGCGAAATGCAATTACAAACTTCATACAAAGAATTGCACCAAAAATAAAAAAGAGAGATAACATACGTTCGTTTATACGTCCGTTTGATTATCCGAACTAGGTAGTCGAGATCACAATCGCATTCATGGACATGATGCACAATTTTTATGCCTAATAACTAATACTTTTGTCAAATATTCATATTGGACATGTTTGGTAAACAGCGGTTTGAGTTAAAATTAGAGGTTTGACCGGTGAAGTCCGCTAATGTAGATGTTTGGTGAATAGCGGATTGGGGTGAATCCTCTAATTTTGAAAAGGCTGCTAATAAGAGTTTTTTGAAATTAGAGGTTTTAACATTAGAGTTATAAAGACCCTTTACTCTTAAAAATTATAAAAAATCTCCGAATAACCTAAATTTAACATTTTCTATTTTAATTCTTAACCCTCACGTATTTACATTGTGACATTTGTAAACTAATATTTTTTATTTTTTATTTTTTTCTTTTTATTTTCACACATTTATATTTAATAATTAACTAAATTGTGTTAACAATAATTATATAACTAATAAATTAATATATAGATCCTTCAAATATGCCTAATAATGTTATATTAAAAAATATTTTTCATAATCTAATTAATATTAATAAATACAAAATATTGATAACTAATAAATTATTCAAACAAGTATCGAATATAATTATGTGTTATTTTTCTTATTTAAATAATTAAACAGCTATAAGCTATCAGTTAATTTTTTCAAACACTTGCATACAATTCTATAAATACAATTTATCTAATTAAAAATGAGATGAGAGATTAAAAAAAGAATTCTTGTATTCTTTTTGTTCAATAAAAAAGAATTCTTGTAATTACTCACTCATGACGGCCAAACACATTGTTTATCCTCACCGCCAATTAAGCATTTTTTACTTCTGGTTTGTTTGCCGCGCTCCAAGCCTAACCCAAACCGGAACGATTATGTTAACGAATTCAAAAGCATTTTTCCCTTCTTGTTTGTTTGGTTTGCGTGCATGCTTTATTCTTTGATTTCGATGGTAATTGTATTCGATTTCTGAAGGTTTTCATTGTTTTCGCTTTACATAGGTACTGTACTCCGTTACATTTTCCATTATCGAAGTTATTTTTCAACTTTGACTAACGTTAAGCGGGTATTTGATTTCCTTTTTCTATATTTTATGAGTTGGATTGGAGGCACACATTCAAATTCAGCATACTATGAAGAATGCCAGTTCAGCGTTGCTTTGGAGGCACACATTAAAGTTTCCGGTACGCATTTGGATTCAATTTTCATTGTATTAAAGAATAGTGAACTTATTAGGTTTCTTTCTTTCTTTGGATTTCCAATTTTGAATGTTTTTCATTATCTGAAGTTTGGAAATTAATTACTTTTAATGGGGGAAGAAACAGTTTTTATAGGGATCTCAACAGGGGAGATTATAGAGAATGTAAATAGTACAAAGCCTGAATTGAAGTTAGCTTGAATTAGGAGTTAGCATTCTTGATAGAGACAGAGTGAAGTATATTTCTGTCTCGATGGGGGTAATATTTCTTTTTCTCCATCTAATCAAATGTTAATTATGTTTTAGTTGAAGTGCTTATGGAAGTTATTACCATTATTTGGCTATGCCTATGAGATAGTATCGAATGGAATTATTCGTGCTGGTGGATATTTCGTAATTTATCCAAAGTATGTCTCTCAACTGTTCTAATTACTATTGTTGTTTGTCCTTTTAGAGCTTTGTTTCTCAGGTGTATTATATTCTCTGAATGGTCGTGTGGTGTGTGTGTGTCTATGAGTATGAGCAGAATGCTGGTGCCAAAACTAGGCATCCAAATAACCACATATGCTTGGAGAATAGAAGGCCAAGTATTATCTTATTCAAGAACTAAAGGCTGCTCCACTGCATTTTGGAATTCTGGATGGAGCGATGAAAAATGTTGCTGGTACATCTATAACTTAGGAGTTTTTTTAGGATTGGGAAGGTAATAATTTATGTTAAATGCTTTGATTGGTTTATCCTGGCTAGGTGTAATTCTATCTCACCCGGGTTTTTTTTTTTTTTTGAGTTTGTTGCGGTTTCATTTTATATAATTTCCAAAAGTAAAAGAAACAAATAGATGATAATTCAATTAGAGAACTCTCATTTTACTTCAGGTTTGCTCCCTTTTATAGGCAATTCTATCTAGGCTCTCAAACTTTCAAGTCTAGTTAAGGAAATAGACCAAAGACAACAATGAGGAGAAATATCTAGGACCAGGTTGCTTGCTATGTGTGCATAGTAGCTTATGCGATATATCCATTGCCTGTAAATTTTAACATGGAAATTTACAACAATGTAATAATGGAAATTAACTCCAAATGGGAAAAAACAAAATGATATAGATTCTATCGGACAGTAGAAATTGCATTCGAGGTAACTGCCGTCAGATCTGGTTGGTATGTATAAAGTTTCAGCAAAGAAGGTAAGTGGGCCACTCAAGCAACGCATGCGGGAGTAGAAGAAACAGCGAAGACACTTCTGCCCTCTCATGTGTGGTTATTCTATAAGAACCCTTGATAATTGTTCCCTTTTTTCTGCATTCTAGTTTTGTGGAGGTCAGGATAAATTTTAGGTGTTAGATATTAAATCTACTATGCCTATTAGAATAGATATTGTCAACCTTCTTAAAGAGATTTGATTCCATACCAGTCAATACAGAGCTTCATTTTATTTCTGCTATTGTTCAGGTTTTGGCATGCAATTATGTTCTGCAGCTAGTCTTCAGCGGAGTTGCAAAAAAAGTTGAAGCAGAGAAGAAATCTAACATCAAATCACCTAGTTTGCCTAATTTTGTAAGGTAAACTGATATAAGTTTTTGGTGACTTCTATCTCTATGAGTTTTTGGTGTGATTGGTCAGAGAATAAAGAAGGTGCATGCCCTTATTTGTTTTTTGCCTTGAACATGTTCATCCTATTTATATGCTTGCTTGTTATGGTGACCTATTAATGCCATTGAAGTGAACTACGGTGATATTCTTTCAACCAGACTGATAATACAATCCGTGGATTATAATGTCATGCAGGAAGCACTTTTGAGTTCACTCCCAAGGCTAGTTGATTCACTGTCACCGTCTATTCAGGGGTACCACTTGTGAGAAAGGGCCATGGTGGCCGGAGATGCAATGAATAATGGTGGTTTGTGTGTGGTCGGTGGTTAGGGATTTGTTGTTTGAAGAAGATAATAAGATATTTTCCAAAGAGAACAACGTGTTTCTCTGTATTTTCTTATTATTCTTAATTATCAAATGTATACAGGGTAAGCTTTTAAATAGGCTGATATAGAGTTTTAATATAACTAAAACTATACTTTTATCTTTAATTTAAATAACACTTTTGTAGCAACCTAAAAAATTTCGAATGATCGCTAAAAAGGTTCGTAATCCGATTTTCTTTGGTCTTTTTGAAAAATGCTTGAAAATGTTGGGATTCTTTAAAAATTCGTATTTTTTAAAATAAAAAGCTTGGAGTCGCCACCGGCCACTGAGGTAGGTCGAACACCATAAAACCAGATATTTGGTCAAAAACAGGGTTCAGGAGCCGGTTACGGATGGGGAAAGTTTTGGCACCCCACACCGCCCAAAATTGGTACCGTAAAAAGAAAATTATATAATTACCACTTTGTTAATATTGAATTTTGTGGATTAAAGTAATGATTAATTTAAAATATGGTTATACATGCGAGTCTATTTTAAGGGCCCCGTTATTCGAAAGTAAACAACAAGACTACCATCACTACGTTTGATACTGGCCGCATTTACCGCCGAATAAAAGGACCCCGCATTAAAGAATTTATCCGATATGCAACATTTACAACAAGCCATGGCAAATAAGTGTAAACATGGTAAATAAACACGATAAAAAGGCATAAAAAAAACTAAGCATCATAAATTAACCATATACCATAAACAATATTATGTAATAAGGACCTATCTATGTATATATAATAACACTCAAGCTATATGATTCATAATATATAAAAACATAAAATAGGTACTATATAAATAATACATAATATATTATCTACCACATATATATATAAACAACATATTACTATATACAAAACATAAATTTATACCACATAGTGTATACATAACATATAAATTATAAAAAACTGTGCGGGCAAAATACTACAAATAAATAAATGGAACAAAGCAAAAACACAAAAAAAATCTAACAAAATATGACATAGGTTTCGAACTAAAATATTTAAAACTATATTATGTAAATATGTCGAATATATATGTGACATTTTGAGTTATACATTATATAATATAATGAAAACAAATCTTATACGTAAAATCCATTTGCTTAATGTCTTACCTGTAAAATACATAAATATATATACGTACATTAAAACCATATACTATATATCATAAAATGCATAAAACACATATTATATAAAAATTATATAATATACAAAACACATACTTTACGAATATAACATATGCATACTAAGGTTATATCATACAATTACATGTACCTCGTAGCAATGCAATCTTAACCAACATAAATAACGAAAGGACCAAATAAAAAGAAAAAGAGTAACCATGGGGTTCCATTACTGAAATCTGGACTAAATCAAACAAAAGTTAAAATTTTGAGACTTAAAAGGGGATTAGACCATTTAAAACGAATTTAGATAAAAAAGGGATTAAATCAAAAAACCCTTTAAAACCTCAGGGACCACTTCCGTGATTTTAAAACACGAAAGGACCGCGTGCATAAATATAGGGAGACGGAAGGCTTTCAAAAAACAAATAACCCTTTTTGTTTTTTTTAAACGACTACAAAACCCAACATTTTTGCCAAAATAGAAAAAAAAAACATTTTTCTTCAAAAAACCTCAGATAGCCTCTTTTTCTCTCTCAACCTCCGATGAACGCCATCGTTTTTTGGAGTAATATCCCAGAAACCAGTCACCTTTCACTGTGAGCGGCGACTGACAAACCCAAAAAAGCTCCCATTTTCACTCCGAACCTAGATCTGACCTTGTTTCCCTAAAGAAAACAACAAAAACTCCCACTCCTTTGTGAAAACAGAACCCCCTCCCCAAAAGAAACTCCTTCGTCGGTTCACCACGGCGGCTCAAAAGCCAGGGGCTTTTCACCAGGCGAGAGGAGAAACGAACCACAACGGCCACACTTCAAGGGTAACCGGATCTAAAACCCTAACAGCATCTTTTCTGTTGTTTGTTTTGTTTCTTTTTTTGTTGATACATGCACATAAGAAAGATAAAGATACCTCAGGAAACCTCTGTTCTTGTATTTCTTTCTCATATTCTTTCGAATGCCCCCCCGTTCGGGTTTACAATCAGATTAGGCTCCCTTTATATCGAGAAACCAAGGGTAAAATAAAAATGAAAAACAATATCTCTGAAATCCGCTTTTTTATATTTGTTTGCATGTGAACTCGTTCTTAAGCATGTCTCTGGATTTGCCATGTTTTCCTTCTGCTAATCTGTGGCCTTTTTTTGCTGCATGCAGTTGTTGTGCCCGAATGGGATATGAGGAACTGGAAGGGCGGTTGTGGCAGATAGAAAGACGCGTCATTCTCGCACGCACGCGTGGGGTGATTGAATGGGTGCGCATGATTCGACACGCGCCTGGAAAATGTATTGACCATCCGATGCAATCCAGATCGAACGGCTGTGGCGCTAGGGCTACAAGGTCCCTGCTAGGGTTTCCCTCCACGGGTGCAATCTGGGTTGATCTGGACCGTCAAATCTGGAACAAATTTGACGGTGAGAAATGGGCTGCGCAAGAAACAAATTTAGGGTTTTAGTCAGACTTGTAATTAGGTTTAAATTATTTGGGCTCTGAAAATGGGCCATGTGATGTAATTATTTATAATTTTTTTGGGCTTAATTTGTAAATGAGCTGATATTTGGACTTTAATATTTATTTAATATTGGACTTTTATTATTAATCTATTTTGTTTTTAGTTTTAGTTTAATATAATAAAATAATAGTATACTAATATAATATAATATTAATAATGCAATGATGATGTAGTAGTAGTAATAAAAACAACATTAGTAAGAACAATAAAAAACCGAAATAATAATAATATGATAATAATATAATAATATTAACAAAATATTTTTTGTATTTTGTATATTGTCCATATCATAATATAGTAACATATAATAAACTAATAGTAATAAGTATTATAATAATAATCCTAATAATGTTTTGGGGTTTTTAAACATATAACATATACTAATGAGTAATGACAAATATAGTATATTATAACAATATTTTTAGGTTTTTTTTCCTTTTTTCCTTTTTCCTTTTTAAAAAAAAATAGATATAACATAATATGACAAAGGTAAAAACAACTAAAGCCCATTATTCACAAAAAATAAAAACGGGTAAATACCTCGGATAAAATTAGTGATTACAACTTCTAGTAAATCTAAACTACTGATTAGGAATAAACTCTAATTACACATTAAATAAAAACTCTAACACTCCTCGTCAACTTACACTCCCCCTCAAGCTCTAACACTTCTCGAATAACTTACACTCTCCCTCAAGCTGGTAAGAAAACGTAGTAGAGCACCAGCTTAGATCTTGGATGTGATGCCCTACTCATATTTCTTCTGCTGTTTCTTAGAGAAAATTGCTCCCCGTTCTCGGAAGTCTTTAATTTAAAGAGTGAGGACAGAACCATGATGTTCTTGCGCAGCAATTGTTGATGCCATTCAACTTATGGTACGCTTGAGATGGTTGATGCATCAGTTGGAATATCAAGACTGCTTCACAGGATGCTCCAGCATGCAGTTCCTGACTAAAAGGTCTGCTCCACATGATGCTCTAGCATGAAGTTCCTGACTGAAAGGTCTGATGCAAACGATGTAGAAAGTGATCACAGGAATCTACACTCCCCCTCAAGCTGGTAGTTACACAGACTAGAGTTCCAGCTTGGGTCTTTGATGTAGAATCCCTAAAAATATATTATCTAGTTTTTAAGGTTAAACTAGAACCTCTTCTCCTATCTTTTAGGATGGATGGCTGAGATAGAACCAAATAGTTTTTAAGGCTAAACTATAACCTTTTTGTAATATCCCAATTTTTGTCTAGTGACCAAATTATAAACTTTGAAAGTTTTGGTGGTTAAAGTATAAACTTTGTAAAAGTTTGGGGACTAAAGTGTAAATTTACCCAATAAGTAATTTTATTCAGTATAAGAGTGAATCGGATCGAAATAGGTACCTTGATATCGGTTTTAAGAATTAAAATGCAGTAAAAAGTACTGAATTTGGATCGAATAAAATTGTTAAGCGTGCTCAAGCTAGAGAAATACAAGGATGGATGACCTTTGGGAAGGTCCTATAAAAGTGTTTCTGATTGATATTTTGGACTCAGTAAGAGTAGAGAAAATTTGTATGGATTATCGATAAAGGAATTCTAAGAGAAATTTTATTTTATGAAGATTTTCGATAAGTATTAGAAAAATAGACTGATTTAAGAAAATTCAGTCTAAGTCCTTGGAAAAGGAAGTTTTATGGGATAATAGATTTTATTTCCCGAATATATAAATATAGAATTTTCAGAATAAATCTAATAGCTCGGAAAAGGTAAAATCGCAGTAGAAGTATTTTATGAATATCGGGAAATCGAATCAAACTGGAATTTTAGGGGCTGATCCAAAAGCCATGGAAAAGTCATAAAATACTATTTTATGAATATTTTATTATATTTGGTTGGATTCCAACTAGACTTAGTTGAATTTTTACAAGAATGGCAAACTAGTAAATAAAAACTAGTTGGAGGGCAAATTGGTTATTTTGCCCCAATGGCAATTTTGAAATATTTAAAAAGTTATAAGCGCAATTTTGGAAAGAGGAAATGGAAGATTAAATCTTGGCCCTTGATTGATGATAAAATCAATCTCAACCATTGGATACAAAGGGCAAAATTGTAATTTCACTATTAAATGAATTTAATATTCATTTAATAGATATATGCGTAAAATCATGGACATAAACGTGAGAGCTAGGGAAAGAAAGAGAAAATTTTTCCAAGCTCGATTCAAGCCCCGAAACTCGATTTTCAGGTAATCTCTTCAACTTCAAAGTTGTTCTACTCTTCAAGCTCTATCTTTTGATGTCAATAATTCATGGAATTCATGCTTGATTGATGAGAATTTACATGAGAAAGAAATTAGGGTTTATGGATCAAATTGGGGGTTTTGAGATTTTATGATTCCATGATTGAATTCAAGTTGAAATCAAGTTAGTATGATGTTAAAATCATGATATTGAGTTGGGATTTAAGTTCTACATGTTTAGATTATTGTGAAGATGATTAAGGTTTATGGATTTAAGTTTAATTTAGGGGTTGTGATGTTGAATGATTTAGTAAACTTGATTTGTTGTTTGGAAGCAAGACCCTAAGTTAATTTGATAGGGACCAATTCGGCAATTTTAAAAGTTAGAGGACCAAATCTGAATTTGTATGGATTTTGTGTGTATTTATGTTATTAAGGATGTTGGAGATGTGAAATTGATGTTATAATGCTAAACTGATGTTAAATTGAATTAATGACCATTTTGACAGTTTGTCAACGTTAAGTGACCAATTTGGAAATGAGGTTTTGGATAAGGATTAAATCTGAATTTTAGTTTAAATAATAGAATTAAATTAGTAATGTTGAATTGAGGACTAATTTGCAAAGTTAAGAAGCTTAAATCTTTATCTTTGCATTTTAGTGACTATTTCGGTAAATGAGGAAAATTAAAGGGAATTATTTTAGAATAATTACTTGATGAAGATGGTGATAAGTTGGTGGTTTAAAGCAAGTAATTGGACTAAATTGAAAAGTAGAGAAGTAAGGAGAAGTTAGTATAAAGTTTGGAGTTATTTATGAAAGCAGTTTAGAAAATTGGATTATGGCAGTAAGTTCAAAAATTCACCATAAATTCTACATAGATGGTTAGATGGTGAATTTTATACCGATGTAAAGATTTGTTCGTCTAGTTTCGTTTCCAACAAACGAAAACTGATATTGAGTTCCGAGTCAAAAGATATGAATTTTTAAGTGACGAAAGGTCAGAAAATAGAACACCAGTCTGTTCCGAATTCCAGCATTGTAATTGACTTTGAAAATTCGCCATAAATCGTACAAGTTGAATTTGGGCTATTAGTTTATATGGTTGAAAATCTTATTAAATTTAGTTTCTTTTAGAACAAACGGAATCGAATTCCAAGTTTTAGATCACTTTCTAGAAATAAATCTTTGAAGGTAGTGCAAGCTGCCAGAAAATGGAAATTAAGACATTTTGTATCTAATGTTAGTTAGCAAGCTTGGAGGAATTATTTGAAGTTCAAAATGGCCATTAGGGACCAAAAATGAGTTTTGGACAGTATAAGAAAGGGAGGAAATTTGTATATTCAAATGATTAGATTTGATAGCATGTTTGAGGAATTGTTAGATTTGAATCTAACAAATGTTGTTTACAGTCATGTGATTAATGAAGTTTGGATTCGAATCAAAAGAAGGTTCGAGGTACTATGAAAGAAATGATCGAATATAGCTTAGTGAGGCAAGCTAATAAATGGCCCAGGTGAGTGCAATTGCATGCATATCATAATACATTAATATTTATGTCATTGAACATATGATTAATATAATATGAATATGTCAAGTTTTGGGAAATAAAATGCATTGATCATTTGATTATTTATATTGACAAGGTTGATATGCTTATGCATAATACTTCGGGTATGAACTGCCCAAGTTGAATTATGTTGATATATATATTGTCATGGATGAAGCAATTATGGAATATGAAATACATGCCCAAGTAAGTTATTAAGGGACATGATATAGTTGGCATGCCATAGAGTCCAGCTGCATGCTGAATATACGATTTAGCATTATAGTGTATATAAAGGACACTTAGTGCGGATGGTTAGCACAACCTTATGTGCAGATGGTTAGCACAGCCTTATAAACGTGCGGATGGTTAGCACAACCTTATAAACGTACGGATGATTAGCACTGCCTTACAAATGTGCGGATGGTTAGCACTGCCTTATAAATGTGAGGATGGTTAGCACGGTCTTACGTGCGGATGGTGGGCACGACCATATGTATCTATATGATATCGACACTCATGTGTCTATCTGATGTTGATACTTATGTGTCTATATGTTACCGACACTTTATGTGTCTATATGTTTATCGTCACTTCGGTGACTAGTACTCTGGGAGTACCGATCTCGCATACTTAAGTTTCTCTCTATATATAAAAGTTAATACATTGGCATATATCATGCTATATAAATGTAGCCATAAATTTTAATAAGTTTAAATTATTATTAATTTTTTTTATTGCCTCACTAAGTGAAAACTTAGCGTGTGTTTGATTCACGCGTAGGTTAAGGTGGAGTACTTGAAGAGGAGTTAAGCATGTTGATCAAGCTTCAATCTGCAAAACATCAGTAAGATATTCTAGCTTATGATAATCTCTAGTGGGCATGTAATTATTTGATTACTAGTAGAGTATGATGCATGAAATTAAACTAAAATAATAGAAAATTAATCAGTTTGATGATGAAACGTATATGGATAAAACAAGATAAGGCATTAGTAATGTGACATCTCTAACTCGTATTCAGTACGAAAAAGGGGTGTTACACTTTTCATCTATCTTTTTGATTGGCTAAGCTAGAACCATTAAATAGAGAACAAAACAGCAAAATTAAACGAGTAGAAATTTCACCAGAGATGTAAGATTCCAACGAGGGAGAAGCCAAGGAACGAGTGCGGCCTAATGACAGCAGCGGAAAAGAAAAACGATGTGCATCTGAAAAATTAGATTGTCGATCTGTTTCAGATTATAGATGGCAGCATGGTGACAACATCAAGACCGTTGTTGGCTCACGATACCATGTGAGAAATGGGCCATGATGGCCGGAGATGCAATGAATGATGGTGGTTTGTGTGTGATCGGTGGTTAGGGATTTGTTGTTTGAAGTAGATGAACAAGATATTTTCCCGAGAGAACGATGTGTTTCTCTGTATTTTCTTATTATTCTTAATTATCAAATGTATACAAAGTATGCCTTTATGCCTTTAAATAGGCTGATATATAGTTTTAATATAACTAAAATTATACTTTTATCTTTAATTTAAATAACACTTCTAGTAACTAAACTACTGATTAGGAATAAACTCTAATTACACATTAAATAAAAACTCTAACACTCCTCGTCAACTTACACTCCCCTCAAGCTCTAACACTTGTCTCGGATAACTTACACTACTTATGCTTATTCTTTATTGGTTTTGGTGGTTTACATATTATGTAAAGGACTAGATACATGGATATGATGAAGTTGCTATGATGTTATTTTCCCTTTTGTTGGTAAATTACAAATTGCACATGAGGCCTGATACTCAGTTGAGCAGGAAGTAATTTGCATATCTGCAAATATTTCCAAATTTTTTCTCTTGTACGGTATTACAAAGTTTGCATAAACATCCGTGGTCTCATTGTGGTTGTTCAGGGCAGATTCTGCTGCAGTGGCAATTACCACAACTGACCTTGTTAGCAAGAGTGTGGCTATTGAATATGAGGTAACAGTTTCAAAGGGATAACAATTTAATATCCATACGTGTATACTTTTCTCTCAGAAACCAAAATATTTTCCAATTTAGATGGTAACATTGTCTCAGAGGTAGCACATGAAGGTTTCTTATGAATCTAGTCTTTCTTTAATTGTATCTCAAGGCCATGTATAACTAATTATTGTCTAAGGTTGGAGGGACTAGTATAAGAATTGGGGGAATGGCAAAAGGTTCAGGGATGATCCACCCTAACATGGCAACCATTCTCGGTGCAAGTCTTTCAAGTGTTTCCCGCTTTCCTATAGGATATAACTCCAATTCTATCCTCAAGGCTGATAAGTCTTTCAGGTAATAACAACTGATGCCCTTGTCGAAAGTGATGTCTGGAGAAAGATGGTTCAGGTTGCCGTAAACCGCAGTTTCAACCAAATCACTGTATGTAATTTCATTGCTTTATTCCTCCCTGTAATTTATTTCAACTAGGTGACATCTTAGTTTAATGGACTCCTTTTCTTCCATGGCTTGGCTTAATCTGTTTCTACTTGATTTTAGCAAAGTTCTTTTATTCTTTTTTCTGCAGGTTGATGGACCGACCAGTTCCAATGATACTGTCATTGCTTTTGCCAGTGGGTTAGCTGGATCAAACTGTATCACTTCTATGAACACTTATGATGCTTCAAGCGGGTCTTGATGCTGTAAGTTGGCTGCATTCGAGCTTTTCGTTCATCCTATCCAGTTTAAATTAGGTTTGTTAGATGTTGAATAAACAAATAGTATCCCTTGTGCAAACCTCCCAATTTATCCATACCACAAACTACTTAAGAGTTTTGGTTAAATCTTTTGGGATGATGTTACTTGGGTTAGTCTTTTGATCTATGCCAGGGTTTGGAATGAGTTGCATGAGGTTTTAATTTAACACTTCTCTGGTCAGGTAATGCAAGGTCTTGCTAAATCAATAGCTTTGGATGGAGAAGGAGCAGCATGTTTAATTGAGGTCGTCATTCTTCAATTCTTTATTCGCTCTCTTTTTGGACCTACAGAATGATCTTCCTTACTGAATGAACCCCGATGCTATGCCACTTTAACTAATAACATGTTCTGATATTATAGAGTAATGAATTCAAATTTAGGCAGCAAAATCTCTTGGGTGGTCTATTTTTTTTTCCCTTCTTATCATGTGGTTCTTGAATAGTTTTAGCCAAAGCTAACCTAGAGATACAGGTCACTCACTGTAAGTGGTACCGAAGGAGAGGCTGAAGCAGGAAAGATTGCTCGCTCTGTGGCTACTTCTTCACTTGTCAAGGTATGAAATTTGAACTTGAAAATTTCAACACTTGGGCTTTGCTTGGTAGAGCGGCAAGAAAATTGGAAGGATGGAAAATTAAAGGGGTAGAAAAGATGGAAAAACTAATTTTTCTTTATATTAGTGTGCTTGGTTTGAATGTTGGAAAAACTGAAAGAAAATTATATTTTCTTTCCATTTATTGCTTGGTAGAGTTGAGAAATAGAAAGAGAGAAAATTAAGCTTAAAAAAAGTACATTTTGAACTGACTCCCATCTTACTCACATTTTTTCTCTTTTCCTTCCAATTTTGAGATGATTTGTTTTTACACACGATGATGGGAAATGAACATCCCTCTCATTTTCTTTCCCCTTGCTTTTCTTTTCTGCCAAACACACCTAAAATTTTATTTTATTTTCATTTTCCCCTTCCCTCCTTCCATTTTTCCACCCAATCAAGTAAAGCCTTAATTATAGCATTGCTAATAAAAATTATGTCAGGCTGCTGTATATGGGAGAGACCCGAACTGGGGGCACGTAGCCACTGCTGCTGGCTGCGCAGGGATTCCTTTTGACCCAAACGACCTCCGGATACTGCTTGGAGATATCATGCTCGTGTACGGTGGGCAAACACTTCAATTTGACTGGTAAAGTTTGCTATTGCTTGCTGTCAACCTCTCCTGCTAATGCTAAACAACATAAGATGACATGCTAGAAAGACGAGGATGGATTTTGAGTTTAGTCGTTAAATCTTGTATATATTATGCACTTAGCTAGTGGTTGTTATGCTCCATTGATGACCAAGCAGAAATAACAAGTTATTTAGAGGGGTCAGCAAGTGACCTTGTAAACATATTCAAATGTTTAACATATACCTAATCTAGTTACCCCATTTAATTTCAGGCATGCAGCTAACAACTATCTCATTAAGGCCGGTGAGACACAGGGAACGGTGGAAATTAACATTGCCGTTGGTAATTTTCTCCAAAATTTGATTCATAGCATGCCCTTAATATCCTGTAAACACTCTTTTCCTCGTAGGATTTTAATGTTTGTATTGAACTGCAACAGGAAGCGAAGCCGGATACAGTAAGGCATGGGGGTGTGACTCAAGTTACGACTATGTCAAGATAAATGCAGAATATACGGCATAAAAGACATTGCCGCAGCCTGCTCAGATGCATTTGATAGTTCAGTATGTATGACAGTATTTGCATAATTTCAACTGCAATAAAAACCTGCATTTCCTCCATCTATGTTCTTCCATGCGATTCTACACCATGTTTACAAGCAGGGAAGCATGATGGGGGAAATAAACTAGGAATCAACCTTCAATTTCCAGTTGTTCTATTCTCAAAGCATAGACCAATAATGTTTGCACAAATATATGTTTCAGGTCTTCTGATTAAGAAATGCCGGTAATATATTTACAAAGCAGTTTTTCGCCGACTAACAAAACTTTCAAACCCACACAATTATCAAAAACCATTACATAATAGCATTCAAGTAAATTGTTCCGATGATCATGATAGAGAAAGCTGGAAAGAGCTTTATTTATCTACAAGGACTGCTAACAGCATAGAGCATTTCTTCTCTATGATATGAAAAGAAGAGAGGGGCATACTCATAGAGCCTCTGCCACAGAGTAGTGCATCTTGGTTGGTGCTTTTTTCAGAAAACTACTCCCGCAGTAAGGGTCGGGACTGCCAACGTTGAAACCATCAAGGTCGATAGAGGAGTTGGCTAATCTATCCTGATGAACTTCCGGTGGTGGTTTATAACACCTATCAGAGCAACCACTGCCACCACAATGTTTGTTGTCTTTACCACCCCCACTACCTCGTTCAGCATTGTTGCCCTTCTGTCCTTTCTTTCCATTTTTCTTCTTGTCATTCTTTTTCTTCTTCGATTTCAGCTGCTTTTTGTTGTTTCTAACTGTATGCAATACCGACGTTGGTGGAGGATCGTAGACGTCAGGTGCCCATTTCACGGTTAGCTTCTTCGGTGGCAATCCCTGTTTCTCACGGCTACCTTTAAGGGCAGAAACTAGCTTCAAGGGGGTCTGTTAAAGGGTAAATGGCAGCAAGGGATTTAGGAAATGAAACAACAATCAATCTATGGAAACTTAACAAACGACAGTCGACACTTACAGGCAAAGAAACCGAGCGGGAGTATGTCTGCACGGAATCCTCCAAGGACAATCCCTGCAATGCAGTTACAATTTCATCATCTACAGTAGGCACAGTAGAAGGAAATGACGCAGACTTGGCTAAACACTTCCGCGTAGGTTTGCTTCGATGTCCCTGTTCAAGCAACTCTATAGCATTACTCGTGTTCGTATCATCCCGAATAGATCCGCTAACACATTCATTCGAGTAATTACAAACCTCAGCCTGCTTTATGTCACTGATATCTTCCTCTCGAGAGCACAGTATGTCCATTTCCTAATGACAACAAATATAACAAGTCCTAGCTTCAATCAAAGAACAAACCTGAGTCAAGTCACATTAGATTTATAAACAAAAGTTGATAATACTAAGAATCCAGCTCAATGTTCTCATATATAATTAAGATGAGCTCAGATCTGAAACACTGTAAACAAATAAACTAACACAGATTAAATATTTTCTCAAGAACTTTATTTGTGACTAATCTTTTGACGAGTAATTTTTTTTTTAAAAATCCATCATATATATATATATCAGCTAGATACTGTCTCACCACACGCGCGGGTAGCACGTGCTAAGCGGATAAGGATAATATACCTTTCTTAAGAAACTGCTGTAAGTGCAATCAAATTCAAGATCTTAAAAAGCCTCTGAGAAAAGCAACACCAGTTCACGATCGAAAACCTCAAGTTCAAACTAGATTCCTTCGGATAGGACGATTATAGCCTCAAAAGAAACAGGAGAATCCAGAGGAAGGCGGAAAAGAGAAAGGGGGAGAAGATAAAGAGTTGAAACAAGTTAATGATTTTTGATTCGGAAAACGTTAACTAAGATTACCACGCCGATCACTCTTTGCGAGATGTTTCAAACGATGGGAACATAAACCGGCATGAAACGGAGTTAAAGACGGGATCAACCGAAGCAAAATCCATCCGAGAGGTAACGAAGGCATATTATCGTTTTATGCTCTTCGAACCCCTAAATTTTGTGAGAAAAGAACCCTATTTTTTCCTCTTTTTGTTTTGAATCTATGGAGATTTAATTAAAAGAAGAACCCTAATGGTTGAGAGCGGAAGAAATGAAGGAAGGAAATGGGATAAATTCATGGGAAGGAAATGGGAGAGAGAAGAATCTTGTGGGAGTCAGTGGATATTGGCGGTATTTGATATCGAATCAGGAACGTACACGTTTCCATCACTGTGTTGCCATCTTTCCTTCGGTCTTGTCTGAATTCAGATATTTTGGTTTGCTTTAAAATTTTCAAAAAAAAAAAGCTCCCTCATCAACTAGTGGGCTACATTTAGGCCCATGGATGGGGCCGTCTATGAAGATCATTTATGCATCGTTGATCTTGATTACTTTATGTCAACCATATCCGAAGCACTTGCTCACATTAGACTGGGGTCCACTACTATTTAGAAAGTACCCAATCCACGGGGTTTTCAGTCGGAAATTTATTAAATTATATTAGGCAAATATACATTTTTAGTATTTGAATTTAGTCTTAAGGTTTAATTTAGTATCTAAATTTTGTTTGATCTAATTAAATATTTAAATTTAATTTGATACCTAATCGTTTTTTGGTCGAATAGGTACATTGACTTGTTTTTTAATTCAAATTGGTACCTATATGTATGATTCAAATTGGTCTAAATAACTCATTTATTATTAGTTAGAATCAATAGGTACTTCTAATTGGTAGGAATCGAACTTCTGACCTCATAATTAAGGGATGATGTGAGCAACCACCACACCATATCTCATGGTTGTAAAGTATTTGTCTTTCATACTTCAATATAATCTTTAAATAAAGGAATTGAAAATCATTATATACGAATCAAACACAATATCTACAAATTTTGAACATCAACATTTTATCACTATGGCCATGCTTGATAAATAGCGGTTTGAACTAAAATTAGAGGTTTGACCAGTCAAATTCGCTAATTTGGATGTTTGGTGAATAACGGATTGGAATAGCGGATTGTGGTGAAACCTCTAATTTTGAAAAAGCTGCTAATTTTTCATTATCACGTATTTACATTGGGACACTTGTAAACTAATAGTTTTATTTTTTCTTTTTATTCTCACACATTTATATTTGTATTTAAATTTAGTAATTAATTAAATTGTATTACAAATAATTACATAAATAATAAATTAATATATAGATCCTTCAAATATGCTTAGTAATGTTATATTTAAAAAATATTTTTCATAATCAAATTAAGTAAGTATCGAATATAATTATGTCCTTATATGTTATTTTGTTTGTTTAAATAATAAAACAACTATCAATTAATTTTACCAAACACTTTTATATAATCAGGTAATACAATTCGCTAATCAAATCAACTAATACAATCCGCTATCAATTAATGTAATCTGCTATCAGCTATTAGATACCCGCTAATTGCCAAACAGGCTCTACTTGTAATAGTTTGTTTGTTAATTTTACTAAATATAATTTTTACATGAAATATTTCTTTTCTATTTTTAAATAGGTTTACTTATTGGTCGAACTACTCATGTAATCTCGAAGATCCACCTAAAATTTAAAAAGATTTTCAAAAATATTAAGCCCATAAAAGTAGGTTTAGACAAAAAAATTCATCCCGTTTAAGTATAAATTTTTAGGCATAAACTTTAACAATCATGGTTTGAGTCTAGTTCAGTCTGCTTTTAAGATTGTAATATATTATTTTATTTTTATATATTATATAATTTATACTACATAAAAATTAAAGTTATAATAATATAAAATACTATAAGGTAAACTTTATAAAAATAAAAAAAAATAAAACTTAGTAAAAAGAAATTTAAAAAAATTATTAAATACTAAATTTAAAAGATATTCATTTTTTCAAAATAAAATAATACAGACAACAAAAAAAAGACTTGAGTTAACTATTTACAAATATGATCGAGCTTGGACAAAAATTAAAGACTCATATTCCATGTTTAGACAAATATGGAGAGCATTAATCTCATACGTAAATTCGACTTGACGCGTGATCACCTCTATTTTTAAAGTATAAATATTATTATTGAATATCTAACTTAGTTTATTGTCACAAATCAACCGAAAATTAAATACAAATAGAAAAAAACAAGCAAAATCAAGAAAAACTTAAATTCTAAAAAAATGAGAAAATGTGCGAAACTGAAAACCCGGGGAAGCGTGCTACGCCATCCGCATCTTCCTCATTCAGAGAATTAAATATTTTATGTTGCAACTAGGACTGTCACATAAAATAAAAACACATTTCATCATCCATATTTGTATCCTGTATGATATAAATGAATGCCATTTTTATAATTAATTTGGTTTTAGTTTTTAATTCTTAAATTTATGACATTATTTCTCATTTTATCATACGTAATAAAAAATGGACCTAAACAATCCCTTGTACGTAAAAGGAAGAAGAAGACGAATAAATGAAATAAGGATGATCTTTCAATTTCTCCTTTTACAATCCTATAAATTATCTCTCACAGAGGCTTCTTATTAGGTACTTAATTGCATTATATATATATATATATATAATTACCCAAAAAAACCTAATTATATCAATTAAAAAATTAAATATCTAATTACATATAACTGTCAAAATTAGGTACAAAAAGTTATATTCATCCAAGATAAAAAAAAAAAGATAACTTAGATGTATATTTCTTTTATAAATAATTCTTATGGTAGTCACATTGGACTGTTCCATTTCACCGGATCACCAAATAGGTTGTTTCTCCACTGTCGATTAATCTCCAATCAAACGACTCAAAACCACTCAAAATCCCCGAGCCGAATTGCCTTCCGTTTTCTCACCCAATCCCATATAAATTGCAGCCCTTTCTCTTACAAGCTAAATCCCCTCATTTCCTTTTTATCCTTTAATTTCTCGAGAAAGCGTTCCAAAGGCGAAAGCGGTTTCTCGATCTGTCAAAGCCGGGTTACAGTTTCCGGTCGGTCGAATCGGCCGTTACTTGAAGAAAGGCCGTTACGCTCAGCGTGTGGGGAGCGCTGCTCCGGTTTACCTCGCTGCTGTTCTTGAGTACCTTGCTGCTGAGGTAATTGCAGCTTTCCCGTTGTTATATTGCACTCTTTTTTTACTTCATTAGTTTGACATTTCAGTAATTTACATGAAATTATGTTTTTTTTTTTGGGGGTTAAATCAGCCCTGTTTTTAGTTTCGAGACTTTCGATTGACCATTTAGGGTTTAGTTTGTTAGTCGGAAAATGAAAGGAAATATATCCTTGAATCTAAGTTTTCTTGTGGTGGGTGATTTTTGAGTTTTAGAGTGGTTGTCTGTATTTTCAAGGTTCTATAGTTGGCTGGTAATGCTGCAAGAGACAACAAGAAGAAGCCAATCATATCAAGACAACTCGAGAAAAGATTCTGATAATACTGAACATCCATACTTTTCAGCTCCTGTTGATCGGAACACCAAACCCCATTCGTGTCCGCGGAGACAAAATTTGCTTTCCTCCGTTTCATAGTACACAGATGAAAATAGGATGTATTTTTATCCCCAAGACTCGCCTACTAAACCCGCTATTTCTATAACCATAAATTCTCCTCATGACTTAGCACCTCTTCTAATTCAGCCCGTAAATTCAGATCCAATTGAACCAAGAAATTAGAATAATTAACCCGTAGAGCCAGATTAATACCCTTCAAACGTGCAAGAATATCTTTTTTCTTTTTATCAATATGCCCATAACAGTATCATTATATTGTCTAGCTTTATCAGCAGACACATGAATATTCGAATCAACATCTGAATTTAAATCCCAAGTATTTGAATAAACTCCTCAAAACAAAGATGAATTTGCCAGACAGCAATAAAACGGAAAGGCCTATTAACCCGATCACCGTCCTGCCTTGGATAATGAAGAAGCAAGGGGCAATGACCAGATCCTACTCGGTCCAATGCGAAACAAGTGCAGTTGGAAAACAAGTAGCCCAACCTGCATTGAAAAGACACCGATCTAATCTTTCCCGAACTCGCACTCGCTTCCACGTAAACTTGTCCCCACAAAACTTTGCCTCCAAAAGACCATTATCAAAGATGATAAATATGCATGTTTGGAGACCAATAGTATGAGACTTGATATTTGTGAGGCATGACGATGTTGTGAATATGATGAGACTCAGGGAGAACTTAGAGACCGTGTAGGGTCGTAGAGATACTCGTATAATTATTTGATGATTGATTGATTGGTTGATAAAATTACGATGTCTTATATGTTAGTTCGAATGAATTGACATGATTTGATGGAAATCATGCTTAAGGGATAATACTGATAAATACTCGATTAAATAATTATGAAGCCGATAATTAATATTAATTGATTGTATGCGTTAGTAAATAAACCTAATGACTTTCATAAGCTTTAAGGATCAAATAAAGTATTGTAATATCGTAATTCGAGGAAATTGTGTGAACCCGTTAATAGGGTATTGGTACGAGCTTTAGTCGTACTGGTATACAATTGGAGGCCATACCGGTACGGGTCAACCCGTACTAGTACTTGTGAAAATTAATGATTTTCAATAAATTATATTAGTATTGGTACGCGTGTGAGTATCGGTACCTAGGGGTACCGTGTCGATACTCGTGTTCGAGTATCGGTAACCATTGAACAAAATAATCTATTATGCTAATAACAATATGGAAATTGACGTGAAATATTAATGAGATAATATGAATTAATGAAATAATTAATGAGATAATTAATGTATACTTTCATAATGTATTAACAAGTTAATAAAATTAATTGGGTGACTTGTGGTAATAGCAACCATAACAAGTTGATAAAATTAATTGGGTGACTTGTGGTAATAGCAACCATAAGAGATCTTTGGTGGATTGAGTTATGATGTGTGTCGTATGGTAATCGTGACAATGTTGTGTGTTGTTTGGACACATTGGTTGGTTGTCACATTTGGTTGACGGGATCCGAATACCCAAAGAAAGATTGTTGCAACACCATGGTTAGAGATGTCGAATATACGTTCCCGATGTTGTGTGATACCTGACCTCATTTGATGATACTCAAGGAGAGATGCCGAGTATGGTTGTACGTTCCTGAGGCTGTGTGACACCGGACTTCACTTAGAATGTACGTTCTCAAGGCTGTGTAATACTGAGCCTTACTCTAGGTTTGTGGTTATAACTTTGTATGCTTTTGCTCGGATGGTCTGGTGAGATCCCGAGTATGGTTGGGCCTTGTGTGCCATGTATTGTGTTGCTTTGACGAAAGCATGTGTTTAGGCAATTAGTGGTAGCGTCATGTGTTTATTTATCTCTTTCTATTGCTCGTACTAGCTTGTATGCTTATATTTATGATTAGCATGAAGTAGAGTAGAGTAGGGGTGTACTATTGAGCATTGTAAGCTTAGCGCTCAGAATCGTTGTTTTCGTACGTAGGTTGATCGTTGGATTGTGGGATTAATGAGCAACATCTGTACGAGATTTCAACATGTGTGATTTCCAGAGTACGATACTTGTGTTTAGTGGGCTGTGTATTCATAGGACCTTACGTGGTGAAGTCTGTAATCCTTATTTTTGAATTTGTACTAATCAAATTGAATGTTCAAATGATTTAAATTAAATTGGATCTTATTTGTAACGTTTCAATTATTTATTTAGATTTTAAACTGTGGGCTTTAAATGTTTTTGAGAAATGTCTTTTTGGGTTAAATCAAATTGAGACATTTTATGGTAACAAGTTGTGCTTAATGCCCAAATGTGACATCCGGGTTTAGGGTGTTATAGATAAAGAACTACAAATTCTTGTATAAATATTTTTCACTTTAAGAATAGTACAATAGAAGAGAAAAATGAATTGATGTAAATTGGTTATGTTTGGTAAACAACGGTTTGAGTCAAAATTAGAGGTTTAAGTTAAAATTAGAGATTTGATCGGTCAAATTTGCTAATTTGGATGTTTAGTGAATAGCAGATTGAAATAGCGGATTGGAATAAAATCTCTAATTTTGAAAAAAGCTGCTAATAGAAACTTTTAAAATTAGAGGTTTTAATATAAGAGTTATAAAGACCCTTTTATCCTTAATAATCACAAAAAATCTCTAAATAACTTAAATTTAATATTTTCTATTTTAATTCTTCGCTTTCACATATTTACATTGTGACATTTATAAACCAATATTTTTTTATTTTTTTCTTGTAATTCTCACACATTTATATTTGTATTAAAATGTAATAGTTAATTAAATTATATTAAAAACAATTATATAAATAATAAATTAATATATATATCTTCAAATATGCTTAGTAATAATGTTATATTAAAAAGTATTTTTCATAATCTAATTAATATTAATAGATGCAAAATAATGATAATTAATAAACTATTCAAACAAGCATTGAATATAATTATGTCCTTATATGTCAATTTGCTTGTTTAAATAATCAAACAGCTATCAGTTAATTTTACCAAATACTTTTATACAATTAGCTACTATAATCTGTTAATCAAATCAACTAATGCAATCAGTTATCAACTATTACTAATGTAATCTATTATCAGCTATCCGTTAATTATCAAATTGAGCCAATATCAGAATAGGCCAACATCAGTCAGTGATACATCAGATCAATCATTAACGATCATATCTTAATTCTGCTATTAGAGACAAATGTTCAAGCTATAAAAATTTTATTTGTTCTCAGGCAAGAGAACACATATTTTTTAATCAAAAGAGTATGCATTTAATTTAGGATTAATCTTAAACTTACATATAAATTTTCATTTGATATGCTATGCAAATTTTGATTTTGTGAATTAAAGATATAAACTTGATTTTGCTATCTATGCTGGCTACTTGTCCATAAACAAGTTTTCAATGTAATTATCTATTTAATTGCTATATTACTTTACAAATTGCACATTAAATAAACAAGTTTTCAATGTAATTATCTATTTAATTGATGGAGAAAGAAGCAGAAACGTGGAGAGTAGTGCTGCTTAAGCATTCCGTAATAATAAAAATAATTCAAACGATAAGATCCATCAAAGACAGTAAATAGAAGTGGGTGGGCATTATACAACGCCAAAGAAAGAAGAAAAAAATGAAGAGAATCGAGCGTAGCACTCACTCGTTACAGTAAGAATTAACTAAAATTATCGCCATCATTGCATGATTGTAATAAACACACCGACTTTGTTGCAAAACCAGAGAGGATGAATTTCTTGTAACGTGAAAAAGGACTTCAAAGTATAGCAGGCAATAGATGGGGCATATTGAACCGACAACTACCGCCTCAAGCTCTCCACAATGTAGTCCGCGTACAGATTCCTAAAAAACAGAATGTTGAACTAAAATTATAACTCTATTTTGAAATTGTGACAGAATATATAAATAAACCCCGGCACAAACAAAGGCCTTTGAAAAAGAAATAACCACAAGCTGTAAAAGCAGCCCCACTTAGGTAGGTCTTCTATTTTTCAAAGCTCTTTCAGACTTGCAAAATTTGCAAAAAAGATTATACGAAACAATTACGCCATGTCCCTTTGTATCTCATTAGAATCATTTAAAGACAACTTATTATAATTTAAAATATATTTTTTTAAATTTTATCTGATGTGGCAGTGTCTCTACAATAACATGCTAAAAATAATTAAATGGCTTACATGGAGTGCTGGATTGCCTCATAAGCAGTAGTGGCAGGCAGAAAGTCGTTCACAGCAACTTCTTTGTTCTCATTCTTCTTGTCTGCAGTATTTAACAAGGCAAAAGAAGGTTAACATATGCTTCACACAATGAAGTGGTCTCTAACACATATCCTTCCTTTTACAAATGAGTAATTAAACTTAAGCCAAGAAAGTTACATACAGTCTTCAAAGAAGCGGCGGATTTCAGCCAGACGGTGAGGTGGGAGGTCCTTGATATCATTGTAGTGACGATACTCGGGATCATCAGCACAAACAGCAATAATCTTGTCATCTTTCTCACCCTGTATTCACAATGTTTCACACTTATACTCATTTGATTTCGAACATATATCCAAAAGTTGGGAGTGTTTTAATCAGTGGTTAATCCGTACCTGATCAATCATAGGCATCAGACCTATAGCTTTAGCACGAAGAA
Source organism: Hibiscus mutabilis (assembly GCA_019671005.1). Lineage (NCBI taxonomy): Eukaryota > Viridiplantae > Streptophyta > Magnoliopsida > Malvales > Malvaceae > Hibiscus > Hibiscus mutabilis. The sequence goes on along the minus strand of CM033738.1, from coordinate 13,101,828 downwards.
AGCATCCTGGAATAACTGGTTCCTGCATGCATGCCAACGGTAACATAAATACTAACATAAAAGTCATAGAGCCCTTAACAATATGATTTATAAGTGCTGCATGTGGACAAACTAGGGCGATACAAGAGAGTTTCAAAGCGTGAAAAATATTTCACAACCGTGCATTAGCCCATGGCCTTATGATATTTTTGATAAAAATGTGGGTCAAAGACCTACCTGCATAATAATCAAGACATCTAAGGGATCGTTGTCTTCACAGAGAGTGCGAGGGATGAACCCGTAGTTGTGAGGATACACAACCGATGAGTATAGCACACGATCAACCTTTATCAGACCAGTTTTCTTGTCAAGTTCATATTTCACCTTGCTTCCTTTCGGGATCTCAATCACCTGCAGATATTAACCACGTCTTCAGTATAACAATATCAAGTTAAGAGATCATAAATTAGAATACAACTCCAGCCATAATATATCTGAACAAACCCACATATATAGTGTCACTTAAACCTAGGACCTCAAGTTTCCAAAGCTTCTTCCTTGCTTAATGCCAAGGTCTTTCATTTGCTTTCACAAATAAATCTCAAACATGATAAGCGACAAATATGACCATGCAAAAACACTAAAATGCCAAATGTTTAAGAAATGTGCTAAGCGACAACTAAGCGCCTATGTAATGTAGAACTCTATGAAGCATTTTATCGAACATCAAACATGCCATCCAAAATGTAAATGGTAATGATTAAGGGAAGGTAACTCACACAGTTGAAAACCATCGGAGCTCCAGGTCCTATAAGAAATTTATGGAAATAGTAGGAAAAAAATTAGTACATTGTTAGATTTACAACACACCAATAGAAACAAGTCAATACCCCCTCCCACCCACACACAGAAAAAGAATACAGAGGTTAAGTAGACATTCATACCGATCTCAAGATCATGCCATGGATGAGCAGCAACAGACCTTCTGGTCATTGATGAAAGAATCCTTTCATTCAAAGGAGGATGTGAAGAGTGGTAAGAGTTAGAGGACTTGGTTGGAGTCTCAATTGGTGGTGCCATCTCTGTGAGTTACAAACAGTATATAAATAAGTAATGTAAAATGTATAAGCTAGGATTAAAAATGTCATAAGAGATTCACAAGTTCGAGAAATAAGCAACTAGAATAAACAATGATCACAAAGTTTCTTTGATCTGTTTCAATTTTTTTCTTTCAATTTATCCATCACATTGCTTAACCGACTAAATGCTGGAAAAATAAGCATTTAAAACAAGAATTTTGTCAGACAGTGGCATATATATATGACAATAAGCAAACATCTCAAGGCAAAACACTCGAGAATCTAAAAGAAATTAGGGGGAGAAAACTGAAGAACTTAGCGTGTTACACAATCTTGCTTATTATGAAGTAAGCATAGCAAATAATTATTCTTTTCTACAACGAAAATGATTTCCTAACACAGCGATTCCACAGTAACTTTTGCGAAAAATGCTTGAATCAAATAAATCAGCAAGTATAACACAGTAAACATCAGATCTACATAACTAGTACAAAATGCTAAAAAGGAGGAAATACAGAACTTAAATTAATATTTTAAAAAAGTGATTTCAACTGAAAATCAACAACAGATAAATTCTCAGAGGAAAAGAAAACTTGAAGCAAAAGAAGAAATGAAAAATATGCATTTCTTCCAATGATGCAGCCTGAACACAAGCTACAACTTACAAGAAGAAGAAGAAGAAGAAGAAGAAGAAGAAGAAGAAGAAGCAATCAGATCCAACTATAGAACATAAACGAGGAGAAACGGAGCTTTAAAAGTGAAAAATGAAAGATCGAAACGCTGAAAAAAGGCATTCAAGAAACGTACCAGCAATCGGTTTCCTGTTCTTAAGAAGATGAAGCTTTCAAGAAGCTAACTGAAGAAAAGAAGGCGCCGATCTCAAAAACAAAGGGAATAGGCAAAAGAAATGTAATGAGAAGAAGGAATGGAAACCCTACAGGACACTTTGAGTAGAGGTGCAAATAAAAGCTTGATGCCTTCCCGCTTTCTTTCCTCGTTAGAATTTAAAGGCAACACCCTCCCGACACCGAAGCCAGGAAAGGGAAAATTTGTAAATTAAAAAAAATAAAATAAAAAAGAGAGGAAAATTCCTCACGCTTCAAGCGGTGCGGAGTTGGAAATAAAACTGGAAAAATTCGCCGAAGCGAATAAATCGTGGTTCCCGGTTGGAATATTCGGGGTTACACGTCGTTTGGTGATTGGGTAGTTAGAGTGAAGAGTATGGGACCCACTTACCTCATAAAGTTTCCAATAACTAATTGAGTAAAGTACACAAATAATTATTAAACTATTCTGAAATGATGTTTTAGTTATTGAACTTTAGAAAGTTACAAAATTATCATAAATTTTTTATTTGGCTATAAATTGGTTCTATTAGTGATAAATTTTGATAGTTTTAAGGACCATTTTGTAAAAAAAATTGATAAGTTTAAATTTCCATTTTGTAATATTTTAAAAAATTTAATGACAATCTTGTATCAAACCAAAAGTTTAATGATCATTTTATAACTTTTAAAAGTTCAATGATCAAAAATCATTTTAACATAGTTTAGTGACTATTTATTTACTTTACTCTAATTAATTTACAAGTGATGGGTAATTATAGTATTAGAAATAAAAAATTGGGGTTTGCATAATTTTTTTTGGGAGAGGGGTAGTATAATTAGAAATACATGATTATTTGCCTATTTTAATAAATTAATCAAGAGAATGGAGTAGCTTTAAAACTTGTAGTCAGCGTGTACTCCTATATGGACTAACAGAACGCGAAAGAATTAGTCGTTAGACTCGTTCTAGTGGACATCTTGAGAAACCCAAAAAAGTTAGTGTAGATCTTTTATTTTATATTCTCATATTTTTTATATAATTTTTAAATAAAAATAAAAAGTTAATATAAAAATTAATGAATTTATATAAAAATAAATATGTATTAGATGTATAAAATTATTTGTAGAACATTAAACTTATCATATTATTATGTTTATAATTATTATTTTTTAAAGAAAAATGTTTTTTTCGAACTTTGGGCCAATTTGTGAAAATTATAAGAGTATGAGACAAATACTAAAATAAAAAGTATAGAGATTGTCGGTGTCGAAGTAAAGGAATAAAAGTAATTGGTTTGTGTGAGGTGGAATAGGTGTGTTGAAAGCAAAGCAAGCCTCAAATGAATGATAAAATAGCGTGAAGAAATCTTCAGTCTTGTCGTGCTAGTATGTGTTGGAGCATCGTAGGATTTGGCAAAAAGCCCCTATCCCCCAACGCAAAGGCTGGCTAAGCACGGATTGGTTGACTTCCTATTCAACTACCATTCAAAAAAATACTACAAAATAAAAATGTCAAATTCTTCCATTAGTACTTGAACGATACATAAATTGTGGATTTAGTCATTGTATCTATTTTGATATTTTTAGTCTAAATACTTTTCAGAATTTAAAATTTCGATCCTCGTCTAAAAAGCAGGCATTAAATATATTAAGTTAAATTATGTTGTTTGGTTCATGTATTATGCGTATTTGTAGTCTTGTAGATTTAGTTATTGTTTTCCAATTTTATCATTTTAAGTCATTTTAATTTAATCATATTATCTATGGCATAATGTAAAAAAACGGCATTAACATTTGACTGGATAATCACTTTAACATTTATTCTTTTTTTGAAACACTTAAACGCTGAATATTTCATTTGAGTCAAAATGATCTCTCCGTAGATAAAAACTGTTAGTCAACTAACAACAAAAAGCTTGAAATGACTTGATAGAATAATACATCAACAAAAAATAATTTTATAAAAATAATTTTTTATTAATGTGTCGTTTTGCCAAGTAAACAGCTTTGTCTATATGACATTGTTATATTAGTGTGCATTGTCATGTAAGTTTGTCATATCATTTCGAGTCATTTATCGTTAGTTGACTAACAGTTTTATCCACGGATGGACCATTTTGGCTTAAAATAAAACGTTGATGGTTAAATTGCTTAAAAAATAGACGCCAAAGTAATTATCAGGTCAAGCATAAAGAGTATTTTTTAGCATTATACCTATGCATGTACTGTTTATTTAAAATTGATCAAACTAAAACACACGGACTAAATCCATAACTGATGCTTAGTAAAGGGGCTCATCAGGGGATTTAACCTTAAAAATTAAGGGTTGAAAGTAAATCCTAGTAATGCGTCCTGCCAAATACATGGTTTTGAATTTTAATCACCACTCAACTTTCTTGACGCAGGCAACGGACAAATGGAAACATATGAAATATGACCGGCCGAGTCAAGGAATGGAGTCTTTCATTCTTAAAGCCCACCACTTAACTGGCCCGGTGATAGGTTGAATTCTTTATTTTTTTTGGTGTCCTCTTGATTCTTTAGGTTTTATCATGATTAATTTGAATCGACTTGCGTTGTATATTTAATTTTGGAGAATGAATTTTTTAACGAGAGTTTTTTGCATACACAAAATCTTGAACTCGAAACATGCTTAAGCGATATCGAATTACTTATCACTTAGACTAACCATTAGTGATTTGTTGAATTCTTTTAACTTTCGGCCTTTTATTTAATCTATTTTTAATGCCAATTTAATTATGAATTATTATCTTATACATTGACGGTAGAAAAAAAAAACTTTCACAAGCGGGTTTATTTAAGAGTTTAGGGTTTAGAGGTTAGGGGTTTAGATTGTAGGGTTTAAAATTTAAGATTTATAGTTAGAATTTAGAGTTTAGGGTTTATGATTAGATTTTTAGGGCTTTAAAATTTAAAATTTAAATTTAAGCTTAAAAATAAATATACTTGTGTAATTTTTTTTACACCGGCAACTGACATTGTATTAAATATTAATCCTTTAATTAATAGCCGCTTTTGTCTCCAATTTAGGTTAAGGAGTCTGCTTTTCTTTTCTATTTATTTTTCCTACTCGTTTGTTGGTGAGTCGTTAGATTCGGACATATCTTGAGACAATTAATATTTAATTTTGTTTATCATATGGTATATATTTTCTATTACTTGTGAACCAACAAAGTTGATAACGATTCTCGATCTGCACACACGACTACATTTTGTGACTTCGTACCAATACGTCTATTTAATAATACTAACATAATATAATAAGATATTGAGCAACCGACGATCGATTATATTTTCTTATTGAAGATTGATTCCTTTTTCATGATGCCCAACTTTTTTGTTTCAGCTGACACATGATCCGTACATTTTGTTGGTTCAAATACTAAAATTTGATGTTTTAAAAACGGTTCATTGTGTTATCGCAACTAAAAATTTGATTGATGTATTTGTAAAAGAGATCTTAATTCACCTTAGATTTTGAAATTCATTTTAAAGAATTACTTTTATCTTTAAAAAATCCATTAAATGTTAGAAATAAAGTAAAGAAGAACAAGAACAATAGAGATAGAGAGAAACGTATATTGTATTCTCAATGTAGGGTTTCTGTACAATGTTTTCTCCAAATTCGATATTGATAGGCATAAGAGGAAACCCTAATTTCAATAAATATTAAACCCTAATTATAAAGCACATTAAAGTATCCTTAATACATGGATAACCACCATAAATAAATATTCATAATACTTACCCTTGGATATCTATAAAGATAATGCGTCTTGTTAAAACCTTACTAAGATAAAAATACCGCAGGGAAAAAATGTAACACCCTCGACCCGGATGACACATTTGGGCCTCAAGCCCAAACCAAAATCATAAAATTTCCAACCTGGTTTAGCCCAAACCATAACCATATCATAAAATCCATTAAGTTTAACATTCTAAAATAGTAACCATAGTTAAAAACGTTACATAGGGAGCTCTATTTGAAATACATAATTAAAAACATTTGACAATTAAGTTGAAATACCAAAATATGAGTTACAATACAATATAGGGAGCTCCATTTGAAATACATAATTAAAAACATTCGACAATTAAGTTGAACTACCAAAATATGAGTTACAATACAACATAGGGTCCTACGAATACATAGTCCAATTAATCTAAGTACTGCACTGGGACAACAAGTCGATACTGAAGCCCTACTCCGATGGCGCCCCAACGATGCACGTCAACCTACTAACCTGCGAATAGAAACAACAATTCCGAACGCAGAGCTAACGAAGCTCAGTGGATAGACTTTCACTCAACCATGCTTCATGCAAATCATAAATAAGAGCATGTAACAAGAGATGATGTCATGGCAATATGATCATAGCATTAGGGTACTACCATTAGCAGTCTAATCATACAACAACAACGAGAATATGAACAGTCTCACATTGCAAACGTATGTATAGTATCAACAAACCTGGAGTGAGGCCTGGTTCCACTGAGCATCGGGTACACACACTCAGAGTGGGGCCCAGTCCCACTAAGCATCGGGTTTATTCACTCATGCTCAAAATCTCTCATCGAGCCTTCGAATGAGTCCCAGTCCCACTAAGCCTCGGGTTCATACATTTAGAAATCTTGACCATAGTGTTGCAACACTCTCTTTCACACGGGTATCTGAGACCCCCAACAAATAAGGTGAATCAACCCTAAAAGAAATTGCATTTACGTGGCATACGTTCGACAATCGATCCACCAAGGATCTTTATTCATATAATACAATAAGTCACTCAAGGTTTTAATTAAGTTATTGCTCATTAAGCTCGTATATAGGGTTCAAATCTCAATTTCTAAATTTTACCGTTCATTTTACCACTCTAGAGGCCCATTGGGCCTTAGTCTTCAATTTATAGGTCCCTCGAACTCAAAAATGTATTTTTCGGGCAAATTGCCCAAAAGGTATCGATACCCTCATGCGAGTATCGATACGCCCCCACTTTATATCGACACGACCTCCATGCGTATCGATACGAGCCTTACACCCTCAATAATTTAACCAATGACCCGTGCCGATACACGAGCCTCGTGTATCGATACACCCTTAGTATCGATACGCACATCAAGCGTATCGATACCTATTTTAGTTATTGGAATTTTGGTGAAACAATTGGTATCGATACCCTCTTTAGGTGTATTGATACACACTTCAAATTTTGCTTGCGTTCATTACATTTAACGCAGGGCATCGATACGTGTCCAATCCGTATCGATACTCGAACCCAAAACTCACTTTCTAGAGTTCAAATTTTGCTCCAAACATCCCCAAACCTTTATAGTAAAACCCCAAATCAAGCCTACAAGTTATGAAGGATAGTTTAGGTGATTTTCTACCGTCTTTTCATCATTTTAACACCAAATGCGAATTTAGCCATTAAAAAGGTTTTCAAGCTCATAAAGAACAAAAAACATCAAACCAAGCACAAGCAATCTAACTTTATGATTTCTAGGAATACAAGGGAGTTAGTAGTGTACAAACATTGATTTTTTATCAGAGAATGAAGCTCCTAACACAAGCTTCAAACCTTCTTCTTCTCTTGAGCTTTGGAAGCTCCCCCAACCTCTTTCACTTGCTAGAAAGATCCTTGAGTGGTGATTATTCTTCCCTCAAAGACCAAACCGATATTCAGACTTAAAATGACCAAGATTTCACCTTTGAACTTGGCTCATGGGAGGGAAATGAGCTTGGTTGAAGGGAGAAGACAAAGAAACATGGTGAAATCACCCAAAACACTTTTCTACAGAGGAATTAATGAAGCCCCCTTCTCCATCATCTTCAAAAAGAGGAATTTACCCATTTACCCCACTTTTACTCTCCCCACTCAACACATAACTAAAGCCCAAGCCCAACGACCCCAAAAGTAAGCTCATAAGGGCTCGTAAGGCCCAACTTCTCGGTCGGACACGAAGCCCACAATTCAGGTTAAACTAACTCTCAGATTCTAAAATTTAGGTCGTTACAACTATCCCCTTTAAAGAAATTTCGTTCTCAAAATTTACCTTTTGGAAACAAATGCGGATAGAGCAGTTTTATATCTTTCTCTACCTCTCACGTAGCCTCCTCGACTTTGTGGTTCCTCTATAACATCTTAACAAAAGGTATACATTTATTGCGAAGCTCCTTAACTCTTTTGTCCAACACTCTTACCGGTTCTTCATCATAGCTTAAGTCGGTGTTAATCTCAAACTCTTCAAGCGGGATGCCATGCGTAGGATCAGAACGATAATGTCTCAACATAGACACGTGAAACACATGGTGGATGCGTGCTAATTCTGGAGGCAAGGCTAACCGGTAAGCCACGGGCCCAACTCTCTCAAGAATCTCATAGGGACCGATAAATCTCAGGCTTAATTTGCCATTCCGCCTAATGCAGATTACTCTTTTCCATGGTGACACCTTGAGGAAAACCTTGTCACCCACCTCGTACTCAATGTGTTTGCGCTTTCGGTTCGCGTAAGCTTTTTGACGATCAAAGGCCGCTTGCAATCTTTCCTTGATAATTTGAACCTTTTCCTCAGTTTGTCTAATCAATTTTAAACCCATGATCATTCTTTCATTAAGCTCGGTCCAACACAAGGGTGTTCTATACTTACGCCCATACAAGGCCTAAAAGTGAGCCATCTTGATACTCGACTGAAAGTTGTTGTTATAAGCAAACTTCACCAGTGGTAACTGCTCTTCCCAACTTTTCTTGAAGTCAATAATGCAAAAACAAAGCATATCCTCTAAGATCTGGATAACTCGCTCAGACTGACCATCAGTCTGAGGGTAGAAAGCCGTACTAAAATACAACTTGGTATCCAAAGCTTCATGTATCTTCTTCCATAGCCTTGCCATGAAAAGCGGATCTCTGTCTGATATGACCGATGATGGCACTCCATGCAACCTCACTATCTCTTGGATGTATAACCGAGCCAACCTCTCGAGCGTAATATCTATACGCACGGGCGAGAAGTGGGAAGACTTGGTCAAATGATCCACAATCACCCATATAGCGTCATGCTTCTTTTGCGTCAATGGTAAACTTGTCACAAAATCCATGGTCACACGATCCCACTTCTATTGTGGAATTTGGATGGGCTAAAGCAACCTTGAGGGAACCTGATGCTCGACCTTAACTTGTTGACAAGCTAAGCATCTTATCACAAACTCGGATACATCTTTTTCATACTAGGCTACCAATAAAAAGGACGAAGGTCTTTATAAATCTTGTTGCTACCCGGATGTACAACAAACAAACTTCTATGCGCTTCACTAAGGATACAATCACTTAAATCCCCTATGGCTGAGACATACAACCAATCCTTAAAGTACAAGATTCTACCATCACATACTTTGAAATCACACGTCTTACCCTTTTGAACCATCTCTAGCTTCACCACCAACTCTTCATCTAACACTTGTGCCCTCTTGATTTCTTGCACCAAGGTAGGCTCCACACAAAGCTCGGCTAACAAACCACCATCTTCAGTTATCCTAAAACGAGAAAATATCACCTTCAATTCTGACATAGACTTCATACTCAAGGCATCGACCATCATATTAGCTTTATCGGGATGATACTCTATTATGCAATTATAGTCTTTTAGCAATTTAACCCATCGCCTTTGCCATAAATTTAACTCTTTTTGGGTGAAGAGGTACTTTAGACTCTTATAATCGGTGTAGATATAACATTTTCCCCATACAGACAATGCCTCCAAATTTTTAACGCAAAGATAACTACAGCAAGCTCTAAATCATGCGTAGGATAATTCTGTTCATGAGGCTTAAGTTGTCTTAAAGCATAAGCAACCAATCTACCCTCTTGCATAAGAACACAACCAAGATCATTCAAAGAAGCGTCGCTAAACATAACATAATCCTTTCCTGACTTGGGTTGCGTCAACATCAGGGCTTCTGTAAGGTAAGCCTTTAATTTCTTGAAGCTTTGTTGTCTCTTCTCATTCCACTCAAACGAACCTCTTTTTTGTAGCAATTTGGTCATAGGTACCGCTATGATGGAAAAACCCTTGACGAAGTGGCGATAATATCCAGCAAGTCCAAGGAAACTACGGACTTTCGTAATGTTTATAGGGGGTTTCCACTCTACCACCACTCGAATCTTTTGCGGATCAACTCGAATCCCATTCACTGCTACAATGTGGCCTAAAATGCTACCTCAGAAAGCTAAAATTTACACTTGAACTTAACAAAAAATTGCATCTCTTTCAAGGTCTAAAGAACAATACGAAGATGAAAATCATGCTCCTCCTCTGAGCTGGAATAAACCAATATGTCATCTATGAAAACCACCACAAACTGATCAAGATAGGGTTGCAAAATCTGGTTCATCAAGTCCATAAAAGCAGCAAGTACATTGGTAAGCCCAAAAGGTATTGACAAGAACTCAAAATGCCCATACCGCGTCTTGAAAATAGTTTCTGGACATCCTCATCTACTACCTTCAACTAGTAGTAACTCGACCTCAAATCGATCTTTAAGAAAACACGAGCACCCCTCAATTGGTCAAACAAGTCATCTATCCTTGGTAGGGGATAACGGTTCTTCATCGTTACCTTGTTGAGCTAACGGTAATCAATACACATCCTCATTGACCCATTATTCTTCTTAATGAACAAAACTGGCACACCTCAAGGTGATATGCTTGGTCGGATAAAACCCCTTTCTAACACTTCTTTGATCTAATTCTTTAACTCTCTCAACTCCGTAGGCGCCATTCGATACGGAGTAATAGACATCGGTGCCGTGCCAGACATCACCTCTATCTAAAACTCTAGCTCACGATATGGGGAATATCTAGGCAACTCATCTATAAATAAATCGACAAACTCTCTAACAGTCCGAAGAATCTTAATTGTCAGAATCTCAACACTTATGTCAACCACACTAGCCAAAAAGGCCTCGCAACCTTGTTAGATCATCCTTTATGCCGCCAAGGCCGATACTACATTGGAAATGCAAAGATTCCTCTCACCCTTCACTACCAACTTTGCCCCATCTAACCCGCAAAGCTTAAGACTTTTCGCTCTACAGCCCAAATGCGTATTATTCTCAAATAACCAATCCATCCCTAAGATGACATCAAACTCTTAGAACGGTAACACTATTAGATCAGCCGGGAATATAGAATCTTGGATCTCAATCAGACACCTCCGATACACCTTATCTACTAACACATCATACCCTAAATAACTAGTTACACGAACTCCTACCTCAAGATCCTCGACAGGAACACCCCATTGCTGAGATATTTTACTACGAATGTAGGAATGAGTAGAGCCCGAATCCAGAAGAGCAACTATAGGAATCGAAAATAAGGTGAACATACCTGAGATAACATCAGTAGCCTCACAGTCCTCTTGTGCCTTGAATGCGTATTATCTCGCTGGTGCCCTAGCGGTTGACTGGATTGTACCTCCACTCTAATGTCCAGACATGTGACTCGCTCCTCCTCTAGCAAGGTCTCGACCCCTATGAGCTGGATAAGGGAGCCTCTGGGTCTGGACTAGAGTGGCGTCAACAGTTTCCAGACAATTTCTTAAGAAATAATCCGTCGACCCATAACCATAGCAAGCCCTAAATGTCCTTCAACACTTGTCTCTATGCTTGCGCCTAAACTGATCACAAACTGAGGCACCTTTATGTGAGCCCTCAGAACTCACCATAGACAAGGACGAAGGCCTCTTATGGCCAGCTGATTCTAACCTACGGTCTGATCTTGAATTCTGGCTTGAAGCTCATCTTTCTTGGTTCTAACTATTTCTGTTCCACCCAAAAAACGACTGCGAGTTGTTAGATAAATTTTGGGTTCTCCCACTCGCGCTCCCTTGCCTACCAGACAGGATATAAGTCAAACCTTGCACTTTCTCAAGCGACTTGGCACTAGCAGTTAACTCGAAAAACACTTTCGGTAGGGATGCAGTCAAATAGGTCTAGATTTCCTTCCTCAAGCCCTTTAGAAATGTAACACCCTCAACATATATTTGATGATTTAATATACATTGAAGATGTTACTAAAGTTTTTAACTGATTTCCTGACTTGTAATTTTTTTTTCAACAAAGTAGTTCAATGGTTGGCTCTTTCTCAATTTTCAAACAAAACTATGTCTAGCAGCCACAGCTAGTTTTGACCCTGAATTGGTTTGTAAAATACTTTAAGCAGTTAATAAAATGAGAATATAATTCAGGGTGAAAACTATGTATGCTGCCTAGATTCTTTCTTGTTTTTAAAATCACTACGCGATGAATGATCAACTAAGTATAAAACGGTTTAAAGCATCTTCCTAAAATTTTTAATTCTTCAAACTAAGTCATGATGCTAGATCATACGGAATAGCTACTTATTTAATATCTATACATGCCCCACTAGACTAGGATATGGTGATACTTACTGTTAGTACAAGCTAACTTGATCTAACAATGTACAACTCCTTTTTTGCTATCTAATCATAAGTACCTACGTGTGATACAAAACACACGTTAAGTATAACTTAGTGAAACATAATCATAATAATATAAACAATAATTATAATAACACAGCTCTGTAAGATGACAAATGATTTTCAATTGTAGTTGATATCATTTTATCATATATAGAACTGCCTTACTTATATAGTTCATTTGATCAATATAATATTCAAATCACAAGATTTGACATGTCTTACCAGTCTTGTGTACATTAAGCTTTTTAGCTTAACTACTTGCATAATTGCATTTCAAGTATTATAGCCAAAGTATAAAATCAAGCCATCTGTAATGCAGAATGTCATGTATCATGGCTATCTTAAGAGTCATGTCATTCTTGTTCTATGTTCATCAAGTGCTCACATGCATAAAAATTTCTTCAACATAAACATACTTTCAATGTGATTCATATCATCTATCAATTTTGTCATAGAATCATGATATCATTGGTTCATGATCATCAAGTAGTCATGCTTTTATCACGTAATCATTTGCCTATCATATTCTTTGACATAGCCATACTTTCATCATGCAATCAGTTGCATATCATTTCTTTTATCATAGTCGTACTTCCTTCATGCAATCATTTGCATATCATTTTCTTATCATAGCCCAAACTACAAAATCAGGTGAAGCTATGGTACGCGAGTCATCACGACATCGTAGTGTCTATGACGTCATAACGTCTACATCGCCGAAGTGACTAAAATGAGTATGTACTCGAGGACGTTTTTTTGCTCCTCATATAATCATAGTTTTTGTGCTATATAACACCGTAGTGTTTGAACTGACTCCGTAGAGCCTTTCCTGACTCCGTAGAGCCTTTTCTGCACCGTAGTGCTTTCACGCAGCTGCTAGGACTCTATGGATATCCAACTATACCAAGAATTTTCATGTGAATCTATGGTATACGAGTCCGACACCGTAGTGTCTACAACGTCGTAGCATCTGATGGTGAGTACGTACATGAGGATGTCATTTGCTCATCGCACAACACCTTAGTGTTTCTCTCAGCACTGAAGTGCCTACATTATTTTAGCACGGAAGTGCCTACATTATCTCAGCACCGAAGTGCCTACATTATCTCAGCAACGAAGTGCCTATATTAGGACGCAACTGCTAAGTAACTCTATGGATATCCAATTATACCAAAGACTTCACACTAGTACTTGGGCAATTTATTTCCTTATAGATCAATCATCATTATTCATATAATAGGGCAATTCACATCCCATATTTCATCTTCAATATCCAATTCATCAAAACTATCAACCATAAATCGATAATGGGCATTTCATACCCAAAATCTAAAATCTGATTTATCTTAGATAAATCATTATTCCATATCCATGTATCACATATGCCATTTAATATTTCTTTGATCAACATACATTTTTATTATTATCAAAGTTGACTTATTGCAAGTCTTCTTCACATAACATACATATATATAAATAGATAAAAATGTATTCATTCATCTCACATATATAATAAATAAATAAAATACACTCACCTGGGCCATTTATTAGCATGCCTCACTAAATTCTACTCGATCCCTTCCTTCATAGATATCGAATCTTCTTTTGATTCAGATTTGACTTGAATTTTGCTTTAAAGCATTCAAAATGCCTAGAGAAAATTTTGTAAATTTTTCCATCTTTTCTCTCTTGCCTTTCAAAATGTAGGAAGAAGATGAACAAATTTTGGTTCATCCTTTTCCTTATTTATGCCATGTGTATTAATTAAATAAATTTTTAAATTCATTTAATTTCTTAATTCCAAATAACCCTCAAACTAAAACTTATTTTATAATTTGCCATTATGTAAAAATAGAACCAAATCTAGTTAGAATCCAACTAGAAATATTACAATATTCATAAAAATAATATTTTATGAATTTTACATAGGTTATGGAACTGTCTTTAAAATTTCAATTCGATCTAATTACCCGATAATCACCTAATACGATTTTCCATTTTTTTTCAAACTATCGGGTAAAATCTGAAATTCTCATAATTCTAATTTCCATAAATATATATTGTTGACCTACAAAATATTCCATAATTTTGTAAAAATCAAAATCTTGTAATTTTCACTTTGTCCAATATACTGATAATTTATCTAGAATCTTTATCAGATAAAATTCTCTTAAAAATCATTTATCTGATATCCATATGAATAATATTAACTCGAGCTGATTTCTTTTTATCAGTCTCAATTACTGACACGAGACCTTCCCAATATGTCACCCATCCTATGTCATGAGCACGCTTAACTTTGCAGTTCGATCTAAATTCAATATCTTATACTGCATTTTTATTCCCGTAATCTATATTAGATTTTTCTCCATGATCTGTTTAATCCATGTACATGATAAAATAATTACTGATAAATTCTTCAACACTTGGAAATGACTTTTATAATCTTTTTCTATCATATGGTAAAATTTTATAATTTTTCAGTTCGATCTGGGTATCCAAATTCTATTTAAACTTTGACTATGATTTTCCCAATAATCGAAATATCATATCAAACCAGTAATTCCTTATTCGATCCACACCTATAGGTTCTCTATCTATTTATAAAATAAAACTCCTAACTTTTGGGAAATTACAACTTTGGTCCTTTAACTTTTCATATTTCCACTTCTATCACCCAAGCTTTAAAACTTATCATTTTGTTCACTAAACTTTAACCTTGAATTCCCATTCCAATTTTCCTTGGATTTTAACCAAATTTTGCGAGTATTGTATTTTACTCGTTCTCTATCACATGACACCTTAAAACCTCAAAAACTTTTTTTCTACAGTCCATAATTGAGAAAATCCTAACTTTTGCATTTTTGTGATTTTAGTCACTAAGTAAGCTTTTAAGTCCTTATCTTAGTACTAAATGACCCTAAATTAACATAGCAAATTTTGGGGTATTACAATTCTTCCCCTTAAGAAAATTCGTCCTTGAATTTTCAAAACGTACATGTTTTAAATAGTTTCGGGTACTATTCTCTCATTTTCTTCTTGGTTTCCCATGTTGCCTTATCCACTTTATGGTTCCTCCAAAGGATTTTTCCCAATGAAATTTTCTTATTCCTTATTCCTTTTAATTCCATAGGCTTAGATTTTTATCGGTTCTTCGTCATACGTCAAATATCGGGTTATAGTTCAACTTCCTTTCCCACAATCCTGTGTTCTCAATAATTTAGGCTCGTAACTTATCTTCAAAGATCAGAATAGTTCAATCTAACTATTTTTCTATTAAAAATTTCTTTTATTTTCTTTTTTTTACCATGAACTGGTCCAAGTAGGGTTGAGACACCATATTCATCAAATTCTTATATGTGGCAGAGTGTTTGTAAGTCCAAACGGCATCATTAAGAACTCGTAGTATCCATAACAAGTTCTGGGTACTGTCTTTGGTATATTTTCTTCTTTAACGTTTAACTGATAATAACCCAATTAAAGGTCGATTCTTTGGAAACACAACTACACCTCGGTACTGGTCAAACAAATCCCCAATCCTTAGTAACAGATTATTTATTTTTTATTGTTACCCTATTTAATTATTGATGATCTATACTTAATCGTAAAGAACCATCTTTCTTCTTTACGAATAATACTGAAGCACTTCATAATAACTCACTCGATCGAATATAACTCTAATCTAATAGCTCTTACAGCTGAGCTTTCAGTTCCTCTAACTCGGTTGGTGCCTTTCTATAAGGCGCTATCAATACCTGCTTTATTCTCGAATTAAATGTCATTATCGAACTGTACCTTTTAATATGGAGGTAATCCTAGTAATTCATCCAAATACATTTGGAAATTTCCTTACAATCAGAGTATTCTCTATCTTCTTATAATTACTGTACCAGTTCTCTATTATACAGATAATTCATTCTGAATAGAAGTTAACTATCATATTTATTTCATTGTGTTGTATCCACTATGGGTCTTTTCTTAACCCTTAAAAATTCGTCAACTGAAAAAATCTAACAACATCTTATTTTTCTTATAACCATTAGAGTCTCATTCATACTATTGAGGAGCTACATCAAGGTATACAAGCAACATATCAGTAGCATCACATCCTAGGGGTATGTACACTTTAATAAAATCATATTGGACTCGGTTTAACCTCCAGAATCGACTAAACCTTTGCTCTGATACCACTAAATGTAACACCCTCAACGTAAATTTGATGATTTAATATACATTGAAGATGTTACTAAAGTTTTTAACTGATTTTCTGACTTGTAATTTTTTTTCCAACAAAGTAGTTCAGTGGTTGGCCCTTTCTCAGTTTTCAAACAAAACTATGTCTAGCAACCACAGCTAGTTTTGACCCTGAATTGGTTTGTAAAATACTTTAAGAAGTTATTAAAATGAGAATATAATTCAGGGTGAAAACTATGTATGTTTCCTAGATTCTTTCTTGTTTTTAAAATCACTACGCGATAAATGACCAACTAAGTATAAAACCGTTTAAAGCATCTTTCTAAATTTTTTAATTCTTCAAACTAAGTCATGATGCTAGATCATACAGAATAGCTACTTATTTAATATCTATACATGCCCCACTAGACTAGGATGTGGTGATACTTACTGTTAGTACAAGCTAACTTGATCCAACAATGTGCGGCTCCTCTTTTGCTATCTAATCCTAAGTACCACGTGTGATACAAAACACACGTTAAGTATAACTTAGTGAAACATAATCATAATAATGTAAACAATAATTATAATAACACAGCTCTATAAGATGGCAAATGATTTTCAATTGCAGTTGATATCATTTTATCATATATAGATATGCCTTACTTATATAGTTCATTTGACCAATATAATATTCAAATCGCAAGATTTGATCTGTCTTACCAGTCTTGTGTACATTAAGCTTTTTAGCTTAACTACTTGCATAATTGCATTTCAAGTATTATAGCCGAAGTATAAAATCAAGCCATCTGTAATGTAGAATTAGCTATGTATCATGACTATCTTAAGAGTCATATCATTATTGTTCTATGTTCATCAAGTGCTCACATGCATAAAAATTTCTTCAACATAAACATACTTTCAATATGATTCATATCATCTATCAATTTTGTCATAGAATCATGATATCATTGGTTCATGATCATCAAGTAGTCGTTGTTTTTATCACGTAATCATTTGCCTGTCATATTCTTTAACATAGCCATACTTTCATCATGCAACCATTTGTATATCATTTCTTTTATCATAGTCATACTTCCTTCATGCAATCATTTGCATATCATTTCCTTTATCATATCCCAAAGTACAAAATCATGTGAAGCTATGGTACGTGAGTCATCACGACACCGTAGTGTGTACAACGTCGTAACATCTACATCGTCGAAGCGACTGAAATAAGTACGTACTCGAGGACGCTCTTTACTCCTCATATAATCGTACTTTTGTGCTATGTAACACCGTAGTGTTTAAACTAACTCTGTAGAGCCTTTCCTGACTCCATAGAGCCTTTCTTGACTCCGTAAAGCCTTTCCTGCACTGTAGTGCTTTTACACAGCTGGTAGGACTCTATGAATATCCAACTATACCAAGGATTTTCATTTGAATCTATGGTATACGAGTTCGACACCGTAGTATCTACAAAACCGTAGCGTCTGATGGTGAGTACGTACTCGAGGACGCCCTTTGCTCATCGCACAACACCTTAGTGTTTTTTTCAGCACCGAAGTGCCTACATTATCTTAGCACCGGAGTGCCTACATTATCTCAGCACCGAAGTGCCAACATTAGGACGCAGCTGCTAAGTGACTCTATGGATATCCAATTATACCAAAGACTTCACACTTGTACTTGGGAAAATTTATTTCCTTATAGATCAATCATAATTTTTTATATAATAGGGCATTTCACATCCCATATTTCATCTTCAATATCCAATTCATCAAAACTACCAACCATAATTCGATAATGGGCATTTCATACCCAAAATCTGAAATTCGATTTATCTTAGATAAATCATTATTCCATATTCATGTACCACATACGCCATTTAATATTTCTTTGATCAACATACATTTTCATTATTATCAAAGTTGTCTTATTGCAAGTCTTCTTCACATCATATATATATAAACAGATAAAAATGCATTCATTCATCACATATATAATAAATAAATAAAATACACTCATCTGGGCCATTTATTAGCATGCCTCACTAAATTCTACTCGATCATTTCCTTCATAGTACCTCGAATTTTCTTTTGATTCGGATTTGACTTGAATTTTGGTTTAAAGCCTTCAAAATGCCTAGGGAAAATTTTGTAAATTTCCCTCTCTTGCTTTTCGAAATGTAGGAAGAAGATGAACAAATTTTTGTTCATCTTCTTCCTTATTTATGCCATGTGTATTAATTAAATGAATTTTAAATTCATTTAATTTCTTGATTCCATATAACCCTCCAACTAAAACTTATTTTCTAATTTGCCATTATGTAAAAATAGAATCAAATCTAGTTAGAATCCAACTAAAAATATTAAAATATTCATAAAAATAATATTTTATGAATTTTACATGGCTTACAGAACTGCCTTTAAAATTTCAATTCGATCCGATTACCCGATATTCACCTACTACGATTTTCCATTTTTTTCAAACTATCGGGTAAAATATGAAATTCTCATAATTCTGACTTCCATAAATAAATATTGTTGACCTACAAAATATTCCATAATTTTGTAAAAATCAAAATCTTGAAATTTTGACTCGGTCCAATATACTGATAATTTATTCGAAATCTTTATCGGATAAAATTCTCTTAAAAATCTTTTATCTGATATCCATACGAATAATATTAACTCAAGCTGATTTCTTTTTATCAGTCTCAATTACTGACACGAGACCTTCCCAATAGGTCACCCATCCTATGTCCTGAGCACACTTAGCTTTGTAGTTCGATCTAGATTCAGTATCTTATACTGCATTTTTATTCCTGTAATCTATATTAGATTTTTCTCCATGATCTGTTTAATACATGTACATGATAAAATAATTACTGATAAATTCTTCAACAGTTGGAAATAACTTTTATAACCTTTTTTATCATATGGTAAAATTTTATAATTTTTCAGTTCGATCTGGGTATCCAAATTCTACTTAAACTTTGACTACGATTTTCCCAATAATTGAAATATCGGATCAAACCAAAAATTCCTCATTCGATCACCTATAGGTGCTCTATCTATTTATAAAATAAAACACCTAAATTTTGGGAAATTACAAATTTGGTCCTTCAACTTTTCATATTTCCACTTCTATCACCCAAGTTTTAGAACTTATCATTTTGGTCACTAAACTTTAACCTTGAATTCCCATTCCAATTTTCCTTGGATTTTAACCAAATTTGGCGAGTATTCTATTTTATTCGTTCTCTATCACATGACACCTTAAAACCTTAGAAACTTCTTTTCTACAGTCCATAATTGAGAAAATCCTAACTTTTGCATTTTATCATTTTAGTCACTAAGTTAGCTTTTAAGTCCTTATCTTAGTACTAAATGACCCTAAATTAACATAGCAAATTTTTAGGTATTACAAGGAACCTCTTACATCTCATCTTTTCGGTAGCAGTTAACTCGGGAGCATACCTACTCAACTGTAGAAATTCTTGTTTATACTGAAAGATTGATCGATTCCCTTGGATTAAATGGTTGAACCGATCTCTCAAGCTATCGATATGGGCCTCTCCCACACACTTCTTCTCAAACTCCTCCAAAAATTCATCCCAAGTAGGTTGGTTAGAATACCAACCTAACTCTACGGTCTCCCACATTCTCGAGCATTCTCCTTCAACCGGGAAAGAACACATCTCAACTTATCCTCAGATCTCAACCTCATTTGACGCATGATCCAACGAGTGTCTCTCAACCACTGGTCGACCTTAACTGGGTTGTCTTGTCCTGACCCAAGGAAATATGTAGCTCTATGGCACTATACCCTCTCAATTAGTGCTTCTCGAGGGGTAGCCGAGGGCCCAGGGATGGCCCTCAAAATTCGGTGAAGAGAATTGTAAAGATGAGAGAAATAATCAACCCCTCAACCCATATCATCATCCGATATCTCCTTTGTACAAGGGATGTAATTCATCATACCTTTCTTCCCGGGAGCCCAACTCTTTTCTTGCTCTCGTGCCAACCTTGGCATGATTACTTTCTGCACAAGCAAATAATTAAGGTTACACCATCATATATTCAGTTTTAAACAAGTACGACTTTGAATTATGGACAACGTATTCGCCAGACACCTATAAAACCCTCTAGACAACCCCGGGGTTTCCTAAAATCGGCTAAACCTAGACTCTAATACCACCAAATGTAACATCCTCGGCCCAGATGTAACATTTATGCCTCAATCCCAAACCACAATCATAAAATTTCTACCTAGTTTAGTCCAAACCATAACTAAATCATAAAATCCATTAAGTTTAACATTCCAAAATAGTAACCATAGTTAAAAACGTTGCATGGGGAGCTCCATTTGAAATACATAATTAAAAGCATTCGACAATTAAGTTGAAATACCAAAATATGAGTTACAATACAACATAGGGTCCTAGGAATACGTAGCCCAATTAATCTAAGTACTGCACTCGAACAATAAGTCGATACTGAAGCCCTACTCCAATGACGCCCCAATGATACACGTCAACCTACTAACCTACGAACGAGAACAACAATTCCGAACGCTGAGCTAACGAAGCTCAGTGGATACACTTTCACTCAACCATGCTTCATGCAAATCATAAATAAGAGCATGTAACAAGAGATAATGTCATGGCAATATGATCATAGCATTACGGTACTACCATTAGCAGTCTAATCATACAACTACAATATGAATATGAACAGTCTCACATTACAAATGTATGTATAGTATCAACAAACATGGAGTGAGGCCTAGTTTCACTAAGCATCGAGTACACACACTTTGAGTGAGGCCCGATCCCACTAAGCATCGAGTTTATTCACTCATGCTCGAAATCTCTCATCGATCCTTCGAATAAGTCCCGGTCCCACTAAGCCTCGGGTTTATACATTTAAAAATCTTAACCATGGTGTTGCAACACTCTCTTTCACACAGATATCTGAGCCCCCAATAAACAAGGTAAATCAACCCTAAAATAAATTGCCCTTACATGACATACGTTCGACAATCGATCCACCAAGGATCCTTATTTATATAATACAATAAGTCACCTAAGGTTTTAATTAATTTATTGCTTATTAAGCTCGTATATAGGGTTTAAATCTCAATTTCTAAATTTTATCATTCATTTTACCACTCTAGAGGCCCATTGGGCCTTAGTCCTCAATTTATAGGTCCCTAGAACTCAAAAATGTATTTTTTGGGCAGATTGCCTAGAGGGTATCGATACCCTCATGCAAGTATCGATATGCCTCCACTTTGTACTGATACGACCACCGTGCATATCGATACGAGCCTCACACCCTCAACAATTTTACCAACGACCTGTACCGATACACGAGCCTCGTGTATCGATACACCCTTAGTATCGATATGCACACCAAGTGTATCAATACCCATTTTAGTTACTAGAATTTTGGTGAAACAGTCGGTATCGATACCCTCTTTAGGCGTATCGATATGCACTTCAAATTTTGCATGCGTTCATCACATTTAATGCAGGGTATCGATACGTGTTCAACCTGTATCGATACTCGAACCCAAAACTTACTTTCTAGAGTTTAAATTTCACTCCAAACATCCTTGAACCTTTATAGTAAAACCCCAAATCAAGCCTACAAGTTATGAAGGGTAGTTTAGGTGATTTTTTACGGTCTTTTCATCATTTTAACACCAAATACGAATTTAGCCATTAAAGAGGTTTTCAAGCTCATAAACAACAAAAAGTATCAAACCAAGCACATTCAATCGAACTTTATGATTTCTAGGAATATAAGAGAGTTAGTAGTGTACTAACCTTGATTTTTCAGTAGAGAATAAAGCTCCTAACCCAATCTTCAAACCTTCTTCTTCTCTTTAGCTTTGGAAGCTCTCTTAACCTCTTTCACTTGCTAGAAAGATCCTTGAGTGGTGATTATTCTTTCCTCAAAGACCAAACCGAGATTCAGAATTAAAATGACCTAGATTTCACCTTTGGACTTGGCTCATGGGAGGGAAATGAGCTTGGGTGAAGGGAGAAGACAAAGAAACATGGTGAGATCACCAAAAACACTTTTTTGCAGAGGAATTAATGAAGTCCCCTTCTCCATCCTCTTCAAAAGAGGAATTTACCCAATTACCCCATATTTAATCTCCCCACTCAACACCTAACTAAAGCCCATGCCCAACGACCCCACAAGCAAGCTCATAAGGGCTCGTAAGGCCTAACTTCTCAGCTCAAACATGAAGCCCACAATTCGGGTTAAATCGAATCTCGAATTTTGAAATCTAGGTCGTTACAAAAAAAATTCTCAGTGAAGGAAAAAGAGTACAAACATCTTTGATACGCATAACATTTTGCCTCATTCAAAACCTTATAAGTAAAACCTATTGGGACAAGACATCGGTTAAGAGAAAAAGAGTGCAACGTGTGTATTTACTCATTCCTCATGAAAACATCACATAAGATATTTGAATATTCATAATTCAATCTTGAATACAATCTTTTAAATGTTGAAGTATACTGTGTATTGGTGAATAGATCTTCCAAATTACTGCTTGAAAGGCTTCGTCGAATACTATTCTTCTGAATAGCATGATGGATGAAACTTTGGAGAAATATATTTTGTTTTGTCACATTTGATGTATCCACCTTTCGATTGAGTTATAAATTTTGCATCACCCTCGAATAAGAAGCTTGCATCTTATCTTGTGAAAGCAATTCACATATCTTCTAGATATTTTTAGCCAATCACATTTTTTAGCTGTGTCTCATGCATAACAATTATATCTACATGATTTGAAGAGACGTCGAGTGTAAAGATCTAAAAGTAATAATCTCGTAGCACTTAAATAATATTTTTGGACCAACTAAGATCTTGTGCTTCTAGATCAATTAAGATATGGTTTCTGGACAAATAATATCCTCATCCCTTTCTCGAGGGAATAATGAATCTTTGTTTACATCAAGCGACCTAACAACCATATGTGTATTCAACGGATGTGCATTATACATGTAAAATCTCTCTAGTATTTTTCTATATATGTCGATTGATTCTTAAGATATGTGCTCAACCATAATAAGATATTTGAGCAACCAATGATCTATTATATTTTCGTATTGGAGGTTTATTCCTTTTTTATGGCGCCCAACGATTTTATTTAAGCCGACATATGATTCATACAATTTTTATTCAAATACTAAAATTCGATGCTCTAAAAACGGTTCATTGTGTTATTACATCTAAAAATTCAATTGATGTATTTGTAAAAGAAATCTTATTTCTCGTTAGATTTTGAACTTCATTTCAAACAATCACTTTTTTCTTTAAAACATCTGTTAAAAACTATATAAATAGTTATCTTTTTATGAACATATAATTTTAGTACAATATCTATATTATACAGACCTCTTTATAATGATTTTTTTTGCTAATACTGAAACAACAATAGAGATTATATCACGACCCGTAAATCATGCAGCAAAATTGTAGCAAACTTAGGGAGAGCCTTGGCAAAATCAATTTCACCCATCGGAGCACCTCGACAAATACGAGCCAATCTATTGACAACTTTATTCGAATCACAGCGTAAATGATGAACCACAGTTTCCCAATCAAGGCATAACAAGTTGCGTATAGATGACACAAGAACATGATTCACAAGAGCCCTTGAAGTACCCAACAAAATTTGAGACGCTTCAAGGCTGTTCGTTTCCAATTCCACGCGATGATAACCAAGTCGCCACACATGGTGAAGAGCATCATGAATCGCCCAAAGTTCAGCAATCAACACAGAGCAGGATCCAATACTTTGGGAAAAACCAAAAATCCAGTTGCCTTGTTGATACATGTATGAAAGGGCTAAAACGATGCAATTTAGCCAAAAAGCTGAAGCTGTTTTATAGTTATGGAATTTTAGTAGACTTGCATCGAATTATCGGATGAGATCCGGATAGTTATGGGTCTACATGTCTTCTTCAAACACATTCGTCTGTCTATTAGCTTTCCATCACATCTTGAAACACTTCAATCTGACGTCAGGAGCTCAAGTTATGTCTG
This sequence comes from Hibiscus mutabilis, assembly GCA_019671005.1. Lineage (NCBI taxonomy): Eukaryota > Viridiplantae > Streptophyta > Magnoliopsida > Malvales > Malvaceae > Hibiscus > Hibiscus mutabilis. The sequence continues at coordinate 13,077,174 of CM033738.1, read as the reverse complement.
TTTTAGTGAAGACTGTGCGAGAAGAAATCTCTATACGAGTTTAATACAAGAATTATTATTTATTACGAATTTTTGATAATTTTATTGATTATTTGTGCTTAAATCCAATCTAGGAGTCTTTATAAAGATATTAAGATGATTTACGATTAGATTTGTTATTTATTTATTAGTTTTTTTGGTTGGATAAAATGTGTTTATTTATTTTATTATTATCTTTATTTTTTCATAATTCAAGTTGAACGCTTTATTTGTAGCCTATTTAAATGCATATTTGCATCATTGATAAAAAACCAACATCATAAATTTTTGAGTTACAAAAACCTTTGGCTATGGGCCATTTTATTTTCAAGGTTGATGGATTTGCCTTGTTATTTTTCGTATCAGCAACATAAGTTCTCGAAGTTCTTGTGAGGGTGATCATTTTCACACCCTTGCTTGCCTAGGTAATTGCATCTAGGAGGGTGGGTTAGAGCCGCTTGAGGGTGTTTGCATATTCAATTGCGATTAGGAGGGTGCCCGAGGACAACAACATCTATCTCGCCATCATCCATTCATCGGAGAGATTTGTGCAGTTTGCAGGTGTTTGCCTATTCAATTGCGATTAGAAGGGTGTCAAGGAAAAATCTATCCAACGCCGCCACCATCATATTCATCCTATCTCATTTTGTACATCAAGATCATACTTTTTTGCCGATGTTCTGAACTTGGAGTTTGAGGGTTTCTCAAATTATATTAGTGAGTTTTGCTAGATTAATTGTGATCTAGAGGGTTCCTAGATTTTTGAGGTAATTCTTGGATTCTAGCTTCCGTATCAATTGGTTTTAGAGCCTTGGTTTAGGTGTTTAAAATAATTATCTCTTAATTTTTTAGTAGTTGAGAAAAAGAAAAAAAATCTAATTACCTATATAGATCTTAGTTTTAATTTTTCATTCCCGAAGACATCTCAAGAGACTTGAAGGTTGTGATCAATAATTCTTAAGATTATGGATGAATTATTTTCAACAGAGGGAGAATGATACATGCATGGGAGGGCTAAAATGATGCATTTTAGCCAAAAAGCTGAAGTTGTTTTTAAGTATGAAATTTTAGCTGAATTACATCAAATTTTTGAATGGGATCCGGGTACTTCTGGGTCGACATGTATTCTTCAAACATATTCATTTGTCTCTTAGCTTTCCAGTGTATCTTGAAACGTATTAATCTGACGTTGGGAGCTCAAGTTATGTCCGTTTTAATGAAGACTACACAAGCAGAAATCTCTATACGAATTTAATACAAGAATTATTATTTATTACGAATTTTCAATAATTTTATTGATTATTTGTAGTTAAATTTAATCTAGGATTTTTTATGAAGATATTTATATGATTTAGGATTAGATTTATTATTTATTTATTAGTTTCTTAGGTTAGATAAAATATGTTTATTTATTTTATTAATATCTTTACTTTTCCTAATTTAAGATGAACACTTCATTTGTAGCCTATTTAAAGGCATATTTGTTTCATTAATAAAAAACAACATCATGAATTTTTGAGTTACAAAAACCTTTGTCTATGAGCCATTTTATTTTCAAGGTTGACGGATTCGCCTTGTTATTTTTGAATCAGAAGTCCTCTCCAACATAAATTCTTCAAGTTATTGTGAGGGATATTTCTTTACACTCTTCGTTATCTATGTAATTGCGTTTAGGAGGGTGGGTTAGAGCCTCTTGACAATGTTTGCCTATTCAATTGTGATTATGAGGGTGCCCGAGGGCAACAATCTCGTTTTCTATATCAAGATCATGCCTTATTACTAATTTACTGAACTTGGAGTTTGGGGTTTTCTCGAATCATATTAGTGAGTTTGCTAGGTTAATTGCGATCTAGAGCTTTCGTAGATTTTGAGGTAATTCTTGGATCCTGGCTTCCGTATCAATTGGTATTTAGAGCCTTGGTTTAGGTGTTTAAAACAATTATCTTTTACTATTTTTTTAGTAGTTAAAAAAAGGAAAAAAAATCTAACTCTCTATATAGATCCTAGTTGTAATTTTTCATTTCGGAAGAGACTTAAAGGTTGTGATCAACAACTGTTAAGATTCAGGATGAATCGTTTTCAACAGAGGGAGAATGATACATGCATAAGAGGGCTAAAACGATGCAATTTAGACAAAAAGCTGAAGTTGTTTTATAGTTTTGGAATTTTATTCGACTTGCATCGAATTTTCGGATAGGAACCGGGAAGTTCTGGGTCTACATGTCTTCTTCAAGCACATTCGTCTGTCTATTAGCTTTCCATCGCATTTTGAAACGCTGCAATCCAACATCAGGAGCTCAAGTTATGTCCGTTTTAGTGAAGATTGTGTGAGAAGAAATCTCTATACGAGTTTAATACGAGAATTATTATTTATTATGAATTTTTAATAATTTTATTGATTATTTGTACTTAAATTCAATCTAGGAGTCTTTATAAAGGTATTAAGATGATTTAGGAATAGATTTGTTATTTATTTATTAGTTTTTTGGATTGGATAAAATATGTTTATTTATTATATTATTATCTTTACTTTTTCCTAATTCAAGTTGAACACTTTATTTGTAGCCTATTTAAAGGCATATTTGCTTCATTGATAAAAAATCAACATCATGAATTTTTGAGTTACAAAACCTTTTGCAATGGGCCATTTTATTTTCAAGGTTGATGGATTCGCCTTGTTATTTTTTGTATCAAAAGTCGTCTTCAACATATGTTCTCCAAGTTCTTGTGAGGGAGATCATCTTCACACCCTTGCTTGCCTAGGCAATTGTGTCTGGGAGGATGGGATAATGCTGCTTGATGAGGGTGTTTGCCTATTCAATTGCGATTGGGAGGGTGCCTGAGGACAACAACATCTATCTTGCCATCATCCATTTATCGGAGAGATTTGTGCCGTTTGCAGGTGTTTGCCTATTCAATTGCAATTAGGAGGGTGCCAAGGACAAATCTATCCAACGCCGCCACTATCATATTCATCATATCTCATTTTCTACATCAAGATCATACTTTCTTGTCGATGTGCTAAACTTGGAGTTTGAGATTTTCTCGGATCATATTAGTGAGTCTGCTAGATTAATTGTGATCTAGAGGGTTCCTAGATTTAGAGGTAATTCTTGGATCCAAGCTTCTGTATCAATTGGTATTCAGAGCCTTGGTTTAGGTGATTAGAAACAACATCTATCTCGCCATCATCCATTCATCGAAGAGATTCGTGCCGTTTGCAAGTGTTTGCCTATTCAATTGTGATTAGGAGGATACCAAGGACAAATCTATCCAACGCCACCACCAACATATTCATCATATCTCGTTTTCTACGTCAAGATCATACTTTTTTGCCGATGTGCTAAACTTGGATTTTGAGGTTTTCTCGGATCATATTAGTGAGTTTTGCTAGATTAATTGTGATATAGAGGATTCCTAAATTTTGAGGTAATTCTTGGATCCTGACTTCCGTATCAATTGGTTTCAGAGCCTTGGTTTAGGTGTTTAAAATAATTATCTCATAAATTTTTTAGTATTTGAGAAAAAGAAAAAAAAATCTAATACTCTATATAGATCCTAGTTTTAATTTTTCATTCCCGAAGACATCTCAAGAGACTTGAAGGTTGTGATCAACAATTCTTAAGATTCAAGATGAATCGTTTTCAACAGAGTGAGAATGATACATGCATGAAAGGGCTAAAACGATGCATTTTAGCCAAAAAGCTGAAGTTGTTTTTAAGTCTGGAATTTCATCCGACATGCATCGAATTTTCAAATGGGATCTGGGAACTTCTGGGTCGACATGTCTTTTTCAAACACATTCGCATGTCTCTTAGCTTTTTAACACATCTTGAAACACAACAATCTGACGTCGAAAGGTCAAGTTATGTTCGTTTTAATGAAGATTGTGCAAGTATAAGTATCTATACGGATTTAATACATGAATCATTATTTATTATGAATTTTCAATAATTTCATTGATTATTTGTACTTAAATTTAATCTAAAATTCTTTATGAAGATATTTATATGATTTAGAATTAGATTACTTATTTATTAGTTTTTTAGGTTAGATAAAATATGTTTATTTATTTTATTATTATTTTTACTTTTCCTAATTTAAGATGAACCCTTCATTTGTAGCCTATTTGAAGGCATATTTGTTTCATTAATAAAAAAAACATCATGAATTTTTGAGTTACAGAAAACTTTGTTCACGGGCCATTTTATTTTCAAGGTTGATGGATTCACCTTGTTATTTTTCGTATTAGAAGTCATCTTCAACATAAGTTCTTCAAGTTCTTGTGAGGGAATTCACTCTTGCTTGCTTAGGTAATTGCGTCTAGGAGGGTGGGTTATAGATGCTTGAGGGTGTTTGCCTATTCAATTGCGATTAGGAGGGTGCTCGAGGAAAACAATCTCGTTTTCTACATCAAGATCATGCCTTATTACCGATTTGCTGAACTTGGAGTTTAGGGTTTTTTTCGAATCATATTAGTGAGTTTGATAGATTAATTGCGATCTATAGGTTTCCTAGATTTTGAGGTAGTTCTTTGATCCTAGCTTTCGTATCAATTGGTATTCAGAACCTTGGTTTAGGTGTTTAAAACAATTATCTTTTACTATTTTTTTAGCAGTTGAAAAAAAATCCAACTCTCTATATAGATCTTAGTTTTAATTTTTCATTCCGGATAATGGCAGAAGCTTTGAAGGACTAGTGGGGGCCACGACCCCCACAAAATTTTGGTAAATTCGAATTTTGCCCTTAAAATTTTCAAAAATTTTAATTTGGCCCCCTCAAGATTTTTAAAAATTCATATTAAGCTTCAAAATTTTAAATATTTTTAATTAAGCTTCCTCTCAATTTTTTAAATTTTTTTTGTTAAATCTCTCAAAATTATTAAAAATTTTAGTTAAACCCTCAAATTTTTGAATTTTTTTGTTTAAGTCTCCAATTTTTTTAAAAAATTTAAGTTGGCCCCCTCAAACTTTTACTCCAAGTTCCGCCACTGATTTCGGAAGAGACTTGAAGGTTGTGATCAACAACTCTTAAGATTCGGGATGAATCATTTTCAACAGAGGGAGAATAATACATGCATGGAAGGGCTAAAACGATGCAATTTAACCAAAAAGCTGAAGCTGTTTTATAGTTATTAAATTTCAGCTGACTTGCATCGAATTTTCGGATGGGATCCAGGTAGTTCTGAGTCTACATGTCTTCTTCAAACACATTTTTCCGTCTCTTAGCTTTCCATCGCATCTTGAAACGCTACAATTCGACGTCAGGAGCTCAAGTTATGTCTGTTTTAGTGAAGAATGTGCGAGCAAAAACATCTATACGAGTTTAATACGAGAATTATTATTAATTACGAATTTTTGATAATTTTATTTATTATTTGTACTTAAATTCAATTTAGGAGTCTTTATAAAGATATTTAGATAATTTAGGATTAGATTTGTTATTTATTTATTTATTTTTTAGGTTAGATAAAATATGTTTATTTATTTTATTATTATCTTTACTTTTCCTAATTCAAGTTGAACTCTTTATTTCTAGTCTATTTAAAGGCATATTTGCTTCATTAATAAAAAAAAACATCATGAGTTTTTTAGTTACAAAAACCTTTGGCGATGGGCCATTTTATTTTCAAGGTTGATGGATTCGCCTTGTAATTTTTTGTATCAGAAGTCCTCTTCAACATAAGTTTTTCAAGTTCTTGTGAGGGAGATATCTTCATACTCTTGCTTGCTTAGGTAATTGCATCTAGGAGGGTGGGTTAGAGCCTATTATGGTGTTTGCCTAGTAAATTGTGATTAGGAGAGTGCTTGAGGACAACAACATCATCATCCATTCAACAGAGAGATCCGTATCGTTTGCAGGTGTTTGCCTATTCAATTGCGATTAGAAGGGTGTCAAGGAAAAATCTATCCACCACCAGCACCACCATCAACTATCTCATTTTCTACATCAAGATCGTTCTTTCTTACCGATTTGCTGAACTTGGAATTTTGAGATTTTCTCGCATCATATTAATGAGTTTTCTAGATTAATTGCGATCTAGAGGGTTCTTAGATTTTGAGGTAATTCTTAATGCTGGCTTCTGTATCACTTGCCCATCACGTAGTACACTACCAGTTGCAGCTGAACCATCATCAGTGTTTACTGCCCCATCAGCATTTGCTTTTATCCATCCTTCCATTGGTAGCTTCCAACGGCAAGAAACCATAGGAGCTTGGGCACTAATGTTTTGGGCTTGTTCATGAACAGCAACAAACTCCACAACAAGCCTCAAACTATAGGTAGAAAAATCCTCCATTTCCCTATAATTATCATCTAACAGTAAGCTAGAACACCGTTTCTATATTTGCCAACATAATACTGCAAACTTGCCAGGCCAGTGATTATCATTGCGAACGAGGCAGCATGGGGAGCGCAGGTCCGCAATGATCCATTCTTGTAACGGTAATGTCATGAACTCACAATAGCACGCATTTGGCACCATTCTTTGACACAATGAACAAGCTCTCGGACACCTCCTAAGCATATAGACAATGTCTTTATCCTCCCTACAATATAGCTGACATAGGCTCACATTCGAAATATACCTCCGCGAGCGTTCAACATTGGTCAAAAGGGATCAATGAATCGCCAACCACAAGAAGACCCAAATGCATTGAGGAACTTGTAGGGACCAAATGACCTTCCAATCAAACATGGTACCTTTAGCCACGCTTCTATCCAAAGTTGAGCAAGTTGATCGAGTAGTGAATAAACATTTTTTCTTCCCCATGCTGCCAAGGGGTGTCAGCCCCTATCCGAAAACTTAGAGGCTAGATAGCCGATATCTTCTTCAGAATTTTACCCGGGAGAACATGCTCCAAGAATTCCCAATTCCACGAGCTACTGTCTGTAACAAATAACGCAATAGGGGCAAGGGATGGGCTGTCCGAGACAGTACAGTGTGTTGCCAACGAGCCCTCCTCTGAAAGCCACACGTCATACCAGAAATTAGTTGTGGAACCATCTCGAATAGTCTAACAAACGCTTGAACATACATCATCCCACACATTTATTAATCCTCTCTAAAATCTAGAGCAGTTATTACCACAAAGAGTAACCAGTACAGCCGAGCACCAATTGTATTTATGCTTAAGTTCGTGAACCCAAAGTTTGTCCACATCTGTAATAAGCTGAAAACCAATCTTCATAAAAAATGTTTTGTTTTGCTGTTGGAAATCCTTTAAACAAAGACCACCATGCTCAATGTCGCCTTTCATAGAACTCCATTTAACCAGGGAAATACTATGATTATTAGAAGAATTGCACCACACAAAGCGACAGATTAATTTATCTATTTCCCCACACAAGCCTTTCGGCAACCAGGTCGATTGCATCGCATACACATAAATCGCTTGCAACACAGCTTTTGCAAGTGTAATCCTTCCCGCTAACAATAACGAATGTGCCAACCATCTAGAAAGCTTCTTTCGCAAATTCTCAAGAAGGTAGACATGTGTTGCTTTAGTAACTTTTGTATGCAATATAGACACACCAAGGTATTTCCCTAGGTTTGAAACCTCTTCAAACCCTAAATTTGGATAATTGTAGTGCGAACATCAACCAAAACATTTTTCGAGAAGAAAACCTGAGTTTTTGCTATAGTCACACGATGACATGAGATAGCGAAGAGCTTTTCTAGAACATATTTAAGTACTAACATTTGCTCTATATTTGCCTCTGAGAAAAGAACTAAATCATCTACGAAAAAGAGGCGAGACAAGCCCGGTCCATGCCTCGAGAGATAGACTTGTTTCCAATCCCCCACATCAACTCTGTGCTATATCGCCTGTGACAGCCTCTCTATACACAACACAAAATATAAGGTGACAAGAGGTCCCCTTGACGGATACGGCACGAAGGCTTAAATTCTCTCATCATATCACCATTACAAATAACTTGGGTTGTTATAGTATGGACATACTACATAATGAGATTGATCAAACGATTTGGCATACCAGTAAGGATAAAGGTTTACTCAATAAAGTCCCATTCAAGATGGCCATATGCCTTTTCCAGATTCACTTTAACTGTCATCCATCCCTTCTTCCTACTTTTACTATTTATTGAATGAATGACTTCTTGCGCAAAGATTATGTTATCTATAATGTGACGGCTTGGCACATAACTCACATGAGTTTAGGAGATCCAATGCGAAAGGAACAGTTTCAGTCAGTCCACTAAGATTTTAGACGTAATCTTGTAGATGACGTTACAAAGACCAATCGGTCAAATTGTGCAATTTTAGTAGAGCAATCCATTTTTGGTATGAGGACTAATAGAGTATTATTAATCCAATTCGCCATATTACCCTCTTCAAAAAATTGTCGCACCACCTGAAACATTAAGTTACCAACCATAGACCATTTCTTTTGATAAAAACACCAACAAACCATCCTTCCCTGGGGATTTCAGCTGGGCCATGTTGAAGACAACACATGTTACCTCCTCCATTGAAACTTCAGCTACGAAAGGTTGCAGCTCAACATCACCAAACTGGTGGAAATTGCATACGTGTGAGTGTTAACTCCTCAAAAGTACTGTTTTCCATGTATATATTGCCATGCTTTTGCTTGACTTTGAGTACATATTTGTGCATTTAGTTAGTAGTTTCATGCATTTACATCTAGGAGTTAAGGAATGTTTTCTTTGTCAGAGTAAAGGTGTATTTCCTCTCTATGGTAGACAAGTTAGGAGCAGGATAGGTTTGGCAGAAGCAGGACAAGAGCAGTTGGCAAAAAGCAAGAGAAATAGAAGAAAAATACCGAGTGCCGATGGCAAAAACAGGACGACAATTGCCAGACTCGGTTGGAAAAAGAAGGATGGTCGATGCCCGGTCAATAGTCGTAAAAACTAGGTCATCCCTAAAATTCAAAAGGAGAATAAGAAGATAACGCGCCTATCTTGGTGCATAACAAACTTTCAAATTCAAAACCCAACCTAGGGTTTTCATGAGTGCCTATATAAAGGAAGCTAATAGATTAGCCAAGGGGCTGCACTGTGGTGAAGAGAGAGAATAGAGGGCAAATCGTGGTTCGACCAGGCTAAGACCGAGAGCTCTAGATCTATTGAAGGACTGCATCGACGGATCTTCTTCTTTGTCCATTTCTCTTATTTTTAATTCTGCTATGATGGTGATGTTAAAAAATTATGATTTTTTATTGTTTACCCAGCCATGAACTAATAATTTTAAATTGTTGAGGATGTTTCCGTGATGAAGGCTTAGCTACTTTCAGTTTTTAATAATTGAATACCTTGGCATTTTTGTCTATTCTGCTAGTGCTTAATTTTTTGAAATTCTTTGCCATACGACAGTTGGCATTGCATGCTCATTATCCCTTAATATCTTAACAGACTTAGGAGATAATGATTAATTGGCAGGTACTAAGGTGAGAAGCTTCGACAAAAGATGTTCAAGTAGATGAGCTTACTTTGGAAGTGAATCTACCCCTTAGGAGTAAAGATTAAAGCTTTGCCAAGTTAATTATTGGAAAACCACCATAGACATATAGGGGTTATGCGTAATTAACTTAGAGTATTGCTATCGATAGAGACAACACTAACTTTAAAATCTGCTTGACAATAATACCAAGGCTGGAAATTATTATTTGTTGTCTTTGCTAAGCGTAAATACAAGCATCTCTTGCAAACACCAACCATCCAACTGAATACATTTGTTTGCCAATCTGCCTGAATTTTCATTTTATTTTCCTTACTCATTTTTCTTAATCAAAATCCAAAATCCAATTCAAACTCATTTGTTCCCATTCACAAGTAAATATCGTGACATTTAATTATTGGACAATTCTTGTGGATACGATACTCAGCTTACTGTTGTATTACTTGTTGACCGTGTATACTTGTATGCAAAAAGACCTAAAACTTGGCATTATTTACTGGCATATTTATATTAATTCTTCAATTATCGAAACTTTGCCAAGTTAATTATTGAAAAACAACACTATAGACATATGCGTTAATCGTAGTTAACTTAGGGTATTGCCATCAATAGAGACAATACTACTTAAAATCTGCTCAGCAATAAAACCAAAGCTGAAAGTTATTAAAAGCTGTATTCGCTAGCTTAAAATCCAAGCATCTCTTGCCAACATAAATCAACTATCTAAATATATTTGTTTGCCAATCCGCCTAAATTTTCACTTCATTTTCCTTAGTCATTTTCTCAATTAATTATCCGATCTCAATCACCAATTTATTCATTTCAATTCACAAGTAACTATCGTGACATTTAATTCCTGGACAATCCCTGTGGATACGAAACACAGCTTATTGCATTATTACTTGCTGGTCGTGTATACTTGCACGCAAAAAGACCTAAACTTGGCATTATTTACTGACATATTTACATTAATTCATCACTTGTTCGCCAAGCGTCAGTCAGTTGATAAAGTTTTTGGCTCCGTTGCCTGGGAGTGCAACGGAATTTATTGTTTTGATTTTTACTTGTTTTGTTTATTTTACTTATTTGTTTTGTTTGGTGTATGAACAGGAGTTGCACTGCGAAGGAAGATTTGTTATACGACCCAAAGATTAAAAGAACCCTATGCAGGTTAAAAAGAAAACTTTGAGAAATGGCTCAAAACAGAAATGGTGGAGTAGATGGTGTCCTAAACAATGAGGAGAATCTAGCAATACATGATGGGATACCACCCGCTCCTGATGTCGCTGCAGAGAATCCTAAAGAAAGGCCTATTAGAGAACACTTGGCACCGAACATAGATAATTTGATGTCATGACTGGTTGGTCTAGAGGTAAATACAGTTAATTTTAAACTTAAACTGATTAATTTAGACGCTATTGAATGTAGGTCAATTTGATAGATCTCCTACTAGAGACCTAAGGCAACAATCAAAGCAATTCATAGAGGTTTGCCAATTATTTCAGCAACGTGTAGTTGAAGAAACAGTGAAGTTGAGACAATTCTCATTTTCTCTGAAAGATAAAGCAAAATTGTGGCTAAGTTCTTTGCCACTTGGTTCAGTAACTTCGTGGGCAGAATTATGCTAGAAGTTCCTTCTGAGATTCTAGCCACCTAAACTTAATACCAAGCTGCATAGTGAAATTATTACTTTTAGGCAGGCTGATGATGAAACTCTGTATGATGCTTGCGAGCATTTCAAAGACCTGTTGAGAAGATGTCCCATGCATGGATTCCCTACATGGACCTAGATGGAGACCTTTTATAACGAACTCAATGCTCATGCCAGGACCGTTGTTGATGCTTCGACAAATGGTTCATTGCTAGACAAGAACTACACGGAGGCATTTGACATCCTTAAAAGGATTTCCACCAATGATTATTAGTACCCTACTACTAGATTGCGGACCGGAACAAAAATCGCTGGGAAATTAGAATATGATGCATTGTCATCCATAAATGCTCAAATTTCCAACCTCACTAATATAGTGAAAACAATGCAAAAACCTACGAAAGTCCGAGAAGTGAAGGCATTGGAACCATTCAACACAATTTGTTGAGAAGATCATAATGTGGATGAATGCCCAGAAAACCCTAAATCAATAATTTTTTTGGCAATTTCAATTGTAATTTTAACTCACTTGCAAATACTTATAATGCAGGTTAAAAGCAGTATCCAAACTTTTCTTGGGCGAATCAAGGCGGTAACCAATATAATGCCCAATGTTAGAACGACAATGCACCGCTAGGTTTCAACTAGAATATGATGTCATAGAAAGCACAAAATAATATCCATCCAGGGCAGAGATCTACCCAAGAGAATACTCTAACATAATATATAGAGCAAAATGATGTAACTGTTAAGAGTTTAGCAGCATCTATGCGAAACTTGGAGGTCCAACTAGGACAGATTGCCAACGCACTCAGTAACAGACCCCGAGGAAATTTTCCAAGTGATACGAAGGATTATCGACAAAAAAGAAGAAAACAATACAAAGCAATCACTATTCAGAGTGGAAAAGAATGCAAGACTGGGATACCTGTCAAACAGTTAACTATTTGCCAGAACAAGAGGATAGTGCCAGCAGATGAACCCAAGGAAACATAAAAGAAGGAGGAGAGCACTGACAATGCCATACCTCAAATTGATGCCAGTACTACTTTGGAAAAACTGGCAGAACCAGCATTTGGCTATCTACCACCACCTTTTCCGCAGAGGCTCAAGAAACATAAGCAATACCATCGGTTTAAACGCTTCTTGGAAGTCTTTAAACAACTTTAGATTAATAAAGGTTATCTTTTCAAAAAAGAGGAACCAGGGTGATTTCGAGACTGTCCTTCTTATTGAAGGATGCAGTGCAATGATAACCAACAGATTGCCACCAAAACTAAAAGATTCAAGAAGTTTCACTATTCTTTATACGATTGGCAATAGATTCATAGGTAAGGCACTGTACGACTCAAGAGCTAGCATCAATCTGATGCCAATGTCAGTTTTTAGAAAACTTGGTACTGAAGCAAGGCATACTATAGTAACACTCCAGCTGGCAGATCGATCTTATGTGTATCCCAAAGGTAAGATTGAGGATGTGTTGGTAAAGGTAAACAAATTTATATTCCCAGCTGATTTTATTATTTTGGAATATGAGAATGATGTTAATGTCCTAATAATTTTGGGAAGACCATTTCTTGCCACATGTAGGACTTTAATTGATGTTAAAAAAAATGAGCTTACTATGCATATAAATGACCAACAAGTTATGTTTAACGTATTTCAAGCTCTTAAGTGTGCAGATAAACATGAGGAATACCAAGATGTTGAGCTGATGGAGTCTAATTTTAATGTAGTTCTAGAAACGTTTTGCCAGGACACAGATGATGATGCCATGGAGCTGGATGATGAAGATATTATGAGAGAAGAATCTGAAGAATCGACCATGTTGAATAAGGTCATGAGTTATTTTGGGAGACTTGAGCTGGCTGGAAGAGAAATCAAGGCATCCAAACCATCTATTAAAGAGCCACCAAAGTTGGAGCTAAAACCTTTGCCAAGCCACCTCAAATATGCTTACATGGGAGAAAACTCAACTTTTCCAGTGATCATTGTTGCCGATTTTACTGATGACCAGGAGGAAAGATTATTGGAGACACTGGCAATCACAAGCAAGCCTTGGGCGTGATGGACCTTAGTTGATATCTGAGGGATAAGCTTAACAATTTACATGAACAAATTTATTATGGAGGATTACCATGGCAAAAACAATCTAAGGTCCAGAGGAGACTGAATCCTAGCATGAAGGAGGTAGTCAAGAAAGAAGTCATAAAGTGGCAGGATGCAGGGATAATTTAGTACATTTCTCATAGTTCATGGGTCAGCCTAGTGCAGTGCGTACCAAAGAATGGTGGAATGATCATGGTTCAGAACAAAAAAAATAAACTAATCCCCTTAAGGACCGTGATGGGCTAGAGAGTCTACATAGACTATAGAAAGTTAAATAATGCCACTCGGAAAGATCACTTCCCACTACCCTTTATCGATCAGATGTTGGATAGATTGGCAGAAAATGTATTTTATTGCTTCTTGGACGACTACTCAGGCTATAAAAAATTTCCATCGCTCTAGAAGATTAAGAGAAAACTACGTTCGCTTTCCCATATGAGACATTCACTTTTATAAGAATGTCCTTTGGATTATGTAACGCCCTAGTAACGTTTCAACGTTCCATGATGTTGATTTTTTTTTGATATGATTGAGAACAACTTATAAGTTTTCATGGATGGCTTCTCCGTCTTTGGCAAAAGTTTTGAGGAATGCCTTCAGAGTTTGGAACTTGTTCTACATAGATATGTTGAAACTAACTTGGTCCTGAATTGAGAGAAATGCCACTTCATGGCGAATGAGGGAATAGTTCTCAGACATAAAGTGACCAAGAAAGGACTGGAAGTAAACAAGACAAAGGTAGAGGTAATCAAACAATTGCCACCACCCACAAGTGTCAAAGGTATTAGAAGTTTCTTAGGACATATAGGTTTTTATCTTCGCTTTATTAAAGATTTCTCAAAAATTTATAAACCCTTATGCTTACTTTTGGAACAAAATACCACTTTTGTATTTGATGATTCTTGTTTAAAAGCTTTTCAGGAATTGAAAGACGGGTTAATTAATGCCCCAATAGTCGTGGCACCATATTGGAATGAGCTATTCGATCTCATGTGTGATGCCAACGACTATGCCGTCAGAACTGTGTTAGGACAGAGACATGGCAAAATTTTCCATACAATCTATTATGCCAGCCGTACATTGAATGAAGCCCAGCTTAACTACACAACAACTAAGAAGGAGTTCCTTGCAGTTGTCTTTGTATTTGAAAATTTTAGATCTTTTCTGCTGGGTAGTAAAATTGTGGTATACATAGACCACTCATCACTCAAGTATCTCTTGGTAAAGAAGGGTGCAAGCTAGACTGATCCGATAGATACTTTTGTTACAAGAATTTAATCTTAAGATACGAGATAAGAAGGGGAGTGAAAACTTGGTGGCAGGTTATTTGTCTCGTTTAGAGTATCACCATGAGGATGACAATGTTACTTCTATTAGAGACAAATTCCCTGATGAATATTTTCTTGCAAATAATACCATGCTATGGTATGCTGACATAGTCAACTACCTAGTCAGCATCATTTTGCCATCCGAATTTGTCAAGTAATACTAGGAAGTGATTTCTGAGGGATATTTGTCAATATTATTGGGATGAGCCATTCTTATTTAAACATTGTGCAAATCAAATAATTTGACGATGTGTGCCAGAAGATGAGCAACAAAACATTCTTCACCTCTGCCATGCGGCACCATATGGAGGTCACTTTACTGGAATAAAGACAACGGCCAAGGTACTACAGTCAGGATTTTTCTAGCCTACACTGTTCAAGGACGCTCATTATTTTGCCAAGGAATACAACAGATGCTAGCGCACTGGAAACATTTATAGCAAACATCAATTGTCACTTCAGAATATCATGCTTGTAGAGATGTTTGATGTGTAGGGGATAGACTTTATGGGTCATTTTCCCTCATTATTTGGCAATTTATACATACTTGTGTCAGTAGACTACGTCTTAAAGTGGGTTGAAGCTGTTTCTCTTCCAACAAATAATGCCAAAGTAGCTGCCAAGTTTCTACACAAGCATAGTTTACCAGATTCGGTGCCCCTAGAGCCATCATACATGATGATTGTACCCATTTTAAATCCCAGTTAATTAGTAGAGCTCTGTGAAGGTATGAACTTCAGCAAAGAATTGCCACTGTCTACCATTCTTAGACAAATAGCCAGGCAGAAATTTTGAACAAAGAAATCAAGAATATTTTAGAGAAGACTATGAACATTCGAAAGGATTGGTCTTTGAGGCTAGATGATTCCTTGTGGGCATACAAAACATCTTTCAAAACTCCATTAGGAAATTCCCCGTACAAACTTGTATTTGGGAAGTCGTGCCATTCGCTAGTAGAGTTAGAGCATTTAGCTTATTGGGAAACCAAACAGTTGAATATGGAATGGAAGGCTGCATGTAAGAAATGGTTGTTAGACTTGAATGAGTTGAAAGAATTTCAAGCATAAGCATATGAAAATGCCAAGCTTTATAGAGAAAGAACAAAGAGATGGCATGGCAACAGAATTTTGCCAAGATAGTTTGAAGAAGGGAAAAAAGTTATGTTGTTCAATTCAATGCTTAAGTTATTTCCAAAGAAACTTAAATCCAGGTGGTCAAGTCCTTTTGAAGTTGTCAAGCCTTATGCTCATGGAGCAGTAGATATCAAAGACTTTAAAACTGGGATAACGCTTAAAGTGAATGGCCAGAGGTTGAAGCACTATTGGGATGGAAGTCAAAAGAATGCCAAAGAGACCATTCTCTTGGCAGAGATTGAGTAATTTTCCATCATAGTATGATCATTGTAAATATTTAGGTTAGTTATTTTCTTTTCATTATTTTGGTTTGTTTATTTTAATTTTTCTTTTTCTGTTTTGAAATATTTTTGTGAGTGTTAGCACAGGTTATTTCACCAAGGCAGTATGCCAAGACAGGTCAGAAGTTGGATACCCATCATCACGGGGGATTGTAACGTGTGGGCCATTTTTTATATAAGGCCCAAGTGAGAGTAATTTTTGCTGAGTGGGAAACCCTAGCCGCCTAGGTTAAAACTTTCAAACTTTGAAATTTTACCCCATTGTTTTTACCCTTTTCTCTCATGCGTCGTCAACTTCCATAACTCCTAAACCCATCATTATCCCACTTCCCATACACGTATAATTGCCATTCCATAATTATCTCCACTCACCTCACCATTAAACCATCTCAACCATCTCCCTTTCCATTTATTTAACCCTTATTTTCCCTAAGCAAGAATATTCTTTCCTTTCACTTTCTCCCACAACAAGCAAATCAAGAACCAACCTTTCATTTTTAATTTCTTTTTTGATCATCATCATCATCTTTTTCCCAATCTTTTGCATTGTCATCCTCATCAGCACCTCTTCATATATTTTTCAATGACGAGATCAAGAAGAAGTATGAAGAAAATTATACTGCCCGAACCTTTTGTTGCGAGAAAGGTTTTGAGTTCAAGAATGAAACCAACTTGGGTTATTTGCTGGAAGTGAAGAAAATAGTCAAGAAACATCATTGAGAGATATTTTGCCAACAACCAGGAGAGGTTCACTCCACCATTCTTCGCGAATTCTATGTCCACTTCATAACCAAGAACTCACATTTTCTGTTTGTGCGAGGTACTTATGTTCGATTTGATGAAGGATATGTTAATGGCATGTTTAGTTTAGAAGTTGCAGGAGAGGAGCATTCAAAATTTATGGAATCCATGGATGCTACCAAAAGATAATTGTTGCTAAAGGATTTGTACGAGCCGGGCACAAAATGGAACGTCTCTTCCAAAGAAAAGAGAACAATGAAACGGTTGACATTGAAACTACAACCGAAGGGATAAAACCACTTATTGATAGCAAATTTTATGCTGACCACACATAATGAGATAGCTTCAGAGGAAAGAATGGCTTTGCTACACTCTATCATAGTGGGAAGGAAAATCAACATGGGTTATCTAATCGTGGACGAGACCTTCAAATGTGCTGGTAAGGGTTGTGGTAGTTTGATTTTTCCTTCACTAATTTCAAAATTTTGCTTACAAAATAAAGTTCCAAAGCTTGACTCTGATAACGTATAAAAGTGTAAAGAGACCATCACTCCTACTCTGTGGCAACAACTGATTGCCAGGGAAGCAAATGAGAAGGGCAAGGAAAATGCTATTGAGCTGGTTTATGTTGCCAAGTCGCCTAAGGCAGAACTTGTCATAAAGATGCTAGCTGATGCCTTGGCATTGCTTTCCCAGATTTATCAGGGATAGGAACTCATCGTACAAAAACTGGAGAAGGCCGAGGAGCAAAATTTGGTGCTCTGGCAATATACTGGAGCCAGAGATAGAGCCCTAAAGATTACTCTCGAGGGCATCGCTCCCAATCTTTTGCCACCATTCCCAAAGTTCCTGTAATACCCCAAAATTTGCTATGTTGATTAAGGGTCATTTAGTACTAAGATAAGGGCTTAAAAGCTTACTTAGTGACTAAAATGAAAAAAATGCAAAAGTTAGGATTTTCTCAATTATGGACTGTAGAAAAGAAATTTCTGAGGTTTTAAGGTGTCATGTGATAAAGAACGAGTAAAATAGGATACTCGCAAAATTTGGTTAAAATCCAAGGAAAATTTGAATGGGAATTCAAGGTTAAAGTTTAGTGACCAAAATGATAAGTTTTTAAAACTTAGGTGGTACAAGTTGAAATATGAAAAGTTGAAGGACCAAAGTTGTAATTTCCTAAAAGTTAGGTGTTTTATTTCATAAATAGATAGAGCACCCATTGGTGTGGATCGAATGTGGAATTACTGGTTTGATTCTATATTTTGATTATTGGGAAATCACATTCAAAGTTTAAGTGGAATTTGGACACCCGGATCGAACTGAAAAATTATGAAATTTTACCATATGATAGAAAAAGGTTATAAAATTCATTTCCAAGTGTTGGAAATATTTTAGTTCAATTCAGGATGAATCCTATAATTATTTTGATCAAGGAATTTAATTAGTAACCAATAAAATTCTTGGCATTTATCTGTAAATCGGATCAAGCTAAAATTTCGGAGATGAATCCATAGACTTTGGAAGAGTTATAACGTATTATTTACGAATATTTGGATAATTTATTAGTAATTATTTTATCATGTATATAGATTAAACATATCATGGAGAAAAAATCTAATGTAGATCCCGGGAATAAAAATGCAGTATAAGATATCAAATTTTGAATGAACTGCAAAGTTAAGCGTGCTCAAGGCATAGGATGGGTGACCTATTGGGAAGGTCTTATGTCAGTACTCGAGACTGATAAAAAGAAATTAGTTTGAGTTAATATTATTTGTATGAAGATCTGATAAAGAATTATTAAGAAAATTTTTATCTGATAAAGATTTCGAGTAAAATTATCAGTATATTGGGCTGAGTCAAAATTTTAAGTTTGACTTCATAAATATGGAATATTTTATTTGATAATATTATTTATTTTTTAGATATAAAAATAAGGAATTTTTAGAATTTATTTGATAGCCCGATGAAGGGGAATCGCACAAGAAGTAGTAAGTGAATATCAGAAAATCGGATCGAATCGAAATTTCAGAGGCTGCACCATAAGTCACGAAAAATTCATAAAATATTATTTTATGAATAAATTATTAATTGGTGGATTGTGATCTAACTAGAATAGTTAGATTTTTACAAAATGGCAAAATTAGTGATTTAAGTGACTAATTTTGGTAATTTGGAAATTTGGCCACAATGGCAATTTTGTAATATTTTGAAAGTATCATGGGTAATATGGTAATTTCCCATGTGAAAGCATTACTCTAGTTTGGTTAGAGTTGAATGGAATTTGGTTGGAATTGAACTAGAATGGTAACTTGTAAATTATGATTCAGTCGGGGGTTAATTTTGGAAAAATGGCTAAATTGAATAAAAAATTCAATTTATTATTACATGTGGCATAAATTAAAAAAAGATGAACAAAAATGTTCATCTTCCTCCTCTTCAATTCGAAATAATAGAGAAAAATGGGGGGGGGGAATACACAAAAAATTTTCCTAGGCATTTTGAAGGCTCCCGAACAAGATTCAATGTATGTTTTTGATAGAAAGTTGATCTATTTTCAATTATCTTTCATTTGATAGTAATTTTATCAAGAGTTATGAAGATTTGATTATGTTCTTGAAGAGAGATAAAATAGGGTTTCATGTTCCATATTTAGATTGAAGTTTGAACTATGCAAATTTAGTGTTGTAGAGATGAAATCAAGCTTATATTGTGATTAATTTCATGTTTAAGGATTAAAACCCCTAAACCTAAAATTTGGGATTTTATTTAGGGTTTTGAAATTAATGATGAAAATGAAAGATTGATGATATTAGAAGCTTTATTTTGATGCTAGAATGAAAAACCCTCAACTAGTCCTTTAAGTGACTATTTTGGCATGCTTGGTAAATTAGGGGAAAATATTGTGAAAATTATCCTAGTGATGGATTTGAAGAGATTATGAATTTAGAAGCTTGATTATGGCATTTGGACTAAAATAAAGTCCGTGAAAAGTTTAGACACCAAAATTTGGCAAGTAGGAATAAATTGGGGATTTAAATGTTAATTCTTGGAAATGAAGAAAATATGTTGGAAAATTTAAGCATGTTAGAATGTTGTTTGGATGAAAAATGAGCCTAGAGAAGTAAAGTGACCAATTCGGCCACATGGAAGAATAATGGGAAAATTTTATGAAAATTATGATTATGAGATTTTATGAATCAAATATGTTGTATAAAGTTAGAATTAAAATTAGAATACATAGGGACCAATTCGGCAAGCTTCAAAGTTAAGGGACTAAATTTTAGTTTTATGAAATTGGAGTGTATTTATGTAATTAATGATGTTGGAGATGTGAAATTGATGTTAGAATGCTAAACCGATGTTGAATCGAATTAGTGACCATTTTGACAATTTGTCAAAATCAAGTGACCAACTAGGAAAATGAATTATTGGATGGGGATTAAATCTGATTTTTTAGATAAAATAATAGAATTAAGGTAGTAATGTTGATTTGAGGACTAAATTGCAAAGTTAAGAAGTTTGAATCCTTACCTTTGCATTTTATTGACTATTTTGGCAAAGAAAGAAAATTAGAGAGGATTATTTTGAATAACTATTTGATGAAGAAGATGATGAATTGGTGGGTTGAAGTAAGTAATGGAACTAAATTGACAAGTAGAAAAATAAGAAGAAGTTAGTATAAATTAGAAGTTAATTATGGAAATTTTTATTTTAAATGATTAGATAGCTTGATTGAAATTTTGTTAGAAATGAATCTAACAAATGTTTGTTTATATTTATGTGGATAATGAAATCAAATTCGAATCAAAGAAGATTCGAGGTACTATGAATAAAAGGATCGCGTAGAATTTAGTGAGGCATGCTAATAAATGACCCAAGTGAGTGTAATTTTTATTTATTTATTTATTATATATGCGAGATGAATGAATGCATTTTTATATGTTTATATATATATATATGATGTGAAGAAGACTTGCAATCAGACAACTTTGATAATAATGAAAATATATGCTGATAAAAGAAATATTAAATAGCATATTTGATACGTGGATTTAGAAATATAATTTATTTGAGATAAATCGGATTATAGATTTTGGGTATGAAATGTTCATTATCAAATTATGGTTGATAGTATTGATGAATTGGATATTGAAGGTGAAAGTATTATATTGTTATGCTCAAGTACTAATGAGACAATGTAGGCACTACGGTGCCGAGATAGACACTAAGGTGTTGTGCGAGGAACAAAGGGCGTCATCAAGAATGTAATCATCTCAATCACTTCGGTGATGCATATGCTACGGTGTTGTAGAAACTACGGTGTCGTGATGACTCGCTTACTATGGCATCACATGATTTTGCATTTTGGACTATATTAGAGAATATGATATGCAAATGATTGAATGATGAAAGTATGACTATATTAGAGAATATGATATGCAAATGATTGCATGATGAAAATATGACTATATTAGAGAATATGATATGCAAATGATTACGTAATGAAAGCACGACTACTTGATTATCATGAACCATTTATATTAGGACTCTTAAGATAGTCATGATATATGATTATTCATGCATTACAGATGACATGATTTTATACTTTGGCTATAATGCTTGAAATGCATGTATGCAATTAGTTAAGCTAAAAAGCTTAATGTACACAAGATTGATAAGATAGATGGAATTCTATGATTTGAATATTATATTGGTTAAATAAATTATACATGCAAGGTAGTTTCTATACATGATTAAAATGCTATCAACTACAATTGGAAATCAAATGCCAACTTGCAGAGCTGTGTTATTATAATCATTGTTTTACATTATTATGATTATACCTCATTAAGTTATATTTAACGTGTGTTTTGTATCACACGTAGGTACTTTGGAATAGATAGCAGAGGAGGAGCTACACATCATTGGATCAAGTTAGTCGGTATTATCAGTAGGTATCACCACATCCTAGTATAGTGGGGCATGTATAGATGTAAAATACGTAGCTATTTTGTATGATTTAGAAGCATGACTTAGTTTGAGGAATTAAGAATATTAGAAAAGATACTTCAAATGATTTTAAACTTAGTTGGTTGATTATCGCGTAGCGATGTTAAAATCAAAAAAGGGTCTAGACAACACACATAGTTTTCACCCTGAATTATATTTTCATTTTAATAACTGCTTAAAGTATTTTATAAACTAATTCAGGGTCGAAACTAGGTGACTCTAGATAGATTTGTAATTTAATGAAAACCGTGAAAAGGTTGTTTAATCAAATTAGTTTTGCATATTAATAAAAAAATTACAAGTCTGAAAATCAGTGTAAAATCAGTTAGTAACATCTTTAATGTGTATTCGAATATTGAATATACGTTAAGGGTGTTACAATTCCTCGCTGAGCTTTACACGCTCAAAAGAATGCCAGTTAGTCCTTAGTTTGTCCATACTCCAACCTAGCAATCTAATGACATTGTCCTTGCATCACCCATCCATGTTGAATTTGCCAAGACCGAGACTTCACAAGAGTTTGATGATGAAGAACCTGCCAAGACTAATGTGCCACTTGTTGCACCTACTGTATATGAGCCGGTGGGGACAATTGAAGAGGTCATGCATGATGTGAAGGCCTCCACTGCTGTCTCAAAGCCACAAATAAAAAGAAAGAAGCACATGGCACCAAATCGAGGAAGCTTTGTCAAGAGAAAGACCCGCGTCTCTCGCCCAGAACATTCCGAAGGGGATTCTTCTTCCCCTTAACTCCTTAACTTCATATTTTTTATTTTAATCATGCATTTCATTTTGTATATATGTGTTCTCATGCATTGAGGATAATGCACACCTTTGGTTTGGGTGTGTGTGTGTTGCCTATCATTTATTGTCATGTCATTCATTCATCTTTATGTTTCTGATTGCATTTTGTTATTGGCATATAGATAAGGTAGACTCATGCATACCAAACCATTAAAAAAACTTTTTGCCACGGCTTGATTTAACTTGATAATTTTGCCAACACTTTTTGCTAGCATAGTTAGAATTTGCACTAGTATGCCCTGTCTGATGATGAAAATAGAATCTTTAGTTAGCATGAGCCAGCAGATTAGTAATGCCAGGTTGCTTGACAATTGATATCTAGCTTTGGGAAATTTAGTTTCTCTTAAACACGTAGTATGTATCTAAATCCCAAGACAAACTTAGGATTCTTAAACTGAACTTAGAATAATAAATAATATAAAAAAACAAATGCCATGGTAAAAAGTGAAAAAAATAAGGCAACAATGTTTTGCCAAAGGCTAAAAAAATTAGAACACTCATCTGCCTTAGAGACAAATAAGTAACTTGGGGCTTCGTGGTTTGCTCCCTCTTAGTTCTCAAGCCAACAAAACTGTAGGGTATGAGTGTAATGGGTTATCTTAGTGATGTAGTCTAGATTAACGTAGGGATTCGTGGTATGCTCCCTCTTATTTCTCACGCCAAACAGCTACATGACGCGACTCTAAAATTAATGCCAGAGAAAGATACCCTTGGTAAATAATCTAAAAAACAAAAAAAATCTGAGTTTGGACAGTAAAGTTTTGCTAAGAGAGTTAAAGGATTTTTTATGCAAACCACTTGCACATCAAGCACACCTTATGACCCTAGGTTAGAGTTATATTGTTGCACCTGAATTTGTTGATCTATTAGCATTACTGCTCTGAGATATATGAGGACAGAACTAGGATCATATTCTGCCTGCAAGCTTGTGTTGTTAATCAAGAAAATTTTACCAAGGTACTTTTCTTTATTTTCTATTTTTATAGCTTTTAGTTGCGTTACTTGAGGACAAGCTATGAGCTAGGTTTGGGGGAGCATTAACTCCTCAAAAGCACTATCTTCCATGTATATATTGCCATGCTTTTGCTTGACTTTGAGTACATATTTGTGCATTTAGTTAGTAGTTTCGTGCATTTACATTTAAGAGTTAAGAAATGTTTTCTTTGTTAGAGTAAATGTGTATTTCCTTGCTGTGGTAGGCAGGTTAGGAGCATGACAAGTTTGACAGAAGCAGGACAGGGGTAGTTGGCATAAAACAAGAGAAGCAAAAGAGAAATGCCGAGTGTCGATGGCGAAAGCATGACGACAATTGCTAGACTTGGTTGGCAAAAGAAGAATGGCCGATGCTCGGTCAATAGCTGTAAGAGCCAGGTCAGCCCTAAAATTTTAAAAGAGGATAAGAAGATAACGCGCCTATCTTGGTGCGTAACAAACTTTCAAATTCAAAACCTAACCTAGGGTTTCCATGAGTGCCTATATAAAGAAAACTAATCGATTATCCAAGGGGCTGCATCATGGTGAATAGAGAGAATAGAGGGCAAACTGTGGTTCGACCAGGCTAAGACCGAGAGCTCTGGATCCATTGAGGGGCTGCATCGACGGATCTCCTTCTTTGTCCATTTCTCTTAATTTTTAATTCTATTATGATGGTGATGTTAAAAGACGATGACTTGTAATTGTAATATTATTGAAAGTTGAGACAAATGAGTTTGGAGTTAGAATATAATTTAATTTTGCATTTAAATTTTATAAGCATTTTTTTGTAAAATTTTACACACAAAAATGTTTGCGAAAGATTAATTTGCTCGAGTTCAAAATTGAGAGGGACCTAGAGAGTATTTAAACCAAACGACTAACAAAAACTTTAGCGTTTACAAGGACTAAAAATGTTAACTTTTTAAATGTATAAGGTGTAAAATGTTTCTTTTTATAGTTGAGAGACTAAATTGAACTTTTAGTTATAGTACAAGGAGTAAAATGGTTCATTTTATAGTAGAGAAATTAAAATAAACTTTTGGATATAGCACAAAGACTTCTACTATACTTTAATCATTATTTTGATATTTTTTTTATAGTTCGGTAAATTAGTCGAAGAAATACTTGGGCAATTTGATGGATTTTTTTAGTTTTTTCAATAGAATCTGAATTAGTAAAATAATTATTTTCTTTCGAACAATTAAATTTTTGGGTAAAGTACATAAACGGTCACTGAACTTTGTTAAGAAAATAAAACGGTAGCCAAACTTTCAAATGTTACAAAAGGACAATTAAACTTTATGTTTTGTAACAAAATAGTAACTCGGCCGTTAAATGCTTAACATGACTGTTATGAAACTTTGTATAATAACACATTTAGTCCTCTATATTTACACATTCAATCAATTTAGTCTTAATTCGAAAAAATTCAATAAATTTAGCCCTCATTATTTACACACTCTTTCAATTTGTTCTATTTATAATTGGAGATAATATTAAATATTTGAATTTGCCCTAAATTAAAAAAATAAACAATTAACTTTTGAATTTTGTTTCCATAAATATTCTGGTACGTTGGACCATTCTTGTCCGTACTTGTAAGAAATAATAGTTGGACCCTTGATGCCACTAAAAGAATTTCTTGTATGTCAGTTTTGAATTTGTTTTTAGCAATTAACTTTTGAGTTAGCCAGAATAGGTTAATGGATTTGCCACTAATATATTTTACGGTCTTAATTCAATTTCTGTATAAATTCAAATCAGAGAATTTTGACAGAAGATCAAGCAGAAACTTCCATTGCATCATCCACTCAAGACAGGCTGGAAAGCCAGAAGGATTCTGATGCTGAGAAAACTATGGTTGATGATTGTTCAAGTGCAAACCAGGCTGATAAAACTGGCCCTGAAGAATCCACCTCGGATGGTGCTGATATGCCAAAGGGAAGGCCTATGTCTCCGGAAACTTTGGCATTGCTGTGTGATGAACAAGATACAATGTTCATGGCCACTGCTTCTCCTAATACGAGCATGGGTCATGGCTGCGGCACATCTTCACAATTACCGTATGGACAGGTCATGACTGAGATTTATAACGAGCAGGAAAGAATTGTTTTGACAAAGTTCCGAGATTGTCTCAATAGGCTTATCACTTTCGGAGAGATAAAGGGCAAGTTTCCATTTTCCTTCTCCTAAAATTTGATTCATAACTAATTATATCGTGCATATCAAAAGCGACTCAAATGACGAAACTATCCCTTATTTTCTAACTACCTAGTAATACATCACGGAGAGGCAGAGTGCTGAAGTGAGTGTGGTGTGGCAGAGAGTGAAGAACTTCAATTTTATATGTTATCTATTTTATGGTGTATTATCTTTTCCATAATGCATAAACTATTGAGAATTGACAATGCTGCTCTATTTTGATCACAGAAACGCAATGTTCGTCATTAGCAAGAACAGGTATAGGTAGTCAAAGAGGTCCACCAAGCAGTGTAACCGAAATGGCCAGAACCGAGATGGGGAATCAACAAGGAGCCGTCTCCAATGGAGCTGCAAAAAATGTCAGTCCACCCACAATCAAGACATCTCCGATGGCTGCTGTGGTGGTCACCACTGACAATAATGAGGGCTAAATTTATTGAATTTTTTTAAATTAAGACTAAATTGGTTGAATGTGTAAATATAGAAGATTAAATGTGACATTATACAAAGTTTCATAACAGTCATGTTAAGCATTTAACGGCCGAGTTATTATTTTGTTTCAAAGCAAAAAATTTAATTGTCATTTTATAACATTTAAAAGTTTGGTTATCGTTTTATTTTTTTAACAAAATTCAGTGACTGTTTATGTACTTTACCCTAAATTTTTTTATGAAAATATCAAACATTGAGTTGAATTTCCAGTTTATTTTTCAAAAATATTACATATACAAATTATTATTTTTTTTAATATAATGATTATCTGAATTAATAGCATTCAATTCAAGTGGCAGTATATTTTTTCATTCTCTTTGCTTGCTGCCCGTCGCATTTATCACCGACGTTTAACTAAAGCCCACTCATTTTCTTCAACCAACTATTTTCTCTTTTCTCTTCGTTGACGAATTAACAAAAAAAAGGAAAAAACTGTCCGTTAGATCCACACAGGTCTCATCACCAAATATTGATCCAACGGTTGGGACTTGGGTGTCGAATCCAATACCTTATTTCTTGAATTTATTCTCTTCAGAAATTATTTTTCTCTAAGAAAAGAAAAGAAAAAAAAACAGCCGACCAGTGCTGACGTACCACAAAAGCTTCACCAGATCTCACTTTTCTTTCCTTGATCTGTTTTGTGTTCTTTTCAATTTTACCAAATACGTTTTAGATATATGATATATTTCTTTCCAATTTTACGGTGATTATTAACGGCGGTTTTTCCTTTTTGGTGTAGGGTTTATTTGTTTGTTTCAATAAATTTCTTCTATTTCCATGGCTGCTCCACCTGCAAGAGCTCGAGCCGATTACGACTACCTCATAAAGCTCCTTTTGATCGGCGATAGCGGTAACTATTTCTTTTCTTCTATGTATCTTGATTTGAGATGAGATCTACTTTGATTGTGAAAATGTGAGGGTTCCCTAAAATGATTTGAATTATTTTATAAGTATAGAAAACTTGGATTCGAGGTTGTGATGTTCTTTTCGAGATCGTTAGCTTAGATTAGGCTTCGATTTAGGTTTATAGATTCTCATTTAGCGGGGATTTTATTGCCATAAGTGAGGTTGATTGATGAAGAATATTGTCCGTTTTAGTGATTTTATGGCGAAACTATAATATTGGCAATATATTTGAAATGTTAGGTTGCATTTATTAAGGTATTCTTCCTTAATATAGCTCGTTACCTGGGGGATGTGAAGGCTGAGCTTCTTTTTTTTCATCAAAGTGAAGGCTGAGCTTTAATGACATGATGCTCATAACCTTGTATAAGCAAATTATTATTAACCTCTAGACGATGCTCATGTTTAACCATAACATATTTTGGGTTAATACTGATAACAACAACAATAATGATAATAGTCAAGCCATTGTTGCCCTTTAATTCTTTTAAAAAACTTTATTTGGTTCAACAATTTAATCTTGTAAACGGAGCCTTAGTTAAGAATTTCCTCAAATTCTTTAAAAAAAAGATTAAAATATTTAATAGCCATAGATAAATGTGTAGAAGTTACAAAAAAAAAAAAGATGTTAAATTGAAATACATAGGTTCAATGCTTGGTTGACTTGGTTTTACTGACATGCAAGTTATCTTCGCGAAACCGATCAAGTTCTTGACTTTTTCTTGATCACCCTTCATCTCCGTTGTAGAACATTTTTTAAATAACTGTTGAGAGAAAAATGTCATACATATATTAGTTTAAAACGACCCGTTGGAAGAAAGAAAATATTTGGTTGACATGTCAAATAAAATTATGTTACTCAAAGTTCTTAAAGCTAAGGGGCCATTTGGATGGGTGGCAAGATTAGATTTGTTGAGATTAAAAATAATGGTGGCAGTGAGATTAATTACTGTGATGTTGAGATTGGGTACTACTATTATGGGTAAGGTTAAAATCAGTGGTGCGATGTGTTTGGATTCAATCGTAGCGGTAGTGGTGAGTTGAATTATAATGAAAACAAAATTGCCATTAAGGATATTTGATTGAACCTTGTATACAATAAAAAATTAAATTATTTAGCATTTATGAAATTAATAAATAATTAGAAATTGTTATGATTATATTTATTTTGAATAATAAATTCATTAATAAATAATAAAAAGTATTAAAATTATAATAATACATCAAATAATATTTTTATTTTTATTGATTTACTAATTTATGTTGTTTTATTTAAATGAAAACTGTGAAGTTAAGAAATAAAGATATTTTCTATAAATATTAAAAGTTGATTTTTTTTTGTAAAGTATTTAGCAAAAGAACATTATTTCTATTTAGTAAAAGAATAACATAAAGAAAAATGAAATAGAAATTTTTAATTTATTGTTAAAATAATTTTTTATCTTAACTTTTAGGCAAGTGTAATCTTAGAATTTTAAATATAAAGATAAACTAAAATAAAAGTAGAATGGGACAAAATTGTAATGATGAAAATGCATTATGCCAGCTGAACAAAAATGGAAAATAATACTAAACTCAAATGCTTGACAAACAGGAACTGACCCATTACTAAAAGCCCAACCAAAATTTCTTGCCAGATGTCAGTATCAGAACCCCTCGAGGATTCTTTCAATGGTATTATACGTATAGATGATGTACATTTGCATGGAGAACCCTTTCTTCTTTCAAGGGATTCTCTGCTGGAAATAGTTTTAGTTGTTTGTAATTTGGGACTGATGGTTGATAATTTAGTAATTTTCAAAGGAGAATTGGTTGAAAATCTGCACATTCTTTTGAATTTGAGATCCAAATAACTCTGTTATGCTATCACGTGATTGGACAGGTGTGGGTAAGAGCTGCCTACTTTTGCATTTTTCGGATGGCTCGTTCACTACAAGTTTTATCACGACAATTGGATACGTGTTATCGATTAGCAGTGTAGTGGTCTTATTATTATTGTTATTATACGAGGGGCATGTGGTTTCGAACAATTGGCTTGTTTACTTTGGCAGAATTGATTTTAAGATAAGGACTATAGAGCTTGGTGGGAAAAGGATCAAGTTGCAAATTTGGGATACTGCTGGGCAAGAGCGGTTTCGAAAATTACAACTGGTTAGTTTTTGGGTTTTGAAGTGTCACTAACTAGAAATGAATTGTCTATCAGAAAAATAACTAATCGTAAAGATTCAGTAGAATAAACTGGCCATTTGCACACTCTGATATTCTCAATTTAATGACATTTGTGATTCAAGGTTGTTGGTTTGTATTCTCTTTCTTGTTGACTGAAAATTAAGTAATATTTTCTTTTTGTGCAGCTTACTACCGTGTAGCCATGGGTATTTTGCTTGTGTATGATGTGACTGATGAGTCATCTTTCAATAGTAATTACTGAACTTTTGATCTTTTGATTTTATACATTGGGTGTTTAATCTTATTATCCAGCTTCCTGCAATGTTGAAAGTTGCAAGTAATACTCCTTATCCAGTGATTTTGAAAATTTTAGTCTTCCTCCATTATAATCATCCTATCAACTCAACTAAAATTCATTTTTTTCTTAGACATTAGAAATTGGATTCGTAATATCAAACAACATGCTTCTGACAATGTGAACAAGATTCTGGTGGGTAATAAGGCCGACATGGATGAAAGCAAAAGGGTCTGTTCTTTTCTACTTGCATGCTTTTTTGGTTACCCTTCTGTTTCAATGTTGATCAGGAACTTATTTTTCAGGCGTCCCTAACTCGAAGGGCCAAGCTCTCGCCGACAAATACGGCATCCGGTTCTTTGAGACTGTATGTAATTTTTCTGTTAATGCTGTAGTTACTTTTGATGTTTAGCTGATCTTTCCTGTATGGTGAAGAGTTACTCTTATCTTGCAGAGTGCAAAAACAAACTTAAATGTTGAGGAAGTTTTCTTTTCAATAGCCAGGGACATAAAGCAAAGACTTGCCAACACCGACTCAAAGCCTGAGGTATTGATTATTTTGCTTGAACTATCCAACTCATTTCATAGCATATATGATGTCAAGTTGTGATGTTTCTGGTAATTTGTGTACGCACATTGTTTCCATTTATATCTGTTGTTTTCTTCGTTTTAATAGCCACAGGCAATCAAAATTAGCCAACAAGACCAGGGAGCCGGAGCTGCGGCGCCTGCTCAAAAATCAACTTGCTGCGGGGCTTGAACAAAGGATGAGATCTCAAGGGCACATTTTGTTCCCTAGGGTGCATTTGATCCGGTGAAAACTAATTTGTTACAACTATTTTTTGTCTATATTATCCGGCCATCAGTTCGAGCGGATCCTTTTACCATTATAAAAGGATGAATCATGTTATCATGTTTAACTTAAAAAGTTTCAAAGTGTTAAATATTTAATTCAACTTGCATTATAAAGATCAACAGAATCCACATGCATTGCTAGATAATTACCCATTATTGGATGCCACTCACACTACATCCGAATCGGTTCCCTAATCGAATCATTTACGACCACAATTAAACATAATTATCTTTCGACATTAATTCATCGGGCTTAAGTGGTAGTCAGTGTTGATCACTGAGACAGGGTTTCCACCCATTAGACCCACATTTCATTAAAAGCACAAATAATTGGGGTATTGATTGTGGTTCAGGATTGGTGCCAGTGCATGAATAATCTAATGGCACAATGAAACACAACTGTTTCAGCAAGTGGAAGCGTACGCCATGAAAATGAAGAGGACGTTAAGGCTTTTTGTTTCCTTTTTTTTTCCTCTTCTTTTTTATCACCATGGACCGGTCCTCCTTATGTGAGGGATTCAACAAAAACAAGTGAGCAGTAAAGCCGAAGAAAGAAATCTGACACAGATTTTGATGTTGGAACAAAAGGAAAAAAGAAGTCTTAATTATCTTTAATCCACCAATAATGGAGCTTTGGTTTTCAGTACAAAGCAATTCCGTCTCCATACTTCTCTTTTTCGATGAGTGGAAGATGCATAAGCAAAACAATGGAACACATCAGACTCATCTATGGGCTACATGAATATGTTCATGGATGCAGAAAAAAGTAGAATGTTTTGGTGGATCAATGTTCACATGCGAAATTGGATTACTGTTTACAAGAAACTGCCAAACTCAGGCTTTGTTTGTGGTTGAGGTGGCAAAATCAGGGTTTGGGACAAACAAAGGTTTGAGAAGTTAAAAAAACTAGCTTTTGCAAACCAAGGTTTAAGAAGCTTGTTTGGGGGGCAAACCAAGATTTTAACAATCAAAAGCTGTCTATTTTTTTGTTGCTTCTAGCTTCTCAAACTGGCTTTTTCACCTAATCTCAACCACAAACAAGACCTCAGAAAACTGCCCCCTTTGATCAGGTTGAGTCCGGTACAACTCTTTCTGAAGAAAAGAGTCCGATAACAACTCAAATCTAATTTATTTATATTCTTTGCACTAGTTCATTTTTAGTTTGATCACTCTCATTTATTTATTTATTTTATACGGAGAATAAGAAAAGTTGTTTAAAATTGAATTTAAAACGTATTTTTAGTTGCGGCCGACGTTCATAACAACCGTTTGGTCTTCATTTTCTCGTCAAACGAGTCTTGGTTTGATCGTCAACGGCCGTTTGCCTATCATTTTTAACCCTCAAACGGGCGTTTCATAAAAACTTAAAAATTTTAATTTTTAGAACGGCTGTTTGTCCCCTAACCCTTGTTTCGAACCTCAAGGGCAAAAAAAGCCTCAGTATTTGATGTTAATTAGGACTGGAGTGATATTTCTTATTAGTACACCATAAATAAGGATAGAGTTATTATCAAATAATGAAATAGACTAAATTATTTTTTATCAAAATTAAATATTTAAATCTAAAAATTTAGGAGGTAAAAGTTTTATTTAATTCATATTTAACTCAAAAACAATTTTTAAGATATGATTATACTAAAAAAGCTTGGGAGCCACAATCTCAGTTAAAATCTGAGTGAATTCGTCCTGGCCATAAATTTAATTAACTAATTTAAATAAACTGTTCATTCTTTTGATAAAGTAACTATTCACTTTTAAAAGAATATATTCATAATTAAATTAAATTAAATAATTATTATAATTGATAAATAACAATTCCAACCGAAATTAAAAATTCCCCCCACAAATTTAGTCTCGAATAATAAAGATATTTTATTATATATATATACACACAAACATCAAACGTTGGACCTAAACGAAGTACCTTTTTTCTTTCTGAAAGCTCTTTAATGATTTAAGCATTGAAATGCACTTTTAAAACCAAAATCCCAAATGCTTTTGAGAATGGCAATTTATCGATTCAGTCATTTTCAGTCACGCTATTAAAAAAAATAAATATCTTATCTTTATTAAAATATTTATATCAATAATTTTTATATAATTTTTTAATATTTTTATTAGGGGTAGAAAAGAAAAAAATAGTTAATGTTATTATTTCATTAAAAATAAAATAATTAACTTCACTTTAACGATATATTATAATTTTATCATGTTTGAATCAATTTGATACAAACTATAAATTCAACCATTGAAGGAGATCTAATAAAAAATCAGGGGTTAAAATAAGGCAACAAATGTATTGATCCCATTTCCCCGAGTTTGTCATTGCCCACCAAAACTAATATATCCACAATAGAAAGAAAGGTTGAAGTTGAAACGGAAAAACCCAATCTTCACAAGGCATTCAAAGTGGAGGTCTAAAGGCACTCAACTGAGGGGGAACTCTCTTTTTTAATTTAGAGATGGCAAAATTAACCGGTCCATCTGATGGGGGCGAATTTTTTATTAAAAAAATCGAGTTCGATTCGGGTCAGTTTTGATAAAATTTAAGTTTAGGGTGAAAATTTCTCAACCCCAGTTATTTATAATTGTATATTTATTATATTTATATATATTATATTTAATATTTTTTAGGGGCAGGTCGAGTTTGTTGGATTTTTTTGTTTACATTTCGGTGTCGAGTTGAGATTGAATTATGCTTTTATTATGTGGGGTTGAGAATAAAATATATTAAACTTGATTCGGACATAATCGAATTAAAATTTTAAAATTTCAAATCGAAATCAAGATCGAGACGACTAAAAACACATCCCGTTGTCATCCCTAACTTTTTATTAATAGCAAACTCTTAGGTTATATCCATGGAGTAATGTAAAGCACTCTTTAACCAAATAAACTTTAGGGGGGAAAGTGAAGATTATAAAAACAGCAACTCCACCACCCAAAAGCATCCATAACACATTAAAGAACTGGCAGTGACATATGCTCTACAAATCTAATACTATTTTATTATTAAAGGAATTGGAACGGTTTCGAATTTCCTTCTCCCTTTTCTTTGTTTTTTAAAAATATGTTCTGATAGATAAATGCAGTTGTTTTTAAAATGTGTTTAGAAGATAGGAAATTGGAAACTGTGAACAAATTATATGATATATCTTTTCTATCCTATATAATCCTCAAGCTGTCAATAAAAATTTAATAAATTTTTATTATTAATTAATGCTTATTTTGTTTTTCAATAAAACTTACTAGAATATAACTAATTTAGAGTATTTAATGTAATTAATAGTTATTTAGAAGGGTTTATAGTATATAATTTAGAGTTTAGTTACATTAAACATCCTATTAATTAATATAACATTTTAAAAATATTATATGAGGCGTGAGCAAAATACCAACCCTAGCCTCCTTCTCCTCTTTCTCTCTAGCTTCAACAATTTTTTTTTTGTCTTTCCGCGGCCAGCGGGGGCACCAGTCTTAGTACTGATTGTCGATCGCCGGTAATTTTTTCTTTTTTCTTTTTTATTTTAATGTTTTTAAATTCAATAATTCTATCCCGTGACATGTTTCTCTACCTTTTGGCACGCTTTTTTAATCGGTTGTTTGATCGTTTTTTTCATTTTATTTTATTTTATCAAGGTTGGATTTGACGTCTCTTTTGATTGGACCCTCGAACTGGGTTTGGATACGAGCTTACAGTCACCGCTCTTGTTCGCGATTGAGTTGTGGTAATAATTGTGTTGTCAACGTGCCTTATTATTGTAATATGCATTTTTTGATGTTGTTTGTTGTTGATTTTTACCTTTTATCGTCCAGCTTTGGTGATGTTTGTATCTATTATGTTTCGAGTCTTTGGGTTAGAGTTTTTATCTTGTTTATAATCTAGAGACGTTAGTTTTCATCCTTGTAGAAATATGTTCAAATCAATTTTATTTACCCAAATTATAAATTCTCATTGTATTTTTAAAAGTTTTATATTTTAATAAAACCAATGTACTCATACTCAAATATTTTTTAAAAATATATATTTTAATAGATACAACTGAAAAACAAAATAAACATTAAAACAGAGATGATATAATTATGATAATGTCAATAAATACTAGAATATTAATAAAGATGGCATGACTGCATTAAAAATTCATCAATAAATACTGATTTTGTTTGAAAAATGAGTGCATAATGACATTGATTATGATACTATATAATCAATGCGTTACCTAGTAAAAGAAAAAATATTTTTAAAATAATAGTTCAAGAAAACAAAGGGGAGGGTGTCAAAAGGGGGTCAACTTTACAATATAAGTAGCAAGAAACGGATACCAGAAAAATACCTCATGAGTTCATCACCTCATTAAAACATTTCTGTTTCAAAAGTTAATTATTACAAGGAAACTTAATCCATAGTGACAGAAAAATGGAGAGCCAACAATCTGGTTCATCAGCAGGCAAGTATAAGCCATTTCTAGCTGCAATTTTCTTGCAAGTTGGGTATGTAGGGATGGATATCTTGTCCAAGGCTGCATTAAACCAGGGCATGAGCAATTACTCACTCGTCGTTTACCGTCACGCCTTCGCCACCATTGTCATGGCTCCTTTCGCGGCTTTTCTCGACAAGTACTTTTTCTTTCTTTCAATCTCTGCTGTAAAAACAGTCGTGAAATGCTTTTTTTTGTTAATTGACATGGAAGTTGGAACCTTTTTGTTTGATAGGAAAGTGAGGCCTAAGATGACACTATCAATCTTCATCAAAATAATGCTGCTAGGCTTACTGGAGTAACTATCCGAAAATTTCGATTTACGACAGTTTTCTTTTTTCGGCATCGTGATATATAACATTAATGTTGATATATGTACTTTGGCAGGCCGGTAATTGATCAAAACTTGTATTATCTTGGGATGAAATATACGACCGCAACGTTTGCAACCGCCTTGTACAATATTCTTCCAGCCATTACTTTCGTTATGGCTTGGATTTTCAGGTAAAACATGAAAAGAAATTGATAAATCAACTGTTTCGTTTGTACAAGATGTGTAAAAGTTTAATCAATGTGGTTTTAGGCTTGAGAAGGTGAATTTCAGATCGATCCGTAGCCATGGAAAGGTTATAGGAACGCTTACAACGGTTGCAGGAGCGATGGTGATGACATTGATGAAAGGGCCCGTGCTTGAGTTGTTTTGGACGAAAGGAAGCATCAACCACAAAGCAGCAGCGAAAAACGGGACGGATCTCCAGGATTCGATTAAAGGTGGTATAATGATCACAATCGGTTGCTTCAGCTATGCTTGTTTCGTCATTCTGCAAGTAAGTAACATATATAGAAAAATCTGCAGTGATATTCGTTCATTGATTTGCTTAATTATGATGTGTGTTTTCATAGGCAATCACCCTGGAAACATATCCTGCAGACCTTTCTCTAACAGTTTGGATATGCCTAGTGGGCACCCTTGAAGGTACCATTGCAGCTTTGATAATGGAAAAGAGAAATGCTGCCATTTGGGCTATTAAATGGGACACCAAGTTGCTCACTGCAGCATACAGTGTAAGAATAGTTGCCGGTTGTTTACGGATCGGAACCGGTAACTTGGTCCGATTAGTTCTTGCAATCTCAGACCGGAACAGCAACTTGACTATGATCATTTACCTATGGATATTCTCTCTTAAAGACTTTGGGTCTGATTTTATTTTATTTTTGGATCTAATATCTGAAAATTGCATGGCTGCAGGGTATTGTATGTTCTGGACTTAGTTATTACATTCAGGGGATGATAATGAAACACAGAGGTCCAGTGTTTGTGACAGCTTTTAGTCCCCTATGCATGGTTATCGTAGCCTTTATGTCCACGTTCATTCTTTCTGAACAAATGTTTCTGGGAAGGTAATCTCTAAATCCACATTGAACCGTCAAGATATCGATGAAGTACTTCCGTTTCCCCGCGTCGCATCATGCCAACCACATCTTTCTTAAGTCGGTACTGTCTTCTGTGAGTGTCAATTGATCCTTCACCTCGAACGTAGACCCTCGTATGAGAGTCCATTTTAGACACTCGAAGAAAACAATACCGATTTATGAGTATGATGTCATAAACGCAAGGCGACGTAACGATAGTACTCGATCAGTCAGCAAGTCACGATACATACCGGAAAATGAAAAGAATAGTATTAATGTTTAACAGGGTGATTGGAGCCATCATTATAATCGGGGGTCTGTATCTGGTGCTGTGGGGTAAAAGCAAGGATTACAAGTCGCCGCCATCGCCATTAATAGAAGCGGCTAAAGTAGAGAGGGGTAAGAATGAGAAGAAGAGTTGTGATCACGAGGCCATCACAGTTGATGAGAATGCACCAGAGAAAATCCATTCGAGTATCGTCTAGTTCTAGATTTGTACAGAATGGATATTGTATTCAATGTTAACATCATTTCCACTACTCTTAAAACGGTAGTGGCATCTGATTCAAGTGTAACTATGGTCCGACGATATGACTTTGCAGAATAAAATATTATGACTAAGATCATGATTCTGGATACGTATGACCCGCCATCTCAAATCATGAAGCTTAAAGGAGCTCTTTTTTATGTTCTCTCCCCCCCCCCCCCTCAAGTACAGCACACAAACACATATTCGCTATATCAAATTCAAGTTTGAAATTATGTCCATATTTGAAACAGTTTAACAAAAAAATATGAATTTGACATATTGGGTTGATAAGCATTGCGCAGCAGATCCTCCTCTGTCAAAACATGGAAAATCTAGTCTAAGTCCACTGATGCGCCATATAATTGACACCAAGAGAGAGCACTTCTCGGTTATAATCGAATTCAATTTAGACAGTTCTAAGCTCTAACAGTTTTTTTTTTGCTTGGGGATCGGTTATTTCGAAAAGAAGAAATAGGTATGAATCATTATGATTAATAACACTGTTAATCAAACTTCTCTCTGCAAACGCTACTTCTGTTTTCCATTTACATTTTTCACTTTTAACCCAAGTATTCTTATCTGTAACACAACTCAAAATTTAATACAAATGAACACTTCTCCACAAAAAAACAAAAAACAAAAAGGAAGCTGAAAATGCCTTCTCTTCCGGTTAAACAAGGACTTGATTTAGCTTTCCAGACTATAAACAAGCATGGACTTGAAATGCGATCATTGCTTTGCCAAAATATTCAGGAATGACCTCCAAAACCCACTTCCAATTTTAAGCCTATTTTTCTTTTTCTTCTGCTTTATGAACCAGGAAATGCATTTGCTGTCCATCGTGAACATCGTCATTTCTTCGTCTCGGGGACAACAAAAGTCGGGATATACTAAAGGTTAGTCCACCGTATCAGTATTTACGGCTTAAGGTTTAGGGCTAATCCGTCGGTCAATAACAGCTGTAACTTCTGATTTCGGTGTTAGAAACTGGAAGTTGCATTAAGGCAGCTTTGTGCTCTGGGAACTACCAACAATTCCTCAGCTTGGACCTTTGCCCCACAAGCTGCGGACAAGGCAGATTTCGACGAAAACCTTGGAGGGCATGATCTGGCAGTGGGTATTAGCTTGTTTGATAAATCCATTTGGACCGAGAAGAGAGAATAAACCGGTCTATGATCCGAGAACCTACACTCTCCTCTCGAGTACCAAACCTGCTCAAGTCCTTCACCTCTCCATAGGATCCTATCGCACCTGCAATCATTTTCAAACGATTCCTTAGTTCTTTTTTTCTTCCAATGGATAAGTTCTTGACGTGGTATATTAATATTTTACTTGGCCACCAACAAGGAAACATTAATAATGATTAAACTAAATGAAGACTCTGCATATGTCAATGGTTAAGGTTTCACATCTCACATGTATTACCAACAAGATTTAATTAAACACAGGTCGGTCATCAAGCTTACTATTTTATTCAAAAGGAAGAAGACAAATCTCGCACTTGCCGACCACTTTGTAAATTATCTCAACAGCAGTTGAAAGTTCCGTTTAAACCTTAACTAATTAGATTAATGATGCAAATGATGATCATCATATGAACTTTCTGCCCTTTGCCTACATAATCAGATTCATTTAAATAATAGGAAACATGCTTCGTAAGTATAATAGAAAATCGATTTGCAAATGGTATCAGTGTTCCCCAACATAACTTTGTTTTGAGGAGATGATAATACTAATTAATTACAGTGGATGAGGTTTTAATTATTCTGTAGCACAAAAGATTCAGGGGAAATGTTATGAACTAAGATAGTCTGGAGACATGTTCTGAGGGTCGGCAGATTTTATTAATAAATAATGAAAACTGCCAAAACTAAGAACAGAAGTGTAGCAATCAATACAATGCAAAAATATATGCAAATTGGGTAAATTTTAACAGATACTTTTTTAAAAGAATGATGCTTCCAACAAGCAACCCTAAAGAATGCACAACATGGAATTAATTTAATTCCTATGGATTAATAAAGGAGGCGAAAGGAACATAAATTTGAAATCTTACCAGGCAGGGATTCGTTGTTTTACTTTCGAGTTAGATGTTTGGACAACGTAATCGTCAGAGTCGGCGAGATATTTGTAAGTTGGAGCAAAGAATATCTTGCCTTCTTCCCATCCGGAAAACACCCGACCCGCCCTTTGTTCGTTTCTTAGCTGCCCAGAAACAAGGGGGAATATCACATGTTAGATCTTGAAATAAACAATAAATAACATCAAGGTCAACTCTCTATTTTCTTCGTTTCACATGACAATGGTGCCAGAGCTAAGAGATAAACAAATCCGATATCTTATCCGAAGAAAAAGAACAGTTGTGTAGATTAACCTCTCACCTGGTCCTTCTCTAGAAGCGCTTGCCAGTCGTTCTTCTTCAGTAAATCAAGTGTATCTGCACAACCTGGAGCTAGCCGATAGTTCAAATCCCCTAACCAGATAACCTTACTGAACATACAAATAAGGAAAAAGTTAGAGATCAAACAAAAAAGTGTGAGAAGTTAATAGATAATTTTAGTGAAGGCGCATACTCATGATCTAAAATGCTCCGTGGGGGAAATGGCTGCCCGACATCTCTAAATGAACGAGAAAACCTTGTTCTCTTTAATACTTTTGCAACATCAGAATTTCTTCGGACCCCGTCCCCTTCTTTCTCCCCCGAAGCCAAGTGGGTACAAACAAAGCAGAACGTTGTTTGGTGCAACGTCATGCTAATGGATATCGAACCCTGTTACCAAATAATTGAAAGAAGCTAAAATTAATTCAATTGCAGTTTAACTACTATAAATGCCAGACATTTTTTTCAGTACCGACATGTAAACAACGGTGTAGAATAACTGCAACTGCTGACCTTGTTTCCAAGATATCCCATGATGCCACGACCAACACACGAGACTTTCAGATTGCTGATATGCTTGAAAAGATCAGTTCGAACCCATAAACACAAGAAAAGCCCTACCATTTGCTTGCTCGCAGCTAGGCAGAAGCGTTGCTGTGTCGGACTGCCAGACATACAAGTCGGACTAGGAGAGCCTTCCTCGCTGGAATTTGAATTGAAGCTTAGCAATCTTCCAAAATCCTCTTGGCCAAGTTCATCTTCCAGCGAGAGTAAATCAGTAAAACTGATCCTAGGCTTCGGGCTTGCTTGCTGCTCAAGGTGCAGCGAGGATGGACTGCCTTCTTCAGTGGCATTGCTGTCACGTTGAGCAAGTTCTTGGTCACTATGGTCAGAATTCAAAGCTTCACGAATAAGGGAAAGCCATTTGGCAGCCGGTTCGTTGTCCTCGGCTCCAAGCACATTGCCAGCATTTAGACGAACAATTTCCTGGAACCTAACAGGTTAAAAAAAATCCGGTTTATCAAATCATACCAAAATACCAAGAATGCCCTTCCCTCTCCAAATGCAACTTATTTTTTGCTTTCTTTTAGGTGAAGTAAACAACAAATTGAAGATGAGGGGCCAGAAGATAGGAAAAACAACAAAGATGATGGACCAAGAGACTCCTACTGGACAAATTTCAAGTTGGCTATGACTGTGGAGCAGACTAGGTTGGAGCCAACCGGAAACGACATCTTTTTTTCTCGTTTTTTCTTAATGAAAATTGTCAATGATAAATCAGATATCATGTCTTACACATCTAAAGCAATTTGGACTAATCTGTTGGGATTCAAACAACGAGAAAAGAGCAAGAACATACCCAAGAACGTAGATATCAGCCGGGGCAGGCGAGCTTAGCCAGTCCCTTATGTTCAAACCCTCGAGAGGAGACTTTCCTCCGACATTCCATGTCCCTACAAACATCCTGAAACCACCAATAATTATTGCATAATCCATACAGAAACAAAACAAATAGCTTCAGATTATTCCAATAAACAACAAATTAAGCATCTTCAACTCCAATAATTCTAGTTTAACAACCCAAAACTAATATTTTTCTTTCCCATACAAGCATTTAATTAAAGTGCAGAACCACCAGTATATGTTCGGTTCTAAAGACTCGTTACCATCTAAAGTGCGAATTAAAGTTTTCAATAAACTCACCTGAGTTTGAGTGGATCGGTCACAGGTGGCGACTCCGACATACTTCTCGACGGTCTAATCCCTCCGGCGGCTTCCATCAACCAGCCTTCTATAAAAAGTAAAAAGAATAAATCTAAGTACAAGTACTTGCTACAGCAAAAGTCAAATCTTGCCCGTCACGTGGCATAGAATTAAAGCTCTCAATCAATCAAAAATCAACTGATCAACGTCCAATCAATAAGATATCACTGCCGTCAAACTGACGGCTCTGGGAAATACGATAATAATCTCTCCCCCAGTTATTATCTCATCTTTTCTCGGAAATCGACGAAGGAGAGTTCAATTCTGTACGAATTACAATAGTACGGAGTAATATTTACCTGAGAAATTTTCCGGTACCCTCGGGTGATAATCCTGGTCGGAGCAACACTTCAGTCTTTCATCAGTTTCGTCTGTCAAAAGAGAAACATGGACGGTTTGTTCTTCGAAATTTGAATCCAAAACGAAATCTATGAAATAAAATTTTCAAGTGAAACGAAGCATATTCGGGATGGGATTTTACCGTTTATGTAGTAATCGGACTGAAATTCGTCAGCTCCACTCGGTATATTCAGCCATTTTCGAACGATTAGTTTAGGCCACGAAGACTGTACACAACAGCCAATAAAAACAAAACAAAGATTCAAAATTCAGCTACCGATTAATCAAAATCCGGCAAAGGATGAATCGGAGAAGAAAGAAAAGGCGCGCCTACCTTGTAGTTTTTTCTCATATCTGTTTTCATTGCTGATCAACAACCGCCTGAGCACACGGGGAATTTAAAATGAAGATCAAAACACAAGTTGACGGAATACCAGATTATTGATTAAACATCAGTGACAAATGCTAAGATATTTCAGGGAAAATATAATATTTTCTGAATTAAATAGAGAAAGTGTTCAATAAAAAAAAGAAGAAAAACGGTTGGAATATCTATATTTGTGAGTGAAAGATGGAGAAATTCAACGGAATAAAAAAGAACTAGTTGCAGGGGAAATGGAGACAGCGTAGACGGAAGAGAAACTAGTTAAAAAAGAAAGAAAGAAAGCGTAGTTTATCAATATAGTAATATAAAGGAAAATGGAGATTGATAAATATAGGCCAGGTTCATAGTTTTTCTGCAAATATTGGGCTTTAGAAAAGGCTTTAAAGCTTTTAGCCGTCTTTACAGAGAGGATTACAGGGTAGAAAATGGGTAAATCCCTGCTAAAGAATCTGGGAATAGTTTGGCCTTTTATTTGGTACGTTTGTACTTAGCCAAAAGAAGAGAAGAGAAACTGATTTTCCTGGAAGTTTGTATGCATCGGCATTATTGCATGATTCGAATGGATCGAGAGAAAAAGGAAATGGATTCAAAGCTGAAACTCAATCATGAAACGCAAGGGGAAAAGCGAGAGTTGATTAAGGCATCTCATCTGAGTTGTTATTGAAGGACAGACAATAGTGAAATGAAAGTAACTTAACGAGAAATCTGAAAAGATAAGGTCACTATCTCGTGTTTGGAAGATGGGAAAATTGAGAGGCGACTAAATGACTGAGAAAAAACAGAGTTCCGGCCGGCCAATGAAACAAAAGGGTCTTTTTAATGCAGACATATGGATTGTTTTTTTGAAGCAAGAGTGGTCACTCAAAGCCATTGTTAATAATTTAGAGAAACCCAATAAACGTGAAAAGAAAAAGAAGTAATTGCACATGAGAGAAACAAAAGGAAAATGAAAAACCCAGATTACAAAAGTCGATAAACACTTACAACTTTTACAGAATGGAACGGAGATGGTGAAGTTTCAGCTTGGTGGAATTAGAGCATGAAATGAAAAGACGGTGGCTCTTTTTTCACGATCTTTGTTTCTTTTTGGTTGTGTAGGGTGTTTAGTTTAGGCTTGCTCGGTTTCTTGTGCAAGGAAAAGCGAAGAGAAATTGCAGAGCGAAGTTGTTGGGAGAAGTTTTCCTCGTAAAAGCAAAAGGGGCGGTTGCATCTCAAATTTATAACTCAGAAAAAAAAGTTTCAAGTCAGGAAGGAAGCCGAATTTCAAAGTCCAAACTGCTGTACATCTTTTTGGATCAATCAACTCATTTCATTAGAAAAAAAAATTACAGTAAAATTTAATAATAATCATTAAGCTATAGTAAAATATTTATTTTTATCATTTAATTTTTAAATATTATGCAATAATCTTTAAATTTTAGTTTTTATTACAAAACAGTCACTGAAATGTTGATTGTTGATAAGGGGTGATATGATAATTAAAAAAATTGTATAATAGTACATTCAATCAAGTAATTTAAAAAATCAATAAATTTAATTTTTATTATTTACACATCAATTTCGTCCTATTTTAAATGATTTAATAATATTAAAATGTATTTTACATGATCAGTATATGTATTTAAGCATATATATATATATACATATGATTGTAATTTATAACCAAAGATTGGTTTTAATCCAGTGGTTAGTTGTTCCTCCTATCTCATCCATGGTTTGAGTCACCCCATTCTCTCTTTTCTTCTGATTATTAAATTATTTTTAATTAAAAATGGAATCAAGTTGATAAAATGCTTAAATAACAAGGGCTAAAATTATTAAATGTTTTTTATATGACTAAATTGATTGAATGTGTAAATATAGAGGATAAAAAGTG
This sequence comes from Hibiscus mutabilis, assembly GCA_019671005.1. Classification (NCBI taxonomy): domain Eukaryota; kingdom Viridiplantae; phylum Streptophyta; class Magnoliopsida; order Malvales; family Malvaceae; genus Hibiscus; species Hibiscus mutabilis. Next base: position 13,033,602 of record CM033738.1, on the reverse strand, counting down.
ATATTGTACAAATTTTTTTAACGTCATCCCTTAATGACAATTATGACTCGATGGTCATTTTGTAATAAAAATCAAAGTATAATATCATTTTGTAATATTCGAAAGTTGAGTGATCAAAGGAAACATTTTATCATAATTCAGACCATTTGTGAACTTTATCCAAAACTAATCCCTAACATGATAACTACAAAAATTCTAGCACGGCGATTACAGTCGGTCATTAGCAGTCTGGTCAGCGATACATAGTTTAAATCAAGGGAGACAGATTGTGGATGGCATCTTGTTGGCAAACGAAATTATCCATTCGCTTCAGTCAAGATCGGGCAATTCGGGAGGTGTGATATTAAATTTGGATTTTGTCCAGGCGTACGACTGCGTCCAGTGGTGCTTTCTTGATGAGATTCTTGCAAAGATGGGTTTTGGGAGCGATGGCATTCTTGGATTAAAGAATATTTAGGGACGGCGCGATTGGCTGTTCTTTTAAATGGTAGCGTCACTCGTGAGTTCGCTATAGAGCGTGGCTTGCGCCAGGGAGATCCGTTATCTCCATTACTGTTTGTTTTCGTCACTGAGGTGTTACATTTATTTGTGTAATGTGCGGAGGTTGCTGGTCAAATTCGAGGGGTACAGGTAACTGCGAATTTTGTGCTCTCTCACTTGTAGTTTGCCGATGATACTGTATTTTTCTTACAGGGTGATGTTGAGGTTGCGCGCAATTTGAAGCGGTTGTTATTATGCTTTCAGTATTGCTCTGGTCTTCAGATAAATTTTGCTAGATTTTACATTTATAATGTGGGTTCATCGTCATCTGTGGTTGACGAGATGGCAAGGGTTTTGGGTTGTGAAATAGGCGAGTTACCGTTTTTGTAACTGGGTTTGCGGTAGGTGTCAATCCAAGGAGTAAAGGTATGTGGGATCCGTTGGTTCATAGAGTACGATCAAAGTTAGCCAGTTTGAAGAAACAATCGTTATCATTTGCGGCTAGACTCACTTTGGTAAACTCAGTTTTATCATCTCTTTCGGTGTATTATATGGGTGTGTTTATGATGCCGAAAGGGATGATCAAGGTGATTGATAAAATACGTCACTCTTTCTTATGGGGTGGTATGGATATGCAGCGTAAAATGAGTTGAGTGGGTTGGGGGAACAATGTACAACCCTAAGCGTTTAGGTGGATTGGGTGTTGTTAATTTGCGGTTTCAAAATTTCGCTTTGTTGGCAAAGTGGGCATGGAGGTATGCGACGGAATCTAATTTTTTATGGCAATCGTTGATTGTATCGAAGTATGGTGAACATGCATTCACTTGGCATTTTAATACGACGAGCCCTAATCATATGTCGAGGGTGTGGAGGCAGATCATTCAAGTCCAGGAGGAGGAGTGTGTGGAGCGGTTTATGAGTTTTAATTGGTTCTTTTGGTTATTGGGTAATGGTAGTAGGATCCTTTTTTGGCAAGACATATGGTGCATAAATGATCCATTGTGTGTGCTCTATCCGTGTCTTTATAGGGTTGTTATTAACAAGACAACTTGGTTAGATGATTATGTTGTGGCTAATTCATTTTTTCATCCTCAATGATGCACTTTTTTGGTCGATCGTTGCGGGTTTTGGGGCTGCAGCAGTTGGATGAATTGGTGGTGTTGCTTGGCTCTTTTTTGTTGTTGCCAAGCGTGGATGATAGGATTATTTGGGAGCCAAATATGCGTCATTGTTGTTTGGTTAAAGAGTTGTCCTTGCTTATGCTTTCTTTCGGTTTATCGGAGGATACGACAGATGCGTTTAAGGTGTGGGATCTTGGTGTACCTCCCAAAATTCAATGTTTTCTATGGTTTTTGATAATGGATAGGTTACCGACTTTGTGCATGCTTCGGGCACAGGGTATGCAGTTGGGAGACGCCCTTTTGACGTGTGTTATGTGTGGTGTTGCCGAGGATGAGATACAACATATTTTCTATGAATGTGATAAAGCGAGAAAGTTGTGGCAGCATTTCTTTTGTTGGTGGTAAGTGGTTTATGTGTTGCCACGATCATTGTTTGATTTTTTACATCAAGGTTTTGATGGTTTTTTTTGGAGTGAGGCGGCAATGGTGGTTGATTAGTTGTGCGGCGGTGTTATGGTCACTATGGCTGGCACGTAATGAGACTGTGTTCAATAGGAAACTTATGTCAATTGATGATTTATTGTTTCTCATTATGTTCTGTACTTTTTACTGGGTGAAAGCTGACTCGTTAGATTGTGTAGTGTCGGCTGACTAATTCTTGACAAACAACTGAAGAATTAATGTAAATAATCTAGTAAATAATGCCAAGTTTAGGTCTTTTGCATGCAAGTATACACGGTCAACAAGTAATAAAACAGTAAGCTGAGTATCGTATCCACAAGGATTGTCTAGGAATTAAATATTATGATATTTACTTGTAAATGAGAACAGATGAGTTTAAATTGGATTTCGGATTTTGATTAAAGAAAATGACTAAGGAAAATAAAATGAAAATTCAGGTGGATTGGCAAACAATTGTATTCAGTTGGATGGTTGGCAAGAGGTGCTTGGATTTACTCTTAGCGAAGACATCAAATAATAATTTCCAGCCTTGGAGATTTTAAAGTTAGTATTGTCTCTATCGATAGCAATACTCTAAGTTAATTACGAATAACCCTTATATGTCTATAGTGATGTTTTTCAATAGTTAACTTGGCAAAGTTTTAATCTTTACTCCTAAGGGGTAGATTCACTTCCAAAGTAAGCTCATCTATTTGAGCATCTTCTGTCAAAGCTTCTCACCTTAGTACCTAGCAATTAATAGTTATCTCCTAAGTCTGTTAAGGTATTAAGGGATAATAGGCATGCAATGCCAACTGTCGCATGACAAAGAATTTAAGAAAACAAAGCACTATCAAAATAGACAAAAATGCTAAGGCATTCAATTATTAAAAGCTAAAAATAAACTAACGTTCATCGCAAAAACATCCCCAACCAACTTAAAAGAAGTAGTTCATGGCTGGGTAAACCATCAACAAATCATCATTTTTTAACATCACCGTCATAACAAAATTAAAAACTAAGAGAAATAGACAAAGAATGAGATCCGTTGATGCAGTCCTTCAATGGATCTAGAGCTCTCGGTCTTAGCTTGGTCGAACCACGGTTTGCCTTCTACCTTTTTTTCACTACGATGCAGCCTCATTGTCTCACCGATTAGCTTCTTTTATATAGGCACTCTTGGAAACCCTAGATTGGGTTTTGAATTTGAAAGTTCGTTACGCACCAAGATAGGTGTGTTATCTTCTTATCCTCTTGAATTTTAGGGCTGACCTAGCTTTAACGGCTATTAATTGGGCATCAACCATCCTTGTTTTGCCAACCGAGTCTGGCAATCTTCGTCCTGCTTTTGCCATCGGCACTCGGTATTTTTCTTCTACTTCTTTTGCTTTCTGCCAACTACTCATGTCCTGCTCTACCAAACCTGCTCTTGTCCTGCCACAACAAGGAAAATACCTCTTCACTTTGGCAATAAAAGCATTCCTTAACTCATACATGTAAATACATGAAACTACTAACTAAATGCACAAATATGTACTCAAATTCAAGCAAAAGCATGTCAATATATACATGAAAAAAGTACTTTTGAAGAGTTAACACTCCCCCAAACCTAGCTCATTGCTTGTCCTTAAGTAATGCAACTAAAAGCTATAAAAACAGAAATTAAAGTAAAGTAGCTCGGTAAACTTTTCCTAATTAACAATACAAGCTAGCAAGCAGATCCTGGTCCTAGTTCTGTCCTCAGATATCCTAGAGCAGTAATGCCAACAAATCAATAAATTCAAGTGCAGTCATCTAACTCTAACCTAGGGCCATGAGGTGTGGGTGGTTTGCATCAAGAATCCTCTAACTCCCTTAGCAAAACTTTACTGCCCAAACTTGAAAAAAATGTTTTTTTATTTACCAAGGGTTTTTTTTTCTGGTATTAATTAAGGTTCGCGTTATTTTACTGTTTGGCGTGAGAAATGAGAAGGTGCATACCACGAATCCCCGCGTTAATCCAAACTACATCACTAAGCTAACCCATTACACTCATACCCTAAAGTTTTGTTGGCTTAAGAACTAAAAGGGAGTAAACCATGAAGCCCTAAGTTACTTATTGTCTTTAAGGTAGAGGAGTGTTCTACTTCTTTTTAGCCTGTAGCAAAACATTGTTGCCTTATTTTTCACTTTTTACCCTGTCATTGTGTTTTTTTTATTCCGAGTGAGTTCGGTTCAAGAATCCTAAGCTTGTCTTGGGATTATGATGCATAATACGTGTGTAAGTCAAACCACATTTCCCAAAGCTGGAGATCAATTGCCTAGCTACCTGAAATTACTAATCTGCTGGCTCATGCTAACTAAAGATTTTAATTTCATTATCGGACAGGACATGCTAGTGCAAATTCTAACTATGCTATCGAAAAGTGTTGGCAAAATTATTAGGGTAAAAGCATGTCGTGGCAGAATATTTTTTTAATAGTGTATGTATCATGGTTATACCTAATCTATATGGTAAAAACAATATAAAAATAGAAACATAAAAACATATGAATGTAATGGCAATAAATACGTCAACATACACACCCAAGCTAAAGGTGTGCATTGTCCTTAATGCATGAAAATATATATACAAATGCTATGCATGAATAAAATGAAAAATATGACAAATACGGAGTTAAAGGGAAGATGATTCCCCTTCAGATTGCTTTGGACGAGAGACACGGGTCTTCTTTTAGATAAAGCTCCCTCGATTGGGTGCCATGTGCTTCTTTCTTTTTAGTTGTGACTTTGAGACAACAGTGGAGGCCTTCATATCATGTAGAACCTATTCAATTACTCACATCGTCTTGGATGCGGTGGGGGCTACAAGAGCAACATAATAAGAAAGTGTAATAGGTGGCACATTGGTCTTGGCAGGCACTTCGTCATTAGATTTTTGTGAAGTCTCAGTCTTGGCAGATTCAACTTGGATAAGCGAAACAAGTACAATGGCATCGAATTGCTGGGTCAGAGTATAAACAGACTAGGACTGAATGTATTCCTTCGGGTGCATAAAGCTTAGCGGGGAACTCTGGGAATGTTGGCAATGGGATTGGTGTCGATGCCCTCAAGAGTTATCTTTAGGGCTTAGTCTCTAGCATCAGTATATTGCAAAGTACCAAAATTTTCTCCTCAGCCTTCTCTAGTTTTTGTAGGATGAGTTTCTGTTGCTGATAAATCTGGGAAAGTAATGCCAAGGCGTCAGCTGGTATCGGTGTGACAGGTTCTGCCTTAGACAGCTTGGCAGCAGACACAGGCTCAACAACCTTTCTTTTGTCCTTCTCTCTTGCTTCCATGGCAATCAGTCGTTGCCACAGAGCAAAAGTGATAGTCCCTTTACACTTCTGGATGTTATCAGAGCCGAGCTTTGGTACCTTATGCTGTAAGCAAATTTGAGATATCAGTGAAGAAAAAATCAAACTATCAGAACTCTTACCGAAACATTTGTAGGTCTCATCTACAATTAGGTAACCCACGTTGATTTTCTTTCCCACCATAATAGAGTGCAACAAAGCCATTTTTCCTCTAAAACTATATCATTATGTATGGCTGGCATAAGATCTACTTTCAAGAAGTGGTTTTATTCCCTCAGCTATGGTTTCAATGTTAGTCGTTTCACGGTTCTCTTTTCCTTGAAAGAGACATTCTATTTTGTGCCCGTCTCGCATAAATCTTTCACCAGCAATTGTCTTTTGGCAGCATCCATGGATTCCACAAATGCTAAATGCTCTTCTCCTGCACCATCTAAACTAAATATGCCATTAACATATCATTCATCAAATTGAACACACGTACCTCGCATAAACAGAAAAGACGAGTCTTTGGTTATAAGGTGGGCGTAGAATTCGCGAACAATGGTGGAGTGGAACTCCCCTGGTTGTTAGCAAAATATCACCCAATGATGTTTCTTGACTATTTCATTTACTTCCGGCGAATAACCCAAGTTGGGTTCATTCTTGAACTCAAAACCTTTCTCGTAACAAAAGGTGTGGGCAACATAATTTTCTTTATACTTTTTCTTGATCTCGACATTGAAAAAGATTTGAAAAGGTGTTGATTAAGATGCCATTGCAAAAGATTAGGGAAAATAATATGATGATCGAAAAAGATTGGTTCTTGACCATACTATGATCAACCTTTGATAACACTCACAAAAATCTTTAAAAATAATTTTTTTTTAAAATAAACAAACCAAATAAATGAAAAGAAAATAACTAACCTAACTATTTACAATGATCATACTGTGATGGCAAAATTACTCAATCTCTATCAAGAGAATGGTCTCCTTGGCATTCTTTGACTTCTTTCTAAATAGAGCTTCAACCTTTGGCCATTCACTTTGAACGTTATCTCAATTATCAAGTCCTTGATGTCTACTGCTCCATGAGCATAAGGCTTCACAACTTCAAAGGGTCTTGACTATCTGGTTTTGAGTTTCTATAAAAATAATTTAAGCCTTGAATTGAACAACATAACTTTTTGCCATACTTCAAAATGTCTTGGAAAAATTCTATAGTCGTGCCATTTTTTTTGTTCTTTCTTTATAAAGTCTGGCATTTTCATAGGCATGTGCTCTAAATTCCTCCAACTCATTCAATTCAAACAATCGTTTCTTACCTACAACCTTCCATTCCATGTTCAACTGTTTAATTGCACAAAAAGCTCAGTGTTCTAACTACACTAGCAAATGGCACGACTTCCCAAATACAAGTTTGTATGGAGAAGTTCCTAATAGAGTTTTGAAAGCTATTCTGTATTGTATCACCCTCAACGTATAATTGTAGTACGAATATACCTTAAGGATGTCACAATATTATTTAACAGAGTTTTAGACTAGTAAATTTTTTTAGAATATCTGACATAAAACTAGTTTATAAAATAACCCTCTTTCAACTTTCGAAGTATTCATAACTATTTGCATATTGCTAGTTTTGACCCTGAATTGATTTATAAAACACGTTAATTAGTTATTAAAAATAAGTATATAACTCAGGGTGAAAACTAGGTATACTGCTTAGGCCCTTTCTTAAATTTTAAATCGTTACGTGATAAATGATAATTAAAAATTTTACCTTTAAAACAACTAACGAATAAATTAATACATGCCCACTAGAGAATATCATAAATTATAATGTCTTACTGATGTTTGGCAGATTGCATCTTGATTAACATGCTTGACTCCTCTTCCAGTAAATTTCCAATAACCTACGTGTGAAACAGCACACGCTAAGTATTCACTTAGTGAGGCAACTATAAATTAAAGTAAAGCATTTCAATGTATAGAAATAACATAAATAAACAAAATACTATGTATATCATATAAAAATATAGAATCATATAAAACTGACTTATCAAAGTCATTTCTCTGTCATATAACAGTGCAATACAGTTCCTGCAAAATGGCAAGCGAGTCTCAATTGCAGTTTATATCATAACATCACACCTTTATTTTATTAATCAAATATACGTTAAGCTTTTTAACTCAACTACCTGCATAAATGCATTTCATGTATTATAGTCCAAAGTACAATATAATGTGATACTTTGGTACACGAGTCATCATAACCGACATCGTAATGTCTATAACTCCGTAGCGTCTAATAATGAGTACGTACTCGATGACGCCCTTTTGCTCCTCATTATCGCACCTTTTATGCTAGTTGACACCGAAGTGTCTAAACAACACCGTAGTGTCTACAACACCGTAGCGTCTGATGTCAACACCAAAGTGTCTAAACAACACCGTAGTGTCTGCAACGCCGTAGCGTCTGATGTCAACACCGAAGTGTCTAAACAACACCGTAGTGTCTAGAACACAGTTACTAAGACTCTATGGATATCCAATTATACCAAAGACTCTCACACTAGTACTCAGGCATAACAATATAATACTTTCACATTCAATATCCAATCCATCAATACTATCATTCATAGTTTGATATTGGGCAATTCATACCCAAAATCTAAAATTCGATTTATCTTAGATAAATCATTATGCCATATCCATGTATCACATCTACCATTTAATATTTCATGTCATTTACATAACTTTGATCAACATACATTTTCATTAATATCAAGGTCGGCTTCTCGCAAGTCTTCCTCATATCACATATATAAAATAAGTAAAAATGCACTCACCTTGGCCACTTAGCACGATGCCTCACTAAGTCATAGTTCGATGCTTTCTTTCATAGTATATCGAACCTTCTTTGATTCGGACTTGACTTAATTGGTTTTACTTGAATCAAGCTTGAAAGCCTTCAATCTAAGCTTGGAAATGGTGTTTTCTTCTTCTCTCACTCATTCCTCTATCCCACGAAATGTTGGAGAAAGATAAACAAAGTTTTTTCATCTTTTTGACTTAATATTAGCTTAATTAATCTCAATTTGCCACTTGTTAGATTAAAATTGAATTTTAAATTCATTTTAATCCTTGTTCCAAACTTGCCCTTCCATTACTTCTTTAATTACAACTCTGCTTCAAAAATGACATTCCATTACAATCTAACTAAATTAGTGCAACCGGCCACTATTCTATAAATATTATTTTATAATTTTTCATGGCTTATGGAAGAGTCTCCGAAATTTTAATTCGATCCGATTTCCCAATATTCACTAAATACTTCTACTGCGATTTTACCTTTACCGAGCTATCGGATTTATTCCAAAAATTCTATATTTCCATATTTGGAAAATAAATACTATTATCTCATAGAAACTTCATTTCTTAAGGACTTAGACTGAATTTTTCTAACTCAGTCTATTATTTCGATAATTATCAAAAATCCTCATCGAGTAAAATTTCTCTTAGAAATCTTTTATCGAAAACCCATACAAATATTCTCTACTCTTACTGAGTCCAAAATATCGATCAGAAACACTTTTATGAAACCTTCCTAAAGGTCACTCATCCTAGTATTTTCCATGGTCTGAGCACACTTAATAATAGTGTTTAATCAAAATTCGATTTCTTATACTACATTTTTAATTATTGGGACCTATATCAAATTTTACTCACTGGCCAAATTTATCCACCTACGGAATAAAATTAGTTATTGAGCAAATCCTTTATTATAATTTAAACTTTTCTTTATGATTTAGCAACCAACTTTTGAAAATTATCATTTTGGTCACTAAACTTTAACCTTCAATTCTCATTCCAATTTTATCGGATTTCAACCAAATTTTGCATATACCCTAATCTACTTATCCTCTATCTTATGATACCTTTAAACATCAGAAATTCCTTTTTTTCTTTTTTTGTCACTAAGTTAGCTTTTAAGCTACTAACATCAGAAATTTAGCTTTTTTTGTTGCTCTTCCTTTTTTTCTTTTTTTGTCACTAAGTTAGCTTTAGTGATTAAATGACATTTAAAATGAGTACATTCATCATGTATGATGGCTTTGGATGCTCCGAATCTATTAAAGATGTGCTTGTATAGAAATTTGGCAACTGCCTTGGCATATTTAGTTGGGAGAGCAACAACTTCAACCCACTTTGAGACGTAGTCTACGACCACAAGTATGTATAAGTTGCCAAATGATTGGGAAAATGACTCATAAAGTCTATTCCCCAAACATCAAATATTTCCACATGCATGATGTTCTGAAGTGGCGATTAATGTCTGCTGGAAATGTTTCCAGTATGCTGGCATCTGTCGCATGCCTTGGCAAAATAATGGGCGTCTTTGAACAATGTAGGCCAGAAAAATCCTGACTGTAGTACCTTGGCCGTTGTCTTCATTCCAGCAAAATGACCTCTATATGGTGCTCATGTCAAAAGTGAAGAATATTTTGTTGCTCATCCTCGGCACATAACGACGAATGATTTGGTCGGCATAATGTTTGAACAAGAACAGTTCATCCCAAGAATATTGTCGGATATCCCTCAGAAATTGCTTCATGGCATTACTTGCCAAGTTCGGTGGCAAAATGTTACTGACCAGGTAGTTGACTATGTTAGTATACCATGGCATGGTATTGGTTACAAGCAAATATTCATCAGGGAATTCATCTCTAATGGCAGCATTCCCATCCTCATAGTGGTGCTCTATGGTGTTTATCCTTCACCAACGAAAGTATGTTTGTGTCTATCATTTTCTTCGAGTTGCTTAGTTAGATTTAAACTTCTTTATTGTATGATTCAATTTTATTCTTTAAAACTAGTTTGTACATTTTAATAGTTTCAGAAAAAACTAATTAATATAGTTAATTTACTCTATTTTTACTAAGCTCTTCTTATAACTTTATTTTATTTCCTTTTTATTTAATAAAATTAACTGCCATTATTAGTTAATAAAATAACCTTCTAATTTTGATGTGCAACTGCAAATTCTTCTTTGAACTTATGTTATAAAGATATATTTAGTTATTAAAATCAATTCATTTTTAACGTTTAGTTTTGATAGTTTTGTCCTTCCTCGTCAATTATTGATGTTGTACATATTTATTTTTTGTTCGAGTTTTTTAGTTAAATTTTTTAATCTTTTAATTGTATGATACTTATAAATCATATGATCTCAAATAACTAATTTTTATTTTATTGATTATAAAAAATATCTATATTAAAAATTTAATTTATATTTATTATTGTAAACTCTCATTACAATTTTAAATATTTTTCTTTTTAATAAAACTAACTACTTTTATAAAAAAAATCCTAATCCATTTTACATCGTATGAACTTATGATTAAGGATTCAGAATTTTGCTGCCATTTTAATTGAATTAGGTCATCCCCTTGATTTGTCCAAGTCGCGGTCTTGTATAATTATTATGGTTGACTTTTTTAATTTTAGTTTTTATTTGTTTTTCTCTTGAGTAACAAAGATTGTTTTTATTTTTATTTATCTATAAAACTGCCTGGTTAATGTGTAAAAAAACTATATAATCATCTTAATTAATTTAGGATTATAATTATCAAATCATAATAATGTTGATATATATATATTATGATGAGAAAATGGACTATTAGTATATTTTTATATACAACTTTTAGATTAAAAGTATTACTATATTTTTTAAGATTTGAAATTTAAATTTATTAATATAAATTTACAACTTGTTGAGATGATCAATCAATGATAAACGGCCAATAGGGGGTGAATTGGCAAATAAAAAATTTGGTGGAAGCAATTGGAAAGATAAAAAGATTGGAACACAAGAATTTATAGTGGTTCAACCTTCTAACAAGGTTTACATCCACTACCTTAGCTATCCACACTAAAGATTTCTTAAATCCACTAGATTTGCTTTCTTTTTGAGGCTCAAGGAGATAACCTTACAACTCTCTTAAGACTTATACTCAAAAGTCTTAAGAACCCTCACAAAAAGAATACAAAAAAAGCAAACTGAAAATCCCTTGCAACGTTAATTGTTTGCACAATTCTAAGCTCACTAAAATCCAAAACTTGAGTAAAAAGATTACAATGATGAACTCTCGAGTGGGTTACAAGAATTTGACAATTAAGGCTTAAAGATTATTGGATATGTGCTTGAATGCTTTAGACTTGTTCAATAGTTGTTGCTGAGGCTTTAGAGACTTGATTTTATACCCCCCTCATTAATTTCTAGCCGTTTGGGTAGTTGGGATATTGAATAGAGCCGTTGAGCTACATTTTTCCTGCAATAAATGTTGTTTGGTGGCCAGACGTATCGGTACTCGAGCAAGCTTATCGGTACCTGACAAAGAGAAAATAGTCATTGCATACAAAGGGGTATCGATACGCAAGAAGCCGATTTGATATGGTGTGTATTTTAACGGGCGTATCGGTACGGTCCGTACCATATCGTACCAGTTTTGCTCAATAGAATCCTGATAAGTTGTGCAATAAAAACAATATCGATATGCCTATATAGGTATCGGTACGTGTTAACTGATTTTCAAACTTATGGTTCCAACAAAACTAACAAGGCAAAGGTCAAATATTAAATGAAAAGATTTGGAAAATCTTTAACCTCGTACCGATACGCATGAATCCGTACCGATACTCATAAGCAATTTTGGTTCTAGGTTTAACAAGGCGTACCGATATGGCTACACACGTATTGGTACCCTATAGCCATCACGAATAAAACAGTTTTTCAGTAGCTAAAAGCTGTACCGATACGGCCTTAGGCTTATCGGTACTCCTGTACCAAAATTGCTATTTTTGAGTACCAAACACTTAAAAAAATATTTGGGGTTTAAAGTTTTGACTTAGGAAAAAATTAAGTTCTATTTGCCTATCAATTTAGTGACTAAAACAAGTTCTTAAAAATTTATTTCTTTTTACAAAATAGTCCTTGTTATATCAAAATCAAATATAGGTTTATCACAAGTCAACCATATGAATCATCAAGTATTTCTGTTAAAAAATCAAATATTTGAACTCATTTTATCTTAAAATGTAATGATCTAATTAAATTATAAGGTAGAGACAATAATTTTAAAATTATAAATGATAGATAAAAACCACTTGATTATTTCAAATTCAAATCTATTAATATTCAATTTTAAGTCAAATAATTAAATTAAAAGGGAGTACACAAGAATTAAAATTAATGCCAGTTGGACATAATATACAAAATCAAATTGATAAAAAAAAATACGTTTACATGCACGTTTTCTAGCTATATTCTCAGAAACAAATTTAGCTAATTTGTTTAAAATTAAATGGGCACAATTTGATAAATTTCTATCAAAAGCAAAAGTGTAATTAGAATTAGATACTAACGCCAACGTTGGCGCCGGTAATGCATGAACCCATCGTCCCATCGTAAAGACTAATTTTCGGGGGACGGAAGCTAGTGGGGTCATGATTCCATTAGATTTTCAAAAATTAGAATTTAATCACTTAATTTTTTTAAAAAAATTATATGTTTTTCTCAATTTTTTAATAGTATTATAATATAGTATATGTTCATGTATACTCCTAACCCTTTGACAGTGCACACACTTTACAAACAAAACGATTTACTTCATCCGTTTTTCCACTATTACTATTTGTTTTTCTCAAAACTTCTAAATATCTATATTAACTTTTAAAATTTTGAATATTTTTAATTAAATCTCTTCTTAGGATTTTAAAATTTTCTCATTAAGTTCCTTAAAGTTTCAAAAATTTTAATTAGACCCCAATTTTTTTAAAAAAATGTACTAAATTTTCAAAAATTTAGTTTGAACCTCTAGTTTTTTTTTTAAAAAAATTAAGTTGACCCACAAACTCTTTCACCGAGCTCAACTACGGCTAATTTTGTACTTACAAGACAATGTGTTGCATTGCTTTAGTTTGGTTAACAACACCATAGTCAATGGCAATAGCACTTTCAGTTTTGGCACCAATCATTAATTGAGCCTTGGCACTAGGGGAGGGTGAGTCATATTTGAAAATTACAAATCTTGGACCTATTCTAATGACTGCACCCGGCTGCCAAGGAGTTGCCGTTTGGTTGAATGTTAAACATATACATATACATATCAAATCCAAATGTCAAAGAGCCTCTTAATTAAAGCTAAACATGTGTTGACTTCGGCAGCTGCTGAGAGCCATCTTTGCTGTTTTTGTATATAATTCTCTCCCTCTCCTTTGTTGGGAAACACAAATTTAGGGTTGGGAACCGAAGAAAATAATTGTTTAGATTCAATCATGGAATTGGAAATGGGAATTGATGGCATATCTAATCAGAATTGCAAAGAAAACAATGGGCAGCAAACTGGTGTATTCCTATTATATATATTCAGTTGAAGATATGGCAGATTGTTGGTGAAACTTAGGTATTGGTCTTGACTTACAGCCCTTGAGGTTTGCATACAGAATACGACGTTTCCCACCATTTAATCAAACGTACAAAATTAGATATTCTTTGAAGTAGCTATTAGGTAATCATAGTGTTACAATTATCTGTATGCATCATGGAACAGCCATTTGAACTTGGGATTATTACCTGAAGTTTTTGTTTGAGTCACAATATTATTGTTTCTTTATGTATTTCATGTCCATTGTACATGTTCGTGTTTAGAGTTGTCACTTCGAACAATGTTGTCTCCAAGAGTTAAATTTGGGTACTCTTTTTGAAAGTACAATGTGTTTTATCACTACACCCTACACTTATCGCTCATTAGAGAGTTTTTTAAATAAGCTAGCTAGATTAAGAAACCACCATTCATCTTAGCAATTTTTTATTTATAGAAGCCGCTATTTTTATTAAAAAGTAAAAATATTCAAATTACAATGAGGGTTTACAATCATAAACGTAAACTAAACACATAATTTAAAAAAATTTCAATAACCATTGGCATAAGAAACTAATCATTTTAGATTATACAATGATCATATAATGAAAAGGTTAAAAACCCAATCAAAAGACTCGAAAAAAATAGATATGAATAGATTTAACTGCATCGGCAAACGAACTATAAAAGGGGATCAAACTACTAAAAGACCACTTACAACTGTAAATCAGAGCCGAGCGTTGTGAGAAAACCATTCAAAAAACAAACTACATATCCAAATTCATTTCAATAGCTCAAAAACAATGAAGATCAACACGATAACTAATATGCGCCATCTCGTAGTTACAAAAATTTCTAACGAAAGAACGCAAGACTCTGGAAGTTTAGTTTAACATTTTTTGATGTAATCTATAATAATATATGTTATGTTGTTTTAATCCGGGATAAAATTCATGTGCACCTCAAAGACAAAACTATTTAAACTTAGATCACTTAAAAAGTTATTATTCTCGAATCCAACAAGTGGTCTCAGTGAAAAAAATGGTTGATGTTCATATTAGGACACATGGGTTCAATCACTTTGTCTATAAGGTAAATATGCCAAGGGGTTAAAAATATGTTTGAACAAATACTACCTTATAATCACCTCTAAATTATTAGAAAAATATTATTCTCCTCTCTATTTAGACCACTCCTTAGATTTAAAACTTGAAAAAGTTGATCCTACTTGATTTACCCCCACCATATCAAATGAATAAGGTTAATTTCCAATCAAATCACGTACTACTAGATTTGGAGCTTATCTTAAATATTCACGTAATTCCTTTTAAAGTGTGAAAGTTTAAATTCCAAATCTCAGTAATTTATTCTCTGTTTTTTAGGTTTTAACTTTATTTTTAAAAAATCTAACATTATATATCTAACTGGGTAAAATAAGTTGGGTGTGGTAGGAATTAAAGAAAAAGTTGGGTAAAAAGTTAAATCCAGCTTAATTATAAGAATTTGACATCTCTAAATATTGTTTATTACCACACTATCTTATCCTAACCAAACCTGCCCTAACCTAACCTAATCGTCTTAATCTGAGCCATGGAACTCTGAGATTTAAAGTAACCAAGCTTATTAAAGTGGTCATATAAATTATATATGTTTCAATAATAATATAATATGTTTAGTTCCAGTTAAATAGTTGGTAATGTTCACCTTTGGGTAGTCGGGTACGGTTGTACTAGCTGATGTGACATACTGATTTAAACCCCTAATTTTTTCTTCTGAGAATTCTCATTAAATCCTTAAGAATTTTTTGAAATTAAACCCTCTTTAAAGTTAATGCAAAGATCTGATATTCTTGTCAGCTAACAATATTTTTTAATGCGTATTATTTTATTCGGAGGGAAATTCATACAAAAACATATAATAATTTTAAGGTGGTAAACGAATCGAATGTTCAGTAAACTGTCTGTGAATCGTTCGGCAGAAAGTTCGTTTATGTTCATTTATTTATTAAACGAACGGACATAAATAAGATTTTTTGTTCGTTTAATTAAATGAACGAACACGAACAAAGGGCTTGTTCGTTCATTTATGTTCGTGAACGTTCGGTAATCCGTTCATTTATGTTCGTTCGTTTATGTTCATTTAAATTTATTCACATATGTCTAGGGGTGTTCATTGTTCGATTAAACCGAAATAACCAACCAAACTAAAACAAAACTGGTTAATCTATTAGATAATTTTATGTTTCGTCTAATGATTAAGAGTCTTTTCAAATTTTAATTATCGATTAATTCAGTTTAAAATCAGTTAATTAAATGAATTAACCGAACTAACTCAAAATTTTAAATATTTAACACATTATATATGTTCGTTTGTGCTCGTTTATTATGCTAACGAACGAACACGAACACGAACAAGCTATATTCCTTAATAAACGAAAATGAACAAGAAATTTTTTTTTCGTTTATGTTCGTGTCCGTTCGTTTGTTCGGTTAAAGTTAAACGAACGAACATGAGCACACCCTCGTTCGTGTTCGCTCGGTTCGTTTACAGGCCTAAATAATTTAATGAGCTAACAATTTTTCGACAATGTTAAATATAATAATTTAAGTTAAGGCTTAACATTAATGATAATTGTTTCATTGTATTATATTAAATTAAAGTGTGAGAATTAAAATTTTAAAAGTATGTTTGAATTCAATAAGTGATCTTAATAGAAAAGAGGATGCTATTCATTATAGGAAATCCGAATTCGAGCATTTTTGTTTGCAATATGTGTGTCTTATCAAAGAGTTAAACAAAAAATATAAACATATACTATATTGTAATCACCTTAAGACTAGTCAAAAAATTAATCTATGTTTGATAGGAGTATTATTTTTTTATTTAGTAGATAGATATTTACATTATCAAAGAAAACGCCGAGATTCGAACCCATACAAAATGAGAGACAACATAAGCATCCTTAACCACAATCAATTAATACATGAATTAGTGATAAATTAACTTTTTTTGACAAATCCTAATTCTAATCATAATCCTACCTAGAGGTGAGAGGAAAGGGAGACTCTAGAGGAATGAATGGGTGCTCCTAGTGGGTCTATAACCCATGTGTGCTCCTAGTGGGTCTATAACCCATGACTTAAGGGAATACGAGAGAACAAAAATGAGCAGCATAACTAACCGATTAAATGTGATAGCTCAAAAAATAAATTTAAATAATGAGTATTCTAAATAGTGATAAATACATGAATTAGTGTGAATTCTAAATAGCTAAAATTTTACCAATTACATGAATTAGTGTCTGATTAATGTATTTTGTTTTTAAATTCATGAAACTTTTCGAGATATATGCGATGACTCCAATTTAGAATGTATTTTTGTAACACACTGAATTCGGAGATCACATTTGTGCCTTAAGCCCATAAAATTTCTCAATTCAGTTTAGCTAAATAAGGTATTTTCCAAAAATATTTAAAGCCAACAATTTTAAACATGGATAAATAGTCAAAACATTATGAAGGAGCTCTAATTTAATTTAAAATATTTGAACATCCAATTTGATTAATACAATTTCAAAAATAAGAATTATAGACTCCGCCACGTAATTTTCTATGAATACACAGCCCACTAACCATAAGTACCATACTCTAGAAATCACCACATGCTGAAATCCTGTATTGATAGTGCTCATTGAATCCCACTATCTAATGATCAACCTACGCAGAAACAACGATTTAGAGCACTGAGCTTACAAAGCTCAGTGGTACACATCTATTCTACTATACTTCATTCTAATCATAAACATAAGCATGCAATCTAGTACGAGCAATAAAGAGAGATAAATAAACATATGGAGCTGCCACTAGTCGTCTAAACACATGCTCTCATCATAGCAAAACATCATACATGGCACATAAGGCCCAACCATACTCGGGATCTCACCAGGTCATCCAAGCAAAAGCACACAAAATCTTAACCACAAACCTGTAGTGAGACCCGATGCACATCCTCGGGAACGTACACTCTAAGTGAGGCCTGGTGTCACACAGCCTTATGAACATACACTCTCTCTAGGTGAGGCCCAATGTCACAAAGCATTGGGAACGTACATTCGGCATTTCTAACCATGATGTTGCAACACGCTCTCTGGGTATCCATATCCTATCAATCAATGATGACTCAACCAAACAAGTGTCCCTACAACACACAACATGGACACGATTACCATACAACACACAACATTGGCACAAGTATCATAACTCTATGGTTTCCATCAATTATCAAGTCACCCAATTAAGTTTAGAAACTTATTAATACATTATAGAAGGGTACCTTAGTCATCTACATTAATTATCTTATTAATCCATGTTATCTCATTTACATCCCACGTCAATTTCTATCTTTTTATTAGCATTATAAATTATCTTGTTTAGTGGGTAACGATACTCGAACACGAGTATCGATATAGTACCCCTGGGTACCGATACTAATATAGCTTGCTATAAATCCTTAATTTTTAGAAGTACCGGTACGGGTCGACCCGTACTGATATGACCCTCAATCGCGTACCAGTACGGCTAAAGCTCGTACCAATACCCTATTTACGAGTTCCCACAATTTCTTCAAATTACGATATTACAACACTTTATTCTATCTCTAAAGCTTATGAAAGTTATTAGGGTTTGTTTACTAACGCATTCATTCAATTAATATTGATTACCAGCTTTATAATCAATTAATCGAGTATTTATCCCTTAAGCATAATTTTTATCAAATCACGTTAATCTATTCGAAGAAGCATACAATGTATCACGATTATCAATGAATTAAGGAATTATCCAGTAATTATACGAGCATATTAAATAACCCTACACGGCCTCTAAAGTCTCCATGAGTCTCATCATATTCAAACATCATCATGCCTCACACAGATATCAAGTCTCATACTATCCGTCTCTAAACATGTATATTCATCGTCTACCTATTTTGCAAATACTAACACGCAAAGCAATCACATTTATAATGCTCACAAAGCAATAGGAGTTTGAGGTGTACTAACCTTAAACGATTATCAATAAATTCTTACTCGAGCTCCTCAAACGCTCTTTTTGATCTGGTATTTATCCCGAACAATTCTCATAAATATATGAATACCATAATTATTAATTAACCTCGTTCACTAACTAATCCACAAGGTCAAACGCGTAAAAATAGTTTATTGGATTTGAATTTGGCAAAACAGACTGCGGCAAGAGACTCAGAACATCGAGAAATCCCTAGGTAGGGTTCCTAAAAAAAAGTCAACATTGGTCAACGGTCAACATCGGCCAACAAAGACAGTGGCTCGGTCAACGGAAACTCAGCTCGACTAACGGCTAGGCTTGTTGGACCAGCTCGATCCTCGGCTTGGGTCAGCTTAGTAGGCTGGCTCGACCCGAACTGTTGGAGTCTGCGTCGCACGCCCAAGCGTAGGAGATAGTGTGGCGGCCTCTGGTGGCCGAACGTGAAGGACGAGCTATAACAACCTAGATTTTGGGTTAGCAAATTGGGTCTTGGATCGGGTATTAGGCCTTAGGTTGAGGACCCAATTAAGAAGTTGGATTTGGGCTTTGGGTGGTAAAATAAAAGGAGGTAGTGTAAAAAAAGAAAATAAAATAAAAGGATAATATTTTTGAATTAAAGTGGTTGATGATTGATGGAGGAAAGAGAAAAAAGAAAAAGATGATATTTTGAGGAGAGAGAAAGAAAAAAAGGAAAAAAGATAAAAGTTGGACAAGGCTTTGAGCCTTGTTTTGCCACCGTCGAAGCTGCAGTGACTCTCACCGCCGCTGTCATTGCATCTAGCTCGCCGAGACGAGTCGACCGATGGATGCCGCTTCATCGTTAAAGCTATCATTCACCGAAGTAAGGGAAATAAAGAATTAAAGGAGGTACTTCGTCAAGATCTAGTCGTCAATGTTGCGAACCGACACCAGCAGCGTGCTAACCGGCCGAAAAATTGTTAGAAAAGAGCTCGTCGTCGTCGGCTGGCTATCAGAGGGTTGGCCACGCACCACTATGCGCCACCGGCGAGAGTGGGCGTGAGCTGCAATAGGCGGGTGCACACAGCTGCTGTGCACCGGGCCGTACTAAATCAGCACTCTGGGTGCACGTGATTCTGGCTGCAGCAGATCATACCCTGTGGGTGTACAGTGCCTACTGTGCGCCTGTACCGTACTGGATCGCCAGACCACTACCAACCATTGACCAAGCCGTTGACCGACCATTGATTTTTTTCCAAGGAACCCTACCCTTGGGTTTTTCGATGTTCCAGATCTATTGGCACAGTCCGTTTTGCTAAATTCAAACCCGGTAAGCTGTTTTATTCGTTTGACATTGTGTTCTGAATAGGGGATGCATGAATTAATGTAGTTTCATGATTATTGATATGCGAGGATTAATCAGGGTCGAATATCGAATCAAGTGAAATATTCAGGAAGCTAGGATAAGGATTTTAGCAATGTCATCATAAGGTTAGTACACCTCAAACTCCGAAATGCTTCATGAGTATCATAAGTGTAATTCCCTTGCATGTTAGTGGTTGCAAAATAGGAGATGAGTAATAAGCGTGCGTCAGTACTGGTATTGCAAGGCTTGATATTTGTTGAGATCTTGAGAAGTTTGAGAATATTCGAAGATGTTATGAGCTTTAGAGACCGTGTAGGATTTTTAAATATCCGTATGATTGTATGATTGGTAGACTGGCTGATTTATGATGATGCCTCGTGTATTAGCTGAATATATAAATATGTTCGATCTAATCTTGGTAAGAGATAATACTGATAAATGTTTGATTAAATGATTTAAATGCGCTAGCAATAAATTATAATGACTTTCATAAGCTTTAGGGGTAGAATAGGGCCTCGTAATTAATATTGATGCCGTTAGGCTTAATGGCTTATAATGCTAGTTAAAGACGAGGGTTGTAATAACGGATTAATATAGTCAATCATTCGATAAATTGCTTATGAAATCGGTAATTAATACTAATTGGTTTAAAGGTCGGTTTGAGATGGAAATCGATGAATATGATTAACAAAGCGGTTATTATTGTAATAAATGAGATAATGTGAATTGATGGAAAAAATTAATGATAATGAATTGTAATACTTCTCCATAAAACATAACAACTCGGTAATGCTTGATTGGTTGTAATAGCAACAATAGGGACCCGTGGTAGATCGTATGATGATTGTGTGCCAGGTAGGGTACTTGTATGGATCTGTGATAGATCATGTATGGTTACGTGCCAGGTGGGGCACCTGTTTGGTTACGTGTCTTTGTTTGGTGGGATCCAGATACCTAGTGAGTGAGTGTTGCAACACATGAAGGCCACTCGATATGATATTTCAAGTGACAAAATGAAGGTCATCCGATGTGAGATTTTGGGTGATGATGCTTCCTCGATGTGAGATTTTAAGCCCCACTCGATGTGAGATTCTGAGTATATCGCTCGATGTGAAATTATGAGCATAGACGAGTCTTTTAGTGTCGGGTGACATTGGGCCTCGCTCCTGGTTTGTTTTATTGATGTGCTTGTGGTAATTGTGATCTTGTTTGTATGCTTGACATGTGTTTAGGCGATTATGGTAGCGCCACATGTTTATTTATCTCTTCTTATTATTTGTGCTAGCCTGCATGCTTACGTTTACGATTAGCATAAAGTATAGTATAGTAGATGTGTACCACTAAGCTTTGTAAGCTCAGCGCTCGAAATCGTTGTTTCTATACGTAGGTTGACCGTTAGATCGTAGGATCACGGAGCACTATCAGATCAGGATACTGGCACATGGTGACCTTCAGAGTACGATATTTGAGTCTAGTGGGCTATGTGTTCATAGGACTTTACATGTAGAGTATGTATTTATTATTTAAAATTGTATTATTTAAATTGTATACTCAAATGTTTTAAATTTAAATTGGAGCTCATTTGTAACATTTTATTTATTTATATATATATTTATTTAAATGATTGGTTTTAAATGTTTTTGTGACTTACTTGTTGGGTTGATCCTATTTTAAAAGAAATTTTATGGTTTTAGGTTTGGGCTTGTGGCCCAAATGTGACATCCGGATCGAGGGTGTTACATTTAGTGGTATCAAAGCTTAGGTTTAGCCGGTTCTAGGAAACCTTTGGGTGGTATAGGAGTTTTAGGAAGGTGTCTAGTGAATACAAGACCTTAAACTATATATGTACTACTTAAGGTTGGAATTCTGATACTGCATCTAATGTTGCGACGTCAAGATGGTTATGATCGTGGTTGTGAAGACCGAGTTAAGCGTGGGATTGTTAATGGTAGTGATCCTGGGAGCAGGGTTGCCTTAGATTGTCGAGATGCAAGTTAGTCGAATGACACCCGCGTCGAGAATGTGTTCGCCTTATGTCGCTTGAAAGGTGCCTTCGTTGTGCGTTATAGTCGCTCCGAAGTCTTCAGATTCATTGTGAGAGTTCACGACAAGGAATCTTTATTGTTACGTATGGATAAAGGTTTTGTTGCGTGAATGGATAATCTTCCCTAGAAATCGATCGGTGAATGCATGTTGGTTCGAGGATCCTTTTATCTATTTAAAATGAGTTTTTGTTGATACTATGAAAGTATCATTTCCATTCTTAGAGGCATTCTTCGAAGATAGTAGATTCGTGACCCATTAGTTCGTCAGTGTATGGTCGAAGTTATACGTTATATAGGTTTGAGAGAGAGCTACCTTCTTAAGAGTTGTTGCACCGTGGGAATTATTCCGGTCGAACAAGTAGAGTGCTGGCCAGTGATGTCAAGAGTGAGTTTGAGGCTTCGAGACCTCGATGGAACCCAGCTTTTAGAAATGAAAATGTTGGATCGTTGCCCTTTTATTGTTATCTTTGTAGTAACAGTTTTGAGGATGGCAATGGGGTTGTAAGATAGGTTTGACCAAATCGATATGTGTTAATGTGTGCAGTTCAATGCTCGAGAGCTTTTAGATTGCCAGAGTGTTTGTTTATGCTTCGTGGGAGAGTCGTTAGGATCTCTCCCTATTAGGACCATGATTAGAAGTTAAGGTAAGACCGAATTGGAGGACGGTGCCATCGTAGTTGTCAGAGGATATCGACCTAGTTTAGTAGTTGAAGATTCAGTTTTGGAAGAGCAACTTGAATAAGGTCCATTTTCGTCTAAGTGCTTCACCCAAGGGAGAGTCAGACTTGTTTTCTAGTAAAAAGTTGGTTCGTGGAGGTGTTGCCCAAATCATTGATAGTTGGCTAAACGATCGTAGAAGACCGTTACCTATTTTCGAATGTGGATAACCCGTTTAACTGAATGTTAAGTGCCTGTGTGTTTTTTCTGAGATTAGTTTGGAAGGGTGATGCTTATTGTTAATGTATTGAGGTTAGAAAAATATATTTTGAATTGAATGTTTTCTTTTCTCTTTAAGCACGTTGTGATAGCGGGTAATGTTCGCGATGACGTCGAGATATTTTAGTGAAAATAAGGTGGAAGCCATTATGTTGTCTCTCAAATACAAGTTAGATGTTTTGCGTGACAAGTGTGGATGTGAAGGAATACGAAAAGTTTGGCGTTGAAAAGATAATCATCTCATTGACCTTATGTGTGGAAAAGGTTAATTACAGTGCAATCATTTAAGGAAGCAAGGGTTTGAAACTTCGTAAATACTTTTGGATTGTATCACAGTATTTTTGAAGCGAGCCGAATGACATCAGTAAAAACTTGTGCTACATTAAGCAATTTGTCGTGGCAGTGGCATGGACTTGATCAGATCCGAACGGGATTTTAAGATCTTTGAATGTGTTCTGTTGTACCTTTAGGGCTGTATTTTTGTGCTAAAAGAGGAACGTTGTGTTCTGCCCAATAGTGTGAAGGTTGTGGTGCTTGATCTCTAAGGAAATATGAGGTTTCGATGATGACATTAGACAAAGTATGTAAGAATTGTTGATAGTATACCCGATCACCTCTAAAGCAAAATGAGCTAATTAAGTAGTGGGTCGTACCGAGTAAAAAGATTGGGAGTATCATGTTATCATATAGAGCTATCCTAGATAATGGTCGATTAAGAGAATATCGATACTAGCTCTATGCAGTACCAGTACCTATGTGTTCGTTAGCACATTTTTAGTTAAAAATTGATTTGGTTTTGGAGCCACGAGAAGAAGCATCTAATTTTAGTTAAGATGATACAATTTTATGATTGAATTTAGGTCCGATGGTTGTCAATAGGCTTTGAAATCTTATGGTAAGTGTTTTGGAAAAGACATCAAGGTAAGTGATTTTTCCCTTATAGTACAGTGGTCAGTATACGGTAAATTTTGAGAGCGACAGTTGGTACCAAGCTTTTGTCACGTGTTCAGGGAACATTGTGGAGTCGTGTGTTTGAGATAGTGATAAGTAGCTGGCTTGGTACCGGTTGAGAGTTAAATATTGAGTTCATCAGAGTTGTTAAGATGTTGTGGTATTCATCGGTGAGAATTAAATAGATGATCGTGGGTCTTGCAAGGATTATGAGTCCACAGTTTTGATGGGATTTCTCTGAGTAATGGTATAGTTATCGATTAGTACCGTTTAATATTTTTAGCAAGGGTAAGATTCATATAGGAAGTCTGCGTGGTTTATTTACGGGATTGGGGTTGTACGACACTATAATGTGTATATGTTACCTCTTGACATGAAATTTAGGGTTTACGGTAGAACCTTATCCCTTGGTAAGATTTCTTGTGATAACAAAATTCGAGTGGTGGTACAAATGACATGTTTTTGAGACGCGTTATAGTTTAGAATGTAAGCCCCATGCGTAAACTGAGTTATGTGAAATGCTTTAGTTGCCGATGGGAGTTATCATGCCGAGTCAAGATAAGTGCTTGAGAGGTGTCGAGATGCCGTTTATTTTCAGAATTCTTGTACCGGGCATACAATGATTTTGGTAAGGGATGGCATCCGAGTTAGAGTCTCCTTTAGAGAGTCGTCACGTGATGAACCACTTTGTTTTGGTTACAATGGTTGTGTAACCCCTTATCCTTTCAGATCGTGTGGAGTTGTGTAAAGATTTTGTTGTGCAACGACCTTTTGGGTCCTTCAGTGTAAGTTAAGTTTCTCGATGACAAGTTACTGTGATGCTTGGCCAAGACACTGTTGGGTTTGTTCAATGGCTTTGGTAATGCACCGAATAGTGATGGATTTCTTTAAAGAAAATGGTCAATTAAGTTGGGTTGTACCAAGCGAAGATGGATTACTTCTAAGAGGAATGACCAGTTCAAATTATGTTTGTATCATTAGAAGACAAGAGTTATAATTGACAAGCATTGTGAGAGATCAGAGTAGTGCATCGGGAATTTTTTTGGCAATGTCAAAGAATTGTAATGGTTTCATCTTTTTCTTCTGGGTTCTAGATGCAAATTTTGAGGACAAAATTTCTTATAAGGAGATGAGAGTTGTAACGACCCGAATTTTGGGTTAGCGAATCGGGTCTTGGATCGGGTATTGGGCTTTAGGCTGAGGACCCAATTAAGAAGTTATATTTGGGCTTTGGGTGGTTAAATAAAAGGAGAGAGCGTAAAAGAAAAAGAAAAAAAAAGAAAAGGATAATATTTTTGAATTAAAGTGGTTGATGATTGATGGAAGAAAAAAGAAGAAGAAATATGTGATATTTTGAGGAGATAAGAAAAATGAGGGAAAAAGAGTAAAGTTGAAAGAGCTTTTGAGCCTTATTTCACCACCGTCAGAGCTACCGTGGCTCTTACCGCCGCCGTTGTTGCATCCAACTCATCTAGACAAGTCAGCCGGTGGCCGCCGGTTCACCGTTGGAGCTATCATTCGACGAAGTGAGGGAGAGAAAGAATTATAGGAGGTATTTCGTCAAGATCTAGTCGTCAACGCCGCGAATTGACGCCACCACCGTGCTTACCGGCCAGAAAATAGTTAGAAAAGAGCTTACCATCGTCGATCAGCTACCGGAGAGCCGCCACGCATCGTCGGTGAGAGTGGGCGTGAGTTGCAGTAGGCAGGTGCACACAGCTACTGTGCACCTCACCGCATCGAATCAGCACCCCTGGTGCACGTGATTCTGGCTACAGCAGATCACACCTTGCGGGTGCACAGTGCCTACCGTGCGCCTGCGTCGTACTGGATCGCCAGACTACTGCCAGCCATTGGCTAGACCTTTGACCGTATTTGAACGACCTTTGACTGACCGTTGACTTTTTCCATGAGACCCTACCCGGGGGTTTTCGATATTTTGGATCAATTGGCTCAGTCTGTTTTGCCAAATTCAAACTCGGTAAGCTATTTTATGCGTTTGACCTTGTATTTTGAATAGGGGATGCATGAATTAATGTAGTTTCATGATTGTTGATATGCGAGGATTAGTCGGGGTCGAATATCGAATCAAATGGAATATTCGGGAAGCTAGGATGAGGATTTTAGCGATGTCAGCATCAGGTTAGTACACCTCGAACTCCGAAATGCTTCATGAGCATCATAAGTGTAATTGCCTTGCATGTTAGTGGATGCAAAATAAGAGATGAGTAATAAGCATGTGTCGGTACTGGTATTGCAAGGCTTGATATTTGTTGAGATACTTGATGAGTTTGAGAATGTTCGAAGATATTATGAGCTTTAGAGACCGTGTAGGATTGTTTGAATATACGTATGATTATATGATTGTATGATTGGTAGACTGGTTGATTTATGATGATGCCTCATATATTAGCTGAATATATAAATATGTTCGATCTAATCTTGGTAATAGGCAATACTGATAAATGTTCGATTAAATGATTTAAATGCGTTAGCAACAAATTATAACGACTTTCATAAGCTTTAGGGGTAGAATAGGGCCTCGTAATTAATATTGATGCCGTCAGGATTAATGGCTTATAATGCTAGTTAAAGACGAGGGTTGTAATAATGGATTGATATAGTCAATCATTCGATGAATTGCTTATGAAATTGATAATTAACACTAATTAGTTTAGAGGTCAGTTTGAGATGGAAATCGATGAATATGATTAACAAAGCGGTTATTACTATAATCAATGAGATAATGTGAATTGATGGAAATAATTGATGGGAATAAATTATAATATTTCTCCATAAAACGTAACAACTCGATAATGCTTGATTGGTTGTAATAGCAACAATAGAGACCTGTGGTTGGTCATATGATGATTGTGTGCCAGGTAGGGCAATTGTATGGATCCATGGTGGATCATGTATGGTTACGTGCCAGGTAGGGCACCTATTTGGTTACGTGTCTTTGTTTGGTGTGATCCATATACCTAGTGAGTGAGTGTTGCAACACATGAAAGCCACTCGATGTGAGATTTCGAGTAATGAAATGAAGGTCATCCGATGTGAGATTCCGAGCCCCGCTCGATGTGAGATTCTAAGCAAAGACTCAATGTGAGATTCCGAGTATATCGCTCGATGTGAGATTCCGAGTAGCTCGATATGAGATTTCGAGCACGGGCGGGTCTCCAGTGTCGGGTGACATTGGGCCTCGCTTATGGTTTGCTTTTATTGATGTGCTTGTGGTAATTGTGATGTTGTTTATATGCTTGACATGTGTTTAGGCGATTATGGTAGCATAACATGTTTATTTATCTCTTCGTATTGCTTGTACTAGCTTGCATGCTTACGTTTATGATTAGCATGAAGTATAGTAGAGTATATGTGTATCACTGAGCTTTGTAAGCTCAGCGCTCGAAATCGTAGTTTTTGTGCATAGGTTGACCGTTAGATCGTGGGATCGCGGAGCACTATCAGATCAGGATTCTGGCACATAGTGGCCTTCGGAGTACGATATTTGAGTCTAGTGGGCTATGTGTTCATAGGACCTTACATGTGGAGTCCATATTTATTATTTGAAATTGTATTATTTAAATTGTACCTTCAAATGTTTTAAATTTAAATTGGAGCTCCTTTTTAACATTTTATTTATTTACATATATATTTATTTATTTAAATCATTGATTTTAAATGTTTTTGTGACTACTTGTTGGGTTGGTCCTGTATGAAAAGAAATTTTATGGTTTTGGGTTTGGGCTTGTGGCCCAACTGTGGTGGCAATAGCTTTCGGCGGTGAGCATTAGAAGGTTACTTTCCAACCATTTCAAAACTTCCCGAGCTCCTCCTCAACGAGTGGCGGCGGCAACATGGTGACCACTGGTGGATGCGTCTCGGCGAGACATTTCCAAAGATGTCAGCGATGTCATACACATCGGCCCGAGCGGCGGTAGATCAGGATCCAAACTCCCTCACCCTCACTTTTCTCCTACATTTCTCTCTCTTACAAAATATCGTATCCTCTCTTCTCCCTCTTTTTCACCACCCAAAACCACTTTAAATTTCAGAAACCCTTCTCCCAACTTGGATAAAACCATTTAATAAATACTCATCTTCCTCTTCTTTTTCTTTGTCACAAGGCCTATATTTAAATTTTCTTAATTTAGACTCTCAACGTAAAGACTCAATACTCGGGTTCGAGATCGATTCGTTAGCCCGAAATTCAGGTCGTTACAATTTTTATTGTATACCAATTTGTAATCTTATACTAATATTGAAACGGACATGTGCATAATTTAACCATTTTAGGGGGGTATAGCGTGATACCAGTGCCTTAGATTCACCTTTGTCCCTATTATCTCCAGAATTTAGACATGAAAACTCTTATTTAACATATAATGTATTTTATTATTGTACCCACTCGTCGATTCTTTATAGCTATGGACGGAGTCCAACTCAGGATGGATAAAGTATAATATGCTTAAAAGGCGTGAGATAATTTGTAATTAATCTCTTAAATTTCTTATATAAATTAAAGGCAAAATGAAAAATTAGGTGGGGTGGAGAGCTAATTTTATTATCTGTGGTAATCGTATTATAACTAAATTCAAATCAAAGGATGGCAGAAAATTAGTACGCTTGTAGCATTGACAGATGAGTAGCATTTCGGGTCTTTTGACTCGTAAAATCTGACGCCACGCCTCCATGTGTTTGTCATGTTATCATTTGGGTTTCTCAAGATATTGAATTGACTCATACGGATTGACTCGAGTTGTAAATTTAATTTTGATGAATGAGTCTTTCAGCAGAATTTTTTTATATGCATAAAGTCTCAAGTTCAAGATAAATTTAAGTGATATCAAGCTGCTTACCGCTTGGACTAACTTGTTGAATATAAACAAATGCAAGCGCCTCCATTTGTTATTAACATAGCACTTTTAACCCTTTTTCCTAATCTATGCATTAAATACAATAACAGCAGCCTAATCTGCTTTAAACACCTGGATTAGTTGAATATAAACAAATGCTTAGGCCATCCAATGACACCCACGATTCATCGTAGGCTTTTGTAATGCTTACGATTACGCTTCAAGTGCTTTTAATTCCTGTTCCCTTTGATATAAACAGAGATTAAACCCAGTTTCCCTTGCATGATCTGTCACTAAACAATTGTCATTGCCCCAAACGTGCATGACTAAATGAAAATGATAAACAAAAATAATATAAAGTTTATGGTGTAAGCCAGGTTTAAAGGGACACCTACATAAAAGGTTTCGTCACGGCTGTAGATTTTTTCATATAAATTTGCTGCACTTTCTCCTACTTCATTTTCACTTAGATTCGGAAGATTAACTTTTACCTCAGATCTTTTGACTTTGATGTGTTGAATTAATTTGAACTTATCTTATAACCCCCATTAATTAAAGCGTAATAGGTTAGCGTAGTTTATAAACCAACAGTTTGGTAATGACATGTAACCAAATACGTAGTGCTTTAGTCAAAAGACTCGAAAGTAATTTTTTTTGTATAAAAATGGTTTGATATTAGGGCTGCAGCCATTATGCCACGCCGTGACATCTGGTCCGACCATTTTCTTTGGAAACTTCGATGCATTGTTTATGCTCCTAAAATCTGTTGCTGGATTTTCTTCAACCAAATAATAATATTATTATTCTATGGCGAAGAATTGTTGATTTGTTTTGTTGCTTAATAACGATAAAGGTTTAAGTAACAAATAGCAGATGTTATGGTTTTATAGGTTAGAGTAGATGTACGGAACCATGTTATGATTAATCAAATTAATTTGGAGGATCGTCACATCAACAACCTTAATTAGTGGGAGCTGCTTGGAGACTTCAAACACTGAAAATTAGATTGGGAACTTCTGATTATTAAATTGAAAAAAAACTGTTTGCACAAATACATATGTCAAGAATTTGTGTAAACGAACGGACGAATCTTTTGTTAACTAATAACTAAAATTATTTTAGGGTAAATTTATAAATTAAAGTACAGTGTGATCAATACATTATTATGATTGAGTCTTGATTCGATTGCAGAGACGAGTTACGGAGCTACTAGAGATCCCGGCCTTCTTAAAACGGTAAAAATATTATTTTAATCCCTTTAAATTCTAAAAGTTTAACTTGAGATGATAATAAAATTATGTTTTTGACTTTATAAATGATAAAATTTCAATTTTATCCTTTTAAAAATTATAAAATATAAACTAAATCAATGGTAATAATTATATTTTTAACTAAAGTTTTCTCATTTTTTTCTTAGCCCGAAAAAAATTAGATTCCGTCCCTGTTTGATTGGCATTTGACACCTCTTAGAGGTCGTAGTTTCGAATTAAATGTGTTCAAGGTGAGTTTTTGCACGAGACTAATATTTATATTTTTACCTCATTAAATTTATTTAGTTTTTACTCTTATACATGGGACACTTTCATATCATAAAATTATATATTATGCAATTAAAATAGCATAATACAATATATTATAAACAAACAAAATAGGCTGAACCCGAACATTAATATTAAAGTTCGAGTCTGACCCATATTTTAAATATGTCTAAATTTTTGTTCAAACCCTTTTTGGGTTTAATATTTTTTCCAAACCCTCTTATATTTTGAGTGGGTCTTCGGGTTAAGAAGGTTAACTCAACCCCTAAATAAGCCTGTTTCGTATATACTCAAATATAATTATCTTCAAATCAAAATTTAAAAAATTATAAACAATTTAAGAATTATAATTAGAAAATACATTTATCCATGAATCATCTCAAGCTCGATCATATGATAAAGAATAGTTTTTAAGAAGCTCAATCACCCTAAAATCCATAACATTATTCAAAACGTTAAAACATCCAAAAAAAATTATAATTTAAATCATATTTTTTAGGTGAATGTGTATTCTTGTATTGCAACTCAAGCAAAAGTTTTAAATTATATATTTTGTTTATAATTATTAATAATTAATTTATTAGACAATTAATTAGAATCAGGTACTACATAAGCTCATTATAGGGGCGATCCTACTAATTCGTTTTTTATTCGCAACATCAGAATTTAAATCTCTAATATTAAGGGATTTAACGTCTCATCTGACTAAATCAACGGATATTTGGTTGGATCAGATTATTTTTTTTTCGTTTCAGATTTAAGTAATTGTTGGTTAAATTGATAAGCAGCTTGGTATCGCTTAAGTAGGTCTCGAGTTCGAGACATGTGTACGCAGAAAATTTCCACTGGAAGACTCACCCACCAAAATTATGTGTTCGATACGAAAGCAAACTAAAAAAACTTATCCCACCCGGTGTAGTGCTAAAATAAAATGAGATTATTAATAAAATAATGAATTGAACTGCTCTAGCTGTTTAGGACTAAGGATGATAGTGCTGTGTTTGATTAGGGTTTTCAAATTACCCACATTCTTTCATGACTTTTTTTTTTTGGTCGGTTGAATGTAGGGATCCAGTCAGAATTTTTGTGTTAGGTGATAAAATAAAATCATGGGTTATAATGTTTGAATTACTCATAAATTATACATGAATTTTGATATATATTTAATGTAATACATGATTGAATTTTGATATTTATATTATATTATAAATTTAATCGAAATAAATGTATAATTTTAAAACTTATCCTAATATTTATCAGTGCATCAATACTTTATATTTTGACATTGATATTGGTATTGTCATGTATGTAGCGACATGTCAGTAAAAAATAATTTTATATTTAGTATAATTTTATAAATTATATTTTGAAGGCAATAATTTTTTTCTATTGACATTGTCATGTCAACGTGCACAGTCCTGTAGGTTTGTCATGTCATTTCAACTCATTTATCATTAGTTGACTAACAGTTTTCATCAGTAGAGGGGTTATTTTGATCCAAAATAAAATATTGAGATTTAAATTTCTTCAAAAAAGAATATGGGTCAAAATCACCATTCAGTCAAATGTTATATGTATTTTTTTTGACGTTATGGCTTTAATTTATAGAAAACTTACGAAGCTTTAAATTCTAAATTCGCGTAAAGATGGCAGTCTTTTATGCATACTTTCAAAAATAAGATGATGGGAAAAAGAGCTACGAATCTTGAATATAGATCATAAAATGGACATGTACTGTATAAAAAAATCGATGACAGTGCTATGTACTGCCAGCTAACTGTTTTTTATATATATAATTTCTTAATATACCCTTAAACGCATCAGAATCATTGGTGCAAACTGAATTAGTACCGATTTATCCTGATTAATTAGAATAAAACCATGATATTACAAGAGAATATGGAGGGCCAATAAGAACTCTCCAAAAAATATTTGGAGTTGTTTCAGAAATTGTTTAGTGGACCACTGACAGAAAAATTAACTTACCATATGCAGCTATATTTGTTTCTCCTTTGATGAATTTGAAATCAACTTACAAACTTTTCTTGTATAGAAAATTAATAACTCGTAATAATGAAATGAGACTTTCATCCCTAACGACAGCTCTTTCCATTGAATTTACATATGAGATCGCCTCTTTCCTATTGGATTTTTGAACCCCACTTTTAAAATTAAAGTACTCAAACTATTAGTGTACGAAACAATCGAACAAAAATCCTTTGTTCCTCTTATGTGTTTTTATTTATCCTCCAACATTAAAAAATGGGTAAACTACATAAAGGTCCCTCAAGTATGACCCAATTCTTTGTTAAGTCCCCTGTGTAACGCCCCGGTTTTAGGGCTTAGCGGTTTGGTGGTTCGTTAGACGGTCTGGTGGACCGGAGTAGAGATTCGAGTCGTTTTCGGGATCATATATTTTTGGTGTTGAAAAAATTATGGAAAAATGCTCTAAAATCATTATTAATTATGTATTTAATAATGGTGAAATCGATTTTGTAAAATGAGTTTTGGAGGATGGACATTTTGGTTAGTGACCAAAATGAAAGTTTTGAAAACTGTGATTTCTTAGTGACTAAAATGAAAAGGGTCAAATACTTAGAATCTTTAAGGAGCTATTTTACCAATTGGTTTCTGATGATTTCTCCCTTAATTTTACTTATTTTAACATGTATTTTAATTATTAATTAAAGAGGATTTTTGTTAAAAGTTGGTTATTAATTTCCAAAACAAAAATCACACCATTTTCTCTCAACTTTTTCTATCCATTCTCTCCTCAGCCAAACACTCACGTTTTCATCAAATTTCCAGAGGTGAGGTGGTTTCTAACTTGATTTTATTGTTTCAAATTGTTTTATAAAGATTGATTATACAAAATCTTACAATAATCTTGTGTTTTCTTAGCATTTCACTAATAAATTGAGGGAGAAACTTCACAATAGGGGTAAGGTCTGAGATCTCCTCTATTGTATGGTTCTTTACTGAAATTCCCAAGCATTTGATCTTTGTTTTTGTGTTTCTAATATGATTTTCTAATGATTAATTGGGTTGATTGAGGTTTTAGGGAAAAGATTCGTATTGGATCTGTTTTCCAGTAATTAAGGATGCTTTGATTCATATTTTGGATATTTAATAATGTTGATAAGTGGTTTTTATCAATGGAATCCCGAAACTTAAGAATCTCTATTGGTTTAGGTTGTTAGTTTTGAGGTTTTGTGGTGTTTTTGTGGCTGCGAAGTTGCTGGAGGTTTTGCTTTGTTTTGGATATGTTTTTAGATGTGTTTTGATGTTGAAAATGATGTTATATTAACAGATGTTGGCTGATTTGTGAATTGAAGTGTTTTGGTTATGTTTTCGGTTGTTGTGGAGGGTTAGTTGTGAAGGTTTGGTGGAAATCTGAGAAGGATTGTGGTTGCTGTGTTTAGAATGCATTATGATGCATTAATCCTCTGTTGTATTGTGGTTAAAATAGGGGAGGTTGTTTCGGAAGCTAACGAGGTTGTGGTGGACGTTTCGGACGCATGATTCGCATCGGCAAAGCAAGGTTTTGCGTATCGGTGAGTGAAAACGTGATTAAAAGCATTTTGATGGTTTTGGAACAGAGTTTTAGGAGTTAAGGTAGAGCTTGAAACGCTTACCTAGATTCGGAAGTAAGTATGGTGTGGTTTTACTCTCTCGGTCGTGCTCTTACGGAATGGTTTTTATGCACTTGCTTAGTACTTGTTACCTCCTATTTTATGCATGAAATGAGCATGGTTTAATGCTGGAAGTTGAGGTGAAATGATGTTAGATGCATTTGATAAGTAATGTATGATTTTAAAGTATGTTGTGAACATGATTTATGCATGGTTTAATGCATGTTGAAGTATTTGGATTAATGCATATGAAAACAGGGATGTATGGTTATTAAAGTGGATTATATTGGCAAGTGATGAAATGAAAATGTGATGGAAACGTTATCAGATATAGTTGGCCGGCCATAGGATTTAAAGTGCACTATAATAAGTCGCCCGTGATTGTAGAGGTACTTACTTCGATCATGTGAACCCCAATGTTGTTGAGGTGGCATTTAGATGGCATTTAGTCCAGCTATGGGCTGTAGAGGTGGTGCATCGAATGTGTTTACTCCACATTGGAGGATTAGCCTTGGTAGTGTAGAGGTGTGCATGTGTTGCATGACTCCATGCCATTGAGTTGAAGAGATTGCGAGATCTCTTGGAAATCCGTGTATCCGATGGTTACCAATGTTTAATACTGATTTAATAGAAATGTTGGTGTTGAGGTGGATCACTTGTGAGCCAATATAATTGTTAATGTATCATTGAAATGTTTTATGTTGTATAATGCGATTTATACATGTTTCTCCTTGAGCGTTGCATTTGGTAGTAATGCATGAGAAGGCTTAAGTAGAGGGTTAGCAATGTGACTTGATGTTGATTAATGATACATGTAGCATATGATTTAATATGCTGGTTTTAAAGATGTAAAATGCATGTTTTTAAAAGGGGCATGATGTTTTAAAGGATGATGTTAAGTAAATGGTTTTAAATGCATTGATGGTGGTTTTGTTCTTGAGCATTCCTCACTAAGCCTTGTGTGCTTACGCTCTCTTTGTCCATCAATGCAGAGAATTAAAGTCCCAAAAGGCAGCAAGAAGCAAGGGGATTTTGGCAAGACTTGTTTACAAAGTATGTTTGAGACTAGACTATAATGAATAAGGGCAATGAGGTACTTGTTGTGTTTTGGGAGATGTTTAGTGGAACTCCTTGTTTGAGCATTTTTCATTGGTTGCTCTACAGATGTAAATGGCCTTTGAAGTATGGTTTTGATGCTGGTTTTTCTTTTGATAAGTTGGTTGAATGCACACCTAGGATGCATGCCTATAGACTCTCGCTTTTGATGCATGATGCTATAATATGTTGTTGATTGTGTGGAGACTGGAGGTTTGTGGTATGCTTGGTATGTTGGTGTTGTGTCTTGAACATGTTGGAATGGTTTGCGTATGCTTTTGAAGTGAAAATCCAGCAAATTGTGACATTACAGGTCCAGGCGTACCGATACGCGGGGGACCGTATCGGTACGACTAGGCATTTTCAGGCTAGAGGGATCAGTACGGGTGTAGGTGTTTCGATATGCCTAGGCCATTTTGGCCATAGCGTACCGGTACAGCAATGGGTGTTTTGGTACGGGTCTCAGCTTCTAGAAATCAACTTTTTGTCCCAATCCCGCGTACCGAAACGCCTAGAGAGCAGTATCGGTACGACTGTCAAAGTTTTCAAAAGTTTGATATTGCAGTTAAGCATATCGATATGTTATGGTGGTGTACCGAAACAAGGTGTTTCAATCCGTATCGATACGGGCTTACCCATATCGGTACAGACGGCTGTATTTCTGTTAATGTCACTTTAGCAGTTTTGTCACCCTTACAATTTAGTCCCCGAATCTCGTTAATGCAATTGCTTGTGATTGAATGGTTAGATTGAGCTGAAATTTGAGATATAAGCATGGAACCTGACTAATTAAAGTTTGGTAACATAAAAGTGGGTTTTTAACTTGTAATTTTGTAAAATTGCAATTTGGTCCCTAAATTGCAAATGTGATCAATTGGATGTCAAACTGATGCCCGATTGAGTTAAAGTTTCACCTGATGTCAACATGAACATATAGGATTAATAATTTTCATTTAAACAAGATAAAATAAAAAAATGGACCAGTTTTTGTTGTAGCTTTACAGTTTGCGTCGGTAAACCTAATGTAGCCATCTCGATTCGGGTGTTGCGGCTAGGCCGGGTCGAGAGGGTTACATTTGGTGTTATCAGAGCCAAGTTTGCTTCGTTTGGGAGGTTGTTGTATTGTTGCTGTGAGTTATGTTCTGTTGTTTGATTTGTACGGTGATTGTTATATATACACTGGTTGATATGCACGGTGATTGATATATTAATGCTGACTATTTTATGCCATGTTGGGGAAAGTTTTGGGGGTACCCATTGCCTTATTATTATAGTCTTGTAAATTGATTTTTTGAAAGAGAAGTCTTGGATCCTTGCTTGAGCTGGCCTGACTGTTTTGTTTTGAAATATTTATCATGCCCTAGATATATTTTAGCACGATGGGACCAAAAAGAGAATTGCGATCGGGTACGGTTGTTGCTGCCACTGAGCAGGAGACTGGGGGAGATGTTGTGCCTCCCGGAGGGCTGCCATCGCCCCCACCTATTCCACTAGAGGGAGTGGAGCAATTACCACCTACGCCGGCTGGGCCAGGGATAGGTGATATGGCGCCTTTGATAAAGGCTATGAACGGTGCGTTACAGGCAGCAGTTACGGGTATTTGTGTGCCAGCACCACCGGTGGTTAGGCAGGGTTTGCCATTAGAGCACCTTCACAGTTTGGGCGGAGTCAAGTTTTGAGGGTTATCGCCTGAGGCTTCTGAGGAATGGCTTGCTAGTACTGAGAGAGTACTGGGGCAGATGGATTGTTCTGACGAGAGTAAGCTGGAATGCGATGTGTCTTTACTTCAGGGTGATGCATATATATGGTGGACGACTATAGTGTCAGGAATGGAGGTGATGAATGTGACATTGGGATTCTTTTGGGATATTTTTAAGAAGAAGTATCTGGAAGTTCAATATCAGGATGAGCGGAAGCGTGAGTTCATGTCCTGGTGTAAGGCGATATGTCTATGGCTGAGTATGAGGTGCGGTTTATGAGGTTGAGTCAGTATGCACCTAAATTGGTTCCTGACGGACGTCAGCGATGTGATAGGTTTCGCTGTGGGCTTATGCAAAAGATTAAGATGTATATGCTAGCTGCTGATTACATAGATTTTGATGTGTTGGTTTCGAGGGCTAAGGATATTGAGCAGAGTTTGCCTCCGACATCCTGTGCTAAAGGATCTGGCCATGGCAAGAGAGCTGTTGATCCCAGTACTGGTGGTGGCCGGTACAAGAGACACCGTGATCGAAGATACCGTCCGGAGTTTGGGCGAAGAGGTCAGGCAGGGCAGAGTTCTGAGATTGGTGTGCCCGAATGTGTTCAGTGTGGGAAGAGATATTTCAGGGTTTGTTGGAGGTCGAATAGAGTCTGTTGGGGTTGTAGATCTCGAGACCATGTTCGACGTGATTGTCCGATGGTGGTTCGAGGTGGTCATGGTGTTGTACTTAGTGTTGTACCACAACGAGGTCGTGGGCATGGCTGTGGGTCATTCCATTGTCGTGATGGGGGACAGAGGACCGTGGCTCACACCGTTGGATCCAGCCTGAGAGAGGTGGAACGGTTCAGGTGTATGCGCACTGTGAGGGTCGCAATGACACCGATGTGACTGTAGGTACTTTTACCCTTCAGTCTCTGTCGTTGTATTCGTTGGTTGATTTTAGTTCTACTCATTCATACATTTTGAGTGAGCATGCTGAGTTGCTTGATATGTATGTTGAAATCCTTAATGTGGGTGTTAGAGTGACTAGTTATCTTGAGGAGATAGTCGTGGTGAGGAGGTTGTATCGTAGGTGTCAGCTGATGGTTCAGGGACATGTGTTCGCCGTGGACTTGATGAAGTTACCATTCCATGGTTTTGATGTGATTTTGGGTATGGATTGGTTAACCGAACATTGGGCTGTGGTGGATTTTGAGACCAAACGAATATCCTTGAGGTTGTCGGATGATTATGAGGTGGTGGTTGTGGGTGGGAATGCCAAATTTTTGTCTAATGTTGTTTCAGCTTTGGAATCAAGTCGAATGTGGGATTCATGATGTCAGGCTTACTTGGCCTATGTTATGAATCCTGGATCAAAGGAGTTGAGGGTACAAGATGTTCGCACCGTGTGTGAATTTCTGGGTATTTTTCCGGAGGAATTACCAGGGTTGCCACCTGACCGTGATGTAGAGTTTGGCATCGAGGTCTTTACCGGTACGATATCGGTATCGATTGCCCCGTACCGCATGACCCCAAAGGAATTGAAGAAGTTGAAAATGCAGTTGCAGGAGTTACTTGATCGTGGGTTTATTAGACCCAGTATCTCACCGTGGGGAGTGCCGGTGTTTTTTGTTAAGAAGAAAGATGGTATGTTGCGGATGTGTATAGATTATCGGCAGCTGAATAAGTTGACAATAAAGAACAAGTATCCCTTACTACAGATATATGACCTGTTTGATCAGTTCAATGGAGCCTCAGTGTTTTCCAAGATAGACTTGAGGTCAGGGTACTACCAGTTAAAGGTGAAGGAGGTGGATGTGCCCAAAACAACCTTTCGTACGAGGTACGGGCATTACGAGTTTCTTGTGATGTCATTTGGTTTGACCAACGCACCAGCTGCTTTTATGTTCATGATGAACCGCTTGTTTTATGAGTTTTTAGACCAGTTTGTGGTTGTGTTTATCGATGATATCCTTGTGTACTCCCGTACCGAGGATGACCATGATAGACATTTGAGAATTGTGCTTCAGACGCTATTTGCAAATCAGCTTTATGCTAAGTTAAGTAAATATGAGTTCTAGCTTCGTAAGGTGGTTTTTCTTGGGCATGTTGTGTCAGCTAAAGGAATTCATGTTGATCCTCATAAGGTGGAGGCTGTGATGAGTTGGAAGGTGCCCAAGTCAGTGACGGAAGTTTAGAGTTTTCTTGGGTTAGCCAGATATTACCGTAGGTTTGTGGAAGGGTTCTCCAGTTTAGTGGCTCCATTAACTAAGTTGTTACAGAAGAATGTTCGGTTTGAGTGGATGGAGGATAGACAACGGGTTTTCGAAAGGTTGAAGGAAGCTTTGTCACGAGCTCCAGTCTTGGTTCAACCAGAATTGGGAAAGGAGTTCGTTGTTTATAGTGATGCATCGTATGTTGAGCTTGGTTGAGTGTTGATGCAGGAGGGTAAGGTAGTGGCGTATGCATCTAGGCAGTTGAAGGTGCATGAACATAACTACCCCAATCATGATCTTGAGCATGTTGCGATTGTGTTTGCCTTGAAGATCTGGAGGCATTATCTATATGGTGAGAAATGTGTGATTTATACGGATCATAAGAGTTTGAAGTATTTGATGTCACAGAAGGAGCTGAATCTTAGGCAACGCAGATGGTTGGAGTTGCTCAAGGATTATGATCTGACCATTGAGTATCATCCGGGGAAAGCCAATGTTATGGCGGATGCTTTGAGTAGAAAAGTGGATGTGGAGTTGATAGCCATGTTTGCTCGGTTGAGTGTGACAGGTGACGGAGGTTTGTTGGCCGAGTTACAAGTGAAGCCATCCTTGTCACAGATGATTAAGGAGAAGCAACCGTATGATGAGAGTTTTGTATCTCTCATGGAGGATATTAGGGATAGGAATCCTACAGATTTTCATTTCAGTGATGATGGGGTGTTGTTCTTTAAAGGTCGAATAGTAGTGCTTGAGGACGAGGAGTTGAGGCATACTATTTTGACTGAGGCACATGCTAGTCCTTTTTCTATGCACCCCGGTAGTACTAAAATATATCAAGGGTTGAAGGAGGAGTACTATTGGGTTGGACTAAGGAAAGATGTGGCTGATTTCGTTACTCGGTGTATGGTTTGTCAACGGGTAAAGGCTGAGCATTAGTTTCCTTCCGGGTTGTTGCAACCGTTGAGGATACCGAAATGGAAGTGGGAAAGAATCACCATGGATTTTGTGTCTGGGCTGTCTTTGACGCCAACCAAAAAGGATTCCATTTGGGAGATTGTGGATTGGTTTACGAAGTGTGCGCATTTTGTGCCAGTGCATACTTCGTATACTCTGGATAAGTTGGCTGAATTGTACATCTCTGAGATAGTGTGTTTGCACGGGGTACCCAAATCTATAGTTTCAGATAGGGATCTGTGGTTTACTTCAAGGTTTTGGGTGAGTTTGCATCGTGCTTTGGAAACGCGGTTGAACTTCAGTACTTCGTATCATCCTCAATTGGATGGTCAGTCGGAGCGCGTGATTCAGGTTCTTGAAGATATGTTGAGATGTTGTATTATTGAGTACCAGGGAACGTGGGAGAAGCAATTGTCATTAGTGGAGTTTGCTTACAATAATAGTTATCATGCTAGTATACATATGACACCTTATGAGGCGTTGTATGGTCGAAAATGTCGTACGCCTGTGTGTTGGGCAGAAGCGGGAGAAAAGTTTGTATCTATGCCCAATGTTCTGAAGGGCAAACCGAAAAAGTGAAGTTGATATGTGAGCGCTTAAAAGCAGTTACGGATCGCCAGAAATCTTATACGGATTTGAAGCGTAGGGATATAGAGTTCGCTGTGGGTGATCAAGTATTTTTGAAGGTGTCGCATTGAAAAAATGTGTTGCGGTTTGGGCGAAAAGGGAAGCTTAGCCCGAGGTTCATTGAACCATACAAGGTGGTTGAGCGTGTGGGTCCTGTTGCGTATCGGTTGAGGTTATCTCCGAAGTTGGGGAAGATTCATGATGTGTTCGACGTTTCGGTGTTGCGAAGGTATAGGTCGGATCTATCGCATGTCATGGTGGTTGAGGAGATTGAGTTGAGACCAGATCTATCTTATGATGAGGAATCGGTAGAGGTTATTGATACCAACAGTAAGGTGCTATGAGGCAAGACATTCGAGCTGGTTAAGGTGTTGTGGAAGCACCGCGGTGTTGAGAAGGCCACGTGAGAGCGCAAATCGGATATGTTGAAACAGTTTCTGCACTTGTTTCCTTCAGGTAAATTTTGAGGACGAAATTTCTTAAGGGGGAGAGTTGTAACGCCCCGGTTTTAGGGCTTAGCAGTTTGGTGGTTCGTTAGACGGTCCGGTGGACCGGAGTAGAGATTCGATTCGGTTTCGGGATCGTATATTTTTGGTGTTAGAAAAATTATGGAAAAATGCTCTAAAATCATTATCAATTATTTATTTAATAATGGTGAAATCTATTTTGTAAAATGAGTTTTGGAGGATGGACATTTTGGTTAGTGACCAAAATGAAAGTCTTGAAAACTGTGATTTCTTAGTGACTAAAATGAAAAGGGTCAAATACTTAGAATCTTTAAGGAGCTATTTTACCAATTGGTTTCTGATGATTTCTCCCTTAATTTTACTTATTCTAACATGTGTTTTAATTATTAATTAAAGAGGATTTTTGTTAAAAGTTAGTTATTACTTTCCAAAACAAAAATCACACCATTTTCTCTCAACTTTTTCTCTCCATTATCTCCCCAGCCAAACACTCACGGTTTCTAACTTGATTTTATTATTTCAAATTGTTTTATAAAGATTGCTTATACAAAATCTTACAATA
Organism: Hibiscus mutabilis; assembly: GCA_019671005.1. NCBI lineage: Eukaryota > Viridiplantae > Streptophyta > Magnoliopsida > Malvales > Malvaceae > Hibiscus > Hibiscus mutabilis. The sequence continues at coordinate 12,991,877 of CM033738.1, read as the reverse complement.
ATTTTGTGTTTTCTTAGCTTTTCACTAATCAATTGAGGGAGAAACTTCACAATAGGGGTAAGGTCCGAGATCTCCTCTATTTTATGGTTCTTTACTGAAATTCCCAAGCATTTGATCCTTGTTTTTGTGTTTCTAATATGATTTTGATGATTTTCTAATGATTAATTGGGTTGATTGAGGTTTAAGGGAAATGATTCGTATTGGATCTGTTTTCCAGTAATTAAGGATGCTTTGATTCATATTTTGGATGTTTAATAATGTTGATAAGTGGTTTTTATCAATGGAATCCCGAAACTTAAGAATCTCTATTGGTTTAGGTTGTTAGTTTTGAGGTTTTGTGGTGTTTTTGTGGCTGCGAAGTTGCTGGAGGTTTTGCTTTGTTTTGGATCTATTTTTAGTTGTTTTTTGATGTTGAAAATGATGTTAGATTAATAGATGTTGGTTGGGTTGTGAATTGAAGTGTTTTGGTTATGTTTTTGGTTGTTGTGGAAGGTTAGTTGTGAAGGTTTGTGGAAATTCGAGAAGGATTGTGGTTGTTGTGTTTAGAATGCATTATGATATACTAATCCTCTATTGTATTGTGGTTAAAATAAGGGAGGTTGCTCCGGAAGCTAACGAGGTTGTGGTGGACGCTTCAGACGCATGATTCGCATCGGTAAAGTAAGGTTTAGCGTATCGATGAGTGAAATTTGATTAAAAGCGTTTGATGGTTTTGGAACAGAGTTTTGGGAGTTAAGGTAGAGCTTGAAACACTTACCTAGACTCGGAAGTAATTATGTAGTTGTTTACTCTCTCGGTCGTGCTCTTACGGAATGGTTTTTATGCACTTGCTTAGTACTTGTTACCTCCTGTTTTATGCATGAAATGAGCATGGTTTAATGATGGAAGTTGAGGTGAAATGATGTTAGATGCATTTTGAAAAGTAATGCATGATTTTAAAGTATGTTGTGAACATGATTTATGCATGGTTTAATGCATGTTGAAGTATTTGGATTAATGCATATGAAAACATGGAGGTATGTTTATAAAAGTGGATTATATTGGCAAGTGCTGAAGTGAAAATGTGATGGAAACGATATCGGATATAGTTGGCCGGCCGTAGGATTTAAAGTGCATTATAATAAGTCGTCCGTAATTATAAAGGTGGTACGAGAGGTACTTACTTCGATCATGTGAACCCCAATGTTGTTGAGGTGGCATTTAGATTGCATTTACTCCAGCTATGGGCTATAGAGGTGGTGCATCGAATGTGTTTACTCCAGATTGAAGGATTAGCCTTGGTAGTGTAGAGGTGTGCATGTGTTGCATGACTCCATGCCATTGAGCTGAAGAGATTGCGAGATCTCTTGAAAATCCGTGTATCCGATGGTTACCAATGTTTAATAATGATTTAATAGAAATGTTGGTGTTGAGGTGGATCACTTGTGAGCCAATATACTTGTTAATGTATCATTGAAATGTTTTATGTTGTATAATGTGATTTATACATGTTTCTCCTTGAGCTTTGTATTTGGTAGTAATGCATGGGAAGGCTTAAGTAGAGGGTTAGCAATGTGACTTGCTGTTGATTAATGATACATGTAGTATATGGTTTAATATGCTGGTTTTAAAGAAGTAAAGTGCATGTTTTTAAAAGGGGCATGATGTTTTAAAGGATAATGTTAAGTAAATGGTTTTAAATGCATTCATGGTGGTTTTGTTCTTCAGCATTCCTCACTAAGCCTTGTGTGCTTACGCTCTTTTTGTCCATCAATGCAGAGAATTAAAGTCCCGAAAGGCAGCAAAAAGCAAGGGGATTTTGGCAAGACTTGTTTACAAAGTATGTTTGAGACTAGACTATAATGAATAAGGGCAATGAGGTACTTGTTGTGTTTTGGGAGATATTTTGTAGAACTCCATGTTTGAGCATGTTTCATTGGTTGCTCTAGAGATGTAAATGGCCTTTGAAGTGTGGTTTTGTTGCTGGTTTATCTTTTGATAAGTTGGATGAATGTACACCTAGGATGCATGCCTATAGACTCTCTCTTTTGATGCATGATGCTATAATATGTTGTTGATTGTGTGAAGACTGAAGGTTTGTGGTATGCTTGGTAGTTGGTGTTGTGTTTTGAACATGTTGAAATGGTTTGAGTATGCTTTTGAAGTGAAAATCCAGCAAATTGTGACATTACATGTCTAGGCGTACCGATACGCGGGGGACCGTATTGGTACGGTTAGGCATTTTCAGGCTAGTTGGATCGGTACGGGTGTAGGTGTTTCGAAAAGCCTAGGCCATTTTGGCCATAGCATACCGGTACAGCAAGGGGTGTTTCGTTATGGGTCTCAGCTTTTGGAAATCAACTTTTTGTCCCAATCTCGCGTACCGAAATGCTTAGAGAGCCGTATCGGTACGGTTGTCAAAGTTTTCAAAAGTTCGGTATTTCAGTTTGGCGTATCGATACGTTATGGTGGTGTACCAAAATGAGGTGTTTCAAACAGGATCGATACGGGCTTACCTGTATCAGTACGGACGGCTGTATTTCTGTTAATGTCACTTTGGCAGTTTTGTCACCCTTACAATTTAGTCCATGAATCTCGTTAATGCAATTGCTTGTGATTGAATGGTTAGATTGAGCCGAAATTTGAGATATATACATGGAACTTGACTAATTAAAGGTTGGTAACATAAAAGTGGATTTTTGACTTGTAATTTTGTGAAATTGCAATTTGGTCCCTAAATTGTAAATGTGATCAATTGGATGTCAAACTGATGCCCGATTGAGTCAAAGTTTCACCTGATGTCAACATGAACATATAGGATTAATAATTGGCATTTAAACAAGATAAAAGAAAAAAATGGACCGGTTTTCATTGTAGCTTTACGGTTTGCTTCGGCAAACCTAATGTAGCCATCTCGATTCGGGTGTTGCGGCTAGGCCGGGTCGAGGGGGTTACCCCCTGACTATGAGAAGTTACAAATAGGTCCCCTAACTAATCATGACAAACAAATCGGTCCAATTCTGTTAAATAATAAATGACAGATAATGTGGCAGTTAAATAAAATATGTATAAAAACAGATTTAAACTTCAACTTTTACATTTTATTTTAATGTGATCCTAAATTTAAGATTTCATCTCTCAATATTTAAATATTACAACATTTTTGTCCCTTAAATCCTAAACTTCATCTTCTTCCCCTTCTAAAAAAACAAACATCTATTGATGTTAACGGTAACCATCTACAACCCAATTTGTATGAGCACATTGAGCAGTGAAATTTTTTTGGAGAATCAAAACCTCCATTGATGTTTACGGTAACCATCTACAATGAGCTACCCACAACAGAAGATACCTACCTTTAGTTTTTAGAAGGGAAGAAGTTGAAGTTTAAGATTTAAGGGACTAAAATGTTGTAATATTTAAATATTGAGACCTAAAATTTTAAATTTAGGACTAAATTAAAATAAAATGTAAATGTTAAGGGTTAAATCTGTTATTATACAGATTTTATTAACTGCCACCTCATTAGCCATTTAGTTTTTAATATATTTGGACCGATTTGTTAGTCGCGATTAGTCAGAGACCTATTTTTAACTTCTCATAGTCAGGGGACTCAACAAAAAATTGGGTCATAGTCGGAGGACCATTTATGTAGTTTACCCTTAAAAAATTAGGTGTAGGGTTTAGGTATAGGGGTATGGTTAATCATTAGAGCTTATGGTTTGAGGTGTAGGATTTAGTTTTTGGAGTTTAGGGTTTAAGATTTATGATTTAAAATTTTGTTTTTTAATGTTGAGACATAAATAGAGACCCAACTAAATAGGACAAATGATTTTTGTTCCTAAACAATCATACATTTAAACTTAATTCTTGCCCCTAAATTTTCTTCGTAATATTGTTATTTATCTAATTATTTTATATTTTTAGAAGAAGAACAATAGGATCATACTATTAGTCAATAAAATAAATTTAGTTTAATTTAATTATAAATATATAAAAAATATAAAATTTGAATTCATGTTTTGGCCAATAAAAATATGTTTGGGAATATTTCTCAGACGATTGTTGGACTCCCAAATAAAGAAGTAATACCGAATGGTCATACCAAGAGCACTGAATAAACGTTTAAAATCCTGATTTAACGTGAAACGTAAAAGTTAAATAATTCAGTTTCTGCTTAAACGGACGTTTGTAGTCTAACGTCCATTCAAGAATTCTTGCCGAACGGAAATCTAACTCGATTCATTAATATCTATAAATAATAGAATATAGAAATTATCATATATTTAATAACGAAATTGTCAACCTAATCTATATCGAGAACAAAGAAAATGTGCAAGGAATATTTGCTCTATCAGCTGGATCCCATATTATACATTTAAACAACCACAAAGTAGGTACATAGACGGTGATTAATCGCATGTGAAACCCAACTTTAAGCTCGCTTTAGGCCATTATTTATAATAATACAATGAAAAGTGGATTAGTTAATAAAAAATTCAATTGTAACTCACTGCATCCAATTAATTAGTGAATAATCGACATGATTAGAGTTAAGTCTCCTAATCATGAACACCATAACACCAATTATGTGGGGTCTCCGTATAATTTCAACTATGATTTTGAGATTCAACAATGATTTTCTATTTAAAATTGTAATTTTAATTATATCAACAGTTACTATCGAAATTAATTATTATAAATATAAATTGTATAATTAACTCAATAACTAAGTCTGTTAATGATAAAAGTAGGACGGCAATGGTCGTCGATGCCTCGGGCGATTCAACTCTTCTGAATTGGATAAAGAGTCGTAGCCAATAGTGATTATCAAGAATGTGACTGCAACAAAGAAGATTTCTTCTGGTTTATTAGCCATATTTCACTTGTTTTTTAGTTGATGGCGTTCCCTCACGATTATATTAGTGGAGGTCTGACACGGGCGTCAAGTCTAGGCTTTGTATCGTTTTGGTATATGATATAATATTATTGGGTACTCTTTCCCTCTTTCGTTGTACGTGACTGGATTTCCTTTCTATCATGGTTAAGAGGGTTGTTTATTTAACGAGGCACATTTTCCTTTTAAAAAAATATAAGCTTTGTAGGATATGATGGGTGCGACAGACTAGCCCTGAATGTCAGTTATAGAGTTGGCTGGTGAGCCAGGCAGAGCCTGTCTTGGCTATTTTTTTGGCTCGGGGCGAAATTATAAAAATAGGCCCCTAATTCAAAAGAAATTTAAGAAATATGTAATATAAAATCTCTATTTGAACTTTTTTCTATTGAATTAAACAAATAGTAATTCTTTACAATCTCAAAAATGTCAAAAGTATATTTAAGCATTCAAATACTTATAAAAAACATCGCCTTTGAGCATTTCTTGATGCAAAATCATTGATGATAGTGTCAACATTAATGCTTTCAAACATATTTTTCTCAATACATAATATAGCTAGCCCATTCAATCTTTCTTGTGACATTGTTGACCTCAAGTAATTTTTCAATAATTTCAACTTTGAAAAACTTCTTTTCGCAGATGCTACTGTCACCGACATTGTTAATAAGATTCGGTAAGCAATTCAAACATTAGGATAACAATTTGCAGCTTTAGTAAACTCAAGAATTTCAAGCACCGACCTGAATACATTGGGTAAAGTCATTTGCAACACTTTCATTTTAGAAAAAAAGTTATTTGCATCAACATCCGATAAATTATTATGAGAAAAAATAATCTTAAAATTATCGCAACATTCTCTTAATTTATTATCATCCGATGACTTCAACCTTATAGAATCAATTAAAAATTCAAAACAATTTTCAAAATTTTTTAACTGTCCAAATCTATCTTTTAAAGAAGCAATCGCCATATCAACAACAATAAAAAATAATTAACTTTAAAAGACGCATATGGTGATTGCAAGATTCATATAATTGTAACAAAGCTAGCCTTATTTTAGGAGCATGACATTTGATAGCTTTGACACTTTTAATTTAACTTTCTCATCGAGTATCAGATTAAGATTTCACTATTTCCGAAACACTATCACATAAAATTTTCTATCTTTTAGTAGAACTTACAAACAATAAATATATACGTTGCACAATCTCAGAAAATGAAATAGCTTTAACACGAGAATGGGCCATTCAGAATGAGAAAAATTAAGATTATGACAAGTGCATGACATATATAAAGCTCAAGGATTTATTTCAAGCAATCTCTTTTGAACATTTTGGTGTTTTTCTTTCATATTAGAACCATTATCATATTCTTGATCCCTCACATCATCAACATTCAACTCAAGAGACTGTAATGTATTTACTAATTCAATAAAAAGTCCCAATCCAGATGTATCACCCACTTTTAAAAACTCTAAAAAGTACTCCTCTAATTTTATTTTGTTGCTTGCCATATTTACGCATCGCACTATTAGAGTCATTTGTTCTTGATGGCTTATATCAGGGGTACAATCAAGAATAACAGAGAAATATTTTTCCTTCTGGATGACCTTTAGAAAAGAAGTTCTAAAAAAAGAGATTAATTCATTTTGAATTTCATGAGCAAGATAATGATAATGAATATTTTTATTTCGAATACGTCTAATATGGTCTTGCATTGACAAATCAAATTCAGCAATCATTTCAATTAACCCTAAAAAATTTCCATTACTCTCATCGTAAATTTTCTCACTAGATCCTCGAAAAGTTAAATTATTTATGGCAAGACATTTTACAACACTAACTATTCTTATTAAAATTTGCCTCCAACGTTCTTTCTCCTTTAAAATTCTTTGCTGTAAATCTTTATCAAGTGTTTGATTAATTTTTAAACTCATTCTTAATTCACTCCAAACATTCATGTTAGTCATATGCACAATGTTGTTCTCATGTTGTTCGAGTCTTTATCTAAGATGCTTCTAATCATTAAATTCACCATTTGCTGAATAACTCATGTTGTTTTGCTTTATAAACAATTTACAACAAAAATAATAAAATTTTCCACATGTTTATAATAGACCAACCATTTTCTATCGCTATTTTTTCCATTACTCAACTTTCTAGAAAAATAAGCATATGAAAAATGCCTAGAATTATTGGCTAAGAAAAATTTCAAATTCAATTCTCTTAGAGGCCATTTTTCAACTAAAATATCTCTAGACTTATTATCAAGATTACCCTAATTTCTAAGATCATAAATGTCCAAAGAAGGGACTAAGTGTTGATGAATCCCAACATCTTCAATATTAGACTCATTTTGTGATGATTATGGTCATTTAAATTATCATGATTAAGGACATTATTATGATCATTTGCATCAGTAGTACCTCCATTAGTATGATTTGGAGAACTATAAAGATCATTTAAATTCACAACAATATCATTTAAATTTTCATTAGAAGGCTGTCCTACTATGTTTTTAAATTTTTTTTCAAGTGCTCCTTTTTGTGATTATAATAACTCATCTTTTTATTATTGTTCTTTTTTTACTACTAGACAAATGTTTTTCTAGGCAACATTATATAACAATGCAACTAATATAAAAAAAGAACAATAGCACCTGCAAAATGAGAAGATCCTCGATCGAAGTATTTATATACCAAATTCGCAATACCGCAATGACTAAACTGTGAAACAATAGCACATGTGAATACATAAAAATAATAATAAGCATTTGAATTACATCTTAAAAAACTACCAAATATTGAAAGATTGAAACTTTTTATTTCCTTTCATTCAACTAGAACACAAATTTGACAGCTTTCATGCAAATCTTTTAACACAAATTTGCACTAAATAATTTTATTTAGAGAGATGATTTATTTACTCAATATTTTACTCAACGATCGAAATAAAATTTTATTACTTCAAAACTCATTACCAAAAGAGGCAAAAACCAACATTCAAACCAAATAACTTTGAAAGAACTAAACCGAACAACTATCGTAGTACCTTTCTTTAACCAAACAAAATTACAATTCAATAAAATATATTTTAAAAACAAACCTAACAATTTGGTTCTGATAAATATATTGAATACATAAAAAATCAATCAAAAGTCAAACCCCTAAAAGAAACAAATCCTAACAAGATTTTTACCTTCAGGGTTATGTTTGAACCTTAAATTAAATTGAGGTGGACCAAAGGAGGAAGAAATCTTGTAAGCCAACGGCCTTAGAAAGAATTTGGAGAATCTGTGTATCCACGTTTCATACCTAAAACTTATTAAAAAATAAAAGAAAAATCTTAACTAGAATTTAGAAATGCATAACGCAACACCCTTAACGTATACTCGTAAGCCGAATATACATTAAAGATGTTACAGAGTCATTGAAAGAAATCTTGACTTGTAAATTTTTTTAATACTATATACTGAACTATATCTTATAGTTTAACCCTTTCTCGGTTTTGAATTAAAAACCATGCCAGTCTATTGCAGCTAGTTTTAACCCTGGATTGATTTATAAAATTTATAATTGAGTTGTTGAAATAAAACTATAATTCAGGGTGAAAACTATGAACACTTCCTAGACCTTTTTTTATTTTCAATTTTTTATGCGATCAGGGTTAAACTATACTTAACTATACCGTGAATCATAATCATTTGTAGTAAAACAATATTTTAAGTTTAAACACTCGTAATAGTACGTAAACACATTATAACTTAAGTTTAAAAAACAATTTGCATCTTTAAAACCCACATACATACATGTACATGCCCACTAGACATAAAACATAATTTAAGATGTACATACCGCGACTACTAATGTAACTTGAATTCCTTGATTTAACAGCTCTTCTTGTTACTCTACCTGGAAGAACCTACATGTGAAATAACACAATCTAAGTACGAACTTAGTGAGGCAATAATTTCACTTAATAAACATAGAGTAAAGTAATACTTATCATATGATTTCATATCAAGTTCTCTACCTAAGATAGAATAGTACTATCAAAGTTTCCATGGTCACTAGTTATTAATGTGCATGTTATAAGTTCCTAACTTGCTCAGAGTTCTAATGTTTTGTCATCATCAAGTAAGTCATCTATACATGATATGTTTCGTATACATAGCATAATTCACATAAGCAATATGGTTCCCATGCTTGACATGATTCATATGTAAAACACAGTTCATATACATGACATGGTTCATTTAAGTATCATGATTCATATTCATAGCATGATTCATTTATGTAACATGATTTTCATACATGTCATATTTCTTTTGCATGACATGATTTCCAAACATGGCATGATTCATATATATGTTTTCATTTATGTACATAACATGATACATGTGCATGGCATAATTCATATGCATGGCATAATTCACATACGTAAAATAAGTTGTATACATGGCATGGTTCATATGCATAGCATATTTCTTATATATGTGGCATACTTCGTATACATGGCATAATTCATGTACATGTCATGATTCATATATGTGGCATGATTCGTATACTTAACATGTTTTTATATACATAGCATGGTTCATATTCATAACATGTTTCATATACGTAACATGATTAATTTACGTGACATAATTCTTTTATCATTGCCCAAAGTACGCTATATGAGATCGAGGTACGTGAGTCATCTTGAAATGACACCATAGTGTCTAAAGTAAACGTAAAGATGAGTACGTACTCGGGGAAGCTCTTTGCTCCCCATAAACAAAAAGCACCTCAATAGTGCACTCGGTCACAGTGGGCGTAGTTCCTCAGGGTGCACACCAAGGGAGTAGGTCCCCAAGGTGTATGTGACACAATCATTTTGTCACAATATCTTTTGTTAACATAAACATGAGGGTGCAGCTGCTAAGGACTCTATGGCATGCCAACTATACCGTGGAATATCATACATAATACATTGGGCATTACATCTATCATCCATCAGTCATCAAAATCATTTATATAGATAAACATATCATAACTCATGTTTCACCATAATTATTCATGTAATCACTCATTTTTATCTGTAAATACATATTAGTGTTGCATGTATACATATTATATTTATTATGTGCATGAGTGTTATTAGTTTATGTGTGCATGTATATTATAAACTATGTATGTATACGTATTAAATATGGTGTATGTGTGTCGCGTATGCATCTATATTTAGTACGAGCGTATTTGTTTTTATGGTTAATTATGTGTATAATTGTATATGTATGTATACTGGTATGTTATAATTAATATTTGCATAGGTATATACGTATGTATTGTTGTATGTGTATTGCTGTTATAATTATACTATTGGGCTAATATAAAATGAAAATCCAAAAAAATATATATTAAACCAAATAAATAAATTACAGTCCAAGTCCAATTACAAATATTATTACAAGGCCCGGTTGGCCCAAACCCAAACCCTATCTAATTACAATTATTATGTGTGCAGGTAACTATGGGCCGTTGGATCAAGATCTGATCCAACGGCCACGATCCAACCAAGGAACAAAATATCTGCCAGCCGCGTGCACTACACGTCTGGACTGTTCGAGTGCCACGCGCGCGTGCAGTCCACGCGCGGACTCTTTGATATCCCACGCGTGCGTGAGCCCCACGCGCTCTGACCCCTCGACTGCTGAGCCCCACGTGGCATGATCTGGAGCCGTTTCACCAACCGAGGCTTCATCTGGGCCGTCCACCCTTCAAGCCATCCCGACCATTAGATCAGATCTAACGGCCGAGAACACATCTGGCCGAAGACAGAGCCCACGCCGCCACCATGCTGCACCATGCCGATCTTCAACCACCGCGCTCAGAACATGTCAAAACACGGCAAGAAAAGAAATATGTCAGTTAGCAGTCCAGATCAGAAAAAGCAAGTATTATGCAACTTGTACCAAAACCAAAGACAAGCATATATATGTACGAAACAAATATTTTGTAAGAGAGAGTGGTAAAAAGAACAGATAGTTGTAATTGAAAAAGAACAAAGTTGTAATCAAACCAGTCAAGTTATAATCGAAAGAAAAAGTCCAGTGGTAAATACTCGTTTCCCCTTTTTTATTTTTTGCATGCATACACAAAAGAGAGGTAAAAAAAAGAGAGAGAGTTAGAGGTTTTACCGTCACCGTCTGTGGGTCTCCCCTCACCAGTGACAAGCCTTTTCGGCTTCCCCAAGCCAGATACGGTGAACTGAAAGGAGTGGGAGACCCCTTGTAGTTTCGTTTTGGGTTTAAAAAAATGGGTTTTTCGTTTCGTATTTCCTAGATCTAGGGCAGATGGAGGCTTTTCCTCTGAATCCAACCTCGGATTCGTGTCGAGGGTGAGATGGGGGTCATTTTGGTGTGTTTTTTAGGCTCGCTGGCGCCGGTTAACGGCGGCCGGCGGCGGAGAATACGGCGGCCGGCCACCGGATTATGGGTTCGTCAGGGGAGGTTTGAGAGAAAACGAGAGAGAGAGGTTATTATAAAACTGAAAAAAATGAAACAAAATGAGGGAAAATTGGTTCCGGCCTAAAAAAAGGGTTTTTATAGTTATTATTATTTCGTGAAATGGGAAAATTACATAATAAATCCCCCCGCGTCTTTGATATTTTCACTTCTGTCTCGCCGCATGGTATATTTACAACTCTGGTCCCCCTTGTATTTCAAAATCTTGCAATCCAGTCCCTAAATTACACCGAATCAGTTTTTAAATGGTAAAATTACCCCTTTAACCATCCCGCGTTTTTGAACTTTTCATTTCGGGTCTGCCCCTTGGTCCAATTACAGTTTCGATCCTTTTAGGTTCTGTCTATTTCGCATTTTTGTCCTTAAATTACATATTATTGTTCTTTAATTTCTTCCACTGACTTTTATTTTTCTTTCATTTCAGTCCTGTTTCCATGTAAATATTCATGTTCGTATTATGATCGTATATGTTAACGTAGTCTTTTGTCTTATTTTATATCCCTCGTATATGCCATGTATTTTCATGTTTACATGTATATGCGTGTTAAGTTCATAATTATTATGTATCTTTTTGTTCGGTTATTCGTATTAAGCATGTTATGTTCTAGTTGACTCGTACACGGCATGTTTTGTATTTTTGTATATACGTAGGTTCTCTTGGCTTTTTTAGGTTACGTGTTAGTGTGTCTTCTTTTTATGTATAATATATTGTTCCATATATGTTGAAATATGTTTTATTTCTAGTATGTATGTCTTCTTGAAATATATGTTCGTCTACTTACGTATTTATTCCTGTCTTGTTATTGTGACATATTAAATTTGTTTTTATCTACTGTTAAGCTTGTTATGTATATGTGTGTTTTAATTACGTATTTCATTTATGTTAGATTAGTATTCTGTTATGTGAATATTTACTGTTTTTAAATTATCTGCTATGTCTTATATTTTTGTCACTAAGATTGCATATGGTATATAAATTGTTAATGCGGTGCCCTTTTATCCGAGTGTAAACGGGGCCAGTATCAGGCGTAGTGATAGTTGTTGGGCGTTTATTCTCGGATAACGGGGCCCTTAAAATTTATTCGCAATTATGACCGAATTTTAAAATAATCGTCACTTTAATCCGGAAAATCCAATATTAATAAAGCGGTAATTATTAAAGTACCAATTTTGGGCGGTGTGGGGGTGCTAATCCTTCCCCATCCGTAACGACTCCCGAACCCAATATTTTTTGAATCTCTGGTTTTACGGTGTCCGGCCTACCTAAGTGCTGGTGGCGACTCCATTTTTTAAAATGCGGTTTTTTAAAAAAAACCCCACGGAATAAAAATATTTTATATCCAAAAGAATCACAAACACCTTTCAAACACTTCGAAAACTCCTCGTTTTTTAGCGATAAGAAAAAAAGGACATCGCTACAGATGGCGACTCCGCTGGGGATAATTTTTTGTTTTTTTCAAAAACAAATGAGAGTCAAGCTTTTTAAATAATTACCACTTTACTAATATTGGAAGTTCCGGATTAAAGTGACTATTAAATTAACATTCGGTCATAATTGCGCGTTTATTTTAACGCATTTAAAATATGGCATATAAACCCGTTTTTTAAGTGGGGGGAAAACGCTAATGCTTTCGTGGAGATATAGTTCTCCCGTATGGGCCTAGCAAGTACCTTCGGGGCTCGAGTACCTTATGCTTTCGTAAGGATATCGTTCCTTCGTACGGGCATAAGCGAATGGGTCCCCCTGAATTGAACCCGGTTGAAAGGAGCCTCTAATGGGTGATGATCGGGGGCCTTGCTACTCTTAGCAGAGGACAGCAAGGACAATTCGGGTACCTCCTAGAACCAACACTGCATGTAGAGAACATAGAAACCCACCCTTTAGAGCCATGCGGATAACCTTAGGTGTTTTAGACGGGATAAATAGGGTTGTTTTTTGTGTTTATTCTGTTTAATTATGTCCTTTTATTTTTATATTTATTAATTTTATCTGGTACTGACTTGTTTTCTTTTCGCTTTTGTTTCTTTCTCATACATCATGCATTTGCATCACATAAAGGTATTGGATCAAGTGGTTTGCCTAATCAGAAAGTCTTTCACCATGGAAAAAAAGGTGTCTTAGGAAAGAAGAGCTTAATTTGTCAGTCAGACATTGGTCAGAGGTCAACCAGAAAACCCAAGGGGACAGTTTGCCGAACGAACGCGTAATAGCAGGGTAACCTATGTGAGTCTCCAACAGAACGACCTATGGGATCTTCAAAGCATTTGGGAAAAATGGGACCGAAGACTACAAGACTTGTTCTGCGATAGTTATGGCGACATTGCACATCTGTTATATGTTCGGATTAACCAGCCCCTACTCCGAGCTATAGTCCAGTTCTGGAATCCGGCTTTTTGCTGCTTCACCTTCAATGGGCAGGACATGATGCCTACGGTAGAAGAATACACTGCTTTACTTAACTAGAAAAACATTCAGGAAGATTGGATCTACGCAAAGCCTCCGAGGAATCAGAATTACACTGCAAAACTCAAAACCTTTGCGGAAATGAGTGACAATCGGGTTAATGGCCTGCTTCAGATCCGAGGAGACAATACAATTTTTGCATGGGAAAGTATTCGGGACATCATACCGATACATCCAGACGAGGAAAAGAAAATGGACCTGTTCGCTTTAGGAATATATGGCTTGGTGATCTTTCCAAGAGTACTCGGGAACATTGATATAGCCATTCTGGACTTATTTGAGCGGGTAAAATGGAAAGCAAACCCAGTACCAGCAATCTTGGTCGAGACTTTCATTTCCTTAAATGCAAGCCGAAAACATGAAGAAGGACGTTTTCGAGGATGCGCATAGTTGTTACAAGTATGGATTCAGAGTCACATGTGGAAGACACCGACGAGGGTCCTGCCAGGGATATCCTTCCAAGGTTTTTCGCCTTTACGGGAGTACTTAGCAAAGGAATGGCGAGAGAATTTGAAAACAAAAATGTGGACTAGTTTCTTCAGGAACATTCAAGATGAAGACATAGCATGGAGGGTCCCATTGGCTCGGTAAAGTTAATTATTTTCTATACAATTGTGGTGATTTCAACTGGCTGATGATGTTGGGATTGCATGGAGGGATCGCCTGTGCTCCGCTTTTAGTGTCTCGACAGTTTGGATCACGACAGTTCATTCCCAATACCGCCGGATTAAGCCAAACTGAATTTCTTTTCAAAGGGGAGTTCAAAGGAAAAATTCAGACCATCATGAGGGCCTGGGACCATTGTTACCGGATCAGGGTTGAAGGGGATACCGAGCACATGACTACCCCGGACTACGATCTTTGGAGACGTTTGAGGGTTAATAATGTGATTCCCTGAATCTGATCAAGGACCACCAGTGTCACTCGAAGAGCTTACAAGGGTGGTACCGTCTGAAGCTGACATCTTAAGGAATGAACTCGAAGAAGTTAAAAGGAAAATGGACATCCAACAGACCCAACATGCAAGTGAGCTCTATAAGGCAAGCTTAGAGGTTGACGAGCGGGATGAGATCATTAGGCAGTTGAAGAAATTAAATGCAGATTTGAACGACAATAATGCTCTTTATCAAAAAGATGCCCTTTTACTACAAGCAAAAATACAGAAGGCCAGCCGGAGTCAATTCATAGCCGTGGAAAGAGAAAGAATGAATGGTATCCGTTTGGTGGAAGAAGAACGAGAAATCAGTAAGAGAGCAATCGAGAAAGAGATAGAAAGCTGTCGGTTGGCTATGGAAGAAGAAAAACGGTCCTCCAAGAAGGCCATTGATCAGGAAAAAGAAAGATTCAGGCAAGAAATCAGCAAGGGAAAACAAGCTGTCCATCATGAGAAAGAAAGCGTCGCCGTATGGAAAAGAAAGTCCATGAGTAGCCGAAATAGACTGTTAGAGATGCAAAAATTGTACGATGACACTATTCAAAGTCTGGAGCAAAGCCAAAGTCAGAATGGCGAATTAAAAGGAAAGGTGGCGGAAGTTGAACACTCACTCCGAATGTACTGCCACAGAAATGGTTTCACTGAGCTTCAAGAAAGAGAGCGCGAAGTAAGCATGTTACGAGCACGAATTGAGTCCCTCGAAGCAACTGTTGAGGATTACAAGGAAAGAATTAATGTATTCAAGGAAGCTGCAGCCGGAGGGGACACCTATTGGCAAAAGAGACTACGCGACGCTGCCCGGATGGTACAGGACAGGGACCAGTATTACGCAAACTTGATGGTGGACATACAGCGAGTCGCCAGGCATGTGAATGATTTAGCTGTCGAGGCTGAAACTCTCCGACCTTTCATAGTCCCGGAAATGGAAGAAGCTCCCAGGTTCCTCAAGCTGCTCAGGGCAATTGGAAAATTAGGAGATAGAGCTAGGGCTTATCTATAGGACTCTGTGTTGTAATTAGATCTTTTGTATTAGGGATCTTTATTTTGTAATACGAACTCTGTTGTAATCCAGACCCCTTAATTCCCATGGAAGTAGTTCAAAAGGGTGATTACCAGCGGAATCAGTACCTTATCTACATACATTCTTGCATTTGCATCATGACATTCGCATCATTATACATGCATTTATTCCTGCAACCATATTAACATTATGAATGTTGTGGCATTGTGTGTAGTTAACCAGCAATCATTCATCACCCATACTTTACCCGGTTACAAAGCAAACTCATGGAAGACAGGATAATCCGTCTAGAAAAAGGGCATAAAGAGCTCGAGACAAGGCTTGAAGAGGCCCAGAGAAGCCTCAGTGATCAGATTGCGCAGTCGCAAGCATCTATAGTATTCGACATAACCGCATTGTTGGCTAAGAGTCTTGGAAAAAGAGTGGAAGGAGAAACCATTCAAGAGCCAGAGGGTACCCCAGCTCACTACAAGGTTCAACCAACTGCACCAAACCCGGCTAGGAAGGTGTATATCGACCCTACAGGAATGTCATCTAGTTTTCAAATAGGGGCACCTGAAATTCAACCCCTCGATGTTGAAGCACTCTATGAAGAAGAAGTGCCGGACCTGAACATGGTTGAAAGGATCAGGACCGAGGTAGAGAAAAAGTGGGAGGAGAGGTTTCGCCTCATGGAGGAAAAATTTAAAACATTACAATCTAATGAAGAATCAGGAAATGACGCTAGCGACTTAAGTCTGGTGTCCGATCTTGTCCTACCGCCAAAATTTAAAACGCCAGAGTTCAACAAATACGATGGAACCACATGTCCTTCCGCACACATAACAATGTACTGTCGAAAGATGGCGGCCTACCATAAGGACGAAAAGCTACTGATCCATTGTTTCCAGGACAGCCTAACTGGAGCGGTGTTAAGGTGGTACACCCAGTTGAGCAAAGCAAATGTTAAGACATGAGATGATCTGTCAAGAGCATTTACTGAGCAATACAAGCATGTAACAGATATGACCCCAGCAGAATTATGTTGGAAAATATGGGACAGAAGTCCAACGAAAGCCTGCGGCAATACGCCCAAAGGTGGCAGGAAGTGGCCGCCCAAATTCAGCCACCCATCCCGGAACATGAAATTACGCCGTTATTTGTTAATACTCTGAAAGTGGCACTCTTTGATCGCCTCATTAATAACACAACGCAGTGCTTTGCTGACTTAATCAGGATTGGAGAGTCCCTTGAATTGGCAATTAAGAGCGGTAGAATTGATGGCGGGGAAGGGTCTCGAAAGTATAACAAGAGAAATAAAGTAAACACCACCAGCACTTATACCGCCCCGAAGAACTTCACAGTCTCACAGCTACAAGCACCTGTGGGAAAAACACAAAACTTGAATCAAAGAGATGAGAGAATCGCCAGAAAAGAGAAAGAGAGAAGAACTTTCACTCCCCTACCTGTTTCGTACTCAGAACTTTATTCCCAGTTGTATGAAGCAGACCTGGTCCGTCCATACATCGTTACTCCTGTCAATCCGCCTTTCCCGTCTTGGTATAATCCGAACGCGCATTGCAACTATCACGGCGGTACCCCTGGACATCCCACTGAGAACTACCTTGCCTTCAAAAAACTTGTGCAGAACTTAAACGATTCCGGGATATTGAAGTTTGAAGAGCCGAGTGTAGCCAACAACCCGCTGCCTAATCATGGGAACAGAGGAGTAAATGTTATTGAAGAATACTTTACCAGGAGGATTAAGGATGATGTTTCAGAAATCAAATCTCCTTTACGGTGGGTATTTCAACAGTTATGCATGGCTCGTGTGATCGACAAAGGCATGATAACAAGGCAGAAGGGATGTGGAGTGTATTGCGAATTCCACCAGACTGAAGGGCATGATATCCAAGAGTGCGATGAGTTCAAGAGATTGGTGCAACAATTGATGAATGAAAAACAAATAGAATTCTTCGAGGAGCCCATGGGGAAGAAGGGGTCGGACGTACACATGACGGATAGCCCCAAATCTAAATACGGGAAGGATAGACCTTTTATCATCTCCCCCAGGCCAGGGAATGCAGGTGCCTCCCAAGGAGAAACCAACAAGATAAATCCCAAGATCATCATTTCAGCACCATCTCCATTCCCATTCAAAGATATGCGGTAAACCCCTTTGAATTATGCTGTAAATGTGACCACGCCAGAAAAACCAGAACAAGGTCAGGTGAAAGAGCCTACGCTGAAAGACCAACAAAGCCAGAACGATGTAAAAGCTGGTGAGGCAGGCCATTTCACAAGAAGCGGCAGATGTTATTCCTCCGAGACTTTGAAAGCAGCTGAAAAGGATAAGGGGAAGAGTACAGCAGTTAGCCCCATGCAGATATTTGGAGAAAAACCTCCCCCAAAGATGAATGAGCCGGTAACTGAGGCCCAGGCCAAAGAATTTCTAAAGTTCTTGAGACATAGCGAGTACAACGTAGTGGAACAACTACGAAAGCAACCGGCCAAGATCACAGTACTGGAATTACTGTTGAGTTCAGAAAAGCACCGGGAGACGCTATTGAAAGTGCTGAATCAAACTTTTGTGCCCCAGGACATTTCTGTGACAAACCTGGACATGATAGTGGGGCATATCACTGGCTATAATCATATAACGTTCAGTGATGATGAGATCCCTGAAGGAGGAATGGGGTCCACCAAAGCCCTTAACATCACTACCCACTACAAAGGGTATGTAGTACCAGGCGTACTAATCGACAACGGGTCAGCATTGAACGTCTTGCCTATGGTGACCCTGCAAAAACTGCCAATAGATGGTTCTCACCTAAAGCCCTGCCACAATTCGGTAAGAGCCTTTGATGGTATGCAAAGAGGAACAATGAGGAAAATTGAGGTGCCCCTATTGATTGGACCAACTGAATATGTGATCGATTTTGTGGTGATTGACATAAAACCATCTTACAACTGCTTGTTGGGAAGACCATGGATCCACTCCGCAGGAGTTGTCCACTCGTCATTGCATCAGAAATTAAAATTTGTAGTCGAAGGCAAAATGGTCACAGTAGAGGCAGAGCAGGAAATTGTTGCTTCAGTGACATCAGACGCCCCCTACATTCAAAATGATGAAGATGCTGCAGAATGCTCGTTCCGAGCATTGGAACTAGTGAATGCCACTTTCGTTTCGGAGGGAAGTCGGATTCCCTACCCCAGGTTATCTAATTGTACCAAGATGACCGTCGCGGAAACTTTAGGCCGAGGAGCCAAAGTAGGAAAAGGGCTGGGGAAGAAATTACATGGAAACCTAAGAGCCAAAAACATGATAACCAAGAAGGATCGTTTCGGGCTGGGTTACCAACCAAGTGCCCAACAGAGGAAAGAGGAATATAAGAGGAAGGAAGAGCAAAGAAAAGCCAGATCTAAAGGAGAAGACATTCCGTGGAGACCAATGTCCTTTCCTAGTTTAAAAACCACTTTTGTCTCCCGAGGGTTCTACCAGCCAGCTCAAGAGGTTTGAGAGGCAATGAAGAAAAATGAAGTACTCAACTAGGAGGAAATACTCAGTGAATCATTTGAAGGGATGTACATCAACTTGATAGCTGAAAATGACCGAGGCAGCAAAATGTTGACCAACATCCGCCCTTGCCGTCCCGGGGAAACACTCGATAACTGGAGCTGCATTGATCTACCTATAGTTTTTAGGAATAGATCAGAGTAATGCTCCGAATCAACCTTTTGTTTTTGCCCGTAAACAATGGGGATCTCTTGTACGGGGCACCTATGTTAACTTTTTGATTGAAATGAAAATATCCCCACTTTCCTAAAATGACCAAAGTTTCATTTATTTCATTCATGCATTCTTCATATTCATTCCCTTCATATAAAGTCGTCTCCTTCCCAATATAATTCATTCTCATTTAATGCAGGTCGCTCATGATTGATGATATGAATGATACCAGATCCAATCCTAGAGTGAATTTTGAATGCCCTAAGGTCTCAGAGGGAATTGAAGAAGGATATGATGAGATAGAAAGTGAGGTCCCGGAAGAGTTAAAGAGAATGGTGGCCAATGAAGAAAGGCGGATCATGCCCCATCAAGAAGAAACAGAAGTTGTAAACTTGGGGACTGAAGAAGAGAGAAAAGAAATAAAAGTAGGAACGATGATTTCCTCATAAACCAAGCACGAACTGATAACCCTACTTCAGGAATTCAAGGATGTTTTCGCCTGGACTTATCAAGATATGCCAGGGTTGAATACCGACATAGTGGTGCACAAATTGCCAACAAAATCGGAGTGCAAACCAATACAGCAAAAACTTCAGAGAATGAGACCAGATATGTTGTTAAAAATCCGAGAGGAAGTGAAAAAGCAGTTTGATGCTGGATTCTTGGAGGTAGCCAAATACCCCGAATGGGTTGCAAACATGGTACTAGTTATAAAGAATGACGGAAAAGTTCGTATGTGTGTAGATTATAGGGATCTGAACCGAGCTAGCCCTAAAGACAATTTCCCCTTACCACATATTGACACGCTGGTTGACAACACTGCAGGACACTCATGGTTTTCATTCATGGACGACTTCTCAGGGTACAACCAGATAAAGATGGACCCTAACGACATGGAGAAGACCACGTTCATAACCATGTGGGGCACTTTTTGTTATCGAGTGATGCCGTTTGGGCTAAAGAACGCAGGGGCAACATACCAAAGAGCAATGGTGACTCTTCTCCATGACATGATGCACAAAGAAATAGAAGTATACGTGGACGACATGATCGCCAAGTCCCGAATAGAAGAAGAGCACCTACAGAACTTGAGGAAACTATTCCAAAGACTACGGAAGTACCAGTTGAGGCTCAATCCTGCCAAGTGTATCTTCGCCGTTAGTTCTGGAAAACTCCTAGGGTTCGTGGTAAGCAGAAGAGGGATTGAGATTGATCCAGATAAAGTGAAAGCCATCCAGGATCTCTCACCACCCCGCACTCAAAAGGAAGTTTGCGATTTCCTGGGGAGGCTGAATTATATCTCTCGTTTCATTTCCCAATTAACCGACCAATGTGACCCGGTCTTCAGACTTCTTAGAAAGAATAATCCTGGTGTGTGGGATGAAGAATGTCAAAGAGCCCTAGAAAAGATTAAAAAGTACCTGACAAATGCTAAAATTAGTCGCACCAGTACCAGGTCGACCATTAATTCTCTACCTGGCAGTTTTTGAGAATTCAATGGGATGCGTATTGGGGCAACACGATGAGTTAAGAAAAAAGGAGCAAGCCATCTATTACCTAAGCAGGAAATTCAATGATTACGAAACGCGGTACCCGCCGGTGCAGAAGCTGTGTTGTGCTCTAGTTTGGGCTACCAAGCGGCTTATACAGTACATGCTGTACCATACTACTTGGTTGATATCCAAGCTAGACCCATTGAAGTTCTTAATGGAAGCGCCAGCACTAACAGGAAGGATGGCCCGATGGCAGATGCTCTTATCCGAATTCGATATTGTATACGTTAACCAAAAAGCCGTAAAGGGGAGTGCCGTAGCAGATTTCCTAGCTAGTCGTGCTTCAGATGACTATGAGGCATTGAACTTTAATTTCCCAGATGAAAACTTGATGTGCATTACAACCGAAGAAGAGGTTTCAGATGATAAACCATGGAAGCTTTACTTCGATGGAGCCTCTAACGCCCTCGGACATGGGATAGGAGCAGTACTAATTTCTCCTGAGGATGTCTATTATCCTTTCACCAGCAGATTGGAATTCTTCTGCACAAACAATATAGCTGAATACGAAGCTTGCGTAATGGGACTGAACTCAGCTATTGAGAGAAAGATTAAGGAACTTCGAGTATTCAGAGATTCATCCTTAGTAATTTACCAATTGCGCGGGGAATGGGAAACCAGGGACCCGAAGTTGGTCAAATATTACGAATTGATCCAAAAGCTCACCAAAGAGTTCGAAAAGGTCAGCTTCAATTACTTGCCCCGAGAAGAAAATTAGATGGCAGACGCATTGGCAACCTTGGCATCCATGTTCAAAACAAACACCGGGCAGAAATGAAGCCCATTGAGATGCAGACGTTTGAAAGGCCTGCTCATTGTTGTAACGTACAAGAAGAGATTGATGGAAACCCATGGTACTATGACATCTTGCAATATGTCAAGCTTCAAAAGTATCCAGAAGGTGCAAACGACAATGACAGAAAAATGCTCAAAAAAATGGCAACAAAATATGTCCTAGATGGGGAGATCCTATATAGGAGAAGTCATGATCAGACATTGCTGAGATGTGTGGATGCCCGAGTGGCGAAGGAGATTTTAGCCGAAGTACACGACGGGCTCTGTGGAACGCACGCCAACGGGCTGTCTATAGCCCGAAAAATCATGAGATATGGTTATTTCTGGTTGACCATGGAGGGAGATTGCGTCGATTATGCCAGGAAATGCCATAAATGCCAAATCTACCTGACAAAATTCACACACCCCCATCGCCTTTACACACCATGAATTCTCCGTGGCCTTTCGCGGTGTGGGGCATGGACGTCATCGGGCAGATCCATCCGAAAGCTTCCAATGGACACCGTTTCATTTTGGTCGCCATAGACTACTTCACTAAATGGGTAGAGGCAGCGTCTTACGCCAACATCACAAGGACTACAGTATGTAAGTTCTTAAAGAAGGAGATTATTTGTCGATACGGATTGCTAGAAAGGATCATCACCGACAACGCTTCCAATCTGAATAACAAAATGATGACGGACGTGTGCACTCAATTCAAGATAACACACCATAATTCCACAATCTACCGCCCTAAAATGAATGAAGCAGTGGAAGCAGCAAACAAGAACATAAAGAAGACCATAGCGAAGACTACGGATACCTATAGGGATTGGCATGAGAAGTTGCCATTTGCCCTTTTCGCCTATAGGACGTCCATTCGCACATCAACGGGGGCAACACCCTACTCTTTGGTGTATGGTACCAAAGTAGTACTCCCCATCGATGTAGAGACCCCGTCTCTCCGAGTCTTAAATGAAGTAAAATTGGAAGAAGCCGAATGGGTGCAAGACAGATACGACCAGCTAAATCTCATTGATGAAAAGAGACTAAAGGCCATTTGTCATGGTCAGATGTACCAAAAGCGGATGGTGCAGGCATACAATAAAAAAGTGCGCCCAAGAGAATTCAAAGAAGGGGATCTGGTGCTCAAGAAAATCCTCCCTATCCAAAAAGATTCTGGAGGAAAGTGGATGCCCAACTGGGAAGGACCGTACGTAGTAAAAAAGGCATTCTTAGGAGGAGCCCTGATCCTAACAGAAATGGATGGAGACGAGCTAAAAAATCCCGTAAATTCTGATGTCGTTAAGAAATACTATCTTTGAAAAAGAAAAAAGAAAAAAAATGAAAAAAGAGAACAAAAATGGAGAGCTCAGGGCGAAAACCCGAAACCGGGCGTCTTGAAGCAAAGGGAGGACCCGAGTTGAAAACCCGTAAAGGGCGGCTCGGGTAAATTGAAAAATTGAATATCCGAAGAGAAGGGTATCCCCATGAACATCATGAAGAGGAGGCTTCAGGCAAAAAAAAAATTCTACACCGGTTGACAGGATCATGTATCATTCATATCGAAGATAATGAGGGATCTTGTATTTCATACTTAACTTTTCTTCTTTCTCATGTGTGTCATACCTTTTTTAAGATATCCCAAGCCCTTAATCGTAATAAAATCATGTTTTTGAGCATCCATTCCATGTCTTCTTGTTAATTTCAGTCAAATAAGTTAACATAGGCTTATAGTGAAACAAGAGATTTCGGAGCATTACTGTGATTTAACCTTAAAAATGCAGGTGATCAAAGAAAACGATGTTAACTCCGTCTTCTAGTTCCCTACATAATGGCTGTTGATAGGGAAGACGGAAAGCTTCAAACAACCAGATATGATGACCAGTGGCGTACGTCCTGTCTATTCAAGGAAGGCATGCGAGATAACAAGAGAAGGGCACCCCTAAAAAACACATAAAAAAACTCTCTCTAAAGTGAAAACCCGAAAGGGAACTTTAGAATTCCAAGTCATAAGTGGAGAAAAAGAAAGGATGGAATAGTTGAACCTGACAGTGAAGTGGGGTATCGACGCCCGTGAGAAAGGAGAAAATGAACATCAAGATCGAATAAGGACCAAAACAAGCTCACCAAGATATTGACACTCATGCATCATGAATAGTCAAACATCACTAGGATTAGGAGCATGTCAATTCATTTGACATAGCATTTTGTTTTTATCTCAGACAGGTATCTGCAGATTCAAAGAGACATCGATGGCCATCGTGGTGTGAATCCCGAATGAGAAGACAATGTTTTTACATACAAAAGGCATATGTTTCCAAGCTCCAGAGAGAGGTTCTATATAGGAAGAATCCTCCGCTCCGAGGCTTCAGAAGCTGAAAGTTCTATATAGGAAGGACTGACAGCTCCAGGGTGAAGACTAGCAGTTCTATATAGGAAGGACTCCCAGTCGAAGGAATTCACCCATGACACACAAGATTATATAGGAAATCCTGCTGTGTCGAAAGCGAAGAGTTCTATATAGGAAGGGCTCCGAGCTTCAATGTCTTAGAGTAAAAGATTTTATATAAGAAGAATCCGTAGCTCCAAGATTCCAGATGCCAAAAGTTCTATATAGGAAGGACCGACGACTCCAAGGTGAAGACTCGCAGTTCTATATAGGAAGAACTCCAGTCGAAGGAATTCACCTATGACACACAAGGTTATATAGGAAACTTGTTGTGTCGAAAGCGAAGAGTCTTATATAGGAAAGGCTCCGAGCTTCACTGTCTTAGAGTGAAAGGTTCTATATAGGAAGAACATGTAGCTCTGAGATTTCAGACGCCAAAAGTTCTATATAGGAAGGACTAACGGCTCCAGGGTTTGAAGACTAGCAGTTCTATATAGGAGGAACTCCCAGTCGGAAGAATCCATCAGCGGCGCAAAAGGTTTTATATAGGAGAAACCAGCGTTGAAGGCGAAGAGTTCTATATAGGAAGGACTCCAAGCTTTACTGTCTCGAAGTGAAAAGTTCTATATAGGAGGGACTCATAACTCGAGGCTTCAGAGCGAAGGGTTCTATATAGGAAGAGCCTGTAGCTCCAAGATCGAAAGGTGACGAAGTTCTATATAGGAAGAACTTACGAGCCTGAAGATTCAGCTAAGGAAGAGCGGAGATGTCCAAATGAACACGTTTTTCCAAAGCTACAAACAGGGAAGTCTGATAAAAATGAGTGCTTATGAATCTTTGCTTTGTTTCCCATTCCATGAGAACAAGCAAAGAGGGGCAACTGTAATCACTCATTTTTATCTGTAAATACATATTAGTGTTGCATGTATACATATTATATTTATTATGTGCATGAGTGTTATTAGTTTATGTGTGCATGTATATTATAAACTATGTATGTATACGTATTAAATACGGTGTATGTGTGTCTCGTATGCATCTATATTTAGTACGAGCGTATTTGTTTTTATGGTTAATTATGTGTATAATTGTATATGTATGTATACTGGTATGTTATAATTAATATTTGCATAGGTATATACGTATGTATTGTTGTATGTGTATTGCTGTTATAATTATACTATTGGGCTAATATAAAATGAAAATCCAAAAAAAATATATATTAAACCAAATAAATAAATTACAGTCCAAGTCCAATTACAAATATTATTACAAGGCCCGGTTGGCCCAAACCCAAACCCTATCTAATTACAATTATTGTGTGTGCAGGTAACTATGGGCCGTTGGATCAAGATCTGATCCAACGGCCACGATCCAACCAAGGAACAAAATATCTGCCAGCCGCGTGCACTACACGTCTGGACCGTTCGAGTGCCACGCGCGCGTGCAGTCCACGCGCGGACTCTTTGATATCCCACGCGTGTGTGAGCCCCACGCGCTCTGACCCCTCGACTGCTGAGCCCCACGTGGCACGATCTGGAGCCGTTTCACCAACCGAGGCTTCATCTGGGCCGTCCACCCTTCAAGCCATCCCGACCGTTAGATCAGATCTGATCTAACGGCCGAGAACACATCTGGCCGAAGATAGAGCCCACGCCGCCACCATGCTGCACCATGCCGATCTTCAACCACCGCGCTCAGAACATGTCAAAACACGTCAAGAAAAGAAATATGTCAGTTAGCAGTCCAGATCTGAAAAAGCAAGTATTATGCAACTTGTACCAAAACCAAAGACAGGCATATATATGTACGAAACAAATATTTTGTAAGAGAGAGTGGTAAAAAGAACAGAGAGTTGTAATCGAAAAAGAACAAAGTTGTAATCAAACCAGTCAAGTTATAATCGAAAGAAAATGTCCAATGGTAAATACTCGTTTCCCCTTTTTTATTTTTTGTATGCATACACAAAAGAGAGGTAAAAAAAAAGAGAGAGAGTTAGAGGTCTTACCGTCGCCGTCTGTGGGTCTCCCCTCACCAGTGACAAGCCTTTTCGGCTTCCTCAAGCCAGATACGGTGAACTGAAAGGAGTGGGAGACCCCTTGTAGTTTCGTTTTGGGTTTAAAAAAATGGGTTTTTCGTTTCGTATTTCCTAGATCTAGGGCAGATGAAGGCTTTTCCTCTGAATCCAACCTCAGATTCGTGTCGAGGGTGAGATGGGGGTCATTTTGGTGTGATTTTGAGGCTCACCGACGCCGGTTAGCGGCGGCCGGAGGCGGAGAATACGCCGGCCGGCCGCCGGATTCTGGGTTCGTCAGGGGAGGTTTGAGAGAAAACGAGAGAGAGAGGTTATTATAAAACTGAAAAAAATGAAACAAAATGAGGGAAAATTGGTTCCGGCCTAAAAAAGGGGTTTTTTATAGTTATTATTATTTCGTGAAATGGGAAAATTACATAATAAATCCCCCGCGTCTTTGATATTTTCACTTCTGTCTCGCCGCATGGTATATTTACAACTCTGGTCCCCCTTGTATTTCAAAATCTTGCAATCCAGTCCCTAAATTACACTGAATCAGTTTTTAAATGGTAAAATTACCCCTTTAACCTTCCCGCGTTTTTAAACTTTTCATTTCGGGTCTGCCCCTTGGTCCAATTACAGTTTCGATCCTTTTAGGTTCTGTCTATTTCGCATTTTCGTCCTTAAATTACATATTATTGTTCTTTAATTTCTGCCACTGACTTTTATTTTTCTTTCATTTCAGTCCTTTTTCCATGTAAATATTCATGTTCGTATTATGATCGTATATGTTAACGTAGTCTTTTGTCTTATTTTATATCCCTTGTATATGCCATGTATTTTCATGTTTACATGTATAGGTGTGTTAAGTTCATAATGATTATGTATCTTTTTGTTCGGTTATTCGTATTAAGCATGTTATGTTCTAGTTGACTCGTACACGACATGTTTTGTATTTTTGTATATACGTAGGTTCTCTTGGCTTTTTTAGGTTACGTGTTAGTGTGTCTTCTTTTTATGTATAATATATTGTTCCATATATGTTGAAATATGTTTTATTTCTAGTATGTATGTCTTCTTGAAATATATGTTCGTCTACTCACGTATTTATTCCTGTCTTGTTATTGTGACATATTAAATTTGTTTTTATCTACTGTTAAGCTTGTTATGTATATGTGTGTTTTAATTACGTATTTCATTTATGTTAGATTAGTATTCTGTTATGTGAATATTTACTGTTTTTAAATTATCTGCTATGTCTTATATTTTTGTCACTAAGATTGCATACGGTATATAAATTGTTAATGCGGTGCCCTTTTATCCGAGTGTAAACGGGGCCAGTATCAGGCGTAGTGATAGTGGTTGGGCGTTTATTCTCGGATAACGGGGCCCTTAAAATTTATTCGCAATTATGACCGAATTTTAAAATAACCGTCACTTTAATCCGGAAAATCCAATATTAATAAAGCGGTAATTATTAAAGTACCAATTTTGGGCGGTGTGGGGGTGCTAATCCTTCCCTATCCGTAACCGACTCCCAAACCCAATATTTTTTGAATCTCTGGTTTTACGGTGTCCGGCCTACCTAAGTGGCCGGTGGCGACTCCATTTTTTAAAATGCGGTTTTTTAAAAAAACCCCACGGAATAAAATATTTTATATCCAAAAGAATCACAAACACCTTTCAAACACTTCGAAAACTCCTCGTTTTTTAGCGATAAGAAAAAAAGGACATCGCTACAGTTCATGGAACATAAATTATCATATAAATAAACTTTTCATATTTCATGCTTTATTATAGATAATCATGGCAAACATAGATCGTCATTTCTTAAAATAATAATTCATATTTCATATTTCATCTTATTTACCTCTATAGCAACATGCGGTAACTCAGCATAAATATATATATAACAATACTATTTTTAAATTAAGGTCGACTAATCGCTAGTCTTCCTAATTGCATTTTAAAACATGTAAATGCATTCACCTGGGCCATGAATAGTATGCCTCACTAAGCTTATTCAAGGTTCTTATCTTTTCTTTTTATCAATGGTTCTCCTTCGATCTCTTTTAAAACTGTACAAGACCAATCGAACATATACATTACCATTTCGTATTCGACTTAAATCTAACATTGCTAACTTAATTCTTAAACATAACTATTCGAATATAAATTTTTTCTAAAAATATCCCAATATTTTACATTATTGCCGAAATGGCCCCTAGGTCTTTAGTGACCATTTTGAACATTAAACAATTGTTCAAACCTAATTTGAACAATTTCCATAATTAATTACTCATTTTGGACTATTTCCTTTTTAGTCCTTCAACTTCATAAAAGTGACATTTTAGTCACTACTTTACTTTTGTACATAAATTCATGTATAAATAATCCATTTATTTATTTCTAACATCCCTAGAAATTTTCCTTCAACTTTTCAACTTTATTCAATTTAGTCCTTCACTATACCTTCATTTTGAAAAGGTCCTTAAAATTTTCCTTTCTTGTCATTTCAATCCTTTATCTTCCATAACATGCTTAAATCTTCAATTCTATCAATTTTCCATAAATTCAAGACCAATCCCTAAATTTTCTTAAATTGTCGAATTGGTCCTCCAACTTCCAATTTTTTTTTAATTTTGGTCCCTAATCACCAATTCAAGCTAATCTCACCATAATTCAACAATTCCAATGCTAAAATAAAATTTTCAATAATTTCCCCTAATTTCTTAAAAATTTCAAAATGGTCCCTAAATTTACAACTTGGGAAATTATTCAACATATTATCAAAATAAGACCCATAACTTCATAATTAATTCAATTCCATCCTTAATTTAACTTCCTAACCAAAATCCCCAAATTTTAGGGTTAGGGTTTATCATCTCTGACACGGAATTTATCCAGATTCAATCTTAATTCCATGTTTAATTCATCAATTTAACTATCTGCAAATCTAATTCCATCATAAACTTCAATTTCCATAAACAATCTTCATCCATAACATAACTTATACTTGACTTTATCATGCAACAATATTATCAAAATGAAGAGAATCAAGTGTAGAACAATTTACCTAAATTAATTTTGCTTGAAACTTGTCTTGATTCTTCAATTTTGGACTTGAAAATTGAAAACCCTATTTCCCTTTTCTTTCTTATACATTTCAAACAGCTTGCTGGAAATATAGATGATTTTTTATCATCTTTAATCTATTTAATCCAAGTGTCATATTAAATGGATATTAAATTCATTTAACTAGTGAAATTACCATTTTACCCTTTTCATCCAATGGCCATGATTTAATCTTAACAAAAATCAATGGCCATGATTAAATCCATGTATATTTGACCTTTCAAAATTTCCCTCAAAGTTTCAAAATATTTCAAAAATGCCATCCATGGAAAATTATCAATTTGCCCTCCAACTAAACTTTATTTACAACAAAACTTAAAAATTGCCATTCCATAAAAATTGAACCAAATTGGTTCCATTATAACCAACATTCTTCCTTAAATATCATAAATTTTAATTTATGATATTTATTCGATCCAAATATTCGAATTTCACTCAATACGATTTCCAAATTTTCTTTCTTTAAGCTTTATAACCACTCCATCATATTCTAACTAAATCTAGTTAGAATCCCACCAACATTACTAAAATATTCATAAAATAATTGTTTATGAATTTCCCATAAACTTTGGAACTGTCTTTAAAATTTCAATTTGATCTGATATCTATAAAATACTTCTATTGCGATTTTACCTTTTTCCAAGCTATTGGATTTATTCCGAAACTTCTATATTTCCATATTCGAGAAATAAACTCTATTATCCCATAAAAACTTCATTTTCCAAGGGCTTAAACTGAATTATCCTAACTCAGCCTATTATTCCGATAATCATCGAAAATCTTCATAGAATAAAATTTTTCTTAGAATTCCTTTATCGATAATCCATACGAATTTTCTCTACTCTTACTGATTCCAAAATATCGATCAAAAACACTTTTATGAGACTTTTCAGAAGGTCACCCATCCTAATATTTCCCTGGCCTAAGCATGCTTAACAATTTTATTCGATCTAAATTCGAATAATATAAGCCCCGTATGAAAAATTCGAGTAACACGAAAATACCATTCCAGGGGGTGAACTATGTATTTACGGGGTTAAATTACATAACTTTTAAAATTTACACTTTGGTCCCTAAACTTTTCCAAAGTTTACACTTTAGCCCCTAAACTTTCAAATATTAAATTTTAGTCACTAAGCAAAAATTGGGATATTACAATTCCTCCCCCTTAAGAAAATTCGTCCTTGAATTTTCAATGTTTACCTGTTTCAAATAACTTTATATATTACTTATTCATTCTTTCTCCAGTTTCCCAAATGACTTTCTCTACTCTATGATTCTCTAGAGGACTTTAACCCATAGAATTTTCTTGTCCCTCGATTCTTTAACTTTGTATGCTAGGATGTTCACTAGTTCTTCTTTATATGTCAAACCTGGTTACAGTTCAATCTTCTCAAAAGTAATTACATGTGAATAATCCGATCAATACCTCTGAAGCATGAATATGTGAATCACATAATGTGTCTTGTTCCTATCTGGAGGTAAAGCCAATTGATAAGCCATTGGTTCCTTCTTTTTGGAATCTCACATGGCTCAATAAATCTGGGACTAAGCTTTCCTTTTCAATCAAAACGTAATACCTTTTTCCAAGGTGAAACCTTTAAAAACTCTTTTTCTCTAACTTTATATTCAATATCCTTTTTCTTCTTATTTGCATAGACCTTTTATCGATCCATGGCAGCCTTGAAATTTTGCTAAATAATCTTCATTTTATCCTCTATATCTTGTGTTAATTCAACTCCTTTAACGTTTGAGTTATACTGAACATTTAACATGTCTATCTTGTAACCCGAACCAATTTAAAGAAGTTCGGTATTTTCTTCCATATGTCATCTTGATACTTGCTTGATAACTATTGTCGTAAGTAAATTCAGCCAAAGGCAAGTACTTTTCCCATGATCCCGCAAACTCAGATACACAGCTCGTAACATATCCTTCAGAATCTGTATGATCCGCTCGGACTTCCCATCTATTTGCGGATGAAAAACTATACTAAAACTTAATTTAGCACCTAAAACTCCAAATAACGTACCCCAATACCTTGAAGTAAACCTTGGGTCTCTGTTAGTATCTTCTTTCTTCAAATTATCATTGTCAGAAACATATACTTTTCCATAGTAATATAATTAACTCTTTTCAAGACATCTTTCATCCATAGACTGCAAATCCTTGATTTGATCCAATAAAGTTGGCTTTAACTGACATTCTGGTATTAAGGAACCATCTCGTCCCACAGACAATTGTGCATTCATCATGAGCAAAGCATATAATATCTTCCAGCTAAGAGCATCTACGATTACATTAGCCTTTCCCAGGGTGATAATCGATAACCATATCATGATCCTTTAAAAATTCAACCCACCTTCGTTGTCCCAGATTTAGATCCCTTTGTGTCATCAAACTTTTAAAACAAGAATCATAACTGCCATTTACAAATCATATGTTGAATAGTTCCTTTCATAAATTTTGAACTGCCTAGATGCATAAACTATGACACAACCTTCTTGCATCAACACGCAACTTAAACCATAAAGAGATACATTATTGTATAGAGTACATTCTTTTTTTTGGTTCTGGTTGAATTAAAACTAGTGCTTAAATCCGAACTTTCTTTAATCTTTCGAAACTTTCCTAACAACCAGAATTCACATTTAGAAAACTCGGTATAAAACTGCTAATCTCTTAAAATTTATAATACCACACAAAGATGGTAATCATACTCAACTTTGGTTTTTGAATAAACTAAAATATCATTTATAAAAATCACAACAATCCAAATAGGGTTGAAATACCCTATTCATCAAATCCATAAATGTAGCAGGGGCATTCGTCAATCCGCAAGGTATCACCAGAAGCTCATAGTGCCCATAACGAGTCTTGAATACTGTATTTGGTATATCTTTTTTCTTGACCTTAATTTGCTAATAACCCTGATAAAAGATTTATCTTTGAAAATACTACTACATCTTTAAGTTGATCAAATAAATTTTCAATCCTTGGTAGGGGTTACTTATTCTTAATGGTTACTTTATTCCATTGTTGATAATCTATACATGATCATAGGGAACCATCTTTCTTCTTTACAATTAATACCGGAGTACCCCATAGTAATTCACTTGGTCAAATGTAACCCTGCCCAGAAATTTTTGTAATTGAGCCTTTATTTCCCTTAACTCAATTGGTGTCACCCTATATAGTACCATTGATATCGGCTCAGTTCTAGGATAAACATCAATCCCAAACTATATTTCCCTATCCGGAGGTAATCCTGATAACTCATTGGGAAATATATCAGGAAATTCCTTTTTAGTCGGAATATCTTCAATCTTTTTAGGTAACTTTTGTGTATCTTCCATACAACCCAAACATGTTTTACATCCATTGTATAACAGCCTTTAAGCTGTCGTTACAGAAATTATTGACTCTAAACAGTCAGTTCTTTCTCCTTCAAAGATTATTTTAAAACCATCAAGTCCTTGAAGTAATAACATTTTCTTTTTATGCATCATTTCTGCATCCTATGCAGATAGCCAATCTATTCCAAGAATAACTTCAAATTCATGGAATGGAAATTCCATTAAATCTGTCGGGAATTTAATTCCTTGAATTCCTAATGAACCTTTCTTGCATATTCTAATTACTTGTGCATTGTATCCAAGAGAATTATTGACAAACACTTTACTAAATATTCTCCATAGAGGCCTTTCTTTGTGCTACCATCTTATTACCAATATATGTATGTTAATCGAACCCAAGTCAATAAAACAATTACAGATTCTTTCCATAGCCCTCGCTTTATTCATAGCCTCTTGGAAATTTTGATAAGTTTATGCCCAATAAAATCTACTTAGGTCTTGGACAAAACTTCTCTATAAACCATTCACATCGAGACCTTTGATTGGTATCCATTTAATTGCGTACCAACTCAGTATATTAATATCTAACTCGTACTCCTAAACAGTACGAGTACTTTATTCAAACTTAGGACTGCTGCAACATTTTTTTCTGTTAACTAGCTGCCAACATACCTGACTTTAAACATTCTTCTCTTGATTCCCATAATTAAACATTTATCTCCGTCCGTCAATACTTAACATCATCTATTTCTACTGAATCTTATTCATGTTATTGAGGAGCATAATCAAGTTACACAGTCGTACATCAGTAACATGACATCCTAGGGGCATGTACTTAACATTAAATCACATTAAACTCGATTTAGCCTCCAGAATCGGCTAAACCTGTAGCTCTGATACCAATAAATGTAACACCGTTAACGTATAATCGCAAGCCGAATATACATTAAATATGTTACGGAGTCATTGAAAGAAATCTTGACTTGTAAATTTTTTAATACTATATACCGAACTATATCTTATAGTTTAACCCTTTCTCGATTTTGAATTAAAAACCATGTCAGTCTATTACAGCTAGTTTTGACCCTGAATTAATTTATAAAATTTATAATTGAGTTGTTGAAATAAAAATATAATCCAGGGTGAAAATTATGTACACTACCTAGACCTTTTCTTGATTTTCAAATTTTTATGCGATCAGGGTTAAACTATACTTAACTATACCGTGAATCATAATCATTTGTAGTAAAACAATATTTTAAGTCTATACACTCGTAATAGTACGTAAACACATTATAACTTAAGTTTAAAAAACAATTTGCATCTTTAAAACCCACATACATACATGTACATGCCCACTAGACATCAAACATAATTTAAGATGTACATACCATGACTACTAATGTAACTTGAATTCCTTGATTTAACAGCTCCTCTTGTTACTCTACTTGGAAGAACCTACGTGTGAAATAACACACGCTAAGTACGAACTTAGTGAGGCAATAATTTCACTTAATAAACATAGAGTAAAGTAATACTTATCATATGATTTCATATCAAGTTCTCTACCTAAGATAGAATAGTACTATCAAAGTTTCCATGGTCACTAGATATTAATGTGCATGTTATAAGTTCCTAACTTGCTCATAGTTCTAATGTTCTGTCATCATCAAGTAAGTCATATATACATGATATGTTTCGTATACATAGCATAATTCACATACATGATATAATTCATATAAGCAATATGGTTCACATGCTTGACATGATTCATATGTAAAACACAGTTCATATACATGACATGGTTCATTTACTTATCATGATTCATATTCATAGCATGATTCATTTATGTAACATGATTTCCATACATGGCATATTTCTTTTGCATGACATGATTTCCAAACATGGCATGATTCATATATATGTTTTCATTCATGTACACAACATGATACGTGTGCATGGCATAATTCATATGCATGACATAATTCACATACCTAAAATAAGTTGTATACGTGGCATGGTTCATATACATAGCATATTTCTTATATATGTGGCATACTTTGTATACATGGTATAATTCATGTACATGTCATGATTCATATACGTGGCATGATTCGTATACTTAGCATATTTCATATACATAGCATGGTTCATATTCATGACATGTTTCATATACGTAACATGATTAATTTGCGTGACATAAGTCTTTTATCATTGCCCATAGTACGCTATATGAGATCGAGGTACGCGAGTCATCTTGAAATGACACCGTAGTGTCTAACGTAAACGTAAAGATGAGTACGTACTCGGGGACGCTCTTTGCTCCCTATAAACATAAAGCACCTCGACAGTGCATTGGGGCACAGTGGGCGTAGATCCCCAGGGTGCACACCATGGGCGTAGGTCCCCAAGGTGTATGTGACACAATCATTTTGTCACAATATCTTTTGTTAACATAAACATGAGGGTGCAGCTGCTAAGGACTCTATGGCATGCCAGCTATACCGTGGACTCTCATACATAATACATTGGTCATTACATTTATCATCCATCAGTCATCAAAATCATTTATATAGATAAACATGTCATAACTCATGTTTCACCATAATTGTTCATGGCACATAAATTATCATATAAATAAACATTTCATATTTCATGCTTTATTATAGATAATCATGGCAAACATAGATCATCATTTCTCAAAATAATAATTCATATTTCATCTTATTACCTCTCTAGCAACATGCGGTTACTCAGCATAAATAAATAAATATATATATATATATATATATATATATATATATATAACAATACTATTTTTAAATTAAGGTCGACTAATCGCTAGTCTTCCTAATTGCATTTTAAAACATGTAAATGCACTCACCTGGGCCATGAATAGTATGCCTCACTAAGCTTATTCAAGGTTCTTATCTTTTCTTTTTATCACTGATTCTCCTTCGGTCTCTTTTAGAATTGTATAAGACCAATCGAACATATACATTACCATTTCGTATTCGACTTAAATTTAGCATTGCTAACTGGATTCTTAAATATAACTATTCGAATATCAAATTTTTCTGAAAATTTCCCAATATTTTACATTATTGCCAAAATGGTCCCTAGGTCTTTAGTGACCATTTTGAACATTAAACAATTGTTCAAACCTAATTTGAACAATTTCCATAATTAATTACTCATTTTGGACTATTTCTGTTTTAGTCCTTCAACTTCATAAAAGTGACATTTTAGTCACTACTTTACTTTTGTACATAAATTCATGTACAAATAATCCATTTATTTATTTCCAACATCCTTAGAAATTTTCCTTCAACTTTTAAACTTTATTCAATTTAGTCCTTCACTATACCTTCATTTTGAAAAGGTCCTTAAATTTATCCCTTTTTGTCATTTCAGTCCTTTATCTTCCATAACATGCTTAAATCTTCAATTCTATCAATTTTCCATAAATTCAAGACTAATCCCTAAATTTTCTTAAATTGTCAAATTGGTGCTCCAAGTTCCATTTTTTTTCATTTTGGTCCCTAATCACCAATTCAAGCTAATTTCACCATAATTCAACAATTCCAATGCTAAAATAAAATTTTCAATAATTTCCCCTAATTTCTTAAAAATTTCAAAATGGTCCCTAAATTTACAACTTGGGAAATTAGTCAACATATTATCAAAATAAGACCCATAACTTCATAATTCATTCAATTCCATCCTTAATTTAACTTCCTAACCAAAACCCCCAAATTTTAAGGTTAGGGTTTATAATCTCTAACATGAAATTTATCCAAATTCGATCTTAATTCCATGTTTAAATCATCAATTTAACTATCTACAAATCTAATTCCATCATAAACTTCAATTTCCATAAACAATATTCATCCATAACATAACATATACTTGACTTTATCATGCAAAATACTATCAAAATGAAGAGAATCAAGTGTAGAACAATTTACCTAAATTGATTTTGCTTGAAACTTGTCTTGATTCTTCAATTTTGGACTTGAAAATTGAAAACCCTATTTCCCTTTTGTTTCTTGTACATTTCGAACAGCTTTCTGGAATATAGATGATTTTTTATCATCTTTAATCTATTTAATCCAAGTTTCATATTAAATGAATATTAAATTCATTTAACTAGTGAAATTACCATTTTACCCTTTTCATCCAATGGCCATGATTAAATCCATGTATATTTGACCTTTAAAAATTGCCCTCAAAGTTTCAAAATATTTCAAAATTGCCATCCATCGCAAATGACCAATTTGCCCTCTAACTAGACTTTATTTACAACAAAACTTTAAAATTGCCATTCCATAAAAATTAAACCAAATTGGTTCCATTCTAACCAGCCTTCTTCCTAAAATATCATAAATTTTAATTTATGATATTTATTCGATCCAAATATTCGAATTTCACTCAATACGATTTCCAATTTTCCTTTCTTTAAGCTTTATAACCACTCCATCATATTCTAACTAAATCTAGTTAGAATCCCACCAACATTACTAAAATATTCATAAAATAATATTTTATGAATTTAACATAATCTTTGGAACTGTTTATAAAATTTCAATTTGATCTTATATACCGATATCCATAAAATACTTTTACTGCGATTTTACCTTTTCCAAGCTATTGGATTTATTCCGAAACTTCTATATTTTCATATTTGGGAAATAAACTCTATTATCCCATAAAAACTTCATTTTCCAAGGGCTTAGACTGAATTTTCCTAAGTCAGCCTATTAATCCGATAATTATCGAAAATCTTCATAGAATAAAATTTTTCTTAGAATTCCTTTATCGATAATCCATACGAATATTCTCTACTATTACTGAGTCCAAAATATCGATCAAAAACACTTTTATGGGACCTTCCCGAAGGTCACCCATCCTAATATTTCCCTGGCCTAAGCACACTTAATAATTTTATTCGATCCAAATTCGAATAATATAAGCCCCGTATGAAAAATCCGAGTAACACAAAAATACCATTCTAGGGGGTGAACTATCCATTTACGGGGTTAAATTACATAACTTTTAAAATTTACACTTTGGTCCCTAAACTTTTCCAAAGTTTACACTTTAACCCCTAAACTTTCAAAAATTACATTTTAGTCACTAAGAAAAAATTGGGATATTACACATAAAAATACAAAAAAGTGAAAACATGATCTTACCTAAAATTTTTAGAACAAACTTCAA
Source organism: Hibiscus mutabilis (assembly GCA_019671005.1). NCBI lineage: Eukaryota > Viridiplantae > Streptophyta > Magnoliopsida > Malvales > Malvaceae > Hibiscus > Hibiscus mutabilis. The sequence goes on along the minus strand of CM033738.1, from coordinate 12,953,922 downwards.
TATGATTCAAGCACCACAATTGATGATAAGCAATTGTGACTTTGTGTTTATGAGAAATATGAGAAATTAAAAAGTGAGTAATAATTTTTAGATGAATTGTAAAATATGAAGAGAAAAGATGTAGTCTAATTATACTTAAATTTTCTCCTCCCTTTTATTCTTAAAGAGAAAAAATAACATTAATAAAATTTTCCATTGATATGGAAAATCGAAAAATAGATTTGGTGAATTGATGATGAGAATTTGGAAAGACAAAATTTTAAAATTTTGATTGGACTTTTTTTTTTGAATTTCGGGAAGGAAATATTGAATTGGTGTTTTATGAGAAGTGGAACAGTTATTAACATTAACATAAAAATCTAATAATGAAAATTGACAAGTTAATAAACGCACGGGCCCCATTATTTTATTTGACAGTTTTTTTAAAGGTAAACTACTACAATGGTCACTTATGTTTTCGCCTAGTACAGTTTTGGTCACCAAATTTTAAATTCGACTAATAAGGTCACTTATATTTTCGATTTGTAAACTTCTGGTCACTCGAACGCTAGTTTCTGTTAAGTGTCGTTAAATGAGTGAAATGGTTTGTAATGCCCCAATATTTGCTTAGTGACTAAAACGTAAAGAGTTAAAGATTGGTGGTTTTAGTTCAGTGGCCAAAATGAAAATTTTGAAAGTTTGGTGGTCAAAGTATAAACTTTGAAAAAGTTTAGGGACTAAAATGTAATTTTTAAAAGTTATATATTTTAGTCCCGTAAATGAATAGTTCACCCACAAGAGTGACGTTTTTGTGTTACTTGGATTTTTTGTACGGAGTGTGTATTAGTGGCTATAAAGTGATAAAGTTTGGAAAGATATTCGGATAATTGAATCGAATTGAATATTTAAGATATTTTAAAGGATGATAAGGCAAGGTTAAAAATGTCATTTCTATGTCCTAATATGGTACAATTTAACATGGAAAGTAGGTTTTCCATGTTAAATATTAGTCGTTGGATGAAAAATGACAATATAGTAATTTTGGGAAATTCCAAGGGCAAAGTTGGTAATCACTAACTATTTGGATTATTTTTGACCCTTGGATTGCTACGTAGACATGTGGCAAGTGGTGGAACATTGGATTAAAAGGGCAAAAATATCATTATACATTAAAATGAATTTAAAATTCATTTTAATTATATTAGATGACAAATGGCTTAAAATTAACAAAAAAAGAAATTTCAAGATTGTCTCCACCATCATCCTCTTGTTCGAATAGCCCTCCAAAGGTAAGAGAAAATTTTCTTTTGGATTTTTAAGCTTGCTTGATTCGATTTGAGGCTTAGACATGAAACAAGAAATTGATCTCTATTGAATTCTCTATCATTTGGTATAAGTTTTGTTTGGTTTCCATGTTCTTAAGTTGAGTTTGGTGATTAGGGTGGATGAAGGACATGTTGAAATCTTGAGTTTTAATGGTTGTTGATGTTAGAAATAAGGTTGTGATGTTGTTTTTATGGTTCAAATGATGAAACTTCCATGAAAAATTAATTAGGGACTTTTCGACAATATTGAGAAAATTAGGGGAAATTATGGCAAAATTTATTTTGATGATCGAAATGATGAGAATGATGTTCTATAAGCTTGATTTTGTTATTTGGATGAAGAAGTGATCATGTTCTTGAAAACTAAGAATTAGGGTTTATGTTAAAGTTTAGAATTTTGGAACATGATTGAAGGAAAAATGGTTGTATATGTTGATTTAAGGTGTTTGCAATGAAAATTCCTAATTAGATTGCATTAGGGACCAAAATATAAACTTTGAAAAGTTTAGAGACTTGCTTTTTGAGCTTGTATTTGAAGTATATTATGTTGGAAAATTAAGTCTAGTGATTTAAATGTTGATTTTGAAGTTTAAATCAACATTTTGGGTTAAATTAGGTTTTCGGCTACTTTAGGGACCAAAGTGTAAATTTTTAAAGTTTGGGTCCTAAAGTGTAAAGGATAAGAAAAGTAAGGAGTAGACTTGAAAATTTTGATTGGAAGTTTAAAAAGTCCTTAGGTACTAAAATAGATATTTTGGGAAAAGTTGGGGATTTAAAGAGAAGTATGAGAATTTGTGATTCAAATGTAGAAAGCTTTATCGGATCAAATTCCTATATAATGGATAGTTATTTTATTTACTTTCCATTATTGAATATGGTATTAATTTGTACAAACATATATTTGGATGGTATATGTTATTTTCAATGTAGATTCCGACATAAACCAAGGTCGTTCCAGCAGGAAAGGAAAAGAAAAGGATTGGAAGTGAAAACCAAATAGCAAAGTTAATTTTATCGAGGCTAAGGTGAGTGCATACATTTTTATAGGGAGACTTGTAATAAGTCAACCTAAAAGGTAAAGATTTTTCTATAGTATGACATGTCTTTGCATGATAAATTATTTATTCGATTTAAAGATTATGGCATATTTTATGTTCATAAATAAATTATAGCACGATACAGATGATAAGTTATGCTATACAGTTTTAAATGGCATGCATACCATGAATTTTATAGAACATATTGAAGTATGAAATGTTCTATTATGAACATGTTTTACATGATATAAACTGTTATTGGGATCGCTTGCCATTTTACAGGAATTATTTAAATGTTTGCCCTTGGTAGTATAATATTAAGAATGACAGTATTGTGGTATACCATAAGAGTCTAGCAGCTGCGCTATCACTTTATGTGTCTATAGCCGATACTTAGCGTATCTATAGTTCGACACTTTATGTGTCTGACACCTCGTGTGTCTACAGTTCGGTATCTACGGATGTCTATAGCCCGACACTTAATTTGTCTACAGTTTGCACCTAAGGGTTGCTACGATCTCGTTACAGTTGCCTCATCCCTGAGGGGAGTGACTAGTACTCAAGGAGTACATGGCTCGTTTACTAGTCTCTTGATATTTACCTTGGGCTATATGATTTCACAGCATAACTATATGATTATTCTTGTATTACAGAATATATGATTTATCGATTATCATGCTTTATAAATTTATCATGCATTATAGAGTATTTATATGCTACTTATCCCTCATTGAGTTATACTCAGCTTGTATTTCTGTTATACACGTAGGTAAACGGAAGTAGGAGTGGAGCTTTGCATCACCTTCTTAGTGAGGAGATATACATCGACAGGTTATTTCAGTACTTATGACATCCTTATTTTGAATATGAATAGTGGCATGTACTAATTAAACCTGTCTTTTTGTTAAAATATTTCAATCGGGTATGTAATGGTTTTATAAACCTTCCATAGATGTTAAACGTTTATACTGCTTATTATTATTATTATTATTATTATTATTATTATTATATGTTTTGATAGGATTATACTATTTACGTAAAAAGTTTTACTATCGGGTATTAAATTATTATTTTATTTCCAAATTAGATAAAGTTAAGCGTGTTTGAATTAGGGAAATTTCAAGATGGGTGACCACCTTGGAAATTATTTTAAAATTTTATATTACCTCGGTTTTAAGTTAAAAGATGTTTTTAAAAGTCTGTGACATCTCTGACTCGCATTTAATGTACAAATACGGGAAGGGGGTGTTACATTTGTTGGTATCAGAGTTATAGGTTTAGCTGGTTCTGTACTAAATTTTAACTCGATAAAAGTGTTAAAGTGTGTACATGCCTCTAGGGTGTCTTATTTACTTGAAAATGATACTTGGTTGACCGATGCAATTGCTTATTAGTTTAAGTGTATGTTATGAGTACATATGTCGGAGGGAATCAGATCCTGACATGCTACTCAACAAATGGGGCCAGTGAATGCTCCAGAAGTAGGGGAAGAAGTACAATAGCCCGTTCAACAAGAAGGCTGGTTTACCTGCACAGGAAATGCCGGTGCAAGACTGGGGTACGTTTCTGCAAGCTTTGGACGCGATACTTAATACACCTCATCGAATTTCTGTTCCAAAGGAGTTAAAGAAGCTGCAGGATACGTCGATGGGGATCCTATGTCGGTAGATTTTTGGTTGAATGACATATAGACAATGTTAGCTTGAATTGGGTGTGATGATCAAGAAAAGCTGGAAGGAGTTGTCTCCTTACTGAGAGAGCAAGCACTTGTATGGTGGAATAATGTCACTGCTCGCGTTCGAGAAGAAGTGAATTAGCAGTTTTTCCTTCGTGAGTTTAGGAGGAAATATATTGGAGATGCTTTTATTCGGGAGATGAGACAACGGTTCCTGGATCTTAAACAGGGAGATCACTCGGTATATGAATATGAGTGTGAGTTCAGCAGATTGTGTAGGTTTGCTTTTGAATTGCTACCGGACGAGAGAGCCATCACTGATAGCTTTATAAGTGGATTAGACGCCAGATATCAAGAGGTGTTAGTGGCAATTATTCCCAGGGACTTCCAAGAAGCAGTTAATAAAGCCAAAGCAATAGAGATTGCCCAAGAGAAGGCTGAAAAAGAATCACAGAGTCAGAAAAGGAGTGCTGAAACATCTTTTGCTTCGCGATCCTTAAAGAGGGGCAAAGGATATTCATAGCAAGGGAGATCTGGATTTTCAGCGTCTCGGGGACAATCAAGTCAAGTTGAAAAGTCTAAAAACACCTCAACATCAATGAAAGACTCTGGAAAGAAACAAGGACCTTCCCAATGCCAGTTTTGTAACCGAAAACATTATAAAGAGTGCAGGATGATTATGGGAGCCTGTTTTCGTTGTGGTGAAACTAGACATTTTATGCGTGATTGCCCAGATCGAGATGACAGATCGATTTAAATTGAAAGATCTGTTGGAATGCAAAGAGGCAAAGGTCGTGGATCTGTAGGATCATCTAGAATGGGTTCTCGAAAAGAGACTAAAGCTGCTTAGGGTCAAGATGATAGAGCATCAGCATGGGTATATCATATTCGGGCACAGGATGACAGAGAATAACCTGATATTGTTATAGGTACTTTTCAACTCTATGGTCAACCTGTATTTGTTTTGATAGATACCGGATCTACATACTCTTACGTTAGTTCTAGGTTGATTCCAGAAAGAGGAATTCCCTTAGAATTAACTCAGAGTGAAATGATAGCCATAAACCCTCTAGGCCAAAGTGCTCGGGTAACAAAAGTAAGTAAGAAATGTCCGCTTAAAGTTCAATGAATTGAATTCCTAGCTGACTTGTTGGAGCTGCCATTTAGTGATCTTGAGATCATTTTGGGCATGGATTGGATTCATGCCTATGATGGTACAGTAAGGCATCGCCAACAGTAGTTGATTTTAAAGACTGCGGATGGTTCAGAAATTATAATGTTTCAATGTATAAAGAAGGTGATTTCGGCTTTTAAAGCCAAGAAATTATTGGAGCGAGGTTGTGAGGCTTTTCTAGCTCATGTAGTGGATACTAAGAAGATTAATAATGACCTCAGTGCGATTCTGACAGTTCGAGATTTTCCTGAGGTATTTTTGGAAGAGTTACCAAGATTACCTCCAAAAAGAGAAGTACAGTTTGGAATTGAGGTTATTCATGGTACTGAACCAGTATCCATGACTCTATATATAATGGCACCTGCATAATTGAGGGAATTAAAATCACAGTTGCAAGAGTTGTTAGATAGAGGATTTATACGCCCTAGTGCGTCACCATGGGGAGATCTGGTGTTATTTGTCAAAAATAAATATGGTTCACTGAAACTGTGCATTGATTACCGATAGCTGAACAAGGTGACCATAAAGAACAAGTATCCATTGTCGAGAATAGAGGATTTATTTGATCAACTGAAAGGAGCAGCAGTATTCTCTAAGATTGATCTTCGGTCTGGTTATTATCAACTGAAGGTCAAGGAGGAGGATATTCCAAAATTAGCATTCCGAACAAGGTACGAGCATTATGAATTTGTATTGATGCCATTTGGCCTTACAAATGCTCAAGCAACATTCATGGATTTAATGAATCGAGTATTTTAGCCGTATCTCGATCGGTTTGTCGTAGTCTTCATTGATGATATATTGGTGTACTCGAAGACTAAAGAGGATCATGATACACATTTGAGAATAGTGTTACAAATTTTGAGAGAGAAGAAACTGTATGCTAAGCTCTCAAAATGTGAGTTCTGGTTGTCTGAAGTGGCTTTCTTGGGACATATTGCTTCAGCTGAAGAAATTCGAGTGGATCCTAAAAAGATTCAATCTGTTGTGGAGTGGAAGGTTCCCAAGAATATTACTGAAGTTCGAAGTTTCTTGGGACTTGCTGGATATTATCGAAGGTTTGTGAAAAACTTTTCGATGATAGCTGCTCCACTTACAAAGTTATTGAGAAAAGATGTTCCATTTGTTTGGACTGAAAAGTGTCAAGAAAGCTTTGACCAGTTAAAGAAAAATTTGATAGAAGCTCTATTTTTAGTATAGCCAGAATCGGGAAATGAGTTTACTTTGTATAATGATGCATCTCATAATGGATTAGGGTGCGTATTAATGCAAGAGGGAAAGGTGATTGCTTATGCTTCTCGGTAGTTAAAGCTACATGAAAGGAATTATCCGACCCATAATTTAGAGCTGGCAGTTGTAGTTTTTGCTCTAAAAGTGTGGCGACATTACCTTTATGGTGAATGTTGTCTCGTTTATACTGATCATAAGAGTTTAAAATATCTAATGACACAAAAACAGTTGAATCTGCGACAACGAAGATGGTTGGAGCTGATAAAGGATTATGATCTGATTATTGATTACCACCCAGGCTGAGCAAATGTTGTAGCAGATGCTTTGATCGGAAAACATTTGCTACATTACGAGCTTTAAATGCACAGTTAAAAGGGAGACATGACAGTTTGTTGTTGGTAGAGCTACATTTGAGATCATCATTGTTAGATCGAATTAAAGAAAGTCAGCAACAAGATGAAGACTGTGTAGTCAAGAGGGAACAAGTGGAATTGGGTGGAATAAAATATTTTGAGATTAAACCTGATGGGTTCCTCTATTACAAAGATAGAGTGTATATTCCTGAAGATGATGAGCTAAAGCGCTACAGTCCTTTGACTATGCATCCTGGGGGAAACAAGATGTATCAAGATTTGAAGAGTCGATATTGGTGGCCTGGTATGAAAAGAATGATATCAGAGTTTGTTGCTAAGTGCCTGACTTGTCAATATGTGAAAGCTGAACATCAAGTGCCATCAGGAAAATTACAACCTATTTCCATTCCGCAGTGGAAGTGATAGAATTACTATGGATTTTGTGACATGATTGCCATTGACCACTAGCAAGAAAGATTCTATCTGGGTAATAGTGGACAGATTAACCAAATTTGCTCACTTTATACTAGTTAGAATAGATTATCAGATAAGCAATATGCTGAGCTGTATATCAAGGAACTAGTTATTTTATTTACTTTCCATTATTGAATATGGTATGAATATGTACTAACATATACTTGGATGGTATATGTTATTTTCAATGTAGATTCCGACATAAACCAAGGTCGTTCCAGCATGAAAGGAAAAGAAAAGGATTGGAATTGAAAATCAAGTAGCAAAGTTAATTTTATCGAGGCTAAGGTGAGTGCATACATTTTTATAGGGAGACTTGTAATAAGTAAACCTAAAAGGTAAAGATTTTTATATAGTATGACAAGTCTTTGCATGATAAATTATTTATTTGATTTAAAGATTATGGCATATTTTATGTTCATAAATAAATTATAGCACGATATAGATGATAAGTTATGCTATACAGTTTTTAAATGGCACGCATACCATGAATTTTATAGAATATATTGAAGTATGAACTGTTCTAGTATGAACATGTTTTACATGATATAAACTGTTATTGGGATCGCTTGCCATTTTACAGGAATTATTCAAATGTTTGCCCTTGGTAGTATAATATTAAAAATGACAGTATTGTGGTATACCATAAGAGTCTAGCAGCTGCGTTGACAATTTATGTGTCTATAGCTGATACTTAACGTATCTATAGTTCGACACTTTATGTGTCTGACACCTCGTGTGTCTACAGTTCGACATCTACGAATGTCTATAGCCCGACACTTAATTGTGTCTACAGTTTGCACCTAAGGGTTGCTACGAGTTCGTTACAGTTGCCTCATCCCTGAGGGGAGTGGCTAGTACTCTAGGAGTACACGACTCGTTTACTAGTCTCTTGATATTTACCTTGGACTATATGATTTCACAGCATAACTATATGATTATTCCTGTATTACAGAATATATGATTTATCGACTATCATGCTTTATAAATTTATCATGCATTATAGAGTATTTATATGTTACTTATCTTATGCCTCGCTGAGTTACACTTAGCGTGTATTTCTGTTATACACCTAGGTAAACGGAAGTAGGAGTGGAGCTTTGCATCACCTTCTCTGTGAGGAGATATACATCGACATGTTATTTCAGTACTTATGACATCGTTATTTTGAATATGTATAGTGGCATGTACTAATTAAACTTGTATTTTTGCTAAAATATTTCAATCGGGTTATAATGGTTTTATAAACCTTCCATAGATTTTAAACATTTATACTGCTTATTATTATTATATGTTTTTATAGGATTATACTATTTACGTAAAAAAAATTACTATCAGGTATTAAATTATTATTTTATTTCTAAATTATATGAAGTTAAGCGTGCTTGAATTAGGGAAATTTCAAGATTGGTGACCATCTGGGAAATTATTTTAAAATTTTAAATTACCCCGGTTTTTAAGTTAAAAGATGTTTTTAAAAGTCTGTGACATCTCTGACTCGCGTTCAATGTACGAATACGAGAAGGGGGTGTTACATGGCTATTAAGGGAAATTTATATAATTACACATTTGGTCCCTATTAGTTACATATTATATCAATTTGATCATAATTTTAATTTAATTAAATAAATTAATCACTCAATTAGGTGCCGACACGTGTCATCACTTTATTGGAGAAATTTAGTTATTTGTTTATATTTAATAAATAAATAAATTAAAATTAGGATTAAATTGATGTAATAAGTAACTAACACGGACCAAATGTGTAATTATATAAATTTCCCTTTAACAACCGCGTCACCCATTTAACGACACTTAACTTCAAGTGACCAGAAGTTTACAGATAAAAAATGTAAGTCACCTTATCGGTCAAATTTAAAAATCGGTGACCAAAACTGTACTGGGCGAAAACATAAGTGAACATTGCAGTAGTTTACTCTTTTTTAAATTTATTATCAAAAAATAAAGGAGATATTATACTAAGAAATTTTTTAAATTTATGGGCCCTGAGCGGGCGCCCCTGCTGCCCCGGCCCAGGGCCAAATCTGAAGCCAGGTAAAGTTGATGGTTATCTTATCAGGATACTGTGGTTTCTCAATAAAGATGCAGAGATTGCATAGATTCATGAGATCTTATGTCTTGCTAGATGTGAACCGAAAAATGTCGTGCCTGCTGCGGACTCGAAAACAAAAATATGATCTTGCGGGATAACAATGATGAAGTACATAGGAGATATAACATAATTAAATTAGAACTAACTAATAAAATTCACCTATTAGTACGTTATAACTCAGGATCTGAATTTCACAAAGTTTGAGTACTGAATGGAAGCATTATCATGACGGACCACCACTGAGAACCAAGTGCCATTATGGCTTCACAGTAGAATATTGGTTTCAAAAGTGCAACTTTTGATAAACAACTTAAAGCGAAAGATAATCAATCATACGGACCTGCAGTTAAACTACTCTACAAACAAACGTGAAGCATTATTTCATGAAAAGCATAATTGTTAATATTTTATTGCATGTGAAGACATGGGTGCCAAATGAAGAAAGTGTTGGTTTTCAGTGCATGTATTAGAAAGCTTTCACATGATTGAAGGGTTATTAAATGGGGTTCATGGCATTTGGGTCCAATCACAATTTCGCTTTATTTTTCTAACATCTCTTTGCTCTGCAATTGGTGAAACTGTTGGATGAATAGGGTAAGCAATGTCGTTTAGCTGCACTTCTGTGAGATTGTGGTCCAACGATTAATGAGCTCTCCATGATCTCATTTGTTGAATTGGACGATGAATTTGCGGTTTTAAATTGTCTACGTGAGTTTGCACTTTTAAGAACCTCGCATAGACTTTGTTAATATATATATGATTCATTGACACGCAAATGTTGGAACATAATTGGGAGAAAGGCATGGTCCCTAAAGCTAAATGGTTAATGCGTTTGGGAAAGAGTGGTGCTAACTACTAACAATTAGTTAGTCTAATAGGATGAGGCGTTAGACCCCTTAAACAAGGTCAAGAGTTCGAATCATGACATTGTGGATGGAGAAAACTGGGTTGAAAGGGTCACCCCGTAATGAACATTTGCAAAACTTAATCCGAATTAGTCGGCCAATGAGTCGAATACATATTGTTCTAAAAAGGTGGTGAAGACTGATGAATGGTTTCTTGTTGCAAAGCAATAGATGAATGTTTTTCCTAGTCGTTCAACCAACCACAATAAAATGGGATTATATTTTAAAAAAAGTAATCATATTTAAAACAAGCGGATTAAATACGTAAACATGCAAATTAAAAAAAGGTATAATGAAATATATAGACATTAAGGTTCACATTTTTGTTAATTTGGTCATTATTATTTTTTCTTCTTGAGATACATTTGGTCATCAATATTTTAAAAAGTCAAATTTCACCCTTGACCTTTCTAAATTAGTCGAATCTTTTTTGTTCACGAAAATATTGATTAAAATATTAAATTTTAACCAGACTAACATCATAGCTCACATGATAATACACATGTACTTCATGTTATTCCTTTTTTGAATTTTATTTTTTAATCTTTAATTTCTTTTGAATATTTAATAAATTTTAAATTATTTGTTAATATGACATACAAAACAAACAGTGTCATGTTAGCATAATTTAGATGTGGACTGCCATGTTGACTTTCACATCAACACTGTTAAGAATGTAAGGTTTAATCAATATGTTTGTTGAAAAAAAACAAATTTACTTTTTTTGAAAGGTTGAGATCTAAACTAGTTTTAAAAGTGATGCAATCCTACTTTACTCACTACTCATTTTCACTATACTTTCAACTTGTTTTATAAGGATGAAAGTCAAGGGAGTTTTTACTTACCTTCTGCACATTTATTTTAACTATATACTTATGATACTACTAGTTATGCATGCACATATAATTATCATCTATGTTTGCATTTCATTTATGTTTAGCATCATGCTTAGTATTTTCGAGTACCATGACATCTTTCCATACATTATACCCTACACTTTGCACATTAAGTAGTATTTCATGCATGCATATTAAGTATAACCACATCTTTACTTTAAGCTTAATATTACTTTATAATATAAGTATTCATGATGTGTTTTCTTCTTCTTATTAATAGGACTTATCATCCACATACAAAGGGGAGGATTGAAGGACAGCTCACCTAAAGCTCATTCAGCTCAAATAAAGCTCAAACCAGCTCACGCAATTCGGCTCAAGCTTAAACAGGCACATTCAACTCCAAACAAGCTCCAATTAGCTTGAGATAGCTCAAGGACACTTAAGGACAAGCTCACTTAGCTAAGGACAGCTCGTAGCAGCTCAATTCAGCTCAGACACTAAGTGAAGCTCATTCAGCTAGCTAGCTCAGCTCAAGCCAGCTCACTCCTAGCTCGATCAGCTCAACTCAGCTCAAGCTACCACCTTTAGCTCGACACCTAAAGGGCACAAACCCCTCCCAAGAGACATGATCGGCCACCTTGGAGGGAACATTAGTTTGGACGCCAAGAACTTGGAGGGAGGAACCATTCGGCCGAATGGTTGCTTGGCTTTTGGAAGGAGTCACAACCGGCTTTTAGATGGAGACTTCTCCCTAGCCGAATAAGCACATGGCCATTTGCCCACACCCCTTTGTAAACTATAATTAGGGCCATTCGGCCACCCTTGTAACACACAACTCTTTCCTTTAAATATAAATTACTTTTTGAGGTTTTCTCTCAAACTTGTTCTTTTTAGAACTTTATTGACTTATTAAGCTTTGCTTATGGCGCCTCCTATCTTTTTCTTTAATACTTCGGGTTATTGGTTCATATAACCAAAGGGTCCAAGTCCTATCTACCACCCTCAAAGTCATTCTTTTATGAAACGAGATTATACTTTTTAGTATAGTTTCGTTCTTTGAATCCTTTGATGGATTATCATGTTGAGGATTGGTGCATGTTTTGTTGATGACTTGCCTATATGTGTTTGATGCTTTGTTACTTCCATAGTATGCATATAGGTTGGAAATGCCTATGCTTATGCTTTTGTGGTTCAAACATGTTTAATATGTTGTTATTGGACCATGAATATGATACCAATGATGAAATATTCCTTAAATCTCTTTTTGAATGTTGAGTTGGATGGTTTTAGGAAGTATGCCTCTAGAATTTCAATAATGAGAAGTATGCCTTTTGAAGTTCTTATCTCCATTGGATTTTGGCATGATTTAATCCTTGGTTTAGTGGTGATTTCATGTGAGAATATTTAAGGCTCGTTTGATCTACCTTCTGGGTGAAAAACCAGCAAGTTTATACGTTCTAGATCTAGGGGTATCGATACTTTTGACTTGGTATCAATATGGGTAAGTGTAAATTTGGCCTGGGTATCGATACACGAGCAACCGTATCGATACATGTATGTTTATTTTGGCATGGGTATCAATACGCAGGATGGTGTATCGGTACGCATTTTAGCTACTGGAATCTAGAATTTTGAGTTCGTGTTAGGGTATCGATACTCGGGAGAGGTTATCAATATGCCTTTTTTAAAAATAGCCAGGTATCGATACCCTAGCCCGAGTATCGATACAGAAAGCCATTATTTTTAGTTGATGTGATTTTATGGTTTCTAATTTTTTTCATTTTGGTCCCTGCTTTTTGTGAATGCAATTGTATGAGTTTTGATAATCGTTTTAAGCTGAAACTTGGCAAATAAGCATGTAACTTGACTAATTGAGGATTGGTAACTTCAAATTTAACTAAGTCCTTACAGTTTTCTATATTTTTAATTTGGTCCCTAAAATGCAAATATATGCTATTGGTTGTCAATTCGATGTCCGTTTCTTTTGAGATTTCTTTCGCTACTGACATGCACATCTTAGTTTAATATGTTGCATCTAGACAAGATAAAACGAAAAAATGGACCTAATTTGAGTTAATCATTTTGGGTTTGTTTTGGCAAACCCAATGTAGTTCGCTTGGTTCGGTCTGACGTCTAGGCCAGGTCGAGGGGGTTATAGTTGGCAAGAGGGGTGCTTTCGCCATAGTTGTAGAAACTAATGTAGAGTAAGTGTCAACATTATCCTTTGGGATCTTGGAGGGTTTCTCTCAAGAAGCACAAAGGCATCCCATTAGGGGCAACCGTGTGATTATAGACTTCGCGTGCCTTCCTCGACATAAAGTATGAGTTTCTCTATTTTTGTATAATCGTGGTATTTGTGATGTTGATGAGGCAGAGGCATCTCTTCTTTGGAGTCATCTCACACCCTTGTAGAATATAGCGCTATAGAGTGAAGACGTCTTTTTTATACTCTCAAAGGGTTTCTCTTGAGAAGCGCGAAGGTATTCTCTCGGGGGTACCCGTGTGATTGTAGAAACAGTATATGGGTATGTTCAAACATCTCCTTTTGGAGGCAACCATTTATTTGTAGAGTCTACATGCTTCTATTGGCATAGATATAGGCATTTTCGTCCTTTTAGAATCGTGATGCTTCAAGCATTGATAGGATGGAGGCATCTCCTTTTAGAGGAAAATAATTGTTTGTAGAGTCCACATGTTTTTTGGCATGGGATATAGGCTTTTTCGTCCTTGTAGAATTGTGATGCTTCGGACATCAATGGGATGAAGGCATATCTTTTTGGATACAACCGTTTGTTTGTAGAGTCTGATAAGTGTTCAAAAGTACTATTTTTCTTACCCTTTTTACTCATATTATTGTTAGACTTAGGCTCATATTAGTTGCATAATTAGCCATTCATGCATTAATCCATGTTTCCTTCCATCGTTGAGCTTGATTACATAACTTGGTATTTTTTGTGGGAAAAGATGTTGCTTTGGTGTATTTTGTGTGTATGTACAGGATCACTTGCCAAAGCAAGGCTAGAGCTAGTTGCCAGGGCAATACATGAAGGAGATGCCGAGCTAGTTGCCAGGGCAATACATGAAGGAGACGCCGAGCCAGTTGCCAGGGTAATTGTCGACAAAGAACAAGGTGATATGGTAGTCAAAATTGATGACTAGACAAGCCCAAGATGACGTGGAGCAAAGCTAAATCCCAAAGGAATTTGATTTCCATGAAGAGATTAAAGAAGAATTAAATTCCAAGAAGATAAGAGAAGTTCTAGAAGGAATATAATTATAATAAATAATTATATTCTTTAGAGATAATTTAATTCCAGCTTAACTTCCTCCTCAAAGAAGGACTTTGACCTAGCCCTATAAATTAGAGGCCATACCGTCAACTTGAAGAGGAGAGCAAGAAGAGAGAATTTTCGACAAGCATCTAGGGCAAGGAGATTTCGACAAGCTTCATCCTTCATCTTTTTCTTTCTTGTTCAATTAGGTTCATGCTAGGGATTATTTATCTTGTGTTTCTTTGGAACCTAGCCATGAACTAAATCTATTTGGCTAAGGTTATTGTGTCTTGTGGTTGTGAGAAACTATTGGATTTTGTTTAGGTAATAAGAGTTTGCACTTTTCTATTCAAGGTTTATTCATTCTTGGTTCTTATTCTTGTTTGCGAGTGAATTGGGAGAGGATCTCGTAACTTCATCTATTTATCTAATATCAGGAGAGTTAGATTCAAGAAATGAATGAATATGATCTTTATTCAATCTATTGATGGTGAAGATTAATCCGGCTTAGGAATAAGTCAATGATTTCAACGGCTAAGAGGAGCGCAAGATTGGTTGTTGTTCACCCTTGATTCACGCAGGGATGTATTATCAAGGCGTAGGGATGTATTATCAAGGCATGCACAAGTAGCTAGAGTTTCGACTTAGGGATAAGAAGAAGCCACTGAAGAACGCTCTGCCGAACCTTGAAGCTTGCTGCCCAGACGCCCAAGTAGTTGCCCAACTAGTCGCCCAGGCAACCATCGATTAGTTGCCAAGGCAACCCCGTTGTGCAAGTTGCCACGGCAACTGAGTTGCCCGTGCACTCTTTTACCAAGACAATCCAATCGGCTATCACACCTCAACTCACGATAACCTGGCATATCTCTCTCATTTAATTACATCACCTTTTACTTATTTGCTTTCTAGATTAGTTATTAGTTAAAACTCCTATAATCTTCTACTTGTGTTTTCTTTTACTTTTTACAGTGCAAGAGACTAGATTCTTGAAGTGGCACCAATCCCTGTGGAGACGATATCTTTTATACTATAACTTGCAACGTGTATACTTGCACAATTGCGTAGCACTTATTACGCGCAACAAGTTTTTGGCGCCGTTGCCAGGGATTGGCAATAGAGACTTTGTTTTTATTTTCTTGCACTTTCTTTTTACTTTTCTTGTTTAAGATTCAAAGGGCTAACAAACTTTGGTTTTGCATTGGTATATGACCAGGGCGAGACCGATTACACCAGAATATCCCTTTGATCCAGAAATCAAACGAACCTTACAAAGACTTAGACGAAGATTAAGAGTAGCAATGGCTAATCAAGACGGCAATATGAATCAAGACGTTCCAGCAGGAGGAGGAGTGATTCTTGCACGAAACAGAACTATTCGAGACAATCTTGAATAAGATCTTGATGGACTTAATCCAGGAGTTGTCGCACCTGAAATTGAAGCCGACCACTTTGAGTTGAAACCGGTAATGTTTAATATGATCAACACAATTGGTCAATTTGGCGGCTCAACAACTGAAGATGCACGAAAACATCTTAAATCTTTCCTCGAGATTTGCAACTCGTTCAAAATACACGGAGTCACCCCCGATGTTTTACGATTAAGATTATTCCCCTATTCACTGAGGGATAGGGCGAAAGCATGGTTGAATAGCATTCCTGCCGGATCAATAGGATCTTGGACCGATCTTTGTCGTGATTTCCTTGCTCGGTTTAATCCTAAAAATTTGACTGATAAGCTTCGTAAGGACATAACTTCTTTTCGGCAGGCAAATGATGAATCCATGTACGAGGCTTGGGAGCGATATAGAGAACTTCTACACAAATGACCCCTACACGGATTCCCGGTGTGGACGGCATACTCCTAGATAAGTCACCGAAGGAAGCAATGCAAATTCTAAATAGGCTGGCCAAGAATGATTATCAACTCCCCTCTACTAGAAGAGGAGGAGTTAGACGCCAAGCCACAATACATGAACTAGGATCATCAGATTCAATTTCGGCACAATTGGCCACTTTAACCAAGATGGTCCAGAACATGCAAAAACCAAACAACACACATGAGGTCAAGGTAATGGATTCTTTTTGTGAGTTATGTGGTGATAACCATGATTCTTCTAAATGTATGCAGAATCCAGCTTCTACGTGAGGAATTACAATCGGAACAACAATGTGATCTCCAATACATACAATCCAGCTTGGAAGAAGCACCCTAATTTTTCATGGAGTAATCCCAACAATGCTCTAAACCAGAACAACCAGAATGTATAAGCATCGGGATTCCAGCAGAATATGCCACGGCAACAGTTACCGCAGCAACAACCGACAACATCTAGTTATTTGAAAAATTCTCTAAATGCTTTTATGATGAAAACTGAATCTTATATGGCTGAGAATAGTAACTTCATAAAAAGAACTGATGCTTTTATTAACAGGACCGAGATGAGATTGCAAAACCAAGAGGCGACATTCAGATCATTAGAAAATCAAGTCGGACAGTTTGCTCAACACTTGAATACTAGACCGCAAGGAGGTTTACCTAGCGATACTGAAGTCGCAAGAGGAACTGGCCATGAGCAATGTAAGGCGATCACCACTAGAAGTGGCCAACAACTTAGAGAGGCTCAAGCCAGCTCATCAAACAAAACTCCACAAAAAGATCAAGAAGAACCTAGCGGCAAAGCCTCAGATGCTGAACTAGGAATTGCCACGGCAACCGGCAATAAGCATGCCTCGACAATAGACGATAAGGATGCTTCGACAACTTGTTATAAGCATGCCTCAGCAACCCCAATTGATAATGCCTCGGCAACTCCAGTTGTCCCGGCAATGCCGTCAATCAGGTTCCAAACCAATGAAAGGGTCGAAGATATCCGACTTCCACCACCATTCCCACAAAGGTTGAAGCGACAAAAGCAAGAATTCCAATTCAAGAAGTTTCTTGATATCCTAAAGCAAGTCCACATCAACTTGCCATTGGTGGAAGCAATTGAACAAATGTCAAACTATGCCAAGTTTCTTAAAGTCATTGTGTCCAAGAGAACGAGGCTAGGAGAGTTTGAAACAGTTGCCGCAACAGAGGGATGCATGGAAATGTTGCACAATCGTATGCCACCCAAGTTGAAGGATCCCGGAAGTTTCACAATACCTTGTTCCATTGGAAACCACTATGTCGGGAAAGCATTATGCGACCTTGGGGATAGCATAAACTTGATGCCTAAATCGGTTTTCCAAAAACTAGGAATCGGGAAGGCAAGACCTACAACAGTTATGCTACAGCTAGCCGACAGATCCTATGTGCATCCAAAGGGAAAAATCGAGGACATACTGGTAAAAGTTGATAAATTTATTTTTCCCGCTGACTTTATTATTTTGGATTGTGAAGCAGATGAGCATGCACCTATCATTCTCGGGAGACCATTCCTAGCAACAGGGAGAACCTTGATCGATGTTGAAAAGGGAGTACTCACAATGAGGGTGAATGACCAGCAAGTTAAACTAAATGTGTTCCAAACACTAAGGTATGCCGATGATCCAGAAGAATGCCAACTTCTTCATGCCACGACAAAGTTTAACTTCGACGAGGAATTTAGTTACCTCGACAACTACATTGTCGATAAAGAGGAACCTAAGGAGTATGAAGAACCGGTGGATGAGGAACAACAAGAAGAGGCAAATTGGCTAGTCAATCGACCAGGTACATACTTTGAACCACTGGATTACTCAGGTAAGGAAGGTAAGCTCGAAAAACCCTCTATTGAACAACCACCGATTCTTGAGTTGAAACAGTTGCCAGAGCAACTATAATATGCATACTTAGGAACCGATAATACATTGCCTGTAATTATTTCTTCTAAGTTACAGCCTGAGCAGGAAAAGAAGATGATCAAAATGTTGAAGCTACACAAAAAGGCAATAGGGTGGACAATTGCCGACTTGAAGGGAATTAGCCCGGCAGTATGCATGCACAAGATTTTGTTTAAAGATGATCACAAACCTTCAATTGAGGCCCAGAGGAGACTGAATCATGCCATGAAAGGGGTTGTAATGAAAGAAATCATCAAGTGGCTTGACACCGGCATTATATACCCTATCTCTGATAGTACATGGGTAAGTCCGGTACAATGTGTACCGAAAAAGGGAGGTATAACGGTGGTAAGTAATGAAAGCATTGAACTCATTCCAACCAGGACTGTGACCGATTAGAGGGTTTGTATGGATTATCGAAAGCTAAACAAAGCCACTAGGAAAGATCACTTCCCATTACCCTTTATTGATCAAATGCTTGACCGTCTTGCAGGTAAACCCTTTTATTGTTTTCTTGATGGTTATTCAGGTTACAATCAAATTGCCATAGAACCAGAAGATCAAGAAAAGACAACCTTCACATGCCCATACGATACTTATGCTTTTCGAAGGATGCCGTTCAAATTGTGTAACGCCCCGGCAACCTTCCAAAGATGCATGGTGGCACTCTTTTCAGACATGGTCGAAGACTTCCTTGAGATCTTCATGGATGATTTTTCTGTTTTTGGTAATGACTTCGACAGCTGTCTCGGCAATTTAGAGAGGGTATTGACAAGATGTGAAGAAACTGATTTAGTCCTCAATTGGGAGAAATGCCATTTTATGGTAGATGAAGGAATAGTGCTCGGCCATAAGATTTCATCCAAGGGAATTGAAGTAGACAAAGCCAAGGTCGACGTGATTGAGAGATTACCCCCACCAAGTTCGGTCAAAGGAATTCGAAGCTTTCTTGGACATGCAGGTTTTTATAGGAGGTTCATTCATAATTTTTCTAAAATCACTAAACCCTTGTGCAATTTGCTTGAACAGGATAAAGTCTTCGATTTTGATGATTCTTGCACCCCAAGCATTCGAAACCCTAAAGGAAAAGCTTGCCTCGGCACCTATTGTCGTTCCACCAGATTGGACGCTACCTTTTGAGCTCATGTGTGATGCAAGTGATTTTGCGGTAAGAGCAGTCATAGGCTAACGCACAGGTAAGACCTTCCATGTGATATACTTATGCTAGTAAAACTCTTAATAGTGCTCAAGTGAATTACACAACAACGGAGAAAGAGTTACTAGTTGTAGTTTTTGCATTTGACAAGTTTCGATCCTATTTGAATGGTACAAAGGTAATTGTTCATACGGACCATTCGGAAATCAAATATCTATTTGCTAAAAAGGATGCCAAACCTCGTTTGATTCGTTGGATATTACTTTTACAAGAATTTGATATTGAAATTAAGGACAAGAAAGGAACAGAAAATCAAGTGGCCAATCATTTATCACGTTTAGAACGCAATAGGGAGGAGGACGCAGATCTAGAGATATGCGATGCATTCCTGGATGAACAAATTTTAGTTGCCTCGGCAACCATGGACGCACATGCCTCGGCAACCCTCGACGCCTCGGCAACCATGGACGCGCAAGACTCGGCAACTCTCGATGCCGCAACAGCCCTTGACGCGCACGCCTCGGCAATTTTGGAAGCAGTCGCCAAGGTAGCACATGCCTCGGCAATACCCTGGTACACGGATTTAGTTAATTTCCTTGTTTGTGGTATTTTACCTTATGGCCTTACTCACCAAGGGAAGAAGCAGTTCCGCCATGATGCTAAGCATTACTTTTGGGACGAGCCTATTTTGTTTAAACAATGCGCAGATCAGGTTATACGCCGATGTGTCCCTGAAGAAGAGCAACAGAATGTACTTTGGCAATTCCATTCTTCACCCTATAGAGGACATTTTAGAGGAACTCGTACCGCGGCCAAAGTTTTGCATTCAGATTTGTATTGGCCAACATTGTACAAAGATGCCCAAGACTTTTACAAGCAATGTGATCGTTGCCAGAGGACGGGCAATATCTCTAGACGACATGAGATGCCACTCCAGAACATTATCGAGGTGGAATTGTTCGATGTATGGGGGATTGATTTTATGGGACCTTTCCCATCTTCATTCGGCAACCTCTACATTCTACTTGCCGTCGACTACGTGTCTAAATGGGTTGAGACAGCTGTAGTTCCCAACAACGATTCCAAGACCGTGCAACGATTCTTACAGAAAAACATATTTACACGGTTTGGGATGCCGAGAGCAATTATCAGTGACAAAGGCAAGCATTTTGACAACAGACTTATTGCCAAGATGTTGCAACGCTTCGGTGTATCACACAAGATCGCCACGGCATATCACCCACAAACCAACGGGCAAGCAGAAATTTCCAACCGGGAATTGAAGGGTATACTCGAGAAAGTTGTAAATCCCTCTAGGAAGGATTGGTCATTAAGACTAGATGACGCACTTTGGGCATATCGCACTGCATTCAAAACACCCTTAGGTATGTCCCCCTTTCGACTTGTCTATGGCAAAACATGCCATCTACCGGTGGAAATCGAACACAAGGCATACTGGGCAATCAAGACCGTGAATATGGATTGGGAAAGTGCCGGACAAAAGCATTTTTTTGACCTCAACGAGATAGAAGAATTCCGTGCACTCGCCTATAACAATGCACGAATCTACAAGGAGAAAACAAAGCAATGGCATGACAAGAAGCTATTGCCACGACAATTCACGCCAGGGCAACTAGTTCTCTTATTCAATTCTCGACTAAAACTTTTCCCGGGAAAGCTGAAATCAAGATGGTCGGGACCATTCGAAGTTGTCAAACCATTCTCCCATGGTGCCGTGATAATCAAGTCCATCACTGACAAACATGAATTCAAAGTTAATGGACAAAGATTGAAACACTACAATGGTGCCCATGTGGAACGTAAAAAAGAAGTGGTCACCTTAGGAGATGCATGAGCATGCTCTCCTTTTGATATTTTATTTTATTTTATTTTTTTAAAATTTTTTTGAACTATTTAATTTTTATTTTTTATTACTTTCGATTATTTGTTTTTTAGGATAGATTTTCTTTTGTTTTATCTTTCTTTAAGTTTAAGAATCCCTTTACACATCTTTATTTATTTTCTTTTATTATTTTATCTTTAATTTTAATCCTTATTTGATTTGTCTTTGAATTGTAGGAAAAGAGTTCAAGATAAAGAGGAATTTTGATCCAAGAAGGAAAACATCTTCAACAAGGAAATTAATGGACTGAATCTAAGGCTTATATAAAGCCTCCAACTTACCCTAATTAAACCCCCCTTGCCGTCACCCTTCCCCTAAACCAAAACCCTCTTTTTCGTCTTCCCCTAATCTCACCCACCATATTTACCACCTATCTTTTCTATAAAACCCATCACCCTTAACCTATTCCTACTTTTTATCTTGTAACTCTTTAGTTTCTTTTATTTTCTTTTATTTGTTTTTATAAAACTCACAACCAAGATCATCCATGGCATCCAAAATTAAATTTTTGGTTCATCCAAGTTCCTCCAAAGAACCAAGATACAAAACGTTTGCTACACCGGTGGTTCAAGAAAGATTTCACTCCAAGTTTGAAAGCCGGAAGATATATAAAGAACAAGGCTTTGAATAGTCCAACTCTCATCAAGATTTCGGCCTTGAAACATTCATCTTCGAGAGGATTGCACATCAAAAGTGGCAAATATTTTGCCATCAATCGGAACCGGGCAACATCTCATGGGTAAGAGAATTCTATGCTCACCCACCTAACCCGGATAATCCTTATGTTTTTGTTCGTGACAAGGCCATACTCATAAGCCCTGAAAACGTCAACACCTTTTACAGGCTTTACATTGAGAAGGACGAGCATCAAGCCTTCGTATATCAAATCACGCCCAAGCAACTCGATAAGGTGCTTCAAGAACTCACTCAACCGGGAACTCATTGGAACGACGGTAAATACAAGGGCACGGTAAATCGCCTTTGGCTTAAACCTGAGGCAAAACTATGGAATAAGTTTGTTAAAACTTCTTTAATGCCCACCACACACAATACTACCGTTGATATACCACGTCTTTTGCTCATACATTCTATTTTGCATAATCGCATCATTAACATTGGAAAAATTATTTGTGATGAGATTTTTGTATGTAGCTCAAAAGATAAGGGTTCTCTTTTCTTCCCTTGCTTAATTTCTAATCTTTGCAAGGAGATGCATGTCCCAAGTGAGTCCACCGATGAAAAGGCCCTACCAAATTCTGGTTGGAATCAAGCACAAATCCGAAAGCTAATGGGAGAGGCACCAGGAAATTCTTCAAGGCCTCCAATTGCCGCAGCAACTCTTGCCGCCCCGGGAATCCCTAATGCCCAAGCACCTAACGCCCGGGCAACTCGGCCATCAACCCCGAGACACTTTGAAGAACTCTTGCAACCATTGGCGAGCCACCTAAGGCAAATTGAAGACCGACAACTAATGTTCATGCGGTACATGAAGGAGCACAACAATGCCATCACCCAAGTCATCCTAGAAAAGTACTCGGACAATCGCATGTCGTTCCCAATCTTTCCTGCCGAGATCCTTGCCCCGGCAACCAATAAAGCAGTCGCCACGACAACCACAACAGATGATGCCCCGACAACCTACATCGTGCCTGCATAAGCAGATGCCCCGGCAACCAACCCTAAAGATACCACGGCAACCAAAGCTAAAGACATCCCGGCAACCACTGCAAGAGCCAAAGGTAAAGCACCTATGCCCGAATCAACTCCTACGAAATCATTTTTTGATTTTTCAGATTCATACGAGTCCTCCATTGCACCAACAAAGACTGCATCAATTGAATCCTCCAAGCGAAAATCCAATGACGCTAATGAAGAGGACGATGAGGACAACCCCGTACGAAGATCGATTCCACCACCTGCAACAAGAAAACAACCATCGCGTTCAAGCAAGAGAATCAAGACACCGACCAAAAGGAAACTAATCATCCACGATGATGAACTCTCGGAGTAAGCCCTCGTATGCATTTTATTTTTTGTTATTTTTATTTTTCTTTAATGCATGCATTGAGGACAATGCCTCACTCGAGTTTGGGGGGATTGTTATTAGTAGCTACCATGTTTAGTTACATTCATCTTAAGTATTACATTTAGGATACATAAATTGCTTGCCATGCCTTTAGTTGGAACAAGATTTGCTTAGATTTGATGAATATCCGATGATGACTTTGCCAATGCACTTAATTGATAGAATTTTAATTCTAGGATAACCATGGAAAAACTTAGAATTTTACTATGATGCTAAATTTGATGAAACACTGTTGTAGTTTGATTGATTTAAGGAATTCTAGTGAACTTAGGTTGATAATTAACAAATTGGGGGATTAGAATAAAAATTGGATAAATGCTAGAGGTGCCCGAAATTGGCTCTAGCATGTGCTAAAAAAATTGATCACTAGAGGTGCCCGAAACTGGCTCTAGTATGTGCTAAAAAAATTTTGATCGCTAGAGGTGCCCGAAACCGGCTCTAGTCGAATAAAACTAAAAACAAAACACTAGAGGTGCCCAAAATTGGCTCTAGTTAAAACATGTTAAAAAGAACCCAATGAAGTAATTTGAAAACCTCTTGTTTGCATAGAATCCGAAAAATCAACTTGCACACAACTCCGCACACACTCACAAGCATTATAGTTTGATTCCGAGTAACTCCTAAGTTTTCCGAAAAATGAAAAGCCAATCATACTTTGTGCCCCGGTTCTGAGAATTGAAATCAAGCTCAAAGCTAAGTTTGTAAAAATTGAAGTCTTGGCAGGTAATTATTAGTTTGCATTGCTTGAGGTCAAGCAATAGTTCGAGTTTGGGGGTGTGATAAGTGTTCAAAAGTACTATTTTTCTTACCCTTTTTACTCATATTATTGTTAGACTTAGGCTCATATTAGTTGCATAATTAGCCATTCATGCATTAATCCATGTTTCCTTCCATCGTTGAGCTTGATTGCATAACTTGGAATTTTTTGTGGGAAAATATGCTGCTTTGGTGTGTTTTGTGTGTTTGTACAGGATCACTTGCCAAAGCAAGGCTAGAGCTAGTTGCCAGGGCAATACATGAAGGAGATGCCGAGCTAGTTGCCAGGGAAATACATGAAGGAGACGCCGAGCCAATTGCCAGGGTAATTGTCGACAAAGAATAAGGTGATATGGTAGTCGAAATTGATGACTAGACAAGCCCAAGATGATGTGGAGCAAAGCTAAATCCCAAAGGAATTTGATTTCCATGAAGAGATTAAAGAAAAATTAAATTCCAAGAAGATAGGAGAAGTTCTAGAAGGAATATAATTATAATAAAGAATTATATTCTTTAAAGATAATTTAATTCCAACTTAACTTCCTCCTCAAAGAAGGACTTTGACCTAGCCCTATAAATTAGAGGCCATATCGTCAACTTGAAGAGGAGAGCAAGAAGAGAGAATTTTTGACAAGCATCTAGGGCAAGAAGATTTTGACAAGCTTCATCCTTCATCTTTTTCTTTCTTGTTCAATTAGGTTCATGCTAGGGATTCTTTATCTTGTGTATCTTTGGAACCTAGCCATGAACTAAATCTATTTGGCTAAGGTTATTGTGTCTTGTGGTTGTGAGAAACTATTGGATTTTGTTTAGGTAATAAGAGTTTGCACTTTTCTATTCAAGGTTTATTCATTCTTGGTTCTTATTCTTGTTTGCGAGTGAATTGGGGGAGGATCTCGTAACTTCATCTATTTATCTAATATCGGGAGAGTTAGATTCAAGAAACGAATGAATATGATCTTTATTCAATCTATTGATGGTGAAGATTAATCCGGCTTAGGAATAAGTCAAGGATTTCAATGGCTAAGAGGAGCGCAAGATTGGTTGTTGTTCACCCTTGATTCACACAGGGATGTATTATCAAGGCATGCACAAGTAGCTAGAGTTTTGATTTAGGGATAAGAAGAAACCATTGAAGAACGCTCTGCCGAACCTTGAAGGTTGCTGCCCAGACGCCCAAGTAGTTGCCCAACTAGTCGCCCAGGCAACCATCGATTAGTTGCCAAGGCAACCCCGTTGTGCAAGTTGCCACGGCAACTGAGTTGCCCGTGTACTCTTTTACCAAGACGATCCAATCGGCTATCACACCTCAACTCACGATAACCTGGCCTATCTCTCTCATTTAATTACATCACCTTCTACTTATTTGCTTTCTAGGTTAGTTATTAGTTAAAACTCCTATAATCTTCTACTTGTGTTTTCTTTTACTTTTTACAGTGCAAGAGACTAGATTCTTGAAGTGGCACCAATCCCTGTAGAGACGATATCTTTTATACTATAACTTGCAACGTGTATACTTGCACAATTGCGTAGCACTTATTACGCGCAACAGAGTCCACGTGCTTCTGTTGGCATGGGATATATGCTTCTCTGTCCTTGTAGAATTTTGATGCTTCGAGCATCAATAGGACGAAGGCATCTCCTTTCGGACGTGATTATGTATTAGTAGAGTTCACATGCCTTGGTCGACATGAGTTATGTAGTCCTCTCCGTCCTTGTAGAATCGCAAGGCTCTGGGCATTGATGGGACAGAGACATCTTTTTTTGTAGAATCAGTCAAAAGTAGGGGTCCGAGTATGACCATTAGAGAGACAGATGCAAACTTGGTGGAAATATTCTGAGACACGTAGAAACACCAGTAGCTCAAATGAAGTGCTCTCATACTTTTGTAGAAACAAATACAGGTTAAGCGGAGTTATTTCCACGCCCTTGTAGAATGAGTGGAGAATAGGAGGAGTCATCTCCACTCCCTCTGTAGAAATAAGCCGCAAAAAAATACATTTATTTGGACATTTGTAGACACTTCTAGATACCAAATTATAGTGCATTGTGGTTGTTGCAGCAAGGGATCAGCACAACCTTTTTTATAATAAAACAAAATAACAGAGTCGTCAGCAATCTTTTTTGATGCACGATTGGATCACCTAAAAAATGGGTCATTTTAATAAAACAATTTATTTTATTAAAACAAAAATTTTGGTATACGAAAACACAAAAAACGGGTTTGGGAGTCGGTTACACGTGGAGAAGGGTGAACACCCCTATAGCGCCCAAAAATTGGTACCTAGCCGATTACAAGTTGTCTTAATGTTGGAGTTTGCAAGTTCGTATGAAATTTAAATTCTTATCCATTTATGAATATGAATTCATTTTAATGGCCTCACCATCAGGGAAATAAACAATAATAATTGCCAATATTTCTGGCGCTAACCTGTTTACTCATTTTGAAAAGACACCGCATTGCAAATTAAATGTCGCAGAGTTAAGCATGGCATCAAAGAAACAAATTAAATTAGGGATTGAAATTTTATTATTCTATGTTAATTATTAAACTTAATTAATATTGAGCCTAAGAAGGTGTAAGTGAGTTTTAATTTAAAGTTCAAGTTTGATTGAGTGTCAATTAAAAGAAATTGATTCTACGGGAAAATATGGGACTAAACTATGCTAAGGGTTTTAACTAGAAGATTAAAATTGAATTTAAACTTAAACTAATGAACCTACTCCTAAAGTTTTACAACTAACCTAAAAATCTAACCTAAAGGTAACATTTAAAACTTTTCAATTAAATTACATTAACAAGATAATATAAAAGTAAATAAATAAATTTAAAATACATAAAATTAAGTATGTACAAAAAAATGAATCTTAAGGAAAAAAGGATAACGCTGTCGATTTTAAAAATTGCATCATTCCCTTTGATGGGTCAACCCTTGAATTGCCAGCCGAATTCAAAATGAAATACACAATTTTTTAAAAAAAAAGAAAAAATAATGAGTAAAACTAATAAGGGTAAAATAATTTAAAAGGGTAAGGACTATTGGTAAAAGAAGTATATATGGGGATTAAATTTGAAATAAAACCAAAATGAATTAAATTAGCTCCAAAATAGTGGTTAAATTGAAAAACAAACAAAGTTCAAAAGCCGAATTAAGGACCAAATTGCATAAATTGAAAAATAGAGGGTTGCGGTGCGAAACCCATTGAAAAAGGGCGCGAGTTTAAGCCCGGATACGAGTAGGGTCTTCGGGTACTATAAATATCAAAAAAAATAAAAAAATACCTTTATTTTAAAAGAATGATCTGAAAATCAATCAAAACATTTCCCCTCTTTTTCTTTGATCTTGTTCTTTGTGTTCTTCATTTTTTGAAGAACACATCCAATGTTTGTTGTGCCGGCAGCCATTCACCGACCCCGGTGGTCATTTGCCGATGGTGAAAATTAAAAGAAAACTTTTTTGATCTTTTTTCAAAACCTGAAACCAAATCTCCCTTCAAAATCACCCAAAGCGTTTTAAAAAAAAGGACAAAATCATTGAAAGACTTTTTGAATCCCTGCCTTTTTTAACTTTTTTTTAGAATCTGGTGACCTTTTTATTCGAAATTCGGCAATGAGGGTTACGCGACACGGGGGAGATGAGCACCCATCATCGAGGATGATGCCTCGGATTACCTTCGATGGCAGCGGCGACTCAAAAGTTGGGTAAAATTTTTTTTTCTTTTACCCTTTTTTGATTCAAAAAAATAAAAAAGATAGAGTAAGAATACCTAGAAATTGCTTGCTTTTTATTGCTCGATAATCTAGAAATTCGTAGTGTTACAATGAAAATTGACAGGCTTTATATAGGAATTTACATGCCCTAATTCCAAAAAAAAACCTGACTGATTTGGCTTCATTTGCCCTTGATTGCTTGATTCTTTCCCTTCGTGCTATTGGTTTCAATTTGGTGGCTAGCTTCCCTTTTTATTTTCTTGATTTATTTTCTTTTCCATATTTGATTCATCCACTTGACCAGATTAACATGGATGGCTAATTCTTTTTCTTTTTTTCTATTGTTGTGACCGTTGGAGGTTTGATTCAGGCTAAAATTCAGTAACTACAGCTGCCCCTCTTTGCTCATTTCGGTGAAACATGAACAGAGCAATGAACAAAAAGGCACTGATTTTATTCGTTCGATATGCAAACCGGTGATCGCATTCTTGTCCTGAAGCAATAGGTTGTCGTCTGCCTACTGAAGACATAAAGCCTAACCCTAGAATTTGGGGAAAATTGGTTAGGTGTTTGAATTAGGGATGGAAATGAAGTTGTGATATTGTTTTTATGTTGGAAATGATGAAAATCCTATGAAAATGGTTTAGGGACCATTCGGCAATTTTGAAGAATTTAGGGGAAATTATTGCAAAAATTATTTTGATGATGGAAATAATGAGAATGATTTTATACAAGGTGACTAAAATGAAAATCCCTAATTAAATTGCATTAGGGACCAAAATGTGAACTTTGTAAAGTTTAGGGACTTGATTGTTAAGCTTGTATTTGAGGAATATTATGTTGGAAAATTAAGTCTAGTGATTTAAATGTTGATTTTGAAGTTTAAATCAACATTTTGGGTTATACTGAGTATTCGGCCACTTTAGGGACCAAAGTGCAAATTTTTAAAGTTTGGGTCCTAAAGTTAAAGGATGAAAAATGTAAGGACTAGACTTGAAAATTTTAGTTTGAAGTTTAGTAAAGTCCTTATGGACTAAAATAGATATTTTTGGAAAAGTTGGAATATTAATGTATATGGAATGAATATGTACTAACATATACTTTAAATGGTATATGTTATATTAATGTAGATTCTGATATAAATCGAGGTCGTATTAGTAGAAAATGAAAAGAAAAAGATCGAGAGTGATATTGAATAGTAAAGGCAACCCCATTACAAGGCTAAGGTGAGTGCATACATGTTTTACAGGGAGACTTGTGATAAGTCAACCTAAAAGATAAATGTTTTATATAGTATAACATAGTTTTTGCATGATAAATTATATTATATGGCATATTTTTATGCTTACAAATGTTTTATAGCATGATATTCAGATGAAAAGTTATTTGATGAAGTTTTTAAATGGAAATATACCATGAATGTTATAGAGCATATTGGAGTATGAACTGGTCTAATATGATATATTTTACATGATATAAATTGTATATGGCTTGCTTGCCATTTTGCAGGAATTGATTTTAAAGTTGCCCTTGGTAATAATATTGAGTTGGACAATATAGTGGTATACCATAAGAGTCACACTGTATCTGACACTTCATTGTGTCAACAGTATGCGACGTCGATAGTTTGCAACACTTCATTGTGTTGATATGGCAACACTTTATTGTGTTGATAGTTTGCAACACTTGATAGTGTTGATATGTTCCCGATACTTCATTGTGTCGATAGAAAAGGATAATACTTTTAAAGTACGCTACTCGTATATTAGTCACTTGATATTTACCTTGGGCTATATGATTTCACATGATAATTGTATAATTATACAGTACAGATATATGACTTTACAGTACAGGTACATGATTTTACAGTATAGAATTATTACAGTACAGGTACATGATTTTATAATACAAAAATTTCTACATTACCAAATATGTAATTTAATGACTATCATGTTTTATAAATTATCATGCATTAGTGTATTATATGTCACTCATCTTATGCCTCACTAAGATATACTCAGCGTGTATTTATGTTATACACGCAGGTGATTGGGATTAGTAGATGACAACTTTTGCATTATCATTATGGATAGAAGATAATCGACAGGTATTTTAGTAATCACGACATCCGTATTTTTTATGTATGTTTAATGGTGGCATGTACTATATAAACCAGACTATTTTATTAAAACGCCTTAACTAAGTCAGTAAATATTTTATAAATCTTTTATAGACGGTAAGTATGTTTACAATTTAATTATTATATGACATGATTTGGCATATCTTATAGGAGGCTAGATCCGAATAATTTTAAATAGAATCATTTTTAATAAAATGATTTGTCTTAATATGAATGTATTATTTATGTAAAAAGTTTTATTATCAGATCTAGAGTTAATATTTTATTTCTGACTTGATTAAAGTTAAGCGTGCTTGAGCTAAGGAAATTTCAAGATGGGTGATCACCGGGAAGTTTTCAAAAATTTTTAAATTACCCCAGTTTTTGATTAAAAGATTGTTTTAAAAAGTAGTGACATTTTTGACTCGTGTCTGGTATACGGTCACAGGAAGGGGGTGTTACAACCTCTTTGCTTCATAAAAAACATATGATATTTACACTTCAGATGTTTCATATTTCCACAATCTTACTATCATTGTAGTTGATACATCAATATTGAGTGAAAGGCCTTCGTAAGTTGTTCTAAAAGCTCCACATTTCTGATACCTCTTAGAATAATGTCAAGCCCTTTCAATGCTCCTTGTGAGTTCTCGGATTACTCATAGGGGAATCTCCACCTTACATGTCTTCGAATGATATTAGCGCTTTAATCTCTTCCTTTCGTGCTTATTAAAGTCAAAGATCTTGAATCCTTGATCAACGTCATTTGCCCTAATCTGATGGCATGGTTCACCCATTGTGCGTTAATTTAATGAAAGATGCCTTTAAGACCAAGAGAACCATAATTTTAAAGAAAGAAAATAGAATAGGATACTCTATATATCAAGTGCATTAGTGTCTTTGATTTAACCCTCTAGTGATCATTTTAAACAAAGTTGCGTCTTTAAAGACTTTGAATGTCGTGGCAATATTTCAAAGTTGTGAAATTTCTCTCAAACCGCTCAGTTCACCCTTATGATTATCGCATCATTTGCTTAACCAAGCTTCTTAGACTTTCTTAACCAATGGAGTGTAAAAATATCTTTATAAGAATAGAATTCTAAGAGTGCATGTGTGTGTTTTTTATTGCAACTAGCCACTCTTTTATTAGCTTTTCCTTTTTTCGACTTTTTTTACCTCGAGATTTCATTTCATTGATTTGTTTGACTTTGTCAGGATTTGAAAATCACTCATGAAGCGAAGGCATTAAGTAGATGGAGCATTGCTACCTTATTAGATACTCAGCCTCACAGCTACAATGGAGTGCCCTCGAGCTTTTCTTTTTATTGGTCATTTTTACTTATCTTGGGATTTCATCTCATTAAATATTTGACTTCGTCGGGATTTGACAACCACTCATGAAGACAATGTATATAATATGTGGAACATTGCTTCCTTATTAGAAATTCAACATTATAGCCTCAACGGAGTGCCCCCAGGATATTTTGAACTACTAGTTACAATCTATGTGTCTTTATTGGGGGTATAGAAGACTATTATTAGAATTTCAATTTCAAGCAACTCCTCTCGGTGAAACTTGTCTAGTCCACAATTCCATATTTATGAATTTCAAAGATTTTCCCATCATTGAACATCATCAAAGGTGTCATAATCTTTTTTTCTTACTTTGCTAACCTGAGCAGTCTGGGAGACAAATCACCTTTATCGTTTTTGCAACAATCAATTGATCTCTTATAACGAAATCAGTGTCACGACATGCAATTGATATCCAAAGACCTACAAGGGTAAGATGAGATAAATTTATATATGTATATTCAAGGTTTCAAGGTTAAAGATGCATCTTTCCTTGAAAAGAAAATCTTGCAGACCTAACATACGCTCTTAAAAAAACCTTTGCTACTTTCTGGCAAAAATAGAGAAGATAACTCCACCCATCACTTCAGAAATTGACTTTCAACCTTGGAAACTTGAGAGCAAACTGAACCTTAACACAACCTTCATCTGGCTAACAACGTCTCATTGGTCTTGCGCGATTCTATCAAGCCTATCTTGAGTGTTCTAAAGTTGACAACCTATGTTCAATGGCCATTGCTTGGGTTTGTGAACGAGTAGCGTACTTGTGCGAGTTTTTTCATTTTAAAATTTTTCAAGGAATTTAGCATAATTAACCCTTTTATTATGTTTGTATGTATGCAAACACAAATAACACGATGCAATGAAATGCATGAATGCAAGCAAAGGGCGTTGATTCCATAAATGGTTGCTCTAGAAGTAGCTTTTATTGGATGAAAAAAGCCTTATTACAAAAAATAATGATCAATTCTACGAATACATATCAGCTTGAGCACCCAGCTCTTTTATTGCTTTGATCAGCCATATGAGTCTTGGTCCTAATTCCTCTATTGGCCTGACGTATGGGCAAAGAGCTGTAGCTTCTTTATCTAACATCATCACATGCTTGGATGCATCTTGAATTCGGGTCATGACACTCTTGTCAAACTCATTCCGCTCATAGAACCTTTTGGTATTGTCCCTAATTTGAGTGAACCATTAATCATTGCCCCTTCATTAGCATCTTCAAAAACCAAAATCTTTATTTTGTATTCCCGGATGATGTCTCCAATAGCCTCCACTTGCTTCTTTAGTGATTTATTCTCATTCTAACTAGTCTGAAGCTTAGGATAAGTGTTATGATTCTGGAACCTGTGCAACGAATGGTTTAGGTCTGCCACCTTGGCCTGTAGCTCAGCAATACAAGCATGACTCTATCTTAGCTTCTCATTGGTCACATCGTACAAGCACCACAACTCATACGAGCAAATCTTATTGTCATGCGCATTTCTCTTTCATGCAACAATGCTCTGTCTTTCTATTTCAAATACTAGCTTGTTCTTCTCGCTCTCAACCACTTGTTTGCCCTTCTTTTTATCATCTACAAACATTCATTTGTACCTCTCGATTTTCTTCTTACCGTTTTCCCTTTCCTTTCTCATGAATTGTTTGATCTCCTATTTTCATTGCTCTAGAGTCTTTCTTAAATCTGCATTTCAGACCATGGCCTGAAGCTTGAGGAAATCAACCCTCTAAATTTTGAATTTCTCTTCTAGGTCCCTGTACATCTTCACTACCCGATTCGTCTTTCCTTTATACTTGTCCACATCCAGGATGGCTTTATACATGTCTTTTGTATGTTGGTTTTGCAGGGCCTCTATCTTGGCCTTGGCCCTTTTTATCTTACCCCTCAAAATGTTAGCCTCTGATTTTCTCCAAGGATTTGGTTTGCCCTAGGGTAGGCAACATTATTTTTTCATTCAACCTCACATGCCTCTAAACTTCATAGTCAGGGTGAATATACACTTACTATCGTGCTCCACCTCCATGAAGTAACAGTGCTTCCACGAGTCTTTAATGGTTTAGACCTTCTCCTTGTTCTCCCCTTGGAATTCAAGCTCAAATGAGTCAAGATCGACGATGAAATGGATAAATTATCGAGAGCCATACTGCCACGATACTAGTAAAGGAGCACAACCGATTCTACCCAAAAGCCTAGTAGCATCAGATGATTATAATCCCCGCACTTGCAAAAAACTTTGGCATGGCCCATCTATGGAACTCTCCATATGATTTCCTGATCGTGGCGATCTTTGAAAATGTAAACCCACTTACTTCTCTTAGTTATTGGCCACTCTTTTGCCAAAAATTCCTAGAGCACAGAGAAGTTTAGAGAGAAGACATTCGTCAACACCAGAGTTGGACACTTCTAGAAATGACTAAGAGCTCAAACCTGGAGCAAAGAAGCACACCCTCTAAAACGCACGCATTCTAGCTTCCAACATGCATTCAATGAGATAAAGGTTTCTACTAGTATTGCTGGTACTGGATTAACTTCTCTCTTCAGCTATTCAAAGAAGTCTTACAAAGCCACGTCGATATTACCCAGCACTCTCGGAGAGATAACCAGGCCGTAGATCGCTATGGCTAAGAGATCAACCCTCTTTTCCTTATCTAGATAAGTAGAGATTATATCACAAATAATCAACCAAGAAAAGAAAAAGCTACCCCTTCTCTCTTCTGAATCAGACCCTTAACCCATCTGTCGCTCATGCCAGCAAAGAATTTGAGCCTGGTGTGAGCATTCTTGCCTTTAGAGGGTTTTGTATAAACCTAAATCTTCACCACCTTGTGTAGATTGAATAGTACTGAATATTCTTCGACTACGGGCATCATTTTTTCTCTATTGAAGGTGAAACAACAATACCTTGGGTTCTAGAACTGAACCAAGGCTTTGAGAAAAGGCTCATCCGCCTTCACACGCAGCAGATAAGCTATGTCGCAGTAGGTGTTGTAGAATAACTGCTTATTTGCATAGTCATAGCGGTCCCAAATATCTCGCAATTCATGCACACTATTTTGTTTTACAATGATATGAGCATACTCTAACATCTCTGTTACGTGATCAACTGTTAAACTATCCATGTGTGCCCGTTTGTTGACCTCAGACCAGTAATGTACACCCGTGTTGTCTTCCTCTTTTTTAGGTACATTCCATCCATGACAAAACTCTTTTCTAACTGAGCAACAGAAGTGAGAACCAACACCTTCTAAATATGAAACGATGATGCAAGAAACAAGTATGCAAAATAGAACAAGGCAAAAAAGAAAGGATTAGTACACTTAAAAAACAGAAATAAGGCATAAAAGGTCCAAAATAATTTCATTGTACGATAATAACTGGGTAGCGCATTCCAACATTTTTGGACATGTCTCCACGAACTATTCTTACAAAATAATTTTAACCGAGCTCTAACTCTAGGGTTTTCCATATGGCTCTATTGGGGTGGGCTTCTAGATTCATACACAAACGTTTGGTCCTAGATAAGTCCCCGAGTTGTCCCTACTAAGGGTAGCAAGCCAATAATCTTCTTCCATTATACGCTCTTATAAATCAAGTTCAATTCAAGGGGACCAATTTCTTATTTTCATACAGAGAATCAGTATTCTCACGTAGACATAAGGCATATGAGCCTCAAAGGTACTTGCTAGGCCCATACGTAGAATCAATATTCCTACGAGAGCAGTAGCATTTTCCCCTCACTTAAACGAATATGACGAAGATCGGGTATAGAGCTTATTATGTCAAATTTTAAATGATTAAAATGAAATCATATTCATATTGGATAATTAAGTTAAATTTTTTATGAAATTTAGCAAATTCTGACATTAAGACAAAGTGTAATCGGCTTGTGGCTAGACTCTCTTTTTGTAAAAACAAAATATCCCCAGTGGAGTCGCCAACAATCTTTTTTGAGGTGCGATTGGATCACATAAAATATGGGTCATTTTAATAAAAATAAATTATTTTATTAAAACAACAATTTTGGTATACGAAAACACAAAAAATGGGTTCGAGAGTCGGTTACGCGGGGGGGAAGGGTGAGCGCCCCCACAGCGCCAAAAAATTGGTACCTAGCCAATTACAAGTTATCTTAATGTCGGAGTTTGCAAGTTCGTGTAAAATTTAAATTATTATCCATTTATGAATATGAATTCATTTTAACGGCCTCACCATTTGGGAAATAAACAATAATCACTGCTAACATTTATGGCGCTAACCCGTTTACCCCTTTTAGAGAAACACCGCATTGCAAATTAAATGTCCCAGAGTTAAGCATGACGTCAAAGAAACAAATTAAATTAGGGGTTGAAATTTTATTATTTTATGTTAATTATTAAACTTAATTAATATTTAGCCTATGAAGGTCTAAGTGAATTTTAATTTAAAGTTCAGGTTTTATCAAGTGTCGGTTAAAAGAAATTAATTTTATGATGAAAGAAGGGACTAAATTACGCTAAGGGTTTTAACTAGAAGATTAAAATTGAATTTAAACTTAAACTAAAGAACCTACTCATAAAGTTTTACAACTAACCTAAAAAATCTAACCTAAAAGTAACATTTAAGACTTTTCAATTAAATTACATTAACAAGATAATATAAAAGTATACAAATAAATTTAAAATACATAAAATTAAGTATGTACAAAAAACGAATCTCAAGGAAAAAAGGATAAGGCTGACGATTTTAGAAAAATGCATCCTTCCCTCTGATGGGTCAAAACTTGAGTTGTGAGCTAGATTTAAAATGAAATACACAATTTTTTTAAAAAAGAAAAAAATAATAAGTAAAACTAATAAGGGTAAAATGATTTAAAAGGGGTAAGGACTATTGATTACAGTAGTATATAGGGGGTTAAATTTGTAATAAAACAATAATGAATTAAATTAGTTCTAAAATAGTGGCTAAATTGAAAAGAAACAAAGTTAAAAAGCCGAATTAAGGACCAAATTGCATAAATTGAAAAATAGAGGGCCGTGACATGAAACCCATGGAAGAAGGGCACGGGTTTAAGCCCGGATACGGGTCGGGTCTTTGGGTACTATAAATATAAAAAAAACAAACACCTTTATTTTAAAAGAATAATCTGAAAATGGATCAAAACATTTCCCCTCTTTTTCTCTGATCTTGTTCTTTGTGTTTGTCATTTTTTGAAGAAAACGACGAACGTTTGTCATGCCGGCTGTAAGAGCCGACTATCATCTACCAGCTACAGAAATTGAAAAAAACCTTTTTTGATCTCATTTGAAAACTCAAATCCAAATCTCCCTTCAAAATCACCCAAATCATTTAAAAAAGGCCAAAATCATTCAAAGACTTTTCGAATCGCCACATTTTTAAAAAAAATTAGAATATGGGCAGATGAGCACCCATCATCGGGGATTTGTCCTTAGAACACCTTCAATGCCAGCGACGGCTCAAAAGTTGGGTAAAAAATTCTTCTCTTTTTCCCTTTTTCGATTCGAAAAAAATAAAAAAAGATAGTGTAAAAGTACCTAGGAATTGATTGTTTGTTATTGCTTGATAAACTAGAAATTCATAGTGTTACAACGAAAATTGACAGGCTTTATATAGGAATTTACATGCCCTAAGTCCAAAAAAGAATCCGACTAATTTGCCTTGATTTTCCCTTGATTGCTCGATTCTTTCCCTTTGTGCTCTTGATTTCGATTTGGTAGCCAGCTTACCTTTTTATTTTCTTTATTGATTTTCTTTTCCATATTTGATTCATACATTTGAACGGATTTACATGGATGGATGATTTCTTTTCTTTTTTTGTTACTGTTGTAACCGTTGGAGGTTTGATTCAGGCTAAAATTCAGTGACTATAGCAGTACAATTGTACTGCAACGGAGGGTCGACGCTTACATAGAGCTTAATGCTAGAGTGGACGGCTTAACACTACATGGCGGAGGATCGGCACTCATGTAAACCAAGAGTGTATGTGGAGGATACGTGCCCTTAAGTTTACGAAGTAGTACATGACACGTAGTTTTCCTCCCTGAAACACTCGAGAAAAGGTGTCAAATACCTTTGATGATTTTATAAACTACAATGCTTTTGAGGGGGCCGATGGTGGGGGTACTCCACGGGCTTTTAGATTGTGAGCTCGACATACTCTAAAGACGTCTGTTGCGCATAATAAGTGCTACGCAATTGTGCAAGTATACACGTTGCAAGTTATAGTATAAAAGATATCGTCTCCATAAGGATTGGTGCCACTTCAAGAATCTAGTCTCTTGCACTGTAAAAAGTAAAAACACAAATAAAGGATTATAGGAGTTTTAACTAATAACTAAACTAGAAAGCAATAAAGTAAAAGAATAGATGAGATCAATTGGGAGAGATAGGCCAGGTTATCGTGAGTTGAGGTGTGATAGCCGATTGGATCGTCTTGGTAAAAGAGTGCACGGGCACTCAGTTGCCGTGGCAACTTGCACAACGGGGTTGCCTTGGCAACTAATCGATGGTTGCCTAGGCGACTAGTTGGGCAACTTCTTGGGCGTCTGGGCAGCAACCTTCAAGGATCGGCAGAGCGTTCTTCAATGGTTTCTTCTTATCCCTAAGTCAAAACTCTAGCTACTTGTGCATGCCTTGATAATACATCCCTGCGTGAATCAAGGGTGAACAACAACCAATCTTGCGCTCCTCTTAGCCGTTGAAATCCTTGACTTATTCCTAAGTCGGATTAATCTTCACCATCAATAGATTGAATAAAGATCATATTCATTCATTTCTTGAATCTAACTCTCCCGATATTAGATAAATAGATGAAGTTACGACATCCTCTCCCAATTCACTCGCAAACAAGAATAAGAACCAAGAATGAATAAACCTTGAATAGAAAAGTGCAAACTCTTATTACCTAAACAAAAACCAATAGTTTCTCACAACCATAAAACACAATAACCATAGCCAAATAGATTTAGTTCATGGCTAGGTTCCAAAGAAACACAAGATAAATAATCCTTAGCAAGAACCCAATCGAACAAGAAAGAAAATGATGAAGAATGAGGCTTGTCGAAATCCTCCTTGCCCTAGATGCTTGTCGAAAATTCTCTCATCTTGCCCTCCGTGGAGTTGTCGAAATTCCCCTCTCTTGCTCTCTTGAGTTGTCGAAATCTCCCTCTTATTTATAGGGCTAGGTCAAAGTCCTTCTTTGAGGAGGAAGTTAAGTTGGAATTAAATTATCTTTAAAGAATATAATTCTTTATTATAATTATATTCCTACTAGAACTTCTCCTATCCTCTTGGAAGTTAATTCTTCTTTAATCTCTTCATGGAAATCAAATTCCTTTGGGATTGGGCTTTGCTCCACGTCATCTTGGGCTTGTCCAGTCATCAATTTCGACTACCATATCACCTTTGCTCTTGTCAACAATTGCCCTGGCAACTGGACCGGCGTCTCCTTCATGCATTGCCCTGGCAACTAGCTCGGCATCTCCTTCATGTATTGCCCTGGCAACTAGCTCTAGCCTTGCTTTGGTAAGTGATCCTGCACATACACACAAAACACACCAAAGCAACATCTTTTCCCACAAAAACTACCAAGTTATGTAATCAAGCTCAACGATGGAAGGAAACATGGATTAATGCATGAATGGCTAATTATGCAACTAATATGAGCCTAAGTCTAACAATAATATGAGTAAAAAAGGGTAAGAAAAATAGTACTTTTGAACACTTATCACACCCCGAAACTCGAACTATTGCTTGTCCTCAAGCAATGCAAACTAACAATTACCTGCCAAGACTTCAATTTTCACAAACTTAGCTTTGAACTTGATTTCAATTCTCTGAACTGGGGCACAAAGTATGATTGGATTTTTATTTTTCGGAAAACTTAGGAGTTACTCGGAATCAAACTATAATGCTTGTGAGTGTGTGCGGAGTTGTGTGCAAGTTGATTTTTCAGATTCTATACAAACAATAGGTTTTCAAATTACTTCATTGGGTTCTTTTTAACATGTTTAACTAGAGCCAGTTTTGGGCACCTCTAGTGTTTTGTTTTTAGTTTTCTTAAGTTAATTTATTCGACTAGAGCCGGTTTCGGGCACCTCTAGCGATCAATTTTTTTAGCACATACTAGAGCCAGTTTCGGGCACCTCTAGTGATCAATTTTTTTAGCACATACTAGAGCCAGTTTCGGGCACCTCTAGCATTCATCCAATTTTTATTCTAATCCCCCAATTTGTTAATTATCAGCCTAAGTTCACTAGAATTCCTTAAATCAATCAAACCACAACAGTGTTTCATCAAATTTAGCATCATAGTAAAATTCTATGTTTTTCCATGGTTATCCTAGAATAAAAATTCTATCAATTAAGTGCATTGGCAAAGTCATCATCAGATATTCATCAAATCTAAGCAATTCTTGTTCCAACTAAAGGCATGACAAGCAATTTATGTATCCTAAATGTAATACTTAAGATGAATGTAACTAAACATGGTAACTACTAATAACAATCCCCCCCAAACTCGAGTGAGGCATTGTCCTCAATGCATGCATGAAAGAAAAATAAAAATAACGAAAAATAAAATGC
The DNA here is from genome assembly GCA_019671005.1 of Hibiscus mutabilis. Taxonomy (NCBI): domain Eukaryota; kingdom Viridiplantae; phylum Streptophyta; class Magnoliopsida; order Malvales; family Malvaceae; genus Hibiscus; species Hibiscus mutabilis. The sequence goes on along the minus strand of CM033738.1, from coordinate 12,914,074 downwards.
ATACGAGGACTTACTCCGAGAGTTCGTCATCGTAAATGATTAGTTTCCTTTTGGTTGGTGTCTTGATTCTCTTGCTTGAATGCGATGGTTGTTTTCTTGTTGCCGGTGGTGGAATCGATCCTCGTACGGGGTTGTCCTCATCGTCCTCTTCATCAGTGTCATTGGCTTTTCGCTTGGAGGATTCAATTGGTGCGGTCTTTGTTGGTGCAATGGAGGACTCGTCTGAGTTTGAAAAATCAGAGAATGATTTCGTAGGATTTGATTCGGGCATAGGTGCTTTACCTTTGGCTTTTGCAGTGGTTGCCAGGATGTCTTTAGCTTTGGTTGCCATGGCATCTTCAGGGTTGGTTGTCGTGGCGTCAGCTTGTGCAAGCACGATGTAGGTTGCCGCGACATCATCTTTTGCGGTTGCCTTGGCGACTGCTTCATTGGTTGTCGGGGCAAGGATCTCGGCAGGAATGATTGGGAACGGCACGCGATTGTCTGGGTACTTTTCTAGGATGACTTGGGTGATGGCATTGTTGTGCTCCTTCATGTACCGCATGAACATTAGTTGCCAGTCTTCAATTTTCCTTAGGTGGCTTGCCAATGGTTGCAATAGTGCTTCAAAGTGTCCCGGTGTTGATGGCCGAGTTGCCCGGGTGTTAGGTGCTTGGGCATTAGGGATTGTCGGGGCGGCAGGAGTTGCTGCGGCAATTGGAGGCCTTGAAGATTTTCCCGGTGCCTCTCCCATTAGCTTTCGGATTAGTGCTTGATTCCAACCGGACTTTGGTAGGGCCTTTTCATCGGTGGACTCACTTGGGACATGCATCTCCTTGCAAAGATTAGAAATTAAGCAAGGGAAGAAAAGAGAACCCTTATCTTTTGAGCTACATACAAAAATTTCGTCACAAATAATTTTTCCAATGTTAATGATACGATTATGCAAAATAGAATGTATGAGCAAAAGACGTGGTATATCAACGGTAGTATTGTGTGTGGTGGGCATTAAAGAAGTTTTAACAAACTTATTCCATAGTTTTAGCTCGGGTTTAAGCCGAAGGCGATTTACCGTGCCCTTGTATTTACCGTCGTTCCAATGAGTTCCTGGTTGAGTGAGTTCTTGAAGCACCTTGTCGAGTTGCTTGGGAGTGATTTGATCAACGAATGCTTGATGCTCGTCCTTCTCAATGTAAAGCCCGTAAAAGGTGTTGACGTTTTCAGGACTTATGAGTATGGCCTTGTCACGAACAAAAAATAAGGATTATCCAGGTTAGGTAAGTGAGCATAGAATTCTCTTACCCATGAGATGTTTCCCAGTTCCAGATGATGGCAAAATATTTGCCACTTTTGATGTACAATCCTCTCGAATATGAATGGTTCAAGGCCGAAATCTTGATGAGAGTTGGAGTATTCAAAACCTTGTTCTTCATGAATCTTCCGACTTTCAAACTTGGAGTGAAATCTTTCTTGAACCACCGGTGTAGCAAACTTCTTGTATCTTGGTTCTTTGGAGGAACTTGGATGAACTAAAAATTTAATTTTGGATGCCATGGATGATCTTGGTTGTGAGTTTTGTAAAAAACAAAGAAAAGAAAAGAAAATAAACTAAAAATTTGCAAGATAAAAAGTAGGGATAGGTTAAGGGTGATGGGTTTTATAGAAAAGATAGGTGGTAAATATGGTGGGTGGGATTAAAGGAAAACGAAAAAAAAAGGTTTTGGGTTAGGGAGAGGGTGACGACAAGGGGGTTGTGATTAGGGTAAATTGGAGGCTTTATATAAGCCTTAGATTCAGCCCATTAGTTTCCTTGTTGAAGATGTTTTCCTTCTTGGATTAAAATTCCTCTTTATCTTGAACTTTTTTTCCTACAATTCAAAGACAAATCAAATAAGGATTAGAATTAAAGATAAACTAATAAAGAAAATAAATAAAGATGTGTAATGGGATTCTTAAACTTAAAAAGATAAATAAATAAAAAAATATATCCTAAAGAAAATTAATAATGATCGGAAATAATAAAAAAATAAAAAAATTTGAATAAAATAAAATAAAATAAAAAATTAATCGAAATAAAAATAAATAAATAAATAAATAAAAATAAAATATCAAAAGGGAGAGCATGCTCATGCATCTCCTAAGTTGACCACTTCTTTGTTACGTTCCACATGGGCACCATTGTAGTGTTTCAATCTTTGTCCATTAACTTTGAATTCATGGTTGTCAGAGATGGACTTGATTATCACAGCACCATGGGAGAATGGTTTGACGACTTCGAATGGTCCCGACCATCTTGATTTCAGCTTTCCCGGGAAAAGTTTTAGCCGAGAATTGAATAAGAGAACTAGTTGCCCTGTCATGAATTGCCGTGGCAATAGTTTCTTGTCATGCCATTGCTTTGTTTTCTCCTTGTAGATTTGTGCATTGTTATAGGAGAGTGCACGAAATTCTTCTATCTCGTTGAGGTCCAACAAACACTTTTGTCCGGTACTTTCCCAATCCATATTCACGGTCTTGATTGCCCAGTATGCCTTGTGTTCGATTTCCACCGGTAGATGACATGTTTTGCCATAGACAAGTTGGAAGGGGGACATACCTAAGGGTGTTTTGAATGCAGTGTGATATGCCCAAAGTGCTTCATCTAGTCTTAATGGCCAATCCTTCCTAGAGGGATTTACAACTTTCTCGAGTATACCCTTCAATTCTCGGTTGGAAATTTCTGCTTGCCCGTTGGTTTGTGGGTGATATGCCGTGGCAGTCTTGTGTGATATGCCGAAGCGTTGCAACATCTTGGCAATAAGTCTGTTGTCAAAATGCTTGTCTTTGTCACTGATAATTTCTCTCGGCATCCCAAACCGTGTAAATATGTTTTCTCCAAGAATCGTTGCACGGTCTTGGAATCGTTGTTGAGAAGTGCAGCTACCTCAACCCATTTAGACACGTAGTCGACGGTAAGTAGAATGTAGAGGTTACCGAATGAAGATGGGAAAGGTCCCATAAAATCGATCCCCTATACATCGAACAATTCCACCTCGATGATGTTCTGGAGCGGCATCTCATGTCGTCTAGAGATATTGCCCGTCCTCTGGCAACGATCACATTGCTTGTAAAAGTCTTGGGCATCTTTGTACAATGTTGGCCAATACAAACCGGATTGCAAAACTTTGGCCGTGGTACGAGTTCCTCCAAAATGTCCTCCATAGGGTGAAGAATGGCATTGTCGGAGTACATTCTGTTGCTCTTCTTCAGGGACACATCGGTGTATAACCTGATCTGCACATTGTTTAAACAAAAGAGGCTCGTCCCAAAAGTAATGCTTAGCATCATAGCGGAACCGCTTCTTCCCTTGGTGAGTAATGCCATAAGGTAAAATACCACAAACAAGGAAATTAACTAAATCCGCTTACTAGGGTATTGCCGAGGCATGTGCTGCCGTGGCGACTGCTCCCGAAATTGTCGAGGCGTGCGCGTCAAGGGCTGCTGCAGCATCGATAGTTGCCGAGTCGTGTGTGTCCATGGTTGCCGAGGCGTCGAGGGTTGCCGAGTCATGCGCGTCCATGGTTGCCCAGGCAACTAAAATTTGTTCATCCGAGAATGCATCGCATATCTCTAGATCCGCGTCCTTCTCCCTATTGCGTTCTAAACGTGATAAGTGATCGGCCACTTGATTTTCTGTTCCTTTCCTGTCCTTAATTTCAATATCAAATTCTTGTAAAAGTAATATCCAACGAATCAAACGAGGTTTGGCATCCTTTTTAGCAAATAGATATTTGATTGTCGAATGGTCCGTATGAACAATTACCTTTGTACCAATCAAATAGGATCGAAACTTGTCAAAAGCGAAAACTACAGCTAGTAACTCTTTCTCCGTTGTTGTGTAATTCACTTGAGCACTATTAAGAGTTTTACTAGCGTAGTATATCACATGGAAGGTCTTACCTATGCGTTGGCCTAGGACTGCTCCTACCGCGAAATCACTTGCATCACACATGAGCTCAAAAGGTAGCGTCCAATCTGGTGGAACGACAATGGGTGCTGAGGCAAGCTTTTTCTTTAGGGTTTCGAATGCTTGGGTGCAAGAATCATCAAAATCGGAGACTTTATCCTGTTCAAGCAAATTGCACAAGGGTTTAGTGATTTTATAAAAATTATGAATGAACCTCCTATAAAAACCTGCATGTCCAAGAAAACTTCGAATTCCTTTAACCAAACTTGGTGGGGGTAATCTCTCGATCACGTCCACCTTGGCTTTGTCTACTTCAATTCCCTTGGATGAAATCTTGTGGCCGAGCACTATTCCTTCATCTACCATAAAATGGCACTTCTCCCAATTGAGGACTAAATCAGTTTCTTCACATCTTGGCAACACCCTCCCTAAATTGCCGAGACAGCTGTCGAAGTCATTACCAAAAATAGAAAAATCATCCATGAAGATCTCAAGGAAGTCTTCGCCCATGTCTGAAAAGAGTGCCATCATGCATCTTTGGAAGGTTGTCGGGGCGTTACACAATCCGAACGGCATCCTTCGAAAGGCATAAGTACCGTATGGGCATGTGAAGGTTGTCTTTTCTTGATCTTCTGGTGCTATGGCAATTTGATTGTAACCTGAATAACCATCAAGAAAACAATAAAAAGGTTTACTTGCAAGACGGTCAAGCATTTGATCAATAAAGGGTAATGGAAAGTGATCTTTCCTGGTGACTTTGTTTAGCTTTCGATAATCCATACAAACCCTCCAACCGGTCACAGTCCTGGCTGGAATGAGTTTATTGTTTTCATTACTTACCACCGTTATACCTCCACTTTTCGGTACGCATTGTACCGGACTTACCCATGTACTATTAGAGATAGGGTATATAATGCCGGCGTCAAGCCACTTGATGATTTCTTTCATTACAACCCCTTTCATGGCATGATTCAGTCTCCTTTGGGCCTCAATTGAAGGTTTGTGTTCATCTTCCAACAAAATCTTGTGCATGCACACTGCCGGGCTAATTCCCTTCAAGTCGGCAATTGTCCACCCTATTGCCTTTTTGTGTAGCTTCAACATCTTGATCAGCTTCTTTTCCTGCTCAGGCTGTAACTTAGAAGAAATAATTACAGGCAATGTATTATCGGTTCCTAAGTATGCATATTTTAGTTGCTCTGGCAATTGTTTCAACTCAAGAATCGGGGTTGTTCAATATAGGGTTTTTCGAGTTTACCTTCCTTACCTGAGTAATCCAGTGGTTCAAAGTATGTACCTGGTCGATTGACTAGCCAATTTGCCTCTTCTTGTTGTTCCTCATCGACCGATTCTTCATACTCCTCAGGTTCCTCTTGATCGGCGATGTAGTTGCTGAGGCAACTAAATTCCTCGTCGAAATTAAACTCTGTCGTGGCATGAAGAAGTTGGCATTCTTCGGGATCATCGGCATGCCTTAGTGTTTGGAACACATTTAGTTTAACTTGCTGGTCATTCACCCTCATTGTGAGTTCTCCCTTTTCAACATCGATCAAGGTTCTCCCTGTTGCTAGGAATGGTCTCCCGAGAATGATGGGTGCATGCTCATCTGCTTCACAATCCAAAACAATAAAGTCAGCGGGAAAAATAAATTTATCAACTTTTACCAGTATGTCTTCGATTTTTCCCTCTGGATGCACATAGGATCTGTCGGCTAGCTGTAGCATAACTGTTGTAGGTCTTGCCTTCCCGATTCCTAGTTTCTGGAAAACCGATTTAGGCATCAAGTTTATGCTAGCCCCAAGGTCACATAGTGCTTTCCCGACATAGTGGTTTCCAATGGAACAGGGTATTGTGAAACTTCCGGGATCCTTCAACTTGGGTGGCATACGATTGTGCAACATGGCCATGCATCCCTCTATTGCGGCAACTGTTTCAAACTCTCCTAGCCTTGTTCTCTTCGACACAATGTTTTTAAGAAACTTGGCATAGTTTGGTATTTGTTCAATTGCTTCCACCAATGGCAAGTTGATGTGGACTTGCTTTAGGATATCAAGAAACTTCTTGAATTGGTATTCTTGCTTTTGTCGCTTCAACCTTTATGGGAATGGTGGTGGAAGTCGGATATCTTTGATCATTTCATTGGTTTGTAGCCTGATTGACGGCATTGCCAGGACAACTGGAGTTACCGAGGCGTTATCAACTGGGGTTGCCGAGGCATGCTTATCGCAAGTTGCCGAAGCATGCTTATCATCGGTTGCTGAGGCATGCTTATTGCCAATTGCCGTGGCAATTCCTGGTTCGGCATCTGAGGCTTTGCCACTAGGTTCGTCTTGATCTTTTTGTGGAGTTTTGTTTGATGAGTGGGTTTGAGCCTCTATAAGTTGTTGGCCACTTCTTGTGGTGATTGCCTTACATTGCTCATGGTCGGTTCCTCTTGCGACTTCAGTATCGCTAGGTAAACCTCCTTGCGATCTAGTATTCAGATTTTGAGCAAACTGTCCGACTTGATTTTCCAATGATTTGATTGTCGCCTCTTGGTTTTGCAATCTCATCTCGGTCCTGTTAATAAAAGCATCAGTTCTTTTTATGAAGTTACTATTCTCAGCCATATAAGATTCAGTTTTCATCATAAAGCATTTAGAGAATTTTCCAAAGAACTAGATGTTGTCGGTTGTTGCTGTGGTAACTGTTGTCGTGGCATGTTCTGCTGGAATCCCGATGCTTGTGGATTCTGATTCTTCTGGTTTAGAGCATTGTTGGGATTACTCCAAGAAAAATTCGGGTGCTTCTTCCAAACTGGATTGTATGTATTGGACATCACATTGTTGTTCCGATTGTAATTCCCCACATAGAAGTTGGATTCTGGATTCTGCATACATTCAGAAGAATCATGGTTATCACCACATAACTCACAAAAAGAATCCATTACCTTGACCTCAAGTGTGTTGTTTGGTTTTTGCATGGTTTGGACCATCTTGGTTAAAGTGGCCAATTGTGCCGAAATTGAATATGATGATCCTAGTTCATGTATTGTGGCTTGGCGTTGTTGCGCGTAATAAGTGCTACGCAAATGTGCAAGTATACACGTCGCAAGTTATAGTATAAAAGATATCGTCTCCACAGGGATTGGTGCCACTTCAAGAATCTAGTCTCTTGCACAGTAAAAAGTAAAAACACAAGTAAAGGATTATAGGAGTTTAGCTAATAACTAATCTAGAAAGCAATAAAGTAAATGAATATATGAGATCAAATGAGAGAGAGATAGGCCAGGTTATCGTGAGTTGAGGTGTGATAGCCCATTGGATCGTTTTGGTAAAAGAGTGCACGGGCAACTCAGTTGCCGTGGCAACTTGCACAATGGGGTTGCCTTGGCAACTAATCGATGGTTGCCTAGGCAACTAGTTGGGCAACTACTTGGGCGTCTCGGTAGCAACCTTCAAGGTTCGGCAGAGCGTTCCTCAATGGTTTCTTCTTATCCCTAAGTCGAAACTCTAGCTACTTGTGCATACCTTGATAATACATCCCTGCGTGAATCAAGGGTGAATAACAACCAATCTTGCGATCCTCTTAGCCGTTGAAATTCTTAACTTCTTCCTAAGTCGGATTAATCTTCACCATCAATAGATTGAATAAAGATCATATTCATTCGTTTCTTGAATCTAACTCTCCTGATATTAGATAAATAGATGAAATCACGAGATCCTCTCCCAATTCACTCGCAAACAAGAATAAGAACCAAGAATGAATAAACCTTGAAATAGAAAAGTGTAAACTCTTATTACCTAAACAAAAACCAATAGTTTCTCACAACCACAAAACACAATAACCATAGCCAAGTAGATTTAGTTCATGGGTAGGTTCCAAATAAACACAAGATAAATAATCCCTAGCATGAACCCAATCGAACAAGAAAGAAAAGGATGAAGAAGGAGGCTTGTCGAAATCCTCCTTGCCCTAGATGCTTGTCGAAAATTCTCTCCTCTTGCCCTCCTTGGACTTGTCGAAATTCCCCTCTCTTGCTCTCTATCTATCTTGTCGAAATCTCCATCTTATTTATAGGGCTAGGCCAAAGTCCTTCATTGAGGAGGAGTTTAAGTTGGAATTAAATTATCTTTAAAGAATATAATTCTTTATTATAATTGTATTCCTACTAGAACTTCTCCTATCTTCTTGGGATTTAATTCTTCTTTAATCTCTGCATGGAAATCAAATTCCTTTGGGTTTGGGCTTTGCTCCACGTCATTTTGGGCTTGTTTAGTCATCAATTTTGACTACCATATCACCTTTGCTCTTGTCGACAATTGCCATGGCAACTAGCTCGGCGTCTCCTTCATGCATTGCCCTGGCAACTAGCTCGGCGTCTCCTTCATGCATTGCCCTGGCAACTAGCTCTAGCCTTTCTTTGGCAAGTGATCCTGCATATACACACAAAACACACCAAAGCAGCATCTTTTCCCACAAAAACTACCAAGTTATGTAATCAAGCTCAACGATGGAAGGAAACATGGATTAATGCATGATAGCTAATTATGCAACTAATATGAGCCTAAGTCTAACAATAATATGAGTAAAAAGGGTAAGAAAAATAGTACTTTTGAACACTTATCACACCCCCAAACTCGAACTATTGCTTGTCCTCAAGCAATGCAAACTCATAATTACCTGCCAAGACTTCAACTTTCACAAACTTAGCTTTGAACTTGATTTCAATTCTCTGAACCGGAGCACAAAGTATGATTGGCTTTTTATTTTTCGGAAAACTTAGGAGTTACTCGGAATTAAACTATAATGCTTGTGAGTGTGTGCGGAGTTGTGTGCAAGTTGATTTTTCGGATTCTATGCAAACAATAGGTTTTCAAATTACTTTATTGGGTTCTTTTTAACATGTACCTAAGTATGCATATTTTAGTTGCTCTGGCAATTGTTTCAACTCAAGAATCGGTGGTTGTTCAATAGATGGTTTTTCGAGTTTACCTTCCTTACCTGAGTAATCCAGTGGTTCAAAGTATGTACCTGGTCAATTGACTAGCCAATTTGCCTCTTCTTGTTGTTCCTCATCGACCGGTTCTTCATACTCCTCAGGTTCCTCTTGATCAGCAATGTAGTTGCCGAGGCAACTAAATTCCTCGTCGAAGTTAAACTCTGCCGTGGCATGAAGAAGTTGGCATTCTTCTGGATCATCGACATGCCTTAGTGTTTGGAACACATTTAGTTTAACTTGTTGGTCATTCACCCTCATTGTGAGTTCTCCCTTTTCAACATCGATCAAGGTTCTCCCTGTTGCTAGGAATGGTCTCCCGAGAATGATGGGTGCATGCTCATCTGCTTCACAATCCAAGACAATAAAGTCAGCGGGAAAAATAAATTTATCAACTTTTACCAGTATGTCCTCGATTTTTCCCTCTGGATGCACATAGGATCTGTCGGCTAGCTGCAGCATAACTGTTGTAGGTCTTGCCTTCCCGATTCCTAGTTTCTGGAAAACTGATTTAGCAATCAAGTTTATGCTAGCCCCAAGGTCGCATAATGTTTTCCCGACATAGTGGTTTCCAATAGAACAGGGTATTGTGAAACTTCCGGGATCCTTCAACTTAGGTGGCATACGATTGTGCAACATTGCCATGCATCCCTCTGTTTGGGCAACTGTTTAAACTCTCCTAGCCTTGTTCTCTTGGACACAATGTCTTTAAGAAACTTGGCATAGTTTGGCATTTGTTCAATTGCTTCCACCAATGGCAAGTTGATGTAGACTTGCTTTAGGATATCAAGAAACTTCTTGAATTAATACTCTTGCTTTTGTCGCTTCAACCTTTGTGGGAATGGTGGTGGAAGTCGGATATCTTCAATTCTTTCATTGGTTTGAAATCTGATTGACGGCATTGCCGGGACATCTGGAGTTGCCGAGGCATTATCAACTGGGGTTGCCGAGGCATGCTTATCGCAAGTTGCTGAGGCGTCTTTATCGTCGGTTGCCAAGGCATGCTTATCGCCGGTTGCCGCGGCAATTCCTGGTTCAGCATCTGAGGCTTTGCCGCTAGGTTCGTCTTGATCTTTTTGTGGAGTTTTGTTTGACGAGCGGGTTTGAACCTCTCTAAGTTGTTGGCCACTTCTGGTGGTGATTGCCTTACATTGCTCTTGGCCAGTACCTCTTGCGACTTAAGTATCGCTAGGTAAACCTCTTTGCGGTCTAGTATTCAGATTTTGAGCAAACTGTCCGACTTGATTTTCTAATGATTTGATTGCCGCCTCTTGATTTTGCAATCTCATCTCGGTCCTGTTAATAAAAGCATCAGTTCTTTTTATGAAATTACTATTCTCAGCCATATAAGATTCAGTTTTCATCATAAAAGCATTTAGAGAATTTTCCAAAGAACTAGATGCCGTCGGTTGTTGTTGTGGCAACTGTTGCCGTGGCATATTCTGCTGGAATCTTGATGCTTGTGCATTCTGATTGTTCTGGTTTAGAGCATTGTTGGGATTACTCCATGAAAAATTTGGGTGCTTTTTCCAAGCTGGATTGTATGTATTGGACATCACATTGCTGTTCCGATTGTAATTCCCCACATAGAAGCTGGATTCCGGATTCTGCATACATTCAGAAGAATTATGGTTATCACCACATAACTCACAAAAAGAATCCATTACCTTGACTTCATGTGTGTTGTTTGGTTATTGCATGTTCTGGACCATCTTGGTTAAAGTGGCCAATTGTGCCGAAATTGAATCTGATGATCCTAGTTCATGTATTGTGGCTTGGCATCTAACTCCTCCTCTTCTATTAGATGGGAATTGATAATCATTCTTGGCCAGCCTGTTTAAAATTTGCATTGCTTCCTCCGGCGACTTATCTAAGAGTATGTCGTTTGCCGAGGCATCTAGCATCATCCTTGTTGGTGTATTCACGGCGTTGTAAAACATTGTTACTTGAGTCCACACTGGGAATCCGTGTAGGGGGCATTTGTGTAGAAGTTCTCTATATCGCTCCCAAGCCTCGTACATGGATTCATCATCTGCCTGCCGAAAAGAAGTAATGTCGTTACGAAGCTTATCAGTCAAATTTGTAGGATTAAATCTAGCTAGGAAATCACGACAAAGATCAGTCCAAGATGCTATTGATCCGGCAGGAATGCTATTCAACCATGCTTTCGCCCTATCCCTCAGTGAATAGGGGAATAATCTTAATCGTAAGACATCGGGGGTGACTCCGTGTATCTTGAACGAGTTGCAAATCTCGAGGAAAGATTTCAGATGTTGTCGTGCATCTTCAGTTGCTGAGCCGCCAAATTGACCTATTGTGTTGATCATATTAAACATTACCGGTTTCAACTCAAAGTGGTCGGCTTCAATTTCAGGTGCGACAACTCCTGGGTTAAGTCCATCAAGATCTTCTTCAAGATAGTCTCGAATAGTTCTGTTTTGTGCAAGAATCACTCCTCCTCCTGCTGGAACATCTTGATTCATATCGCCGTATTGATTAGCCATTGATACTCTTATCCTTCGTCTAAGTCTTTGTAAGGTTCGATCGATTTCTGGATCAAAGGGATATTCTGGTGTAGTCGGTCTCGCCCTGGTCATATACCAATGCAAAACCAAAGTTTGTTAGCCCTTTGAATCTTAAACAAGAAAAGTAAAAAGAAAGTGCAAGAAAATAAAAACAAAGTCGCTATTGCCAATCCCCGGCAACGGCGCCAAAAACTTGTTGCGCGTAATAAGTGCTACGCAAATGTGCAAGTATACACACCGTAAGTTATAATATAAAAGATATCGTCTCCACAGGGATTGGTGCCACTTCAAGAATCTAGTCTCTTGTACTGTAAAAAGTAAAAACACAAGTAAAGGATTATAGGAGTTTAACTAATAACTAATCTAGAAAGCAATAAAGTAAATGAATATATGAGATCAAATGAGAGAAATAGCCCAGGTTATCGTGAGTTGAGGTGTGATAGCCGATTGGATCATTTTGGTAAAAGAGTGCACGGGCAACTCAGTTGCCGTGGCAACTTACACAACGGGGTTGCCTTGGCAACTAATCGATGGTTGCCTGGGCAACTAGTTGGGCATCTGGGCAGCAACCTTCAAGGTTCGGCAAAGTGTTCCCCAATGGTTTCTTCTTATCCCTAAGTCGAAACTCTAGCTACTTGTGCATGCCTTGATAATACATCCCTGCGTGAATCAAGGGTGAACAACAACCAATCTTGCGCTCCTCTTAGCCGTTGAAATCCTTAACTTATTCCTAAACCGGATTAATCTTCACCATCAATAGATTGAATAAAGATCATATTCATTCGTTTCTTGAATCTAACTCTCCCGATATTAGATAAATAGATGAAATCACGAGATCCTCTCCCAATTCACTCGCAAACAAGAATAAGAACCAAGAATGAATAAACCTTGAAATAGAAACGTGCAAACTCTTATTACCTAAACAAAATCTAATAGTTTCTCACAACCACAAAACACAATAACCATAGCCAAGTAGATTTAGTTCATGGCTAGGTTCCAAAGAAACACAAGATAAATAATCCCTAGCATGAACCCAATCGAACAAGAAAGAAAAGGATGAAGAAGGAGGCTTGTCGAAATCCTCCTTGCCCTAGATGCTTGTCAAAAATTATCTCCTCTTGCCCTCCTTGGACTTGTCGAAATTCCCCTCTCTTGCTCTCTATCTGTCTTGTCGAAATCTCCATCTTATTTATAGGGCTAGGCCAAAGTCCTTCTTTGAGGAGGAGTTTAAGTTGGAATTAAATTATCTTTAAAGAATATAATTCTTTATTATAATTGTATTCCTACTAGAACTTCTCCTATCTTCTTGGAATTTAATTCTTCTTTAATCTCTGCATGGAAATCAAATTCCTTTGGGTTTGGGCTTTGCTCCACGTCATCTTGGGCTCGTTTAGTCATCAATTTTAACTACCATATCACCTTTGCTCTTGTCGACAATTGCCATGGCAACTGGCTCGGCGTCTCCTTCATGCATTGCCCTGGCAACTAGCTCGGCGTCTCCTTCATGCATTGCCCTGGCAACTAGCTCTAACCTTGTTTTGGCAAGTGATCCTGCATATACACACAAAACACACCAAAGCATCATCTTTTCCCACAAAAACTACCAAGTATGTAATCAAGCTCAACGATGGAAGGAAACATGGATTAATGCATGAATAGCTAATTATGCAACTAATATGAGCCTAAGTCTAACAATAATATGAGTAAAAAGGGTAAGAAAAATAGTACTTTTGAACACTTATCAGGCGTCTAACTCCTCCTCTTCTAGTAGATGGGAATTGATAATCATTCTTGGCCAGCCTGTTTAAAATTTGCATTGCTTCCTCCGGCGACTTATCTAAGAGTATGTCGTTTGCCGAGGCATCTAGCATCATCCTTGTTGGTGTATCACGGTGTTGTAAAACATTGTTACTTGAGTCCACATCGTGAATCCGTGTAGGGGGCATTTGTGTAGAAGTTCTCTATATCGCTCTCAAGCCTCGTACATGGATTCATCATCTGCCTGCCGAAAAGAAGTAATGTCGTTACGAAGCTTATCAGTCAAATTTGTAGGATTAAATCTAGCAAGAAAATCACGACAAAGATCAGTCCAAGATGCTATTGATCCGGCAGGAATGCTATTCAACCATGCTTTCGCCCTATCCCTCAGTGAATAGGGGAATAATCTTAATCGTAAGACATCGGGGGTGACTCCGTGTATTTTGAACGAGTTGCAAATCTCTAGGAAAGATTTCAGATGTTGCCGTGCATCTTCAGTTGCTGAGCCGCCAAATTGACCAATTGTGTTGATCATATTAAACATTACCGGTTTCAACTCAAAGTGGTCGGCTTCAATTTCAGGTGCGACAACTCCTGGATTAAGTCCATCAAGATCTTCTTCAAGATAGTCTCGAATAGTTCTGTTTCGTGCAAGAATCACTCCTCCTCCTGCTGGAACATCTTGATTCATATTGCCGTCTTGATTAGCCATTGCTACTCTTATCCTTCATCTAAGTCTTTGTAAGGTTCGTTCGATTTCTGGATCAAATGGATATTCTGGTGTAATCGGTCTCGCCCTGGTCATATACCAATGCAAAACCAAAGTTTGTTAGCCCTTTGATTCTTAAACAAGAAAAGTAAAAAGAAAGTGTAAGAAAATAAAAACAAAGTCGCTATTGCCAATCCCCGGCAACGGCGCCAAAAACTTGTTGCGCGTAATAAGTGCTACGCAATTGTGCAAGTATACACATTGCAAGTTATAGTATAAAAAATATTGTCTCCACAGGGATTGGTGCCACTTCAAGAATCTAGTCTCTTGCACTGTAAAAAGTAAAAACAGAAATAAAGGATTATAGGAGTTTTAACTAATAACTAAACTAGAAAGCAATAAAGTTAAAGAATAGATGAGATCAATTGAGAGAGATAGGCCAGGTTATCGTGAGTTGAGGTGTGATAGCCGATTGGATCGTCTTGGTAAAAGAGTGCACGGGCACTCAGTTGCCGTGGCAACTTGCACAACGGGGTTGCATTGGCAACTAATCGATGGTTGCCTGGGCGACTAGTTGGGAAACTACTTGGGCGTCTGGGCAGCAACCTTCAAGGTTCGGCAGAGCGTTCTTCAATGGTTTCTTCTTATCCCTAAGTCAAAACTCTAGCTACTTGTACATGCCTTGATAATACATCCCTGCGTGAATCAAGGGTGATCAACAACCAATCTTGCGCTCCTCTTAGCAGTTGAAATCCTTGACTTATATCTAAGCTGGATTAATCTTCACCATCAATAGATTGAATAAAGATCATATTCATTCCTTTCTTGAATCTAACTCTCCCGATATTAGATAAATAGATGAAGTTACGAGATCCTCTCCCAATTCACTCGCAAACAAGAATAAGAACCAAGAATGAATAAACCTTGAATAGAAAAGTGCAAACTCTTATTACCTAAACAAAAACCAGTAGTTTCTCACAACCACAAAACAAAACAACCATAGCCAAATAGATTTAGTTCATGGCTAGGTTCCAAAGAAACACAAGATAAATAATCCCTAGCATGAACCCAATCGAACAAGAAAGAAAATGATGAAGAATGGGGCTTGTCGAAATCCTTCTTGCCCTAGATGCTTGTCGAAAATTCTCTCCTCTTGCCCTCCTTGGAGTTGTCGAAATTCCCCTCTCTTGCTCTCTTGAGTTGTCGAAATCTCCCTCTTATTTATAGGGCTAGGTCAAAGTCCTTCTTTGAGGAGGAAGTTAAATTGGAATTAAATTATCTTTAAAGAATATAATTCTTTATTATAATTATATTCCTACTAGAACTTCTCCTATCTTCTTAGATTTTAATTCTTCTTTAATCTCTTCATGGAAATCAAATTCCTTTGGGATTGGGTTTTGCTCCACGTCATCTTGGGCTTGTCCAGTCATCAATTTCGACTACCATATCACCTTTGCTCTTGTCGAAAATTGCCCTGGCAACTGGCTCAGCGTCTCCTTCATGCATTGCCCTGGCAACTAACT
The DNA here is from genome assembly GCA_019671005.1 of Hibiscus mutabilis. Taxonomy (NCBI): domain Eukaryota; kingdom Viridiplantae; phylum Streptophyta; class Magnoliopsida; order Malvales; family Malvaceae; genus Hibiscus; species Hibiscus mutabilis. The sequence continues at coordinate 12,898,656 of CM033738.1, read as the reverse complement.
CGGCATCTCCTTCATGTATTGCCCTGGCAACTAGCTCTAGCCTTACTTTGGCAAGTGATCCTGCACATACACATAAAACACACCAAAGCAGCATCTTTTCCCACAAAAACTACCAAGTTATGTAATCAAGCTCAACGATGGAAGGAAACATGGATTAATGCATGAATGGCTAATTATGCAACTAATATGAGCCTAAGTCTAACAATAATATGAGTAAAAAGGGTAAGAAAAATAGTACTTTTGAACACTTATCAACGTCGGCGGTAGGTACTAGAAGTATCTTCTTCTCACTCCTAAAGAAGTTTGAAGATTGGTTGGTGATTGCCCTTGATGATGCATCTCGACTGAAATAGGGAGGGTCTTCTCTTGAACATTCTCTTGAAAAAAAGGCTCTATTATCCCGAGCATCCATCTTCATTGTCTGCATTATCGTCAGAGTTGCTAGGGTTAGGTGTACTAAAAGCGTCACTGGGAATAGTAGAGGTTTACGGTTGAAATAGCTTAGAGCAGGAAAACTATAGTGGTTGATTCTTTCAGACAAAAGGATCTCCACGCTCACCGCACCAATTGTTGATTTCGATTTTGGACGACACCAAACAAGGAGTTAGAGATAAAGGCCGAAATGAGGTTTTGGAACAAGACTTGGTGGTTTACACATCGTGAGATAGGCAGAGAGCCACAATGGGCGGTGGTTGACTATAAAATCGGGCGATTCAATCCTGGTAAGGTTGGGGCTAAGAGCCACAAACATTGTAAGGCGGGTGATCGGTAGCATGTTGAAGGGGGAGGAAGAGTCATTATCCTTTTGCTCTTCGATCTGAGGGGTGTTTATAGCCCCTTGCTGCTGGTCGATGGTGATGGAGTCAGGCTTAGCATCGTGATGGATACTGAAGGGCTGACAGAATGGACCTGGCTGTCGGGTGACAGACTGAACCGGTGAGTCTGGTGGACTTGATAGCAGTCATGTCAAGGTGCAGGAGTTGAGTGGGGAGAGTGGTGCAAAAAATAGGAGCTCTGGAAGCCATGGTGCCTCGAGTGGTGTAGAGGCTAGAAGCTTTAGAGGCTCTACAGTGGGGGCTTGTGGATCCCAGAGTCTTGCGGACGAAAACTAAAATTATAAAGTTTGGTCTTTTACGACATTAACAAAATTTGAGAGCTTTTTTTAGCAAACGAAAATAATTTAACGTAACTTGTGTATCCATTATGCTATGATCACGCAAGCAGGGTCCGACCTACCATAGTGCATGGTAGTTCCTTTGACCTACCATTATTTTTTATGGTAAACTACGTTTGTAGTCATCAACATATTGTTTTTTTTCTGTTTTGGTCATCGAACTATTATTTTGGTAAAACCACATTAAAATTTTTTTTTTCTATTTTGGTTACTAATATTACTTTTTTCTGTTTTGGTCACAAACCTATTGTTTCTTTTATGTTTTTTTCCACTGAACCATTATTCTTCATGTTAGTTATTTAACGGTGGGTGACCAAAACTGGAAAAAAACGTAACATTAGTAACGAACTGGAAAAAACGTAACATTAGTAATGATTTTGCAAAAAACAATAGTTTGATCCCAGAACTAAATTTTGTTAACGAAAGTGGCTATAATAAAATCAAAAAATTTATTGACTGTAATGAAAGTTTATAGATTTTATTGATTAAAGTGAAAGTGGACTAAAAGTTCAGTGGCTACTAGTGTAGTTTATACTAAAAATATTAAGTATTTTTTTGTTTAAACAAAAAATCAACCCTTAATTATTATTATTATTATTATTATTATTATTATTATTTTTGCTTTGAGCTCCTAAACTATTTTTTGTCAAAACAAATATTTAAACTACCATTTTATAACTATTTTAGGTATATTTATTGGTTTCGTTAAAAAATCTTGGTTAAATACCTTGACACTCATGTCAGATAATTTAACTAAAATTTTGATTTATTTTTTAAATAATTACAATTTAATTTAAATAAAATTTAAAATTAGTAAAATATTTTTAATTCTCAAATAAGCACATTTACCTAAAAAAACATTTTTTCCTAATAGTGTAACCCTTTTTCATTTGAAAAAGCTCTTATTGTTCATATCATTTTGAATCCTAAATTTCTCTTCGTTTTTTATTTTCGATAAATTGTGATTGATTTGAGTTTTTGAAACCTAAAACGATTTTAATTTCGTAATTTATTTGAAAAAATCTAAAACCTCAAATCGGTTTTGAAATATAAAATTCATATTTGCTTGCACAACAATTGTCACTACCAATACTTCACTCGAGTAAGTTTTCTATTCTCTAAAACACAATTACACCGATGTAAAATAGTTATTAGTTATAAAACCTCAGGATAAAAATTCTCCACCCCTAAGTATGCCTCCTTCCATACCCTCGCACAAAAAATAAAAAAAATTAAATTTTGAATCATAAACCTAAAATTCAGATCCTAAACCTTAAACCCTACACCCTAAAAAATACACCCTACACCCAATTCCCTATATTCTAACCATTAACCCTAACCTTAAACCCTAAACTTAATTTTTAATGTAGGGACATAGAAGGGGGCATACTTAGGGAACAGACGATTTACATTCAAAACGTCAAACATATTTACACAATATAGATTGTTTCTTCAATGTCAATATGTCTATCACTATAAATCATGTTCAATTGCACAACAATTACCTCTTCTCAACATATTATTACAATGAAATAAATTGATTATATATTATTATATTGATCGGTGAACTACTAAGTTTAAATTCCTGAATCCGGCACTAAGCATAATAATGTGACCATTTAGAAAAGTTTGGTTGGATTCGATTAATTAATTCAATTTCTTGTATACAAAATCATGACGTTTGTCTGCTTCAGACCTGATAAACCTCGTATAATAAGGAGACAAGGGCGTTGAGTGTTCGACAAATGAGACTAGCAGCCACTAAGGAAATTTATGCATATGATGAAGAAACCTTCAGCTTTCATGGCGGTTGGATGTTTCAGACTTTCAGGGTTGAAAATTGGGGAATTCTTTCGGGTTGTATGTCACCTAATTCTTACTTCATCAGTACATCGGCTAATTCTCAATATATAATCGTGCAATACCTTCTTGTCTACTAAATTTATCTCTTTATATTTTAAAATTATCATATTTAAATTGTCTCATCAAAATAACCGACACCTTTTAAAAGATGCATTTCTTTTTCTATCATTTTTAGGGACATGTGCATAATTTAACCATTTTAGGAGCTATAGCCTCCTACCAGTGGCTTAGATTTGCCTTTGTCCCCCAATAATATTATCTCTAGGATTTACACGTGAAAACTCTTATTTAACATATAATGCATTTTATTATTGTATCCTCTCGTCTATTCCTTATAATCAGGACGAAGTTAACCAACTCAGAATGGGTAAAGTATAATATGCTTGAAAAGTGGGAGATAATCTATAATTAATCTCTTAAATTTCTTACAAACAAAAAGCAACTGCCCCTTCTCGCTATTATTTCTATGCCCAACACAAAAAAAGTTAAATTTTAAGGCCTTAATTCTAAATTTTAAGGCCTTAAACTTTAATTAAAAAAAACACATTATCCCTAATTTACTATACCATAATCCTATACCTTAACCTAAACCTTAAAACTAATTTTTTAATACAAGAAATAAATAGAGGCAAAGGCAAAATGAAAACTAGGGTGGGGGTGAAGAGCTAATGCCCGTCCCACATCTCTGTTCATCGTATTATAACCAAATTCAAATCAAAGGATGGCAGAAAATTAGAACGCTAGCGCAGCATTAAGCCATTAACAGATGAGCTAGCATTTCGGGTCTTTTGACTCGTAAAATCCGACGCCGCGCCTCCATCTGTTAGCACTTTTAACCCTTTTTCCTGATCCATGCATTAAATATAATAACAACAGCCCAATCTGCTTTAAACACCTGGATTTCTTTAATATAAACAAATGCTTAGGCCATCCAATGACCCCCACGATTCATCCTAGGCTTCTGTGATGCTTACGATTATGCTTCAAGTGCTTTAATTCCTGTTCCCCAGTTTCCTTTGCATGATCTGTCACTAAACAACCTAACCCCAAAATTGATAAACAATTTATTGTTTAACCCAAGTTTTAAGGGACACCTACATAAAGGTTTCGTCACGGCTGTAGAATTTTTCAGATATATTTGCTGCACTTTCTCCAACTTCATTTTCCCTTAGATTCAGAGGATTAACTTTTGCCTCAGATCTTTTGACTTTGATATGTTGAATTAATTTGAACTTATCTTATAACCCCCATTAATTAAAGCGTAATTAGGTTAGCATAGTTTATAAACCAACAGTTGGGTAATGACATGTAACCAAATAAGTAGTGCCTTAGTCAAAGACTCAAAAGGTAAATTTTCCGTATAAAAATGGTTTGATATTAAGGGCTGCTGCCATTATGCCACGCCATGACATCTGGTCCGACCATTTTGTTTAGAAACTTCTATGAATTTTTTTATACTCCTAAAATCTGTTGCTGGATTTTCTTCAACCAAATAATAATAATATTATTCTATAATATTATTGTATTATTGATTTGTTTTGTTGCTTTATAACATTGACGGTTTAAGTAACAAATAGCAGATGTTTTTATAGGTTAGAGGAGATGTACGGAACCATATGAGGATTAATCAAATTAATTTTGAGGATCATCAAATCAACAACCTTAATTAGTGGGAGCTGCTTGTTTGGAGGATGTAAGACCCGAATTTTATTCAGGTACCTATATATATATATATATATATCTTTTAAAAATAAAAATAAATACAGTATAAAACTCAATAATAATTAAAAGTCCATTCAAATGTCCATTTTTACGTACAAAGCCCAGATTTTATTTTAAGGCCCAAATTCCTATCCTTTACTGTTCATATGACCAAACAAAACCAAAATACATCTATTATAACTTTTCCCGCCCATTTCCAGTGGATAATAACCCCCAAACAAACACACATTTAGTCCAACAAAACCAATTCAAGTCATTTCCCGCCCAAATCCTTAGCCCAAAAGACACATGGCAGTCTTTGGTTGGTCCGTTTCCTCTTCACTTGAATCTGTGATTCTTCAAATCTAGTTGGCTTGTGACATCACAAACATGACATCATCCATTGCATCACACCCCGTTTACCTATAAAAGGAGAGAGAATGACCAATAAATGACTAATGGCTAGTTTAGCATTGTTTTTGAAAAGTGATTTTTAAAAGTGCTGTCAGAAAGAAATTTTAAAAAGAAATTTTAAAAAGTTAGTTGTAAGATTTTAGTGTTTGACATTGCTGTCAAAAAGTACTTTTAAGAAGATAAATGACCATTTTGGACATGATATTGTAAATTATATATATGTGTATGTATATATATATATATATATAAATGATATTCAAATTTTTTAATGTTATAATATATTAAATATATCAGCTTAAATTATTATAAAAATATAAAATATTTTTATTAATAAAAAGTTTAGCTTTTACGTTTAGGTTGAAAAATACTTTTCAAAAATGATTTTTTCTCCAAAAGTACTTTTGAAAAGTGCTTTTGAAAAATATTAATAAATTATGATAAAATATAAAATATTAATAAATGAATCATATAATTATGTATTCGTAAAAAAATATGTTTATAAATTATAAATAAAACAATAGCAAATGAATGTTCAAATTGTAATTTGACTCCCAAAAGCACTTTTCCAACCATAAAAGCTAAAAATTTCAGCTTTTGGGTTTGGGTTGAAAAGCGCTTTTCAAACACAGTTTTTTCTCCAAAAGTTATCTGTTTAGCATTACTTTTGATTTCAAACCAGCTTTTGGAAACAAAAGCTGGTTTGAAAAGCAATGCTAAACGCAGCCTAATAATTACCCACCATTAATAATAATAATAATAATAATAATAATAATAATAAAAATGAGAGAGAAATACCTTGGGGGACGAACCGTCTGGTAACCGAAGATGTAATACCCTAATCCCGATCCGAAACATTACATTCGGGTCTCCTAAATTCAACCCATCAAAATTCGTATTTAAAACCACAAATTAATCTTTCTCAAAAGCATCTATTTTCATAAATCCATGTAAATAAATACATTAAAAGAGTTTACAAAATAGAAATTCCAATTAAAATACATCGTTTGACCAAACAAGTAGTAAATCAAATAAAGTTACAGACTCAACTGTGGTAAGGTTCTATGAATACATCAGTCCAAACTAAAACATCAAGTACTGTACTTTGAAGCTGGCTCGGTGCTGGGAAATCCTCCTCGATGTGCTCCTCCAAAAGAAACCTGTCAACCTACGCACGGAAAAAACCACAATTCCGCATGTTGAGCTAACAAAGCCTAGTGGTACATTTCTACTCTACCGCAATTCACGAATATCATAAAATAAGCATGCATGATAATATAATCAAGAGTGCATAGAAAGGCTTCTCAACTATAAGGATCGTTTTCTAGCCTACCCTAGGCAGAGAATCACAATTACGTCTCAAGATACCACTAAAAGATAAGGAGTCTCTCATGCCATTCCAGGCTTACTATTCCCGAGGTCACACAGCCTATCGAGTTATGCATTCCATACCCTAATCACATAGCCCAAGGATAAAATTAGCCAACATCAATTATCCACACAACAACGTAAATAACATACATTCCCTAAGAAATGACCAACGAAGCCCTACGTTACTTGTGCTCACACAGCCACCAGGTTACCCATGATCACATAACCTTCGGGTTAATGGACCATATTCGGATCACCATAGCCATAGATACGTCCTAGACATACTTGGATCACATTAGCCACAAGCAGTCTTTCCTTGAGGTCACTCAGCCAATCAGGTTACTCGAGTTCACATAGCCCAATAATAGGTTTCTAACCGTATCCATATCATATAGCCAGTGAATACGTCAGATGTACTCGATCACATAGCCCAAAGTACACATCCCTTTAAACTGACTCTAGGATATCCGGATTCCTAACCAAGACACATAAGATAACATATGCTCCACGAGCATCCATACATCTCACCAAGAGATAAGAAACGTCAAGCCAACCACTACAAATGCTCCAAGGCATATTTCATTTGTTACAATAATTAATCTATATCTTTCTAGCACATTCACAATATTCTTATTAGATCATCTCAATAATCATTGTAGCTAGCCTACATGGGCGCCCCTTCAGCACACAACAAGGACCCCAAGTTTCCACACAACATCAACCGATCTACCACAGATCCCTAAGGATTACTAGTGCAAGCAACTCACCCATTTATTCCACATGTGGGTTATAACCCTGATTTCTCAATTTTAGAATTTGTTTTATTCTTTTATGGACCCATTGGACCCTTTACCACGAATTATCAACCCCTCAAACTCATTTTCAATGTTTACGGACAGATTGCCCAGTGGGTACCAGTACTGGTCCTCGCGTATCGATACAGGAAAACATGGCATACCGATTTTGGAAGACAGGGCATACTGATGCTGAAAAACACCGTACTAATACTGGAAAGACATGGCGTACCGATGCTGGAAAACATTGTACCGATACAGGAAGACATGGCGTACCGATGCTAGAAAACACCGTACCAATACTGGAAGACATGGCGTACTGATGTTGGAAATAACTATACCGATACACCCTTCAAGAAAAGCCTGAGGTCATCCTCGGAACACAGTGCATCGATACTCGCTCCTGAGTATAGATACCAGAGAATAGAAATTGCTTCTAAGGCTCGAGAAATCACTTTCCAAGACCCCAAAACATAATCTTTAACCCCTTAACTTAATCTTATATCTTGTGGGAGTTAATTAGAGTGATTTTCTACCCTTATTACACCTTATTAACTATTAATTCTATATTCACCATTAATAAGGCTCTAAGCTATCTTAACACCAAAACTAGTCATCTCAACCACAAAATCAAGCAAGGCAACCACTTTAGGATATTCAAGAAACAAATGAGTCAGAAATGTACTGACCTTAAGCAAGAGATTCACGACTAAGGCAGCAACCAAGCTTCTTCCACCTCTCTTCCTTGCTCCAAGCTTCAAAACTCAACCTCTACCAACTCGAAAGATATTTACCTTGAAAGATAGATCTTAGTCTAATGAACAACTTTTCCTCAACCCACAATCTGGGATTTTCACTCAAACAATCAAGATTTCACATAACTCAAGCACTCACCAAGAAGAAATAGATAGATGGTATGAAGGTAGAGACAAGGTTATACCATGCTTGTTCTTTTCCCCTGCAGAAAATTAAGGCTTCAACAGTTTTTGTCTTCTAATTATGGTTTTACCGTAATACCTCTCCTCAAAACACATCTTAAACCAAACCCAAATCCACCAAGCAAGCCCAATTGCACATGACAAGCCCAAAAATGTTCCTACAAGCCTAACAACAAAGCCTAACATAAACTGAACAATCGACCCAAAGTGGCAGTCCAAGGCCGGGTCAACGTCCATTGCTGACTCAAAAATCTGGATCGTTACAACTCCTCCTCCTTCAAGAAATTTTGTCCTCGAAAATTAAAAAGATTGAGAAGATGAAACCGAAACAGATTTAAATACTTCGCCATTCAAACAAGATCACCTTGATTAGGTAGAGTTCTCCCTTAACCTATCTTAATCGAAACCTCAACACCTCTCCTAAAAATTCTAACGACCTTGTTGCCATAACCATTAGCACTCACAACAAACCTTAAAATAGAGCAACAAACCAACCTCATGCTATCCTGTCTAAATACCAATATAAGGAACTCGACTTCGGTGAATTCTACTTCGGATAACAATTCTTCCTACTAGAACCCGTTATTTGTAACCTTGAACTTCGACCTCATCTATGTCTAAATGTCACCCCATTTCCATAATACGTTGTTAGGAACACATCATATCTAACAACCATACCCCGGTCAGACATAAAAGGACATGCAAAACTTTGACAACCAAACCTTATCATCAATCTACCTTGAACTAACGACTCTTTTCTCCAGACTTGACCCACTATGACGAGACATAAAACTTCACTCTATCCGAACTTGCCTCCCACACGAACGAAGACCACTTTTTATTCATGAGATTTATATAATTCGGACTACTTAATTTCGAGAAATATCTGTTATCACATATAAACTCCCACAAGCAACCAAAACTAATCAAGCCATCCTTAAATGTCTAACAATCTTCTTCTAATTAACCACTCAGTCCCAACTATCAAGCCCGAGAAATAATCTAACTACTCTCAGGGATTTCCAACTGGATCTTCTAATAATATTTTCTTGCAACACATCCATCCGATTACCCACAACATGGCTATTGATCCCATATTTTCGTTGCGCTACTCTGATAACCCTTCACACTGCTTGCCTTTTCTGAAGATAACTCATCTCAAACTCGATAGAGCAATCCCTCAACTTCATGAAAACTAGATCAAAAGGTGCACAAGCTAGGCTATTGACCTCACGATTTGCCCTTAGGGCCTTAACCATGTTTATCACAACCTTCATTTACTTTTACTATGGTACCCTTACTCTGAACAACATACAGAACTCTCACATTCTATAACCAAAAATAAGGTTGTCGATCTCATGAAACATGCAACAATGTTTCACTGTTACACTTTAGCTTAACACATCAAAATCCACCATACCAGCCACTCCCACATAGGCACGTTCCTGGTGAAGCACTTGGCAACGACACCCAATTGGTCGCTTGCACAAGTGTGCCTCCAAAAAAGATTTCGTTAGGTGTCATACCACAGAGCGATGAACACTAACAACGAACTCAACCTTACCTTTATTACGGTTCTGAACCATAATCAAACGGTAAGACTGCTAATTCACCAAGAGTACCTCCATACCCTCAAAACATCCACAACTCTAAGGCCAGGAATTCTCAACCCACGTGTCTACAACGCAAGCTAAGAACATCTTGTAACATATAGAACTTTCCTTGAGCTATCACTACGGAGCACGACATCCACCCTAGAGAGGTACAAATCCTATAAATTTAACACCAAAACAAATTCAAACAATCTGAAACTTCACAACTTCTTGCCTACAACTCACGACATTGCACTCTCAACAACCATCTGCGGTAAAAACCTTATCTAGTAGAAGATACAATTCTAGCTACCATCTAAAGAAACAACAAACCCAAGGTTTACCAAGATACATATCCACAAGAACCAACCTATTACACATCTAAAGAGCTTCACGGCTAACAAAAATAACTAAAAACCAAAAGAAGCTTAATTACCTGACATGTCCTCGATCGTAACGCTATCATCTCTAGTTTGAGCAGCAGACTGTCTAACAACGCCTCGCGCACTAACCTTAACGGTGGATCTAACAAGACCTCCACTTTGGTATCCTGGCAGTGCCCTAGCTCTACCTCTAACAAAACTCTAATCATGTCAAAAAGTAGCCAACCTCTGAGAATGAGCCGGTGTGTCTTCAGCCATGACTAGGCAGTTCGTTGCCATATGTCCTGGTGCTCGACACCTATAACAAACCTTCTAAAGCAAAAAAAAAACATACTCCAAGGTGATGTCGATTGCAATGCTCGTATGCTGGTGAAAGCGAAGCTCCAACAGAACCATCAGTACTCCCTTCTAGAGTAAAAATCAAAGAGCCCCTACGAACCTTTGATCTAGATCCTGAATCGACCCTCAGTAGCTGATCTAAAGCAACTCTCTTTGAACCATTTGAAGCACAAAACCTCTCATGCGGAAAAAGAAAAGAACCCATGATATCCTGGGTCTCCACATCATGGACCCTAGCATTCTCCATCCTACCAGACGTCATATCCTGAAGCTGCTCCAGTGCCTTCACATTATTGGCTAGTTCTAAAAAAGTCCCAAGTGGACACACTATCACGTGCAACTAGAGCTCAACCCTCAACTCAACCCTTGTCTGAACCTCTTGCACCTCAACTCTTATGTGGTAACGAACTTGAGGTATAACGGCTCAAACGCACAAACTCTTGCTCATAAGTAAACACCGTTCGATCTCTCTAAACTAAATGCAGGAACTGGTCTCTCATATCATCTATATGTACCTCACTGATGTACTTTTTTTGAAACTTGTCCAAAAAGATATCCCATGTTGGGAGTGCAGGCTGTAGACTTAACTCAACGGTCTCCCACCACTCATGTGCATTGACCCTAAGAAGGGATGCAATGCAATCAATGTCATCTTCAAGGCTTTCCCTTATCTGTCTTAAGATTCTTTATGTGTCACGCAACCATTGGTCAGCCTTAATCGGGTCATCCTCACCCAAGCCTTTAAAATTCTTAGGTCCAAAATGATAAAGCCTCTCTATAGAGGTCTTGCGAGGCGTCTTAGATTGCCTCGGAATAGCTTACACCATTTGTAAAAGGGTAGAGATAAGATTACAGAAGTGACCCACTTCTCCATTACCAGTTTCCCATTCCATCAACTCCTTTTTGAAATAAAAGAAAATAATGTCGCACATCAGGATTCTAAGTCTTGTAAAGTACAACTTAAATTTAGGGACTTGTATTCACTAGACACCTTACCATGACCACTATACCACCCCTGGGTTTTCTAGAACGGGCTAAACCTAAGGTCTGATACCACTAAATATAACACCCTGATTCTAATCCAGATTCGAAGCATTACATTCGGGTCTCCTAAATCTGACCCATCAAAATTCTCATTTAAAACCATAAATTAATCTTTCTCAAAAGCATCCATTTTCTTAAATCCATGTAAATAAATAATATTAAAAGAGTTTACAAAATAGGAGTTCCAATTAAAATACATCGTTTGACTAAATAAGTAGTAAATCAAATAAAGTTACAAACTTGACAATGGTAAGGTTCTATGAATACATTAGTCCAAACTAAAACATCAAGTACTGTACTTTGACGCTGGCTCAGTGCTGGGAAATCCTCCTTGATGTGCTCGTCGAAAAGAAACATGTTAACCTACGCATGAAAAAACCACAATTTCGCATGCTGAGCTAACAAAGCTCAGTGGTACATTTCTACTCTACCGTAATTCACGAATATCATAAAATGGGCATGCATGATAATATAATCAAGAGTGCATGAAAAGGCTTCTCAACTATAAGGATCGTCTTTTAGCCTACCCTAGCCAGACGATCACAATTACGTCTCAAGATACCAGTAAAAGATAAGAAGTCTCACATGCCATTCGTGCTTACTATTCTCGAGGTCACACAGCCCATCGAGTTATGTATTCCATACCCTGATCATATAGCCCAAGGGTAAAAGTGGCCAACATTAATTATCCATATAACAACGTAAATAACATACATTCTTTAAAAAATGTCCAACGAAGCCTTACATTACCTGTGCTCACACAGTTGTCAGGTTAGCCGTGATCACATAGCCATCGGGTTAATGGACCATATTCAGATCACTATAACCATAGATACTTCCTAGACATACTTGGAACACATTAGCCACAAGTAGTCTTTACCTGAGGTCACTCAGCCAATCATGTTACTCGAGTTCACATAGCCCAAAGATAGGTTTTTAACTGCATCCAGATCACATAGCTCGTGCATACGTCGGATGTACTCGATCACACAGCCCGAAGTACACATCCCCTTAAACAAGTGCCCTTGTACTGACTTTAGGGTATCCGGATTCCTAACCAAGACAAATAAGATAACATATGCTCCACGAGCATCCATACATCTCACCAAGAGATAAGAAACGTCAAGCCAACCACTACAAATGCCCTAAGGCATATTTCATATGTTACAATAATTAATCTATATCTTTCTAGCCCATTCACAATATTCTTATTAGATCATCTCAATATTCACTATCGCTAGCCTATATGGGCGTACCTTTAGTATACAGCAAGGACCCCAAGTTTCCACACAGCATCAACCGATCTACCACGGATCCCTAAGGATTACTAGTGCAAGCAACTCACCCAATTATTACCGAGCCATAAGCCATTTATTCCACATGTGGGTTATAACCCTAATTGCTCAGTTTTAGAATATGTTTTATACCTTTATAGACCCATTGGACCCTTTACCATGAATTATCAACCCCTCAAACTCATTTTCAACGTTTATGGGCAGATTGCATAGTGGGTACCAGTACTGGTCCTCGTACCAATGCTGGAAAACATGGCGTACCGCTGTTGGAAGATAGGGCGCACCGATGCTGGAAGACAGGGCGTACCGATGCTGGAAAACTCTATACCGATACTGAAAGACATGGTGTACCGATGCTGGAAAATATCGTATCGATACTTGAAGATATGGCATATCGATGCTGAAAATAACTGTACCGATACACCCTTTAAGAAAAGCTTGAGTTCATTCCTGAAACACAGGGTATCGATACTTGTTCCCAAGTATCGATACTGGAGGCTAGAAATGGCTTTCAAGGCTCGGGAAATCACTTTCTGAGCCCCTAAAACATAACCTTTAACCCCTTAACTTAATCCTACATCTTATTGGAGTTGATTAGAGTGATTTGCTACCCTTATTACACCTTATTAACCATTAATTCGAGATTCACCATTAACAAGCCTCTAAGCTACCTTAACACCAAAACTAGCCATCTCAACCCCAAAATCAAACAAGGCAACCACTTTATGATATTCAAGAATCAAAGGAGTCAGAAATGTACTGACCTTAAGTAAGATATTCACGACCTAAGATAGCAACCAAGCTTCTTCCACCTCTCTTCATTGCTCTAAGCTTTAAAACTCAACCTCCACCAACTCTAAAGATATTTACCTTGAAAGATCAATCTTAGGGTGATGAAAACTTTTAGAATCAATACCTCATGCATTGCATATTTAACAATACGACATCATTATTTAATAACATAACATTAACATTCATGATCTAAAGCGATCAAGGGTTTCGATGGCAGCAATCTGGGAATCGGTAAGAGTTTAAAAATTTGTTATCATGGATGAAGATATGGAAATAATTGAACAAAATTAAAAAGGGTTGCAAGAATAGATGACCAAGCCTCAGCAAAATACGAGGAGCTACACTACTACATCATGTTTGACAATTTACTTTGGGGCATCAAACTCGAATACAGGGATAGGTTCAGTGAAACCTACCATCCCAGGATTAAGACTGAGCTGTTTGAAGATAGATATGTAAGACTTAAGGTAGAAATCAAGGCAAGAAATGGCGTCGATAACCCTAAATTTAATGCAAAAAAATTCTGCTTAGTCCATGATTTGGTTATTCTGCTTGAGTTCATGGTCCCCAGTTTTGAAAACAGTCTGGTTGGATCTACTACAGTGTGGTACAATAGATTAAGTCAAGAACAGATTCGATCATGGTTTGATTTGGCCAAAGCATTTCTAGGGCATTACAAGTATGTTATAGACCTGGCTTTAGATCGCCAGCTTCTTCAAAACACGAGTATGAAAGTTAGTGAAAGCTTTAAGGATTACGCACTGAGGTGGCGAGGATTAGCAGCCCAAGTACAACCTCTCATGACTGAGGAAGAAATATCTATCATGTTTCATCGAACTCTTCCATCTATTTTCTTTGAGAGAATGCTTGTGAATTCAAGGGGCAATTTCAATGAGCTTATAGTGATTGGAGAATCAGTAGAAATTAGGATCCGACAAGGGAAAATTGGACCAAGGTTTGAAGATTGTGCTAATCAGTAAGAGAATAAAGATAAAGAGGTGAACGAATGTAATGTTTAAAGCTCTCGAAGCCGCAAGAGAAAAGGCCAGCTAATTCATCAAAACTATCCCAAAAAATTCCTCAAGCAAGTACAAATCTAAAGATCTTTTGAGTACTTATTTCAGACCTATTTCCTTACCTTGTTGAAGTAAAATATATCACTCTTAGGCCAATGAAGATAATGCCAAATTCATCTGCCTATAGCTATGATTCAGACAATGTTTGTGACTTTCACATGGGGTACCAAGATATGCTACCAAGAAGTGTAGGCCTTTAATGAAAGAGATTAAGAAGCTAGTTAGTAATGGAATCTTGACAC
Organism: Hibiscus mutabilis; assembly: GCA_019671005.1. NCBI lineage: Eukaryota > Viridiplantae > Streptophyta > Magnoliopsida > Malvales > Malvaceae > Hibiscus > Hibiscus mutabilis. The sequence continues at coordinate 12,883,641 of CM033738.1, read as the reverse complement.
GAGAATTAGTTCAACAATGGGAGATAAAAGGAATAAAGTAAGCTATTGTACCAGTCGAGGAATCGAAAGGCCAAAATGAATGCTTCTAAGGCTGTTTGGAATTCTGACAAGTCTATCTTACCCATGTTTCTGCATCGTGAAGGCACAATCTATATGGACTATTTATGAAGTAATACATAGAGATAATTCTGCTACTTCTGGCTTGAAAGTAGTAGAGATCATTTTCTAAGAGTATATGTCATGTTTGTCGATTTTCATTTCAATTGAGAGAATTTTCTTTAAAAATCCATGAATATATGCATATCTCTTCTTACCCTTGTAGGCCTCTGGATGCCAATTGCAAGATGTGATACAAAGATCGATTGGATGTTGTGAAAAGGATGAACTAAAATTTATTTCTCAGCCTATTCTGGTCAGCAAAGCACTAAAAGGGCAGATTACTACACCTTTAATGATGTTCAATGACAAATCTTGGAAATTCATAAATAGTGAAGTGGACTAGACAATTTTAACTGAGTAGAGGTGCTTAAAATTGAAGCTCTAAGTTGATTCTTCTATACCATAAAAACACAATAAAAAAAAGAGGAAAAATGAAAAAGTTGAAAAAAGAAAAATAAGAAAAAGAAAGAAAAAAATAAGAAAAAAAGAAAAGAAGGAAAAAAAGAAAAATAGAAATAATGAACTATTGAATAAATAAGTCTCGGAGCACTCTGATAGAGCTGTGAGGAGTCGACAAATCTAATAAAGAGCTATACTCCACCTGTCCAATACCCTGGCGTCAGAGATGTATCTTTGAAGACATATGTATAATAATAATATAATAATAGATAATAACAATCAGAAGCACACACATGCACTTATAGAATTTTATTCTTAGAATGATATTTTTGCACTTTACTAGCTAAACAAGTCCGAAAAGCTTGAGCATATTTATGAATAGAAATGAATGAAAAGAACAGAAAAAGTGTTTTTTCTGACTGGATCGAGCAATGCAATAATCATAGGATGTAAACCAAGTGGTCTAGAGGAAATTTCTTGACACGCCACAACATTCACAAGATATGCTAGTCACATGAGGGTTGAATCTAAGACACTCTTGTACTTGATATCCAGACATCCTATTCTATTTTATTTCTTCATATTAAGACTCTGATTTTTCGGGTCTTGTAAGGTATCCTTCATTGAAATGTCAATCAATAAACTGACATTTTTACAAACAAAAGGATTTCCTTGTATTATTTCAAAGATAAACTCCAAAATGCAAGGCTATGGATGCAAATAATGGATATGATATGGTAAAGATATGGTCGTGTATAAGACACTCATCCTTGATTGGCATCATTGTGTATGAGAGTTCAATGGGGCATCATTGTGTATGAGAGTTCAAATTAGAATAAATAAGAGAGAATGCGGAGATGAAAAGAATTTGATTATATAAGAAGCTTAAGGTCTGTTCAAGAAGAATAAGAGCTCAACAATAAAATGTAGAGGCAAAATTTTCAGGGCATGAAGACAATAACGGTACTTCGAAGACAAAACTCAAGAGGATTAAGCTAAGCAAGATTTAAGAAGAACAATCTAAAGAGATAACGTGGTAGAAAACTCAGTGAAAAAGCAAAGAAGATTAGAGCTTATCCAAGTGGTCCTCATAATCCATTAATGCATAGTTAGGCATCCATAAGATAAGGGCATACTAACTCATGAATTCAAAGCATTTTTGTTACATTTTGGCAGTAATTTACAAGAATCAACAAAGAACAAGAAAGATTTTAATCTACGACTTTGAGATTAGGAATGTAGATCCAGCCAAGATTACCGAAGATTTCCATCACAATTTTTGTGAAGCAAAGATATCAACCCGTTTGAAGAAGTGGATCCATCAAAGATTTTCTAATTGTCTGCACAAGACAGAACAATCTAAAGAGATAACGTGCCATTGCAACAGGAGTAGAAAACTCAGTGAAAAAGCAAAGAAGATTAGAGCTTATCCAAGTGGTCCTTAATTATCATAATCCATTCATGCATAGTTAGGCATCCATAAGATAAGAGCATACTAACTCATGAATTCAAAGTATTTTTGTTACATTTTGGCAGGAATTTACAAGAATCAACAAAGAACAAGAAAGATTTTAATCTATGACTTTGAGATTAGGAAAGTAGATCAAACCAAGATTACCGAAGATTTCCATCACAATTTTTGTGAAGCAAAGATATTAACCTGTTTGAAGAAGTGGATCCATCAAAGATTTTCTAATTGTCTGCACAAGACAGAAAGTGTAGTGCAATTCTAAAGCCTTTGGGCATGATGTTAAGTCCTTCGGGCTATCACCTTCGGAAGTGACGATAATATTTGATTGTTTGAATAAGACAAAAAGTACATTATAATCCTAAAGCCTTTGGGTCATCAGTAAATCCTTTGGGCATGATCTTAAGTCTTTCGGGCTATCACCTTTAGGAGTGATGAGCACATTTGATTGTTTGCACAAGACAAAAAGTGCATTACAATCCTAAAACCTTCGGATCATCAGTGAGTCCTTCGGGCATGATGTTAAGTTCTTCGTGCCATCACCTTTAGGAGTGATGCAAATTTTGCAGATGTCGTCACAGTAAGAAAGTGGGGGCATGGTATCAGCAAAGATTTCAACCTTTTAGGTCACTATTATAAAAAGAGAAAAAGATAAGAAGGAAGTTCAGGCTACCAGATTGGAAAGCAAGATAGATCAACTTTGGGCTCAAATGAGGAAGATTCACAGTTTAATTGGTCAAAAGTTTCAGCGTCTCTCATTGAAGCACATGAAGTTTCTTAATGATATACCCAAAATGTACATTTTTTGCAATTAATGCTGAAAGATTAATGATAGATTTGGCTTTTGCAGGTCACATATATTTCAAGCATAGAAGGAGATTGATCAATAGAGGAAGAGAAACAAGAGATCCTACACAAGTTTCAAATTGAAAGATCAAGATACCTTAGACAGAAAAAGCAGTGGCTCTAAAGATCTCAATGCTTCAAGCTGAAAATAGGAGATATTTCAAATTACTTTAGGAAGAACTTTTATTAACTAATGATATTTCTTTTTACAGGTTCAGTTTTTTTCCTAAAGAAGAAGGTGGTTTAGCATTCATCAAGCAAAGAATATAGAGCTCCCGATGAGAAGAGTTCATCAAGCAAAGAATATAGAGCTCCCGATGAGAAGAGTTTTCCTAGCAAAGAGTATAGAATTCCTAATGATAATATTTCTCCTAGCAAATATTACCGCGCTCCTAATGTGAAAAATTCATCTAGCAAAAAATATAGAGCTCCTAATGTGAAGATTTCATCCAACAAAGAATACATAGGTCTTAACGGGAAGAGTTCGCACAACAAACAATACATAGCTCCTAATAGAAAGAGTTCGCACAACAACGAATACATAACTCTAATATGAAGAGTTCACATAGCAAAAAATACAAAACTCATAATAGAAAGAGTTCGTACAACAATGACAGAGTTCCTAATGAGAAGAGTTCGCCCAGCAAAAAATCCAGAGTTACAAATAAGAAGAAATTGCTTGTTCAACACCTTTACAGAAAGGTGGATAAACATTTCAAATGAATAAATAGTGTAATGATTCTAGGCTTCACCGGGTTTCAAAAGAATAGATAGTTTAGCTTTTTCAGACCTTGGCCAACATTTTAGAAGAATAAAGAGTTAGAATGAAGCACTTGCTTGTTCGAAGCCTTTGTAGAGAGGTGGCCCAACATTTCTAAGAAGAATGAATGAGTTCATAATAAGAACTTGTTCAGACTTTACAGTCGTATATGAAAATATATCAACATTTTCAAGAAAAATGAAGAGTTCCTAATAAGAAGAGCTCTCTTGTTCAACACTTTTGCAGAGAGATCAATCAAAATTTTCAAAAAAGAATGAGAAGTTCCTAATGAGAAGAATTTGCTTGTTCAACGCCTTTATAGAGAGGAGGATCAACATTTTCGAGAAAGATTAAGGAGCTCGTAATGATAAGAGTTTGTTTGTTTGACACCTTTGCAGAGAGGTGAATCAACATTTTCAAGAAGAATGCGATGTTCCTAATGAGATAAAAAAAAGCTCGCTTGTTTGATACCTTTGCAGAGAGGTAGATCAATATGATTTTTTGAAGGAGAAAGAGTGAAAATTCATAATAGAAAGAACTTGAAGCTCGAATGACAGCCAGTTGGTTTGGATAAATTCGTGTCTTTTCAATCTTTGCCCAATTCCTATTCCACATCAATAAGCAAAGAGATGCTGTTGTAAGACCCAAATTTTATTTGGGTACCTATATATGTATATGATATTTTCACTATAAATAAATAAATAAAACAAATCCAAAAACAAATCCTAATCAGTCCATATATAGTCTTAAATAATGTCCATTTACAATCAAAGGTTCATTTTCAGATATCCAAAAGCCCAAAATTTAGTTCCCAAGCCCAAATTACAATTGTTGCAGCTATATTCAGTAAATTTACATCCAACAAACACAATTGAATCAGAAAACAATCTTTCCTACCCAAATTTTAATCCCAAAGGACATGTGACAACCCCTAATTGGTCCTCAAAATAGCACGTAGATCTGTGTTTCTTTCCCCTTTAATGGCTCCAGCTGGTGACGTCATCATTACATCATTTTCCACTACCCCTATATAAAGAGGAGAGAGAGTGTCAGTTGAATTTAATGACCAATAATTATGAAGCATTAGAAATAATAAATAATAATTAATAAAATAAAAGATGAGAGAGAAAGCTTACCTCGAGATCTGATCAGTTACTGTGAATTGAAGGCCCGTCAGAGTTCAACTGTAGCTAGAAGCTGAGGAGACGTCGGAGCTACAAAATATCGCCAGAAAAGAGATTTAGACCGTTGTTTTCACGGCCAAAAAGGTAAAATCCTCTTCATTCATTTTTTATTCCTGCAAAACAAAGAAAAATGTTAGTTGTTTGTATATATAAAAACCAAAAATTGAAAAGGAAAGAATAAATCAGAAAAAAGGCAGAGCTTATCTCGATGTTCGATCAAAATCTCAACGGTGGAGTTGAAAAGGCGAGGGTTTCGGGTAGATTTAGGATTAGATTGGGGAAAAGGGTGGTTCTCTCGAACCGGGCTAGGTTTTAGAGATTCGAGGTGAAAAGTGATTTTTTTGGTATTTTAGGTTTTTGGCACGGTTATCGGCGGACGTCTGCGGAGACCGAGATTTGTTTCTTAGAGGCCGACGAGGGAGAATGGTGGCCGGTGAACACATCGGTGCTCGATAAAAGGAAGCGTGTTGGATCAAGACGGTGGAGGTCACGACATTTAGAGGCCGTGTTCATTCGTGTTCTTTGTAAAAATGAAGAACACTATGAACATTCAAGCAAAATGGGGGGTTTTGATCCATTTTGCTGGGAATTTCTAGGAAGGGCATGTTTGTGTATAAAGAGTTGAGAGAATTTTAGAGAGGGGGAGACTGGTTAGATGAGAGAGAGAGAGGGCAAATGAAAGAATGGGTGAATTTTTGGGTTAAAAAGGTTTAAATACCAGCAGCTAAATGCTGTGTTTTGGCTTGGGTCTGGGGAAGATCTGCGCCCTTTGGCTGAACCGTGTTGGAAGACCCGCGCCCTTCTTCAGGTTCTCTTAATTTGACCCCAACTTTGTAAACTTTTCAATTTAGTCCTAGATATCAATAAAATTAGAGTTTCAATTTTTTTAATTTAGTCCTTTAAATTGTTTAATTATTTACTTTAATTGCAATTAATTTATTTGCTTGATGCATGTTTTAAAATGAAGCATATAGTATATTTTGTTAGATAATTAATTCACTTATATTTAAATAACAAGTTGTTTAGAGCCTTAGTCTTTTAGGTTCTTTATTAGGTACGCTTTAATAATTCAATTAAGGAGATGATTTTAGAAAATTAATGAGTGTTAAATGAGAAGCTTTGAAGTTCTAATTTGGATGATGTCCCATTGCAATGAGATGTTGTTCAACATGAGCTTTTAAGTAGAATATTTAATACCCATTAAAACTTAGAAAATGATAGTTAATCTAGTTAATTAATTATAGCCTTAATTAGGATTAGAACTTAAATAATTAGTTTAATTAAATTAATTAAGGAATATATATATATATATATAATTTTGGGGCATAGATATGGATGGTACTCAAGCAATTTGGTGTTACTCATGAAAGTCTTTAAATTAAATAATATTCGTAAAATTAATAAATACACACAATTAGTTAGAACATTTTTAAGTTTAAACATAAAATAAACAAGACAATAATTGATCATGCATTAAAAACCTTTTATGTTGGAAATATATTTTTTGAATATGAATAGGGGTGTCTTGAATGTATAGGGGTGCTTTTAATCTCATATTTGGATAAAAATGTATTTCCTTATAAAAGGAATATATTCATTTAGAATTTAAATCCATTTAATAATTAATGATTAAATTAAATTCAAAATATTATTCGAAATGCCAAAATTCCACTTACAATTAAAGGTTCTGATAATGGGCGTTTGTGGGGTGTTAATCCTTCCCTACACGTAACCGACTCCCGAACCCTAATTTTAAAAGAATGAATCTCTGGTTGTTGTTACGGTGTCTGGTCTACCTCGAAGTGATCGATGACGACTCCAAAATGATTTTCAAAATTAAATTTAAACGAAAATCCCTAATTTAAAAATTAATCATCAAGCTATTTTTACCTGGTTCAAAAATGGCAACGATAGAAGCTTTTTCATACATTAAAAAATGGAAACTTTTATTATTATAATTGAAAAAATACGGTTTGCTTAAGTACAAATGTCAAGTGTTAAGTGTTCAAAAGTACTATTTTTATTACCATTTTTACTCATATTATTGTTAGACTTAGGCTCATATTAGTTGCACTATTAGCCATTCATGCATGTTTTCATTGTTTCCTTGGTGGACAAGCTTGATTTCATATTTTGCTTAATTTTGTGGAAAAAGATACTGCTTTGGTGTGTTTTTGTGTGTGCAGAATCAGTTGCCAAAGCAAGGCTGGAACCAGTTGCCAGGGCAGTGCATGAAGGTTATGCCGAGCTAGTTGCCAGGGCAATTGTCGATAAGGGATAAGGTTATATGGCAGTCGAAATTGATGACTAGATAAGCCCAAGATGACGTGGAGCAAACTTAGATCCCAAAGGAGTTTGATTTCCATGAAGAGGTCAAAGAGAAATTAAATCCCAAAAAGATAGGAGAAGATCTAGAAGGAATTTAAATATAATAAAGAATTATATTCTTTTAAAGTATTTAATTCCAACTTAACTTCCTCCTCAATAAGGACTTTGACCTAGCCATCTCCTATTTAAAGGAGACCAAGCCGTCAAACTCAAAGAGATAGCAAGGGGGAGATAGTTTGATTAGGAGAAAGCTTGGAGGGAATTCGACTGAGAGAGAGTTCGACTAGGGTCTAATCGATTTCTTCTTCTTCTTCTTCTTTGCTTCCATTAGATTCATGGCCTGGGGATTATTCTTTGTATATTTTTTGAACCCAACCATGAACTAACTTGATTGGTTGGGGTTATTGTGTTTTGTTGTTGTGAGAAACAATTGGATTTTGTTTAGGTAATAAGAGTTTGCACTTTCAATTCAAGGTTTACTCATTCTTGGTTTTTATTCTTGTTTGCGAGTGAATTGGGAGAGGATCTCGTAATTCTATCTATTTATCCAATATCGGGAGAGTTAGATTCAAGAAATGAATGAGTATGGTCTTTATTCAATCTATCGATGGTGAAGATTAATCCGGCTTAGGAATAAGTTAAGGATTTCAATGACTAAGAGGAACGCAAGATTGGTTGTTGTTCACCCTTGATTCACGCATGGATGTATTGTCAAGGCATGCACAATTAGCTAGAGTTTGACTTAGGGATAAGAAGAAACCATTAAAGAACGCTCTGTTGAACCTTGAAGTTGCTGCCCAGTCGCCCAAGCAGTTGCCCAGGCAACCCAGCTGCGCAAGTTGCCACGACAACCGAGTTGCCATTGCACTCTTTTACCAAGACGATCCAATCGGTTATCACTCCTCAACTCACGATAACCTGGTCTATTCCCTCTTATTTGATTTCATCTATTCTTTTAGTTTATTGCTCTTAGTTTACTCGTTAATTAGACTCATATTATCAATTGTATTTTTATTTTCACAGTGCAGTAACTTAAGCAAAGTGGCCCAAACCAATCCCTGTGGAGACGATACTCGATACTCATATCACTTTATTACTTGCGACGTGTATACTTGCACTGTTTGCGTAGCACTCAATACACGCAACAAGTTTTTGGCACCGTTGCCGGGGATTGGCAATTGGTGTTTGTTGTTTTTGTTATTGCATTTTTTCTCTTAGTTTTACTAACTTTTCTTTTTGTTTGTTTTATCAAAAAAAATTAGGTGCGCTACAAGTTAAGGGACATCAACATGTCAGGAAATAAAAGCTAATCTATTCGAGAGTTGATGTTGGAAGATATGAATCAATTCAATCAAGAGTTTTTTGCACCCTTCGATGATTACCTATACCAACTGAGAAAAGCATATACCGTGGAAAACTCGTGCACTTGTTGTGGAGAACATCATGTATTTGAAAATTGCCCTCACATTTTCGGTGCATATGACTACATGGAGAACCATAGATGGAACCAGTGGCAAAATCCTTCATGGTATGATCAAAAAGCTCAATTTTTTTTACCATAACAATTTTGCTACAAGAATAGACATGCCTCGGCAATGTAGTCCTTATCAGCAGCCTAGTGTCACGGCAACAGATATGCCATGGCAATGTAGTCCTTTTCAAGAACATTCCAATTCCTTGGAGGAAACGTTGCTAGCTTCCTTGGCTAGACTTGACGGATCAATTGAAGAGATTCGAGAGCTATCAAAGAAAATGGATGCGAGGATAGCTCAGTGGGATGCACCCTTGTCAGATTCAGAAGATCAATTGAGGAGATTCACATATGTCATGGATAACATGCCCCAACGATCAATTGCTAGGGATGATGAAATCCTAAGGGAAGATGAGATCCCCGATGTGTGAGAAACAACTAGAACCTCTAAGTCGAGAAGATGCCAATGAGAGAGACTGCCCAACACATGATGAGCCCGAGCAACAAATTGCCTCGGTAATGATTGAGGAGCATGAACAGAGCAATGCCATGACAATATTCAAAGAGGCTGAGATGAGCAATACTACAGCAAATTCTGAGGAACCTGATGCCCAGAATGTTACAACGTTGATGTTGAAGCAGGAATCTGTAAATTGCTCTCATCCACCTTTGCCACGGCAATTGCACGACCACATGCAGGATCAACACGATGGCAATACTGTGTTAATGGAATATGAGCAGGATATGATTGAACCTATTGAATTCTTTAAAAACTTACCTCATCCATTGCATGTATTCTTTGAGGAACCGACTCTGGTAGATTTGAAGCCATCACTAATGGAGATGTTTGAAGAGCCTAAAGAAAATGGTGTTTGGACTCACGAAGCTTTTCAGAAAATTGGTTTTTCCCTTGACTTAAAGCAAATTTTGGCAACTGATTGCCACGACAATAGGCTTGAGCATCAATTGCCACGACAACAAAGGCTACATCCAACCATGATAGAAGTCGACAAGAATGAGGTAATTGAATGGTTGGGAATGGATATAATTTTTCCCATTAATATATTTGTGCCTTCAAGAATAGTAGCAAGGTGGAGGGCATGCATGGACTACAAGGGAACACGAAAGAAAGACACCTCCACCATGGTAACACAAAGGGGAGTAGCTGGGAGCACATTAGCCCAATTCTTTTAGGGGCAATATTCTCACTCGATGGAGGGTGCGGATGGACTATAAGAAGTATCGAAAATGACACTCCTCAAGTTTTCTCAGATATGTAGTAACATTAGAAGATGCATGAAAAATGCTCTTTCTAAGAATTCTTATTTTATTTTATTTTTGGAACATTATTTTATTTTTGTTTTTTATTTATTTTTGGAATTTTTAGAATATATTTTATTTTATTTGTCTTCATTATATTTAGTTTCCAAGTTTTCTTTGTTTTCTTTTCTTTTCCACAACAAGACTCACAACCACCATGATAAAGAAATTCTCTGCCGACTACTTGCCACGGCAATTGCAACAGAGGATGCCCGACAACTACCTTAGCAGTTGCCACAATAATAGAAACTGGCGATGCCCAGGCAACAACAATGGCTTCGGCAACTACTGATGCCCAAGCAAGTGAACCTGCCTCGGCAAACATGGATCAAATCAAAGCAATGCTATTCACGTGGTACCAGCCACAAGCATTTAACCATCGACCGAAAAATGAATCAAGCAAACAGCACGAAGGAAACTTATCACTCGAGATGGCAACCTCTCCGACTAACTCATTTCATTTAGTTTCTTTTAAATTTTGTTTCACTTGTACATACATTGAGGACAATGCTTCTCTCGAGTTTGGGGGTGCTGTTTCTAGTTAGTTTCATGTTTAGTTGCATTCATCTTTAGCAATCACATATAGGTTGCATATGTTACTTGCCATGCTTTTAATTGGATTTAATTACTTAAGACTTGTTGAATATCCAATGATGAATTTTTGCCACTACACTTAATTGAAAGAACCTTTAATTTTAGGATTGCATGAAAAGAACTTAGAATTTTACTATGACGCTGATTTTTTTACATGGTTATGGCTTGTTGATTGAAAGAAACTTAGTGAACTTAGATTGCTTAAAATTTGGGTAAATTTAAAATTGAAAATTAAAACTTAATTTCTTGCTAGAGGTGCCCAAAACTGACTCTAGTAGTTAATGCACATTAAAGAATTGCTAGAGGTGCCCAAAATTGGCTCTAGCCATCTAAAATAAAATGAGAAATTGCTTACTTTGCTAGAGGTGCCTGAAATTGGCTTTAGTGAAAATAAAAATAAATGCCCCAGTAATTAAATTGATAAAAGCCTATTGTTCACATAGAATCTTGAAAATCAACTTGTACACAACTACGCACACACATTGTCACGGGCATTATAGTTTGATTCCGAGTAATTTTTGTGCTATCCGAAAAATTAAAATGTGATCATACTTTGTGCCACGGTTCCGAGGTTTGAATTCAAGTTTGAAGCATGTCTTTGATGATTAAAGTCTTGGCAGGTAATTTTTAGTTTTGCATTGCTTGAGGACAAGCAATAGTTTGAGTTTGGGGGTGTGTTAAGTGTTCAAAAGTACTATTTTTATTACCCTTTTTACTCATATTATTATTAGACTTAGGCTCATATTAGTTGCATTATTAGCCATTCATGTATGTTTGCATTGTTTCCTTGGTGGACAAGCTTGATTTCATATTTTGCTTAATTTTGTGGAAAAAGATACTGCTTTGGTGTGTTTTTGTGTGTGCAGAATCAGTTGCCAAAGCAAGGCTGGAACCAGTTGCTAGGGTAGTGCATGAAGGAGATGCCGACGTAGTTGCCAGGGCAGTGCATGAAGGTTATGCCGAGCTAGTTGCTAGGGCAATTTTCGATAAGGGATAAGATGATATGGAAGTCGAAATTGATGACTAGATAAGCCATCAAACTCAAAAAGAGAGCAAGGGGGAGAGAGTTCGATTGGGAAAAAGCTTGGAGGGAATTCGATTGAGAGAGAGTTCGACTAGGGGCTGATCGATTTCTTCTTGTTGTTGTTCTTTGCTTCCATTAGATTCATGGTTTGGGGATTATTCTTTGTATATCTTTTGAACCCAACCATGAACTAACTTGATTGGTTGGGGTTATTGTGTTTTGTTGTTGTGAGAAACAATTGGATTTTGTTTAGGTAATAAGAGTTTGCACTTTCAATTCAAGGTTTACTCATTCTTGGTTTTTATTCTTGTTTGCGAGTGAATTGGGAGAGGATCTCGTAATTATATCTATTTATCTAATATCGGGAGAGTTAGATTCAAGAAACAAATGAGTATGGTCTTTATTCAATCTATCGATGGTGAAGATTAATCTGGCTTAGGAATAAGTTAAGGATTTCAACGGCTAAGAGGAGCGCAAGATTGGTTGTTGGTCACCCTTGATTCACACATGGATGTATTGTCAAGGCATGCACAATTAGCTAGAGTTTTGACTTAGGGATAAGAAGAAACCATTGAAGAACGCTCTGATGAACCTTGAAGCTGCTGCCCAGTCGCCCAAGTAGTTGCCCAGGCAACAATTCGATTAGTTGCCAAGGCAACCCAGCTGTTCAAGTTGCCACGGAAACCGAGTTACCATTGCACTCTTTTACCAAGACGATCCAATCGGCTATCACTCTTCAATTCATGATAACCTGGCCTATTCCCTCTTATTTGATTTCATCTATTCTTTTAGTTTATTGCTCTTAGTTTACTCGTTAATTAGAACTTCTATTATCAACTGTGTTTTTATTTTCACAGTGCAGTAACTTAAGCAAAGTGGCCCAAACCAATCCCTGTGGAGACGATACTCGATACTCATATCACTTTATTACTTGCGACATGTATACTTGCACCGTTTGCGTAGCACTCAATACGCGCAACATCAAGAATTCGTGCAAATGAAGAAATGAAGCTATTGTTATGTAATAGCTAAAATTATTTTAGTGTAGCTTTGTAAGATTAGTATTCGAAATTGTTATTTTCGTTCGTATGTTAGTAGGTAGATCGTTGCTGAGGATCACATCAAGAAGAGATTTCCCAACACCGCTTTGCTTCAGAGTACAATGCTTAGTATTTAATTTTGGGCTTATATATTCATAGGACCTTACGAGTTATTGAGTCTCTAAATTCCTTTTGAAATATTATTTTTGGTATTCGGTATTTTAAACTTGGAGCTCCCGTTTTGTAAACTTAATTATAATGCTTATTTAACTTTAGATCTGGATCGAGATCAGGGTGTTACAATAACCATGTATTTTAAATTCTAATTCTTACCCCTAAATTTTCTTCAAGATATTGTTACTTATCTAAGTAATTTATATTTTTAGAAGAAGAACGGTAGGATCATACCATTATTAAATGGCGAAATTGGCATGATATTGTAGTTGAAAAAAAAATAAATATATTGTATATCCTAAATTATTTTGCAATCTATTGTACTTTGAACAATGTTTTTTGGAGTCGGAATACATGGCATCTTACTACAGTACTATGATTTAATATTAAAAAATGATGAAAACAGATAGCCTCAATTCCATCTTCAAAAAAAATGAGATCGGGTTGCTTTCTTTCCGTCTTCAACATGGTCAAAGGTGACAGGGTAGCAGGCTTTGATGCAGGCCGGTGTGGGGGTGCAGGCGGCATGCAGGGTTGCTGGCGGGGCATGCATGGGCATGTAGGGCTGAAAAAATGTGCTTCGGCAATGGGTGTGAGGGTTGATATTTATTAATTGATGGTTGGTTGGTGGGTTGAGTGATTGAGGTTTAAATTTTTAGTTGTTATATAGAGGTTGAAGTTAAGGAATTGCTGAAGAAAACTTGTGAAGATTGAGTAAAGAAGAAGAATATTTGGAGAAAATATAGTAAGTTTTTAAATTTATATAATTTGTTCTTAAATTTAGTTCCAATAGTTTTATTTTTTATTTTCACAATTGTATATAATAAGAAAATACTTTGATTTTTAATTTTTTAACTTAGTATCGTGGATTAATATAATTTTAATCTTTTGTATTAAATAGGGTGTTAAATAGGAAAATTTGTGTTTAACGTAAAAAATTATAATTTAGTAATATTATTTCATTTATTTTTTATTTTTAAATTTATTAGTAAGTTGTTGTTGTTGTTGTTAGCATGTGATTTAATTTATTGCATGTTAAAATAGTTGTTCATGTGATTTTAAAAATTAATGATGATTGATTAATAAATTGTAGAGCAAAAAAGTAGGAAGATTTTGGAGCAAACTTTGTAGAATTGTTGTTTATAGCATCAAAATTTAAACTAGTAAGTTGTTGTTTCCGTTTTAATTTACATTTTGGAATAATACAATTTGTAAATATAATTATTTACATTTTAATTTAGTATGTTGTTGTTTACAATTAATTAATTTGATTTAGTTATTTTTAATATAAACTAGTCGAATATGGCACTTGAATTTTGTATGTTGGTGTTGATTTATTAATGAATTTTATATAGAATTGATTATTGATATAATTTAATGTTATGTATTAAATTGTAAAAAATTGGAGCCAGAAAGAAGAATTAGAAGGAAGGAAGAGAATTTTCTTAACATCAAATTGTAAACCAGTAAGTTGGCTTTTTGTGTAATTTTGAATGTTTTTTATATATTAATATTGATTGTAAAATAGTAGTATTACGATTAGATTTAGTGGTATTTGTTATTACTATATTTTCTTACTTGTCATGTATTAGAAGGATGACCGATCAAGATCCTCTATTGAGATTACAGAATCAACACATCACTAGTGTTGTGGTTGATGATATGGTACAATTTTTTTAAGAATTTAATTATTAGAAAATGAATCAATTATATCCATTATGTAAATATTTAATATATTTATTAACATTTTTTTTAAATTAATGCAGGCTACTGAGGAAACCTTTAAACATTATCGAAACATGGGAAATAATCACTCACACAATGGTACGATTCCATGGTTACAACATGCATGATTTTATAATGCCACATTTATTCGTGGCTACAGGCTGGTTCCCAGTTTGATTACCGTACTAATTGAGCACTGGAGACCGGAGTCACATACATTTCACATGCCGTGTAGAGAATGAACCATTACGCTCGAAGACGTGGTCATGCTAATCGAGGTCTCGGTAAAGGAGGCCATTGGTTAAGCTTACTGAGGCTTCACCTGTAAGTCTTTGCCATGATTACCTCACTAAGGTTTCATCTGAAACTGTTATGAAAGGGTCTCGTATCAAATTGAGTTGGTTGCAGAGAGAATTCAAGCTCCCTAGCGGTGATACACCGAAAGAGATTAGTGGTGCAAGTTGAGAATATATTTTACAACTCATTAGGGGATATTGATGCTAGATAAATCTAGAAATCTTGTTCATACACGATATCCACTATTTTTGTCATTGTCTTCAGAAGCTGCTAATTATAGTTAAAGATCAGCAATATTAGCATTCTTGTACCGTGAGTTGTGCAAGGTCGTTGTATTTGATAATGGTGAGAAGTCAAAGGATGTTGGTGGATGTTTGTTGTTATTGCAAGCTTGGGCATGAGAAAGACTTATATTTTTTACACTGGTTACTCGAAGTTTGAAGAATTTTCCTCTTATTAGTAGGTAATATTTTGACATTGATTTGAAAGTTTAAATTTACTCAATTTTAAAATATTTTTAGTTGAAAAATAATAAAAGGAATGTTATTTGGATATGTATTCGAATGGAATACGAAAAAAGCTCACACGAGGTTGGCATACAACAATCTGAGAGTGTTTAGATCTCAAATTGATTTGTCTTGCCAAAATGAGGTATCAGAATTAAGTTAGTTTTACATGTTATTTTTAAGTAATTAATTACTCAGATGTATTATAATCAAATATATTTTTTGTAGTTTATTTGGAGGTCATGCATTGATGCACACATAAATGTACCGGATGAAATGGTGAAGCATTCTAATCTCTGGTGTACCGGATAAATTAAGTTCGTATCATGTTTTATAATATATGTTGTTAGCATCGAAAAAAATCATAACACATAAATAATCGAGTTTGGCAAAATAAAAATACCCATGCCTAAAATCGCGTCGCGAAGGTGTTTTTTCACTTTTTAATAGCATTGTTGCCAATATGGCGTACATAGTATGCAAGATATGCATGCGAAGGTGTCCATCAGCTCGTTGGTCGATCAATTGCTTCTAAGATGCCTTCTTCTCTATCAAAAATCAAGAAAACCCCCTCTTCTCGGACGACATGTTCACGTAAATTACTCAAAAGAATTTCCAAGAGTCTACCAACTTTGTATCAACAATTACGAAGGCAATTAGAAAGATATTTTGATCACCATATTGTGTAATGGCAATCAACATTACATGTTTGTAGCTTTCGTACAAACATGTTCCACCGAATTGAACCATACGTTTTCAATATGGAAAACCTTCGATGCATGGCTTGAATGCCCAAAATATTTGGTGGAATATTTGCTTCCCTTGAAGAAGTTGACCTCCTCGGTTGCATGCATCCAAGGTTTTATACCTCACTATGGTCCCAAGAATGAATAATACAATTGCATGTAATAAAGCTTGTAGCTCATTGTACAACTTCTCGTAATTACCGTACACCTTTTTCAGTGCCTTATCCCTAACATACCAACCCTTGCCATTTTCTATTTGACATTCAAACTGTTGCTTAATAGATGTCATAATTGTTGAAACAGTAACCCTTGGATTTGCTTCAACCAACATCTTCACGTGGTGACATATTATATTCGAGTCCAATTGACGATGGTCTTGGTTGATGGAATTTTGTAAACAAGTGTGGCGACCATTGTACTTTATAATCACCCAAGCATTTTTCCTCTAAATTTTAGACACTCGGATCTTCCAACTACAATCTTCTCCATACTTAACACATTTTGCAAGCAGAGTTCTCAGACTGGATTCTTTAACAATGAAGTCCACATGCTTTCTGATGGAATACTCTTTAATTTCCAATGTAGTTTCTTCATTTTCTTCAAAATGAATCCCAACCGATAATTTATTAGAGGGGCTTGAACTTAATTGTGCCATGACCGGGAATTTAGGTGTCCTCATCACATCGTAATCTATTAAGTTCATGTGAACAAGATGTTCATATCATTTAAAGTCATCCTCAGTTGAAACAAATTCACCACCACCAAAAACAAGCTTATTACAAAGGTCATCACCAGTCAAATCAGGATTTGCGGTTTTTTCAACTTCACTAGAATTAGCAAGCGTTTCTCCCCATTGACCTTGGAGATTTTCAACGTCAATGCCAACACTAGGATCAACACTCGGCTCAACAGTCAGGAATGTCGAAGGCCCGACATATGTATGAAATGCACTCAATGTCCCACTTTCCAACATCACAACAAAATTGTCTCCAAACCTATATGGTTGGTCCTCGACCCCACCACCGAAACCCATTTGAGAAGAACTTCCAAGTATATTTTTGGATGAGCCCAGAACGTCATATCTCCTACATACCTCAGCATGCAACTCAACACTTCGAATACCTGTTTAATCATGCTCTTCAATCATGATTCCAACATTAGTATCATCTTTAAGAGCTATTTCAAAATATATGACTGGATCATGACATGTCTTCCACAGGTATCGCAAACCAACAATCTTAGCTCCAATTTTCATTTTTATGTTAGGCTTCAGCTCTCGAAGGAAAATGTTTTTTGATAAAACCTCATCTTTGTAGTGCTTTCAGATTCAAATATGACAGCGATATCAGTTTTCACAATTTGTCCATTGTAATGGACAACAACCATAAACACGTTGCTCATTGTATCTGCATGTTCAAAACCATTTATATTTTTGAATCAAAATACAGAAATCAAAATTATCATATTGTTATATTATATTACTACGAATTTTTTTCTAAACAATAACAAAAAATTAAAATTATAAATGTATATCTACGCATAACAACAACATTCTAAAATAAAAAAACAAACAATCTAAATATTAAAAACAAAATGAAAAAATAACTTACTATAAATTTCTTCAAAATTTCCTCATTCTCTTTCTTCTTCTCATTCTTTACTCAAATTTTTTCTCAGATTTTCTTCCACAATTTACCTTTAACCTCACTTATATAACACAAAAAACCCAACACACAAAAAATACAAAATTTTCCCCCGTTATTTACCCCTACCATCTCTTTAATAACCATTTAAAATTCAAATTCAATACCCCTACACATTTTAAAATAATTTTTTTAAATATTTTTAATATCCTAATCACCATATTCTCAAGCCTAATTCACAAAAATAGTACTCTATTTCCGAACCCAAGGCATATAAATCACCCAGCATGCATTAGGATTCTCTCGGTAATTAAGGGAATCCCTGCCGTGCAGGCTTTATTTTTTTTTCAGCTTGCCAACCATCCCTGCCACCCTTGACCTGTGCATGTTGAAGACGGAATAGAGGCTATCCCACTCATAATTTTTTTTGAAGATGGAATAGATACAATCCGTTTTCATCATTTTTTTAATATTAAATCGGAGCATCGTCGCAAGACGGAATCCATGTATTCTAACTTAAAAAAAAACTGTTCAAAGTGCAATAGGTTGCAGAATAATATAGGATGTACAATAGATTCAAAAAAAAATCTAACTACAATATTCAGCCAATTTCGCCATTATTAAATACAATAAAATTAATTTAATTAGAAATATATAAAATGTAAAATTTGAATTCGACCGGATTCATGTTTAGGGAAATAAAAATATGTTATCATTTGAGTTTAAGACAACGTTCGAAAATGCTTCTCATATGCTAGTTGGACCGTCGAACGGTCACACTAAGAGGCTGAATGGGTGTTTAAAATCCTGATTTAGCGCCAAACACAACCAACCGTAAAAACTAAAAAATCCAATTTTTGTCCAAACAAACGTTTGCAGCCCAACGTCCGTTCAAAAATCCCTATGGAACAGAGCCTTAAATCTAACTCGATTCATTAATATCTATAAATAATAAAATATGGAAATTATCGTATATTTAATAACGAAATTGTCAACCTAATCTATATCGAGAACAAAGAAAATGTGCAAGGAATATTTGCTCTATCAGCTGGATCCCATATTATACATTTAAACAACCACAAAGTTGGTACATAGACGGTGATTAATCGCATGTGAAACCCAACTTTAAGCTCGCTTTAGGCCATTATTTATAATAATACAATGAAAAGTGGATTAGTTAATAAAAAAATCCAACTGAAACTCATTGCATCCAATTAATTTGTGACTAATCGACATGATTAGAGTTAAGTCTCCTAATCATGAACACCATAACACCAATTATGTGGGGTCTCCGTATAATTTCAACTATGATTTTGAGATTGAACAATGATTTTCTTTTTAAAATTATAACTTTTAATTAGATAAATAATTTATTAAAAAAAGGAAATATCCAAGATCACAATAAGAGTTTACAACGGTTGATTGTCAAAATGAACTGGGGACGGAGACGGTGGTCCGATGAGGGTTCGATGATGGTTTTCCTTAGTCAGAGATCGATTGTGTCATCCTCAATGTAGACTCTGATGTCTCTTATTTTGTCCTTCCGTCTTCCCCTTGTTTGCATGTTCCATTTATATTGCTTGGACATGTGTCATGGTTGGGTTGTCGTAGCACACTAATGGGATTGGCTATGACTTGATGTCCTAGGTCTGTGTTGTTATCCATAGCGACCGCGTGACCACTCACGCGATCGCAGGATGCGATGTTATTCAAAATCTTGCTTCGCTCGCCACAGGTTGCGAAGGACCTTGTGCAGGCTGCAGGTATTTGTGCGCGTTGTTGTCCGCGGCGATCACGTGTATCGTCACGTGATCACTAGATATTTGTTTGCTACAGGTTGTCTGGTTATGCTCACGGGAAATACAATATCGACACGTGGTAGTAGGTATTTGTGGATACTAACAATTGCCCTCAAGGTGAGGGAAGCTTATAAAGTGACCTTAGCGAACTTGAGGAATTTAAAGAAAGCTCCTAGCATGGAAATTTCAGGGTGAAACAATGTTGAAATTTTAAGGATGAAGCGTCGTGTACAGGCTTTAAACGGTGTATATGATGGATCACATAATGAACCTCTTTATTAGCGAAGCGTGTTAAGGACGACATGACTCTTTGGTTATAAATAGTTTTTTTTTCTGTTTTCTAAATTTTATTTTGGTTATCCCGTCGGCCGCTCTGTGTTGATTCTTGAAGAAAAGAACACATCTGATTTTACTCTGATGGCTAGTTCGTCTGTTGTGGTGAGTGATGAAGTTCATTGTACTACTAAGGGGGTGAGATGTTGAAAATGCTGGAGTGTCGAGGCATTCGTGCTGTGAACAACTTTCATTATCGATTTAGTTTACCAAAAGGGTCATAGCGTATGTGCGCTTGTTCCGATAAAGAGAAATCGTGATGTTTGATTCCGCTTTATGTTTTTGAGGCTTTCATTTACTGCTGTATTCATTTTTCGTGGATTGGTTAAACTAGTTTGATGTGGCATCGGGTCAACTGGGTGCTGCTAGCTAGTGGATTTTAATGGTATATTTTTTGAATTGCAAAATCCACGAGGATGAACCCTCTATCAACATTTTTCGTTATTGCTATAACGTAATGTCTGGTCATAGCAAGAATGCGAAGGGTTTTGTAAGCATTGGTCATCGTAAAGGGAGGCGGTTGGTGCTAAGTAATTATGCTATGAATCTTTGCCTGGTCAGAACAAAGTATATTAAAGTAGAATGTAATTTTGGAAGTTTTTTGTTCCTTGTTGTATAGCGTCAACCTTAGAAGGATATGGTTGCCCTGTGTTGTGCGTAATAAGTGCTACACAATTGTGCAAGTATACACGTCACAAGTTATAGTATAAAAGATATCGTCTCCACAGGGATTGGTGCCACTTCAAGAATCTAATCTCTGGCACTGTAAAAAGTAAAAACACAAATAGAAGATTATAGGAGTTTAACTAATAACTAAACTAGAAAGAAATGAAGTAAAAGAATAGATGAGATCAAATAAGAGAGATAGGTCAGGTTATCGTGAGTTGATGTGTGATAGCCGATTGGATCGTCTTGGTAAAAGAGTGCATGGGCAACTCAGTTGCCGTGACAACTTGCACAAGGGGTTGCCTTGACAACTAATCGATGGTTGCCTGGGCGACTAGTTGGGCAACTACTTAGGTGTTTGGGCAGCAACTTCAAGGTTCGGCAGAGTGTTCTTCAATGGTTCCTTTTTATCCCTAAGTCAAAACTCTAGCTACTTGTGCATGCCTTGATAATACATACCTGCTGAATCAAGGGTGAACAACAACCAATCTTGCGCTCTTCTTAGCCGTTGAAATCCTTAACTTATTCCTAAGCTGGATTAATCTTCACCATCGATAGATTGAATAAAGATCATATTCATTCGTTTCTTGAATCTAACTCTCCTGATATTAGATAAATAGACGAAGTTATGAGATCCTCTCCCAATTCACTCACAAACAAGAATAAGAACCAAGAATGAATAAACCTTGAATAGAAAAGTGCAAACTCTTATTATCTAAACAAAATCCAATTGTTTCTCACAACCACAAAACACAATAACCTTAGCCAAATAGATTTAGTTCATGGCTAGGTTCCAAAGAAACACAAGATAAAGAATTTCTAGCATGAACCTAATTGAATCAAGAAAGAAAAAGATGAAGAATGGATAAAGCCTTCTTGTCGAGATCTCCCCTTGAAGCTATCAAAAATTCTCTATACTCTCCCCATTGGAGTTGTCGAAATTCCTCTAATTTATAGGGCTAGGTCAAATTCCTTCTTTGAAGAGGAAGTTAAGTTGGAATTAAATTATCTTTAAAGAATATAATTCTTTATTATAATTATATTCCTTCTAAAACTTCTCCTATCTTCTTGGGATTTAATTCTTCTTTAACATCTTCATGGAAATCAAACTCCTTTGGGATTTAGGTTTGCTCCACGTCATCTTGGGCTTGGCTACTTATCAATTTCGACTACCATATCACCTTATTCTTTGTCGACAGTTGCCCTGGCAACTGGCTCGGCATCTCCTTCATGCATTGCCCTGGCAACTAGCTCAGCATCTCCTTCATGCATTGCCCTGGCAACTAGTTCTAGCCTTACTTTGGCAAGTGATTATGCACATACACACAAAACACACCAAAGCAGCATCTTTTCCTACAAAAACAACCAAG
Organism: Hibiscus mutabilis; assembly: GCA_019671005.1. Classification (NCBI taxonomy): domain Eukaryota; kingdom Viridiplantae; phylum Streptophyta; class Magnoliopsida; order Malvales; family Malvaceae; genus Hibiscus; species Hibiscus mutabilis. Next base: position 12,861,789 of record CM033738.1, on the reverse strand, counting down.
TTATGCAATCAAGCTCAACGACGGATGGAAAAATGGATTAATGCATGAATGACTAATTATGTAACTAATATGAGTCTAAGTCTAACAATAATATGAGTAAAAAGGGTAAGAAAAATAGTACTTTTGAACACTTATCACACCCCTAAACTCGAACTATTGCTTGTCCTCAAGCAATGCAAACTAATAATTACCCGCCAAGACTTCAATTTTCACAAACTTAGCTTTGAACTTGATTTCAATTCTCAGAACTGGGGCACAAAGTATGATTGGCTTTTCATTTTTCGGAAAACTTTAGAGTTACTCGGAATCAAACTATAATGCTTGTGAGTGTGTGCGGAGTTGTGTGCAAGTTGATTTTTCAGATTCTATGCAAACAAGAGGTTTTCAAATTACTTCATTGGGTTCTTTTAACATGTTTTAACTATAGCCGGTTTTTGCCACCTATAGTGTTTTGTTTTTAGTTTTCTTAAGTTAATTAATTTATTCGACTAGAGCTAGTTTCGGGCACCTCTAGCAATCAATTTTTTAGCACATACTAGAGCCAATTTCGGGCACCTCTAGCAATTAAATTTTTAGCATATGCTAGAGCCAATTTCGGGCACCTCTAGCATTTATCCAATTTTTATTGTAATCCCCCAATTTTTTTTACCTATCAACCTAAGTTCACTAGAATTCCTTAAACCAATCAAACCACAACAGTGTTTCATCAAAATTTAGCATCATAGTAAAATTCTAAGTGTTTCCATGGTTATCCTAGAATAAAAATTCTATCAATTAAGTGCATTGGCAAAGTCATCATCGGATATTCATCAAATCTAGGCAATTCTTGTTCCAACTAAAGGCATGACAAGCAATTTATGTATCCTAAATGCAATACTTAAGATGAATACAAATAAACATGGTAACTAACTAATAACAATCCCCCCCAAACTCGAGTGAGGCATTGTCCTCAATGCATGCATTAAAGAGAAATAAAAATAAAGAAAAGTAAAATGCAAACGAGAACTTACTCTAAGAGTTCGTCGTCGTGGATGATTAGTTTCCTTTTGGTCGGTGTCTTGATTCTCTTGCTTGAACGCAATGGTTGTTTCCTTGTTGCCGATGGTGGAATCGATCCTCGTACGGGGTTGTCCTCATCGTCCTCTTCATCAATGTCATTGGCTTTCTGCTTGGAGGATTCGATTGGTGTGGTCTTTGTTGGTGCAATGGAGGACTCGTACGAATCTGAAAAATCAGACAATGATTCCGTAGGAGTTGATTCGGGCATAGGTGCTTTATCTTTGGCTTTTGTAGTGATTGTCGGGACGTCTTTAGCTCTGGTTGCCGTGGCATCTTCAGGGTTGGTTGCCGTGGCATCTTCAGGGTTGGTTGTCGTGGCATCTGCTTGGGCAGGCACGATGTAGGTTGCCATGACATCATCTGTTGCGGTTGCCGTAGCGACTGCTTCATTGGTTACCGTGGCCAGGATCTCGGCCAGAAAGATTGGGAATGGCACGCGGCTGTCCGGGTACTTTTCTAGGATGACTTGGGTGATGGCATTATTGTGCTCCTTCATGTACCGCATGAACATTAGTTGCCGATCTTCAATTTGCCTAAGGTGGCTCGCCAATGGTTGCAAGAGTGCTTCAAAGTGTCCTGGGGTTGATGGCCGAGTTGCCCGGGCATTAGGGGTTACCGAGGCGGCAGGGGTTGTCGCGACAATTGGAGGCCTTAAGGATTTTATCGGTGCCTCTCCCATTAGCTTTCGAATTTGTGCTTGATTCCAACCGGACTTTGGTAGGGCCTTTTCATCGGTGGACTCACTTGGGACATGCATCTCCTTGCAAAGATTGGAAATTAAGAAAGGGAAGAAAAGAGAACCCTTGTCTTTTGAGCTACATACAAAAATCTCATCATAAATAATTTTTCCAATGTTAATGATGTGATTGTGTAAGATAGAATGTATGAGCAAAAGACGCGGTATATCAACGGTAGTATTGTGTGTGGTGGGCATTAAAGAAGTTTTAACAAACTTATTCCATAGTTTTGCCTTGGGTTTAAGCCGAAGGCGATTTACTGTGCCCTTGTATTTACCGTCGTTCCAATGAGTTCTCGGTAGAGTGAGTTCTTGAAGCACCTTATCGAGTTGCTTGGGCGTGATTTGATCAACAAAGGCTTGATGTTCGTCCTTCTCAATGTAGAGCCCGTAAAAGGTGTTGATGTTTTCGGGGCTTGTGAGTATGGCCTTGTCATGAAAAAAAACATAAGGATTATCCGAGTTAGGTGAGTGAGGATATAATTATCTTACCCATGAGATGTTACCCGGTTATGATTGATGGCAAAAGATTTGCCACTTTTGATGTGCAATCCTCTCGAAGATGAATGGTTCAAGGCCGAAATCTTGATGAGAGTTGGAGTATTCAAAGCCTTGTTCTTCGCAAATCTTCCGGCTTTCAAACTTGGAGTGAAATCTTTCTCGAACCACCGGTGTAGCAAACTTCTTGTATCTTGGTTCTTTGGAGGAACTTGGATGAACCAAAAATTTACTTTTGGATGCCATGGATGATCTTGGTTGTGAGTTTTGTAAAAACAAAGAAAAGAAAATAAAAGAAACTAAAGAGTTGCAAGATGAAAAGTAGGAATAGGTTTCTTGGATGTTAATGGTGATGGGTTATATAGAAAAGATAGGTAGTAAATATGGTGGGTGGGATTAATTTTGGGAAGGAGAAAAAGAGGGTTTCGGTGTAGGGGAAGGGTGACGGCTAGGGGTTTATTTAGGGTAAGTTGGAGCCTTTATATAAGCCTTAGGTTCAGCCCATTAATTTCCTTGTTGAAGAAGTTTCCTTTTTGAATCAAAATTTATCTTTGTCTTGAACTCTTTTCCTACAATTCAAAGACAAATCAAACAAGGATTAAAATTAAAGATAAACTAATAAAAGAAAATAAATAAAGATGTGTAAAGGGATTCTTAAACTTAAAAGGATAAATATGAAAGATGTAGTTTTAATCTTAAAGAAAATAAATATATCCTAAAAGAGCAAATAATCAAAAATAATAAAAAATAAAAATTAAATAGTTTGAAAATTTTAAAATTAGAAATAAAAATAAAAATAAAATATCGAAAAGAGAGCATGCTCATGCATCTCCTAAGGTGACCACTTCTTTGTTACGTTCCACATGGGCACCGTTGTAGTCCTTCAATCTTTGTCCATTAACTTTGAATTCATATTCTTCAGTGATGGACTTGATTATCACGGCACCATGGGAGAATGGTTTGACAACTTCGAATGGTCCCGACCATCTTGATTTCAGCTTTCCCGGGAAAAATTTTAGCCGAGAATTGAATAAGAGAACTAGTTGCCCTGGCGTGAAATGTCGCGACAATAGTTTCTTGTCATGCCATTGCTTTGTTTTCTCCTTGTAGATTCATGCATTGTTATAGGCGAGTGCATGGAATTCTTCTATCTCGTTGAGGTCCAACAAACGCTTTTGTCCGCACTTTCTCAATCCATATTCACGATATTGATTGCCCAATATGCCTTGTGTTCGATTTCCACCGGTAGATGGCATGTTTTGCCATTGACAAGTCGGAAGGGGGACATACCTAAGGGTGTTTTGAATGCAGTGTGATATGCCCAAAGCGCGTCATCTAGTCTTAATGACCAATCTTTCCTATAGGGATTTACAACTTTCTCGAGTATACCCTTCAATTCTCGATTGGAAATTTCTACTTGCCCATTGGTTTGTGGGTGATATGTTGTGGCAATCTTGTGTGATACGCCGAAGCGTTGCAACATCTTGGCAATAAGTTTGGTGTCAAAATGCTTGCCTTCGTCATTGATAATTGCTCTTGGCATCCCAAACCGTGTAAATATGTTTTTCTAGAAGAATCGTTGCACGATTTTGGAATCGTTGTTGGGAACTGCAGCTGCAGCTGCCTCAACCCATTTAGACACGTAGTCAACGGCAAGTAGAATGTAGAGGTTGTCGAATGAAGATGGAAAAGGTCCCATAAAATTGATCCCCCATACATCGAATAATTCCAGCTCGATGATGTTTTGGAGCGGCATCTCATGTCATCTAGAGATATTGCCCGTCCTCTAGCAACGATCACATTGCTTGTAAAATTCTTGGGCATCTTTGTACAGTGTTGGCCAATACAAACCGGATTGCAAAACTTTAGCCGCGGTACGAGTTCCTCTAAAATGTCCTACATAGGGTGAAGAATGGCATTGCCGGAGTACATTCTGCTGCTCCTCTTCGGGGACACATCACCGTATAACCTGATCTGCACATTGTTTAAACAAAAAAGGCTCGTCCCAAAAGTAATGCTTAGCATCATGGCGGAACCGTTTCTTTCCTTGGTGAGTAAGGCCATAAGGTAAAATACCACAAACAAGGAAATTAACTAAATCTGCGTACTAGGGTATTGCCGAGGCATGTGCTGCCGTGTCGACTGCTCCCAAGGTTGCCGAGGCGTGCGTGTCTAGTGTTGTCGAGGCGTATGCGTCCATGGTTGTCGAGGCGTCGAGGGTTGTCGAGACGTGTGCGTCTAGAGTTCCCGAGGCATGCGCGCTAGCAGCTGCTGCAGCATCGAGGGTTATCGAGGCATGCGCGTCTGGAGTTGCCGAGGCATGCGCGTCAGGAGCTGCTGCGGCGTCGAGGGTTGTCGAGGCATACGCCTCCATGGTTACCGAGGCGTGCGCGTCAGGAGCTGCTGTGGCGTTGAAGGTTGCCGAGGCATGCGCACCCATGGTTGCCTAGGCATGCGCGTCAGGAGCTGCTGTGGCGTCGAGGGTTGCCGAGGCATGCGCACCCATGGTTGTCGAGGCAACTAAAAGTTTCTCATCTGGGAATACATCGTATATCTATAAATCCGCGTCCTCCTCCCTATTACGTTCTAAACGTGATAAGTGATCGGCCACTTGATTTTCTGTCCCTTTCCTGTCCTTAATTTCAATTTCAAATTCTTGTAAAAGTAATATCCAATGAATCAAACGAGGTTTGGCATCCTTTTTAGCAAATAGATATTTGATTGCCGAATGGTCCGTATGAACAATTACCTTTGTACCAATCAAATAGGATCAGAACTTGTCAAATGCGAAAACTTCAGCTAGTAACTCTTTCTCTGTTGTTGTGTAATTAACTTGAGCACTATTAAGAGTTTTACTAGCGTAGTATATCACATGGAAGGTCTTACATGTGCGTTGGCCTAGGACTGCTCCTACCGTAAAATCACTTGCATCATACATGAGCTCAAAAGGTAGCGTCCAATCTGGTGGAATGACAATTGGTGCCGTGATAAGCTTTTCCTTTAGGGTTTCGAATGCTTGGGCGCATGAATCATCAAAATCGAAGACTTTATCATGTTCAAGCAAATTGCACAAGGGTTTAGTGATTTTAGAAAAATTATGAATGAACCTCCTGTAAAAAAACCTGCATGTCCAAGAAAGTTTTGAATTCCTTTAACCGAACTTGGTGGGGGTAATCTCTCGATCACGTCCACCTTGGCTTTGTCTACTTCAATTCCCTTGGATAAAATCTTGTGGCCGAGCACTATTCCTTCATCTACCATAAAATGGCACTTCTCCCAATTGATGACTAAATCAGTTTCTTCACATCTTGCCAACATCTTCTCTAAATTGTCGAGGCAACTGTCGAAGTCATTACCAAAAACAGAAAAATCATCCATGAAGATCTCAAGGAAGTCTTCGACCATGTCTGAAAAGAGTGCCATCATGCATCTTTGGAAGGTTGTCAGGACGTTACACAATCCGAACGGCATCCTTCGGAAAGCATAAGTACCATATGGGCATGTGAAGGTTGTCTTTTCTTGATCTTCTAGTGCTATGGCAATTTGATTGTAACCTGAATAACCATCAAGAAAACAATAAAAGGGTTTACCTGTAAGACGGTCAAGCATTTTATCAATAAAGGGTAATGGGAAGTGATATTTCCTAGTGGCTTTGTTTAGCTTTCGATAATCCATACAAACCCTCCAGCCGATCACAGTCCTGGTTGGAATGAGTTCATTGTTTTCATTACTTACCACCGTTATCCCTCCTTTTTCGGTACACATTGTACTGGACTTACCCATGTACTATCAGAGATAGGGTATATAATGTCGACGTCCAGCCACTTGATGATTTCTTTCATTACAACCCCTTTCATGGCATGATTCAGTATCCTCTGGGCCTCAATTGAAGGTTTGTGATCATCTTCTAACAAAATCTTGTGTATGCACACTGCCGGGCTAATTCTCTTCAAGTCGGCAATTGTCCACCCTATTGCCTTCTTATGTAGCATCAACATTTTGATCAGCTTCTTTTCCTACTCAGGCTGTAACATAGAAGAAATAATTACAGGCAATGTATTATCGGTTCCTAAGTATGCATATTTTAGTTGCTCTGGCAACTATTTCAACTCAAGAATCGGTGGTTGTTCAATAGAGGGCTTTTCGAGCTTACCTTCCTTACCGGAGTAATCCAGTGGTTCAAAGTATGTACCTGGTCGATTGAATAGCCAATTTGCCTCTTCTTGTTGTTCCTCATCGATTGGTTCTTCATACTCCTCAGGTTCCCCTTGATCGGCAATGTAGTTGCCAAGGCAACTAAATTCCTCGTCGAAGTTAAACTCTGCCATGACATGAAGAAGTTGGCATTCTTCTAGATCATCGGCATGCCTTAGTGTTTGGAACACATTTAGTTTAACTTGCTGGTCATTCACCCTCATTGTGGGTTCTCCTTTTTCAACATCGATCAAGGTTCTCCCTGTTGCTAGGAATGGTATCCCGAGAATGATATGTGCATGCTCACATGCTTCACAATCCAAAATAATAAAGTCAGCGCGAAAAATAAATTTATTAACTTTTACCAGTATGGCTTCGATTTTTCCCTCTGGATGCACATAGGATCTGTCGGCTAGCTGTAGAATAACTGTTGTAGGTCTTGCCTTCCTGATTCCTAGTTTTTGGAAAACCGATTTAGGCATCAAGTTTATGCTAGCCCCAAGGTCGCATAATACTTTCCCGACATAGTGGTTTTCAATGGAACAAGGTATTGTGAAACTTCCGGGATCCTTCAACTTGGGTGGCATATGATTGTGCAACATAGCCATGCATCCCTCTGTTGCGGTAACTGTTTCAAACTCTCATAGCCTTGTTCTCTTGGACACAATGTCTTTAAGAAACTTGGCATAGTTTGGCATTTGTTCAATTGCTTCCACCAATAGCAAGTTGATGTGGACTTGCTTTAGGATATCAAGAAACTTCTTGAATTGATATTCTTGCTTTTTTCACTTCAACCTTTGTTGGAATGGTGGTGGAAGTCGGATATCTTCGATCCTTTCATTGGTCTAGAATCTGATTGATGGCATTGCTAGGACAACTGGAGTTGCCGAGGCATCATCAACTGGGGTTGCCGAGGCATCCTTATCGTCGGTTGCCGAGGCATGCTTATTTCTGGTTGTCGAGGCATGCTTATTGTCGGTTGCCACGACAATTTTTGGTTCAGCATCTGAGGCTTTGCCACTGGGTTCGTCTTGATCTTTTTGTGGAGTTTTGTTTGATGAGCGGGCTTGAGCCTCTTTAAGTTGTTGACCACTTCTAGTGGTGATCGCCTTACATTGCTCATTGCCAGTTCCTCTTGCGACTTCAGTATCGCTAGGTAAACCTCCTTGCGGTCTAGTATTCAGGTTTTGAGCAAATTGTCCGACTTGATTTTCCAATGATTTGATTGCTGCCTCTTTTTTTTGCAATCTCATATCGGTCCTGTTAATAAAAGCATCAATTCTTTTTATGAAGTTACTATTCTCAGCTATATAAGATTCAGTTTTCAACATAAAAGCATTGAGAGAATTTTCTAAAGAACTAGATGTTGTCGATTGTTGTTGCGGCAACTATTGCCGTGGCATATTCTGCTGGAATCCTGATGCTTGTGCATTCTGATTTTTATAGTTTAGAGCATTGTTGGGATTACTCCATGAAAAATTTGGGTGCTTCTTCCAAGCTGGATTGTATGTATTGGACATCACATTGTTGTTCCGGTTGTAATTCACCACATAAAAGCTGGATTCCGGATTCTGCATACATTCAGAAGAATCATGGTTACCACCACATAACTCACAAAATGAATCCATTACCTTGACCTCATGTATGTTGTTTGGTTTCTGCATGTTCTGGACCATCTTGGTTAAGGCAGCCAATTGTGCCGAAATTGAGTCTGATGATCCTAGTTCATGTATTGTGGCTTGGCGTTTAATTCCTCATCTTCTAGTAGAGGGGAACTGATAATCATTCTTGGTCAGCCTGGTTAGAATTTGCATTGCTTCCTCCGGCGACTTATCTAGGAGTATGTCGTTTTCTGAGGCGTCTAGCATCATCATTGTTGGTGTATTTACGGCATTGTAAAACATTGTTACTTGTGTCCACACTGGGAATCCGTGTAGGGGGAATTTGTTTAGAAGTTCTCTGTATCGCTCCCAAGCCTTGTACATGGATTCATCATCTGCCTGCCGAAAAGAAGTAATGTCGTTACGAAGCTTATCAGTCAAATTTGAAGGATTAAACTGAGCAAGGAAATCACGATAAAGATCGGTACAAGATCCTATTGATCCGGCAAGAATACTATTCAACCATGCTTTCGCCCTATCCATCAGTGAATAGGGGAATAATCTTAATCGTAAAATATCGGGGGTGACTCCGTGTATTTTGAATAAGTTGCAAATCTTGAGGAAAGATTTAAGATGTTGTCGTGCATCTTCAGTTGCTGAGCCGCCAAATTGACCAATTGTGTTGATCATATTAAACATCACCGGTTTCAACTCAAAGTGGTCTGCTTCAATTTCAGGTGCGACAACTCCTGGATTAAGTCCATCAAGATCTTCTTCAAGATAGTCTCGAATAGATCTGTTTCGTGCAAGAATCACTCCTCCTCCTGCTGGAACATCTTGATTCATATTGCCGTCTTGATTAGCCATTGCTACTCTTAACCTTCGTCTAAATCTTTATAAGGTTCGTTCGATTTCTGGATCAAATGGATATTCTGGTGTAATCAGTCTCGCCCTGGTCATATACCAATGCAAAACCAAAGTTTGTTAACCCTTTTAATCTTAAACAAGAAAAATAAAAAGAAAGTGCAAGAAAATAAAAACAAAGTCGCTATTGCCAATTATTGTTGCGCGTAATAAGTGCTACGCAATTGTGCAAGTATACACGTCGCAAGTTATAGTATAAAAGATATTGTCTCCATAGGGATTGGTGCCACTTCAAGAATCTAATCTCTTGCACTGTAAAAAGTAAAAAAACAAATAGAAGATTATAGGAGTTTAACTAATAACTAAACTAGAAAGCAATAAAGTAAAAGAATAGATGAGATCAAATATGAGAGATAGGCCAGGTTATCGTGAGTTGAGGTGTGATAGCCGATTGGATCGTTTTGGTAAAAGAGTGCAAGGGCAACTCAGTTGCCGTGGCAACTTGCACAACGGGGTTGCCTTGGCAACTAATCAATGGTTGCCTGGGCGACTAGTTGGGCAAATACTTGGGCGGCTGGGCAGCAACTTCAAGGTTCGGCAGAGCGTTCTTCAATGGTTTCTTCTTATCCCTAAGTCGAAACTCTAGCTACTTGTGCATGCTTTGATGATACATCCCTGCGTGAATCAAGGGTGAACAACAACCAATCTTGCGCTCTTCTTAGCCGTTGAAATCCTTAACTTATTCCTAAGCCAGATTAATCTTCACCATCAATAGATTGAACAAAGATCATATTCATTCGTTTCTTGAATCTAACTCTCCCGATATTAGATAAATAGATGAAGTTACGAGATCCTCTCCCAATTCACTAGCAAACAATAATAAGAACCAAGAATGAATAAACCTTGAATAGAAAAGTGCAAACTCTTATTACCTAAAAAAATCCAATTGTTTCTCACAACCACAAAACACAATAACCTTAGCCAAATAGATTTAGTTCACGGCTAGGTTCCAAAGAAGCACAAGATAAAGAATTTCTAGCATGAACCTAATTGAATCAAGAAAGAAAAAGATGAAGAATGGATGAAGCCTTCTTGTCGAGATCTCCCCCTTGAAGCTTGTCGAAAATTCTCTCTACTCTCCCCACTTGGAGTTGTCAAAATTCCTCTAATTTATAGGGCTAGGTCAAATTCCTTCTTTGAGGAGGAAGTTAAGTTGGAATTAAATTATCTTTAAAGAATATAATTCTTTATTATAATTATATTCCTTCTAGAACTTCTCCTATCTTCTTGGGATTTAATTCTTCTTTAACCTCTTCATAGAAATCAAACTCTTTTGGGATTTAGCTTTGCTCCACGTCATCTTGGGCTTGTCTAGTCATCAATTTCGACTACCATATCACTTTATTCTTTGTCGACAATTGCCCTGGCAACTGGCTCGACATCTCCTTCATGCATTGCCCTGGAAACTAGCTCGGCATCTCCTTCATGCATTGCCCTGGCAACTAGTTCTAGCCTTGCTTTGGCAAGTGTTCTGCACATACACACAAAACACACCAAATCAACATCTTTTCCCACAAAAATAACCAAGTTATGCAATCAAGCTCAAAGATGGAAGGAAACATGGATTAATGCATGAATGACTAATTATGTAACTAATATGAGCCTAAGTCTAACAATAATATGAGTAAAAAGGGTAAGAAAAATAGTACTTTTGAACACTTATCACCCTGCTTGCTAAGTGAAAAATGTCACCTGCCGAGTTGAAACTGCTCAAGAGATTAAAAGTGATCCACCCTTGCGTTGTGAAGAAATATGTACTCCTAAGAATGTGTGGGTGCATTGCCTAGAGGGAAAAGGCTATCAATCGGATGCCAAACCTCATAATTTTACCTGAACTGTCCTTTCTAGATTTTCAATTCAGATTCTCCTTTGGTTTTAAGACGTCTTTTTCGGGTTTTCATCTTAAACCCTCATTTTTTTCTTTTATAAATGGGGTGCCCTTTCGGGTTTTCACCCCACGTATTTTCATCTTGCGAAGTGCCTTCTCGGGCTTTCACTTCACCTTTTTCTTTTTTTTTGTTCTTTTTTCTTCTTTCTTTTTTTTCAAACGTAATATTTCTTGACGGAGTTTGAATTTATAGGACTACTCATCTTTTTTCCATCCATCTCTTCTAGAATTAACGCTCCCCTGAAGAAGGCATTTTTAACAATATAAGGCCCTTCCCAATTTGGCATCCACTTTTCTCAGAAGTCCTTTTGAATTGGCAAGATCTTCTTAAGCACCAGGTCTTCCTCTTGAAGTTCTCTCGAGCTAACCTTCTTGCTGTAGGCTCGCAACATCCTCTTTTGATACATTTGGCAATGACACATGGCCCTCAATCTTTTTTTTTCGATGAGGTTCAATTGATTAATCCTGGCTCGCATCCATTCGGCCTCATCCAACTTTACCTCATTCAAAATTTGAAGCGATGGAATTTCCACCTCAATAGGTAATACTACTTTTGTACCATAGACCAAAGAGTACGGCGTTGCTCCCATAGATGTTTTCACAGATGTCCGATAAACGAACAAGGCAAAAGGTAGTTTCCCTACCAATCATTGAAAGTGTTTGTAGTTTTTGCTATGATTTTCTTGATATTCTTGTTTGCTGCTTCCACTGCCTCGTTCATCTTGGAATGATAAGTAGTAGAATTGTGGTGCACAATTTTAAATTGCTCACAAACTTTGGTCATCATTTTTTGTTCAAATTAAAAGCATTATCGGCAATGATTCTTTTCGGTAAACCATCAGATAATTTTCTTCTTCAAGAACTTGCATACTGTTGCTCTTGTGATGTTAGCATAAGAAGCGACTTCCACCCACTTGGTGAAGTAATCGATAGCCACTAGAATAAAACGGTGCCCATTTGAGTCTTTCGAGTATATCTGACTAATGACTTCTATTCCCCAAGCAGCGAAAGGCTAAGGTGAGTTCATGGTGTGAAGTGGTACTGGTGGAGAATGTATCTTGTCGGCGTCGATCTGGCACTTATGACATTTCTTTGCATAATTGATGCAATCTCCATCCATGGTTCACCAGAAATACCCATATCGCATAATTTTCCTAGCCATTGAGAAACCATTAGCATGGGTCCCGCACAAACCATCGTGTACCTCAGCTAAAATGGTTTTAGTCTTCGAGCGTTGATGCATCTCAACAAGATCTGGTATTTGCCCTTTTTATACATAATCTCCCTATCGAGGACATATCCTAACGCCAACCTTCTAATGGTTCTTTTATAGTTATTGTTACACTCTTTTGGGTAAACCTAGAATTTGATGTACTGGAGGATATCATAGTACCATAGATTGCCATCTTCCTCATTTTCCAAGTTATAGCAATTTGTCGGTACCTAAAAAATTTGCATCTCGATTGGTTTAATTTTGGCTTTTGGGCTTGCCTCAAACATGGCGGTCAATGTTTCTAAGGCGTCGGCCATCTGATTATCTACCCTTGGCAAATAAACAAAGTTGATTTCCTCAAAGCCTTTAACCAATTCTTGGATCAGATCGTAATACTTGATTAGCTTTGGATCTCTTGTCTTCCACTCTTTCCGGAGCTGGTAGATTACCAAGGACGAATCTCCAAAAACTTGAAGCACCTTAATTTTCCTTTCTATGGTCACACGGAGCCCCATGACAAAAGCCTCATATTCGGCTATATTGTTGGTACAGAAGAATTCCAATCTACTTGTAAAGGGATAATGGACATTTTCAGGGGAAATCAGCACTGCCCTTATTCTATGGCCAAGGGCATTAGACGCTCTATCAAAATAAAGCTTTCACCACTCATCCTCGGGAGTGGATTATTCTTTGAATAAAGCACACACCAAATTTTCATTCACAAAACTAAAATCCAACGGTTCGTAGTTTTCCGAAGCGCGGCTTGCCAATAAATCTGCCACCACACTCCCCTTTATCACTTTTTGGCTCGCATTTAGGATCTAGAGGGTGTTAAAACGTTAAAAAAATATCTGGTTAAATACATGACCAAATTGCAACCTTTTAAAAGAGGGAAGAACCAGTTACGCGATTTTGAAATGCGGAAGGGTCTAAAGGGTGTTTTCCAAAGCACAGAAGGATTAAAAAGGTCATTAACCAATTTGAAAACTTATTCATGCCTAAAATCAGGACTAGATAGCAAAGAAAAAGAATAAAGAAAGGACTAGATATACGATTTTAAAATGCAGAAGGGCTAAGGGAATAATTTTAGAGACACGAAGGGGTTTACAGAGAGATTAAACTATTTTTAAAATTTTAAAACATATAAACCCAAAAAGATCGATCGGTTTAACCACCGTACCGGTCGCCGCTAGCCGGTGCCGGTAACTTAAAACCACAAAAAAGAAAACTTATACTTTGAAAACTCAAATCTAACCTATACTTTGAAAATCAAACCCTGAACCTCATTTCTTTTTTTTAAAAGGCGAGTCTAAAAGGAAACTTTCAAAAAGAGAAAGCTTTTTTTTTTGAAACGCAACCTCCGCCTTCTCACGGGTTCACCACTATCGACCGAAGGTCTTAGGTTTATCACCGGTGAAAAGGCAAAAAAAGCTAAACGGTCACTAGACCAAAGGTAAAAACCCTAGCCGATTTCTTTTTTCTTTTTATTATCTGCATGCATTGAACTAAAAAAGGAAAATATACCTCAAAGTTTTGCTCTTTTTGTATTACTTCCGTGTTCTTTTACAATGTTTTTCTTTTTGGTTTTATAACCGAAGATATTAGATAAAAAAACAATTTTAAATTATTGTAATTTTCTCTGAAATCTGCAGAACTCCTCTGATAAGTGCCCATTTTTGTTGCCTCTGACCTCCGCCCTTCTTTTCTGATGTTTGTTCATTTTCATGGTATGCATACCATGGCTGCTTGGCAAGGATGAGGGGACCAGAGAGAGATTATAGCGAGGAAGACAAATCGTTAGAAGAATCACGTGGAGTTCTAAGGCATCAGGGCTTGCGACGCACGCGTGAGGAAGCTAAAGGGCCAGGGCGTGCATCACATGCACATGGGGCTTGATCCTGGTCACACGATGTGCCCCCTTGATTTGACGGCTGTGATGATGTGGCGCTAGGACAGATAAATCCCTAATTAAAGTTTCCTTCCAAGGTCTAATATAGACCGTTTGATCAGCAGCCAGATCTAACGGTCTAGATTTGGTTGCACAAAAACCATAATGGGATTAGGGTTTAGATATTAGAGCAAACTTAGGCCTATCAGGCCAGAATGTAATATTTATTTTTGGGTTTTTTATAATTGTAAATGGACTGTTAAAACTTAATAAATATTTGGCCATTTATTTATTAATTATTGTTTAATTAATTTTTTCTATTTTTTGTTTAATAATAGTACTAATGCTAATATAATATAATATTATAATAATAATAATAATAATACTCAAAACTAAAAATAATAATAACAGTAATAACTATAATCGTAACCAATTAAAACTAATAGCAATGGCAATTAAAACTAATAATAATAGCATAAGGTAATGAGTAAGATTAATATGCAATAATACTGTCTTTTTTCTTTTTCAAATTAGACCAACACATAATATAGTATCATACTTTTGTGTTTTTAAATTGATAGTATTAACAAAGCAACATGTGATAAATAAATAATTAAAAGAAAAGCCCATTATTGTAAAATTGACAAAAACATAAAAAAGGTTTAATACCCTAGATAAAATTAGTGATTACAAGGTGAAAGCTTCGTAAACTTTACAGGGAGGCTAATTGAGATAGAAGAGTCTCATAAGAACGAGATGATGGTGTTGAAATCTACCCACGACGTTCAGGTGGCTGGGAGAATTAAGGCAGTTGCGGATGCTACCTCCATCTTCATGATTGAAGGAATAGGCAAAGGTCGCGATACTGCCATTCTCAGCTTCCAATCGGCACATGATCTTTTGAACGTTCACAATGTGGACTTTGACGCTCTTTTCAAAGTAGCCACTGATTTTGACATGAAAGATCCTTATGGGCCTTCGTGGGAAAACTTTGTAGCGAAGTATAAAAATACCGTGGTCCTTCCTGCTTCTGATCCGAACGCGTCCTTTTCTTTTAACAATCGCAGTGGCACTACGAATGTAATAGATAGTAGTAATGTGTTAGGCGGTTGTAGCGAAAGTATGTAGTTGTTGATGCCACCTCTTTCTCTCTCTCTTTATATATATATACTTTTGTATAATGGTGGCCCACTTTTAAGGGGCTAATTAATTACTTAACTATTTTTATTTGATGCTATTAGAAAGCTCTTTTTAATTTCTTTAGCTGCAAAACATGATCAATAAGCTTGACATGGTTATTATGCTATCTGAGCTGTGATTTGACTTTGTTTTATTTTGTTTAAGTGTTTTTTGCAACTCATAAATGCTTATTTTATACTTTCTGCCCCTAAGTATGGTGTTTCTGATTGCATCTGTACTTACTTTCTATTCTTATCATTTGTAATCTCTTAGTTGCGTTGTCGATTGCCATCTAGGATGTGAGGGATCGTATATCGGAGATCCTCTAACTCGTCATGGGCAATCCTTACAATTAGTGTAGTTTGATCTTTTTTTTGCTACTTTATTGGTTGCGTTATTTTCAGCTATGTGTGTGGAGCTTTATTAATTCTTTATGATGATTAGACTATTCTAGGCAAACTACGACATTCCACATGAAGGTTTTGATTGGCCTTTAGATGTGTACGCGATTATCTGTACATTGATTGATTAGACTTATAAAAGTTGCATGATCTTATTTATCTGCTCGAGATTTTAGGATATGGACATTAAATATTAACTCAACAGTTTTCCATATTTGAATGTGAAATGCCTTGGTTTAGTATTCTCATTCTCCTACTATAAATAGGAGTCTTCTGGGTCTATGTTTTCATAAGCTAGTTTACGAGCAACGTACCCTTTCATTTACAGGCTTTCCTTTGTTTATTGTTTTTTCTTATTTTTTGTCTCTTTTTTTATTCTCACTTGAGGAGAGTAAAAGAAAATATATCTGCAGTGATGATGGATATGCAAAAAATTCATTTTATAGATCCTTATAGTGAGGAAGGCCAACAGACAATGTGCTCGGGATATCTTGAGCGCAAAGTTCTCCGATGATGATTGTGTGTTGGTGTTTGGACCTATATCAGGACAAGACGGGTGCATATCAAAATATCAGACCATTGAATATTATAGGCTCGTGTCATTTTTCCTATACATGTATTGTTAGGGTAATGCTTGTAACGACGACAATGGTGACGACTGACGGCTCACACCAGATGACTCTCAAGGCGGAGCTAAAGCAAAAATGGAAGGAACATCATCATCTTCATATACTTTGTCTGCTACATTAAGAGACCCATCTTTACTTCGATAAGGGGACACACTAGCGGTCTATGGGTTTCTCTAGATTGGGTTCGCTAGAAAATCTCTCAAACAACTCTATATATGTTTTATATGGACTTATAATTATATATTTTGCTTATTTTATTTGTACAAGGAAGTTTGTTTTTGTCAGTAGTGGGAGCATTATGTTCACTTAGTTTATATTGACTCGTTTGTATATGTACTGATTTTTAATTGATGTATTTTTTTGCTTCTCTTGCTTACGATAATTCTTGGTTGCAACGTAAATTGGTGTTTTCTTTGTGGATAAAGACCACCTGCGTTCTTGTTATATTATTACTCGCTATAGGCAACTTTGTTAATCTTAAAGCGGCTTCGCTAGCTTAGAGTGGATGTGATCGGCGATCATTGAGCTAATTCCTTTATGCACACTTCTTGAAAGTGGTAGACGCTCATAAGATCCTTTATTTATTTTCGCTTTCTTTGGAAACGACGATCATTGAGTTGATTTCTTTATGCTCACTCTTAAAAGTGGCGGATGCTCATACGACCTTTTGTTTATTTTTGCTCGTTTGTTTTGGAGCGGTGATCATTGAGCTGATTCCTTATTACACACTTCTTGAAAGTGGCGGACGCTCATACGATTTTTAGTTTATTTTTGCTCGCTTGTTTTGGAATATCAGACACCAATTATAAATAACCTTCTATGCGTACTACTTGTATTAAATAATTTATAGTGTTTTAAACATATAATTTTTTGAGGTACCTAGCGTTTCGTGTTCTTGGAACCTTCTTTCTATCCAAATTTGCAAGCTTATATACCCCAAATTCAATCACCTTACAGACTTGATATGATCCTTCCCATGTGAGGGCCATCTTTCCTCTCTCGATCGGTGGTTTGCTAGCTTATGTATTCCTTAATACTAGATCACCTATTTAGAATCGCTTGTTGTTCACACGCGAATTATAGTAGTTCGCAACAACTTGATTTCTTGATTCCACCATTATCTATGAGTCAACTATAATTTCTTTGAGCATATCGAGGTGC
Organism: Hibiscus mutabilis; assembly: GCA_019671005.1. NCBI lineage: Eukaryota > Viridiplantae > Streptophyta > Magnoliopsida > Malvales > Malvaceae > Hibiscus > Hibiscus mutabilis. Next base: position 12,844,418 of record CM033738.1, on the reverse strand, counting down.
ATTCGGAGGGCTTAATTATTTGTATCAGTATCGTACTACGTGGTTCTATACGTTGAGACCTCTATCTTTGCTGGTATGATTACCTCTATGCTATATGTGAGATTGAATGATGTCTCTCTTGCTTCGGGTTAGTTAGGGTTTTAATACATGTATCTTTACATCTATCGTAGAGGAAAATAATATGATAGTTAGGGTTTTAATACAGGTATCCATATTGTAAACGGCCAGGGACTTATGATTGATTTAAGTAATGTTGTCGGTTGCCTCAGGATCGAAGTGAACTCTTGACAAGGTATGCACTTGCGTACGAGCTCTTTAGCGTCCTTTCGCATGGTGGGCAAGTAATAGCCTTGTCGGATTGCTTTCTACGCTAAGGAATGTGAACATGGATAGTGTCCGTTGACTCTTTCATAGATTTCCTACAATATTAACCTAGCCTCTTCAGGTCCCAAGCATCGTAATAGTGGCTGTGTAAATCCTCTTTTATATAGAACGTCATTGATAACAATATACTGGGCAGCTCGTCACACTAATTTAAGCATTTGCGCTTTGTCTTTAGGTAACACTCCCATCTTTATGTATGCCATGATTAGAGTCGTCCAAGTTTCTCTTGTATCAAGCTGATATATTTGGCTTTCTTTCGCAAAAGAAGGGTACTCTTGATAGTCCATCAAGAATCTACCATTTCTTTGGATCTCGAGTGTTGTTGCCAGTCTCGCTAATGCATCTTCTCTAGCATTGTCTCCTTAGGGTATTTTTGTTATGGAGTATTGACTAAACTGTTCTAATAGTCATGCATTACAGAGGATTAGTTATGCAAAATTTTATTGTATATGAAATAAAGTAATCACATATAATATGACTAGTAAGAGTAGATGAACTTGTTGTAACCTTTCACCCTCTTATGGTATTTGAGTAGTGTTTCATTGTAAACATCGTATTTGCCCGATAGTTTCTTAGCCACCAACTAGGAATCAGTAATATCTACAGTGAGTTTACTTTAAGCTTGGCTGCAAGTTCTAAACCCGTCACCAAAGCTTCATACTCTACCTCATTGTTGGATAAACGAACGCGAAGATGATCACATATTGTCATTACTCTTTTGCATTGGGCGTGCTTAATAGTACACCCACTTCTGCTCCGTTGATGGCTACTGAACCATCAACGTGTAAAGTCTAAGGCTGGGTACTTGTAGCCTGTTTTCCTTTAATCACAAAGGGAAGCTGTCGCATCCCTTGGGCTTCCTCGCCAGTATTAACGTTTTTAGGGAGCAGAGTTGCTTAAGCTACGAATGTGCACTCCGCGACAAGTCGGCCAAAACCTAGGCCTTGATCGCTTTCCGTGGTCGATATTCAATCCCAAATTCACTGAGTTCCACTTCCCATTTTATCATCCGCCCTTGAACATCCACCTTCTCTAACACATCTTTAAAAAGTTAGTCTATGAGGACGATTATCTGATGTGCTAGAAAATAATGGTGAAGCTTTATGGTTGTTGTTATCAAAGCATAAACCATCTTTTCCACTCTTGTATACCTCTTCTCTGTTGGCTGTAAAACTTTACTGATATAATAAACGGACCTTTGGATGTCCCCCTCCTGTCAGACAAAGTATTGCTGCTACAGTTTCGTCGGTAGCTGCTACATACATAAGTAAGATCTCATCTTATCTAGGTACAGCTAGCATGGAGGAACTGGCCAAGTATCTTTTTAAATGGTCAAACGCTTTCTAACAATCCTCTGTCCATTGAAAAAGACCTTTTATAACTTTGAAGAATGAAAGGAACATCTCTGTTAATCTGGATACAAATTTGTTCAGCGCGACCACCTTGCCTTTTAGCTTTTGAATGTCTTTGATGTTTGTTGGGGGTGCCACATCTAATACCGCTTTTTATCTTTTTTGTGTTTGCCTCTATGCCCCTTTCTGAGATCAGAAAGCCTATAAATTTTCCTACTCTTACTACGAAGGCACACTTTTCAAGATTCAATCGCATTTTACATAGGCGTAAAATATCGAAGACCTCTTTTAGGTCAATTAAATATTGATCAAAAGAAGTACTATTGGTCAGCATGTCATCCACATAAACCTTCATATTTCTTCCTATCAAATGATAGAAAACCTTGTTGACCAACCTCTGGTATGTTGCTCTCGCATTCTTTAATTCTAACGGCATTACCTTGTAGCAATACAGGACGTCCTTGGTAGTGAAAGCTATTTTTTCTTTGTCCTTATTTGCTATTGCGATCTGGTTGTATCCAGAAAATATGTCCATAAAGCTCATGAACCTATGCCCCGTTGAGGTATCGATTAGTTTGTCGATGGATGATAGAAAGAAACTATCCTCGGAGCACGCCTTGTTTAGATCGGTGAAGTCTACACACATTTGCCATTTGCCACTGGATTTCTTTACCATGACTATATTTGCCAGCCACTGTGGGTACTTGGTTTCTTCGACGAAATCTGCCATAATCAATTTTTTTGTTTCTTGCCTAATGGCTTGTACCTTTTCTTCTAAAAACTTTATTTTTTTTACTGGATAAGTTTTACTAATAGATCCACAGGCAGAGAGTGCTCAATAATAGCCGGTTCTATGTCGGGCCTATTCATAGCCGACTATGCGAAAATATCAATATTGTCTCACAACAACCCTATTATATCCTGCTTATCCAACCCTGCAACAATTCTGGTAGTTTTTTTGGGTTTATACAGGTAAACCTTCACCATCTCCATTGCTTCTACTGGTTCTGGCTTTTCGAGATTTTTATTTTCCCTAAGGTCTAAGCTCTCGAGGGTCATCATAGCTTTATTCAAAATATCAACTTTGGATTCTCTCTATTGCAACGAAACTTTTCCATTTGTATGGTCGTGGCCCTTCTGTTTTTGGCTAATTGGAGTAAAAGAATACATCATTGCCTTGTTGTCGTTCGATCAGCCCACGTGAAGCCTTCCTTGAGGGTGTGGGGAACTTGACCTGTAAATACAAAAGGGCGACCGTCATTTTGGATTTTCTCGTTAGAGGTCTTCTAAAGATAACGTTGAACAAAAATAGATTATTGATGACTAGTAAAATAACAATTTGTGTAGTATTATTCCCATCATCCCATATAGTTACGGGGAGTCAGATGGAACCTTCTACCTTAATGGGTTGGTCGCAAACTCGAATACTGGACCTACCGGTTTTAATTTCAAACTGGGAATTCTCATATGCTTGAATGCATTCCAAACCAACACTTCTACAACACTACTCGTATCAACTAAATTTTTTTAAAGTAAATCCTGCTCTCTGTAACGATGATTGGGTTATTTTTATCTTCTTACAAGATGTCGCCCTCATCTTTCTCTGAAAATAATATTCACCATTAGTCTTTGTGCTTTGGCTTTTTCATTATTTCTTCCGAAACTGATATTACTCCATGTATGTGCGTCTTACGTTTAGAGCTTAACTGGTTCTATCCTTTATCCGTTCAAATTAGCATATGTATAGTACCCCTATTATCTAGATTGCTTCTTCTATTGTCCTGCGGTCTCTACCACTAAGCCTTCTTGTCGTCTTCGACCTACCTATAACGGGTAACTGAGAATCTTTCTAATTGCTCTATGTGCACCACAGATTCAATTACATTCTTCAACTATATGCAGCCATCAGTAGGGTGACCTCGAGCTTTGTAAAACTCATATCTTGTCTAGAACACTCCTTGTACTTGCTTTCTCTATCATCTTGTCTCTGGCTCACATGATGTAAACGGTGTACCATAGACCCCATGTTGTTTACCTCCTTGGAAGCTTCTTCTGTTTGTATAGCTGCTGCTCAAAATCGCTGCACAAACTCTCGCAGAGATTCGCCTAGCCCTCAAGAATTTCGAGAAAGGTCATTCTGCTAAAAACCCTAGATACTTTGAAATTTTTTCTCTAATTACCCTATTTTGCCCTTAGTGTTTGTTGTTCATCATCTTCGGACCGTAGTCCATATCCTATGGATCTTCATAATCCCACTCTAGCTCTTGAGGTTGTTGCCCCCGACTTCTTGCTGGGGAAAAACCTACTCCTCTTGAATCGCTTTACCTCTGTTGTTTCTAGACAACTGCCTGATTAGCCTTTCGCTCTTCTCCTCTGCAATTTTATGTTGTTCAACCTGGTATTGCATGAACTTTCGTTGTTGTTTAAATTGTTGTAGTTGTTGCATGGTCGATGCCATTAGCTGATTTGCCAAGCTATCATCCTCTGCTATTTTTTTGCCTGAGTTGGCTTGATTATTTCTGACCATTTTCAGAATCTTTAGGTTTACCAAAAAATCCGAAGATCGCTCGTCTATTCACGTGCATCGCACCAATTGTTGATTGTCAAAATAAACTGAGGACAAAAACGATGGTCCAATGAGGGTCCAATGATGGTTGTCTTTAGTCAGAGTTTGATTGTGTCGTCCTCAATGTAGACTCTGATGTCTCTTATTTTGTCCTTTTATCTTTTCCTTGTTTGTGTGTTCCTTTTATATTGCTTGGACATATGTCATGGCCGGGTTGTCATGGCACACTTATGGGATTGGCTATGACTTGACGTCCTAGGTTTGGGTTGTTATCCACAGCGATCGCATGATCACTCACGCGATCGCAGGATACGATGTCATTCACAATCTTGCTTCGCTCACCACAAGTTACGAAGGACCTTGCGCAGGTTGTAGGTACTTACGCGTTGTTGTTCGACGCACATGATCACGAGATATTTGTTTGCTATGGGTTGTCTGGTCATGCTCGCAGGCTATACAATATCGACACGTGGCAGTAGGTATTTGTGGATAGTAACAACAACCATAATCGTAAACTAAATACATAATTTAGACATTTTTTAAAATCTAAATAAAACTAGTCACTTGAGATCATATAAGGACTATACAATGAAAAGGTTAAAAAAACTAACCAACAGACTCGAGCAAAAGACAGATACGAATAAATGTAAATGTATCGACAAATGAACCACAAAAGGGGGTCAAACTACTAAAAGACCAACGACAATCGCAAATCAGAGCTGAGCATCGTGAGAAAGCTATCCACGAACTCGAATCGCATATCTAAATCCAATCTGAGGGTCCAAAGCAGGGAAGATCAACTAAATAGGATGGTGGTGGTCATCAGAATTAATCATTATAAGCATTGTATTGTATAATTAATTCAGTAACTAAGAATGTTGATGGTAAAAATAGGATGGTGGTGGTCTTTGGTGTTTCGGACGATTCAACTTTTTTGCAGCCAATGGTGGCTATAGAGAATATAAGTGAAAGAGATAAAGTTCTTCTGGTTTGTTAGCCATATTTTACTTGTTTTTAGTTGATGGTGTCCTCTCATGGTTATATTAGTGGAGGTCTGTAATGACCCAAAATTTTGAGTCAACAATAGACGTTGACCTGGGTCTTAGACCGACGTGTCGGGCCGAGATGTTAGGCCATAATGGGCCTCCCTACGTTGTGGGCTTGCTTGGTGGTTTTGGGTTTGGCTTATGTTGGGCTTAAGGAAGAGTATTATGGTAAAATCATAATTGAGGGAGACAAGGGCTGATGCCTCATTAAGGTGGGATGTCATCCTTGTAAGAGGGTGAAGTCACCCTTGTCCTCTCTCTATTCATCTTCTTCTTCTAATTTCCACCCTAACCCAAAATAAAAGATGGAAACTTGTTGTGGAGGAGTGTAAATCTCAGATTGGCCACAAGAAAGAGTTTAATCTATCAAGGGATCTTTATTTCGAGCTAAACATCATTGGTTTTGGTGGGAGTTGGGTTTGAAGCTTGGAGCAAGGAAAGAGAGGTGGAAGAAGCTTGGTTGCTGCTTAAGTTCGTGAATCTTGCTAAAGGTCAGTACATCTCTGACTCCTACATTTCATGAGCCTCAGAAGATGATTGCTTTGCTTGGTTTATGTTTATGAGTAGCAAAGTTAGGGTTGCCCTCTAATGGTAAATCATGTTTTGGGAGTTGATAATGGGTAAAACTGATAGGAAACCACCTAATATATTCCAAATAACTTGTAGGAAAGATTTGGGACTTAACCATGGGGTTAAGGGTGGGATTGGTGTAATCTCAAGCTCTAGGTTTCGAAATCTGGGCTCGAGTACCGGTACGGGGTGGCTGCGTACCGATACTCCTTTGTATAATAAGGGATGGTGTATGAGGGGTGTATCGGTACGCATTCCCGTGTATCAGTACCTCTCAAATGGAAATCCAGTATCGCTTAGGCGTACTAGTACGCAAGGGGCGTATCGGTATGCACTATTATATTGCCTGGGATAGGCCTAGCGTACCGGTACGCAAAAGTTGGAGTACCAGTACGTGCTTGGATCGGTACAGGGTGATCCTAGTACCGGTGTTGAGTACCGATAAGGGGTAAGAGTGTATCAGTACGGCTTGTGGTCTAACTCTTTGAACCTAGTTAGGGTATCTGTACTCATGGGGGAGTATCGATACCAAGAGGGCGGTACCGATACTCACATTGGAGTATCGGTACTCGCTGGGCAATCTGCACAAGAAAGTTGAGTGCGCGTTCGGGGGTTCTATAATTCGTGGTAAAGGGTCTGATAGGTCCCTAAAGGTATAAAACAAACTCTAAAACTGAGAAATCGAGGTTAGCAACCCGTATGAGGATTAATGGCTAAGGGCTTGGAAATAGTTGGATGAGTTCTTGGAATGGTAATCTATAGGGATCCGTGGTGGATCAATTATTGCTACGAGGTAGCTTGGGGTCCTTGCTGTGTGTTGAAGGGACGTCCATGTAGGCTGGTTGCCGTGAGTAATGAGATAATCTAATAAGAAAGGCGTAAACGAATCCTAAAGCCATATATTAAATAGTGTAACAAATAAGTCATGCCTTGAGGCATTGGTAATGGTTGGCTGGATGCCTTTTATCTCTCGGTGAGATATATTGATGCTCGGGGGAGCATGTGGTATCGTATGAGTCTTGGTTAGGAATTTGGATGTCTTAGATTCAGTGCAATGGCACTTAAATAACGGGATGGGTACTCCGGGCTATGTGATCGAGTACATCCGACGTATCCACAGGCTATGTGATCTGGATGCGGTCTAAAACCTATCCTTGGGCTATGTGATCAGGATATGGAAATACAACTCGAAGGGCTATGTCATCTCGAGTAACTCGATGGGCTATGTGATCTCGAGTAATCTTGTTCGGCTATGTGATCGCAGGATAAGACTGCTTGTGGCTTATGTGATCCAAGTATGTCTAGGACGTATTTGTGGCTATAGTGATCTGGATATGATCCTTACCCGACGCTATGTGATCACGGGTAACCCGACGGCTGTGTGAGCATGGGAAAATAGTAGGGCTTCGTTGGCCATTAGGGAATATATGTTATTTACGTAGTTGTGTGGATGATAGATTTTGGTTAATTTACCCTTGGGCTATGTGATCAGGGTAGGGTTGTTACTCGATGGGCTATGTGATCTCGGGTACGGGCTGTAATACCCTTGGGCTTTGTGATCAGGGTATAAGATGTAACTCGATGGGCTTTTTGATCTCGGGTATAGGCTAGATAACCCTTGGGCTACGTGATTAGGGTATGGGACGTAATTCGATGGTCGGTGGGACCTTGCGTATGGTAAGCCTGGGATGGCCTGGTTGTCTCCTTACATAATAGTGGTATCTTGAGACAGTTGTAAGCTCTAGCTAGGATAGGCTAGAAGATGATCCTTAGATGTTGAGAAGCCTTTCTGCGCACTCTTGTTTATATTATCATGCATGCTTGTTTTATGATATTCATGAATTGCGGTAGAGTAGAAATGTACCACTGAGCTTTGTTAGCTCAGCGTGCATAATTGTGGTTTTTTCGTGCGTAGGTTGACAGGTTGCTTTTGGAGGAGCACATCGAGGAGGATTTTCCAGCACCGAGCCAATCTGCAGAGTACATTACTTGATGTTTAGTTTGGACTGGTTGTATTCATAGGACCTTACCATAATCGAGTCTGTATTTTCATTTTGATTTTCTGTTATTTGGTCAAACAGTGTACTTTATGTGGAAGTCGTATTTTTTAAACCCTTTTAATCTCTTTACCTACGTGGATTTTATGGAAATAGACCATTTCAAGAATTTCCAATTTGTGATTTTAATTAAGAAGTTTTGATGGGTCAGTTTTGGGTGACCCGTAAGTGACGCTTCGGATCCGGGTCGGGTTCGGGGTGTTACAAGGTCCGAGCCAAGTTTATGCTTTGTATCATTTTGGTATGATTATATAATATTATTGGGTACTCTTTTTTGCTTTTGTTGTTCGTGATTGGATTTCCTTCATATGGTTAATAGAGAGTTTTTAACGAATCTATTTTCTTAAAAAAGAAAAGTATAGGCTTTATAGGATATGATGAATGCAACAAACTAGCCTGGTTGTTAGTTAATAAAGCTGGTTGGTGAGCTAGATAAATTTGATGGTATCTTATCGGAGTCTGTGGTTCCTCAATAAGGATGTGGAGATCAGAGGTTGATCCTTATTGAAGCCAGTAGGGGCCACAACTCCCAAAGTTTAAAAATTTTAATTTGGCCCCTTTAAAAATTTTAAAAATTGTTATTATATTTCAAAAAATAAATAATTTTAATTAAATCCCCTCCTAAAATTTTTAAAAGTCTTGACAATTCTCAAACTTTTAATTTTCTTTTGTTAAACTCCTACATTTTTGTGAAAATTTTAAATTAAACCCTTCAAAATCTTCGAAAAAACTTAATTTAAGCTTCAAAATTTTTTAAAAATTATAAATAGGTCCCCTCAAACTGGGTTGTCAAGATCCGCCCCTGGTGGAGATTGCAGAGGTTCCTAAGATTTTATGTCCAACTGAATATAAATGGAGAAATTTCGTACGGAGATAATATTACGGAAGACTTGAAAACGAAGATATGATCTTACGAAGAGGAAAATGGCGAAGGACATAATAAATATAACAAAATTATTTGTGCGCAGGGTGCTCTTTGTGTTGTGGCCTTCATAGCAAATCCCAAAATGCTTTAGAATACGGGTGTTGGACTGGTCGTTGCCTGTGTTTGTTGTTTTGATCCTTGCCTGCTTCATGCGGCTGCTTTGAATTCATCTTGCTTTAGTTGGTTGTCTTGAAAGGGGTTGTTCTTCGTAAGGTGGTGGTGTGACTTAGTTGTTGTTATGGGTTTTTCTGGTTTTGGTGGGTTTGTTTTTGCTTTTCCTTTGAAGTTTGATTCGGGTGTACTGTATTTTTGTTGTCTTGTTGTTGTTATTTTAAGATCCTCATTGGCAATGAAATGATGCACTCTTTTTCCTCCATTTAAATTTAAAGAAGTTTTTTAACGAGGCTCATTTCATTGTCTTGTATGACTTTCCTTTAAAAAATTGTACAATTATCTTTCAAAAAAATAACAAAATTAAATTAAAACTAACTAAAAAGAATTCATGTATAATTTACGTACATTAGAACTCAGGATCTGAATTTCACAAAGTTTGAGTAATGAATGGAGGCATTATCATGATGGACCACCAATGAGAACCAAGTGCCATTATGGCTTCACAGTAGAATATTGGTTTCAAAAGTGCAACTTTTGATAAACAACTTAAAGCGAATGATAATCAATCATAAGGACCTGCAGTTAAACTACTCTACAAACAAACGTGAAGCATTATTTCATAAAAAGCATAATTGTTAATATTTTATTGCATGTGAAGACATGGGTGCCAAATGAAGAAAGTGTTGGTTTTCAGTGCATATATTAGAAAACTTTCACATGATTGAAGGGTTACTAAATGGGGTTCATGGCATTTGGGTCCAATCACAATTTTGCTTTAATTTTCTAACATCCCTTTGCTCTGCAATTGGTGAAACTGTTGGATGAATAGGGTAAGCAATGACGTTTAGCTGCACTTTTGTGAGATTGTGGTCCAACGATTAATGAGCTCTCCATTATCTCATTTGTTGAATTGGACGATGAATTTGCGGTTTTAAATTGTGTACGTGAGTTTGCACTTTTAAGAACCTCGCATAGACTTTGTTAATATATGTATGATTCATTGACGCGCAAATGTTGGAACATAATTGGGAGAAAGACATGGTCCCTAAAGCTAAATGGTTAATGCGTTTGGCAAAGAGCAGTGCTAACTACCGACACCAGTTGATCTAATGAGATGAACTTTATGTCCTTCAGATATATCAATGTTTCGGATTAAAGTATTGTAAATTGAGAAAATTTGGTTGAGAGAGTTATCTAATAACGAGTCTCTATAAAACCTAATCCAAATTAATCGGCCAATGAATCTGTATCAGTGTATCAGTGGTTATAAAAAATAGTGAGGACTAATGAATGGTTTTCTTGTTTCAACGGCGGATATGAAATTGATGAACAGTTTCTTGTTGCAAAGCAATAGATCAATGGTTTTCCTAGTCATTGAACCATCCCTAATAAAATGAGATTATGTTTAAGAAAACTAATCGTATATGCAGACATTAAAATTAACATTTTTTTGTTAATTTGGTCGCTATTATTTTTATTCGAGACAAATTTAATCCTCAATTTTTAAAAAGATTTAAATTTCACCCTTGACCTCTCAAAATTAGTCGAATCACTCTTGTTAACGAAAATATTGATTAAGACAGTATTTTAACAAGGCTAACATCATGGCTCACATGGTAGTACACGTGTACTTCATGTTATTTCTTTTATGAATTTTATTTTTTTAATTTTTAAATTGTTTGAATGTTTTAATAAATTTGAAATTATTTAATGATATTAGATATAAGACAAATAGTGTTATATTAGCTTGTAATAGATGTGGACTGTCACATTGGCTTCAATATATAAGACTGTAAATGATTAAGAAAAAAAACCCAAGTTTTTATTCCTTTTTCTCTACCAGCAGTAAAGCTCATATATATTATTTTTGATTTAGCACGCAATAATATTAGTTTTAGTAATGGTCATTGACCGTCGATGTTCATCTTTATTATTATTTTTTTATATTTTATTTTTTGTTATTTTTGTTCAGTTTTTATTTTAATTTTGCGCATGTTCATCTGTCTTTGTGGCACTCTTTACTATGCTCTTGTGGCACGTTGTTTGTCTACCTCTGAGATAGATCTGCGACTGTGTAGAGATTTTCACGTCGCTCGTATTTGATTTGCGATTTCCGGTAGTCTTTAAGCGGTTAGATTCCCTTTTATGGTTGTTTGCAAATTGCAGATATATTTATATCTATTTTGTGAAACAACCTGTAAATTTGCTTTGGTTCACTCATCACTCCATCATCTATAAAACGTCTAGTTGAATAGAGACAAAGGAATACTATTGAAGATTACTGGGTTATCGTGGACGATGGACGTAAGATTCAAAAGAAAGCTTCGATTGTTATTGTGTCTTTGGGTTTTCTTTTGTATTTTATTTTATGTTTGAGTTTTTTTGTGGACATAATTTCTAAAATTTTCTCTTTAATTGGTTATATTATTAAGTTTATGCATTTTTTTACTTTTAATAAAATTCAGTATCGTTTCAAGATTAAAAAAAACTATAAATGATTATACAGAGTTGAAAGGACTAGCTCTAACTAATGAGATTATACAAGTTACAACTTGGAGTAAAGCCCATTTCATATCAAAACCCAACCTTAATGGATCAAATGTGAGGATGCAAGCCCAAATAGTAACTGGAACTTAGAAATATACAACACTTCTGTCCTTGGAAAATGGCAACTTGGAGTTTCAAGTTCATTTTAACGTCCGACTTAAATCCGTAAGAAGAAAACAAGAATTCAACTACAAAAATGATTGTTTTCGTTTCAATTTTGTTCACTAATTTTAAAAGAGCTAATATTTTAGACATTTACACGTTAATAAAGGGGTTTATTTTTTAATTGACCCTTCAAACTTTGAAAGCTCATACTTCGATCCTAGAAAAATAGAAATTCTCTCAACCTCTCTCTCTCCCAAAAAGTCTAATCCAAACCTAAACTTGCTGCTGTCGCGACCTTTAACTGTCTTCTGTGTTGTCTCTGACACCGCCCTCTATGAACTCCAACATCGATAGAGGAGGCTATTTCAAGCCTAGCCCTATATTCAGCAAACGAACAATATACATTAAATTTGAGTATGCAATGAAATATTAGATAGCTTAAACAATATTAGATATTTAAATTAGGATATTGTGAATGACCAAATTAATTAGAAGAGTGGCTCTCATAATGAATATTTACAGTATTCGATGTGAATGAATCAACTCCAATTAAGGGTGTAAATGAACCAAAGTTGAACGAACAAGTTTGTGTTCGTGTTTGTTGGTATATATTTTTTTAATTTCAAAGGTGTTCAGGTTCAGTTCATGTTTGTTTAAATTTTTAATATCGTGTTTGTTTGTTTATTTTTTAAGGTTCGCGAACATATTCGTTCAACATTCACAAACATGTTCGATTATATGTTCACATGAAATTACGCCACTAGTTCTTAAGCTCATAAGGCTTCACAATTTGAACTCCAAAGTTCATAATGTATTAAATTTAGTCCCTACATTCACCAATATTTAAAATGTAAAAAAAAATAAAAGAAAAAGAGGAACCGGGTAAACAATCTTATAAATAAATCGATAAATAAGACGATAAACATGCTTTCAACATGAGATTGTTCGTGAACATAAACGAACCAAAAACATATTTGTTCGTGTTCGTTTATTAAATGAACTTAAAAATATTATTCATACTCGTTTATTTAGCTTAATAAACGAATATAAATGAACGTTATATGAACAATTCATCGAACACTCTATTCATTTGCACCTCTAACTCTAAAGAAGAAAATAATTATTTGAGAATCTATTAGTGGAGACAAATCGTTCTTATAGGAACTCAACTATGTAAATTTCTATAAAAAAAAATTATTTCAACTACAACAAATGAACAAAAGAGGAAGCCAAGGAAATAAATGAAAAAATATAAATCAAAAGAAGAGGGGAAAAAATGAACATTCACATGTTGTATCAAATTCAAAGATCAATCTTGGGAGCCTTGTTCCCAAATAAAACTTGTAAATCATTCTCCAACGGTGTCAAATTCAAGTCCAAGTAAACAACCCTTCGACTACTATTTGATCTCTTCAACACCGGCACCATCGGAACGAGCGGAGGCATCAAGAAGCATTCGTTCATGGCGACTCGATGCCTCCTCATGTGGCCACCCAAAGCTTGTCCCATGGAAAACACTTGACCACAAATGGAACACTCATGAGTCTTGGGCTTGGCTGATGATAAACTAAGGAAATGCGTCGTTTCGTTCGGTTTGTCCGCCGCCAATTTGGGTCTCTTGTGGCTTGCCCGGTGACCCCCCAATGCTTGGAACGATGGGAAGCAACGGTGACAAGTTTTGCACTCGAAAACCTCGCTAGCCGAACGGTGTCTAGGCTTGGTTTCTAGGCCTTGAGATTGAGACAGCAGCATTAGACATTTTGCAATGTCGAAACCCGGAATATCTACTCTCTCTCTTTCTCTTTTCATTGCTCGGTTGCTATGAAATCTGGGTCTATGGCTAAAAGAATGTGAGAAAAGGGAACGGGTGTTTGAGGTATATATAAAGAAGGGAAATCTCAATTATACTCTGAATAGGGTGGGAAAGTTGACTGCTAAATTGACTATTCTAAAAGACAGAAACAAAACAACCCCATTTGTCTGCGAAGACATAAATTCTGAATCAAGAGCTTTAAATGAAACCCGGTTACTGCTCCTTCGACGTGTTGTCTTGTAATAAACAAGTAAGAACCCTGGATTTGGTCAAACGTCAGGAAATGTAGTAGAGACAAGGTCACGACTGGCGAGCTATAATGTGTATAACAGTGACTGTCACTGAAGCTTCGGCTACTTTTTGTTCTCCGACATCTAATGTTGTATTTGGTAAAGCACCAACTATTAGTAAATTGATGATTCAAGCACTTTGACTCTAAAAATTAGAGACATAATGATAAGTTTGTACATAACACTTTTTATTCACTACAACAATAGAGATTTTTAGTGATAAATTAGTTGTGGTTAAGAAAATATTTGTCGACAAATATTTTATGCGACACTATAGTATAAATAATTGTGGTGTATTTTTTGTCGGTCACTGTCATAATAATAATTGTGACGACTAAATTTTTTAACAATTAAATTTTTGCTATAATACTATAATTGTGACAATTTTTTTGCCAATAAAATTTTGACACTATTAAAATACGTAAAATGACGTCAATTTTTTTTGTTAATAAATGACATGATAGTGATGATATATAAAGTGATCATTATTATTTTGTATTTGTTGCGACAATGAAATTAATTATCATTTAATTTTTTTTATTTTGATAAATTTTAACACTAATAAAAATATGAATTAATGTCAAATTAGATATTATCATAATAATAAATTTATTTTAATAATGGCTTATTGTAAATTTTCAGGGTTTTACTTTTACATCTGTGTGCTTTTACTAGAGTATTTTTTTGGGTATAATGCATGTTCATTTTATGCTATATGTTTGGTATTCGTGTTTCTCCCTTTTAATAATCAAATATTTTAATGTTTAATAAAATACATGTCTATTTTATAGTTCATGTTTGAAATAATACACTCGAGTATTTTTTTGAATAGATACACTGGAGTATTTTAATGTTGAATAATCGCAGATGTGATGACGATATCCATGTTGTAACTTACAAGTCTTAAGCACGAGCCTAAGAATGTGAAGAAATTGAAATCGGAAATGAAAGCCATAATTTGGTCAAAACTTAAGAAAATTTCAATGTTCAAACCCTTTTTTTTATTTGTTGACAAAAATGCAAATTAACCAGCTGCCTGTTGCCGGCCGAGTAGAGTTGTCAACCCCTTTCTTCCCAAGTTTTTTCAAGCAAAATGGGTAGCGGACGTTGATTTGTTGCTCACTGTGGGCTGTTTCTAGCTCCCAAACCTTTCCACCTTTTAATTAAACATAATTAGTAGAAGGTTGTTTCGGTTTAACTAAAGTTTTAGATTCGAAATTTTGAGAATGCAGCAAAATTAAATACTTTAAGTTAAAGTTTGTCACTGTTATGGTCTTATCAGACTTGGCATGATTAGTCTCTATTATCCGTGATTAACTTACAAAAGATTAATTGCTATTAATAGGTGCATGATTTTGTCAAAGTATACCTAAAAGTATGCCTTTTTTTTTTTGCAATAGATGCATGATTTTTTTTGTCAAAATAGATGTTTAATATTTCATACGTTATCATTTTAAGGTCGACCTATCAATGATCGTTAAAAAATTCTGTCACTCAATCATAGCATGATATGCGGCATTTCTTTTTAATTTTATTTGTTTTTTTAAATCAAAGAATCACTAGCTTTTTCAAACAAAAAAAAAACACCAAAGCATTCATTTTCTTCCAAAGAACCTCAATCCCTAAATTCCCCTTCTAGTGTCATCGAACAACACGTCATCATCATTGTATCACTGAGTTCTCTACCTCTCATCTCCCGAGTTGTAAAACCTAATTTGTCGTTTATTCGTCTGTTGTTCGTTGTTCGATTTAATATTTAACATTTGACGCTTTTGGTTCGTTTTGTCGTCCATTCGTTGATTTCCGATGACGGAAGAGTGATGTTATCGATTATAGGTGTCCGACGGCAAAAAGAGGGGACAATGATGGTTGAATTGGCGGTCGGGTAAGAGAGATTTAGTGAGGTTATCGGGGATTTTGTTTTTTTTAATATTTTAGGAATTTTAAATTGTTTTTTTATAAAAATTAAATATTATATTTTTAAAAAATTAAGAAAAATAAAAAATATGACATGTGTCACGTTTTAATTAAATAACGATATTTTTTAGTGATTGTCATAAAAATCCCTAAAATATAACAGAATAAGTGTTTAACAATATTTTTTAGTGATTGTCAAATATCTATTTCAACTAAAAATACCTTGAATACTATTATAATAAAAAATATAATTTAAACACTTATTCTGAAATTTAACCTTATTAATACTTCATTTGTTGCTGTTTGAAATGAAAATTTTTTAGTGGTATTCCTACAGGGTGTTTAAGTCAATTTTGCATTTTTATTAATTGGGGCAGCCTCCCTAATGTATACTTTCACTTAAAAAAATAATCTTCATTTATTTATGGTCTAAATATTGACAATGGTTGCACTCAATAGAAGATATATAATCCCCAGCCTTTTTCCTTTGTTTAAAGCTTGCACCACTAAAACCCACAAATTTTTCATAATTATGGTTTATGGATGGATTAGTAAGAACCAACAAAAGTCTGAAAACGACGTGTCTAAATAACTTATTTAAATATGATTAATATATGTTAGAAATGACATTGTTAGAAGGACAACTTGAGCCTTTTAAAGGCAGATGATGCTTACAAAGGTTTGAACCAGAAAAAATAATCTTCGAAAAAAGAAAAGAGTATATAATGATAATGATCAGGGATGGACTGAAGGGCTAGGGTGGTCGGTCTTCCTGAAAATTCAAAAATCATATATAATTTTAAGAATTATATATTTTTATTAAAAGTTTATTTTCGTTTTTTTAAATTTTATAAGTTTATCTTCTAAAATTTTATGAATTCGCCCCTAATTAAGCAGTATTGAATTTAAGATACCAAATACAACATTTTGTTCAACTACAAAATTAACAAATTTACTAAAACCGCGATGGTAACTGATATCAAAAAATATTTTTAAAAAAATGTAAAATATTTCTAACACTATAAATAAAATTTTATTTATAACGTTTTTTTAATTTTAATTTAAAAAACCACAAAATTACTGTTTTAAATAGCAATAATATGGTGCATCTAATTCTAACTTGGATCTAATAATTGAAATTATATAACATAATAAAATCCTAAGATAATATATCAATTTAGAAACTGAAGCAACAAATTATCAACTTGATATTTGAATGTTGTCAATAAATTTCAGATCATCATCTATATTGTTTAATTTTAATTTACTTTGATGTTTTAATTAAAAAACAATTATTGTATTGACAGAAAAATAGCTTATAATATATACCTAAACTAAAGCAACTACTATCTATACCAATTATATATTAAAAATAAAATTAGGTATAATATTCAAATAATAGCAATGAATTTAATAAAAAAATAATAGTAATGAAAAACATTTAAACTTAACTAGTATAAAGTTAAATTCAATTTAATAATTTTTTAAAAC
Organism: Hibiscus mutabilis; assembly: GCA_019671005.1. Taxonomy (NCBI): domain Eukaryota; kingdom Viridiplantae; phylum Streptophyta; class Magnoliopsida; order Malvales; family Malvaceae; genus Hibiscus; species Hibiscus mutabilis. Next base: position 12,827,241 of record CM033738.1, on the reverse strand, counting down.
TTTGTATCTAAATTGGAAAGTAGAAAATCAGACGGAAACAATAGTTCAGGTAGAAAATGTGAAAAGTTAGCTATGAAAACAATTACAGTTGAGAAGAACGTAACACAAAAAGATTAATTACGGAGTTCGTTTTAGTAGACACCTTAAGAAATTAAAAAAAATATTAAGAGAATTATTCAATATATAGTTTTTTATTTTAAGGTTTAATAATTAAGGTCTAGTTTATAGAATTAGAATTTATGATTTAGGTTTTAGAGTAAGAATTTAGATTTTATATTTTTTAAAGAGTAAATATGCAAGTTAGATTTGGTGAGATCGATTAGAGGAAACAAGAGCATTCCAAATTAGATTTGTAGAGTTCGAGACATTTTCAAGTGAAACATACATTAATTTCCCATTAAAAAATACAAAAAGACTGGATTAAAAATTTCGAGTCCAATAATCATCGACGTCGATGACCGTTAACATGAAACGTTGACCGAGTTCTAGGATTGATAGAGCTTCTATTAAAAGAATGTGAAAGATGGACGAAACAAAAATTTAACGTTAAATTGATATTTTTTCTAAAGTTTAGAAGTTGAATTAAAAAATGAATTATTTTTAACACTGTCACATAAATTAAGTTAACAAGAATTAATGACTCGATGAATAAATTGTAACAAATCGATAATCCAAGTAACTAATACATAACCTGTGAATTTTTGTTATTAAAATTGAATAATGTCGAAACAAAAGTGACTCTATGGTATTTTAACCTAGGGTTGTAAATGAGACGAGACAAATCGTGAGCTACTTGAATCTGATTCGGTTAAAGCTCGGTCAATACTCAACTTAATTGGACTCGACTCGAGCTCGAACTCGGCTCGAATCGATTCGAGCTCAGCACTACTAGGTTTGACTCGAAATCGAACTCGACTTAAGTTCTTAACGAACCGAGTCGAGCTGAGTATAATATTTTAAATAGTAATAATATGATGCAGACAATCCAACATGTTTGTAATAATTGAAAATAATGTAACATAATAAAATCCTAAGATAATATATCAAAATAGCAACTGAAACGACAAGTTATAAATTTAATATTTGAACTTTGTTAATAAATTTCAGATCATCATCAATATTGTTTAATTTTAATTTAAATTAATGTTCTATTTTTTCTTTCTAAAAAGCAAGTATTGGTTCAACAAAAAATAGCTTATAATATATACCTAAAATAAAGCAAGTACTATTTATACCAATTAGAGAAGGGAAAATCTACGACGCTCGACTAGCACCGCTGAACATCAGTAACGATAAACACCGCTGAACACTATTAAATTAATTAATAAATATAAAAAATTTCAAGGACTAAACATATAATTATAAATTATTTAAAATAAAATATTAATTAAATTATTTTTCATATATATAATTTTTGTTATTTTTAAATAATTAAATCAAATACCAACCACTAAACCCTAAAACCTAAACATTAAACCCTAAAATATAAACCCTAAACCATAAACACTAAAGTCTAAACCCAATATTCAAATTTAGGGTTTAGTGTTTACAATTTAGGGTTTAGGGCTTATGGTTTATGGTTTAGTGTTTTGGGTTTAGGGGTTTGAGTTTTGAGTTTAGGGTTTAGGGTTTTGAGTTTAGGATTTAGGATTTAAGGTTTAGGGTTTAGAGTTTAGGATTTTGGATTTAAGGTTTTGGGTTTTTTTTAAAATTGACTAGGGTTGGTATTTGATCCAATTATTTTAAAAAAGATTAAAAAAGATTATATATATGGAAAGCAATTTCATTAATATTTTAATTTAAATAATTTATAATTATATATTTAAATACTTTAAAATTACATGTTGAGTCCTTTAAATTTTTAATATTTATTAATTAATTTAATGGTATTCAGCGGTGTTCATCGTTAGTAGTATTCAGCAGTGCTCGTCAAGCATTGTAGACTCATCCAAAGTTAATTTTATTCTAATATTATTTTAACTTCCTATTTGGTAAATAGCGTTTGAGTCAAAATTAAAGATTTAAGATAATATTAGAGGTTTGACGGTCAAATCCGCTAATTTAGATATTTGGTTAATAATAGATTAGGGTGAAACCATTTAACTTCTTATGTATATTGGAAAGTAGAAAATCAAACGGAAACAATAATTCAGGTAGAAAATGGGGAAAAGTTAGGTATGAAAACGAATCAATGGATGAGAATAAAATAAAAACCTAGGAAAATTATTTAATGTATAAATTACACAATTTTTTGCTCTGGGTTTAAAGATTAGGTTTAGAGTTAAAATTTAGAGTTTAAGTTCTAGGATTAGAGGATTTAGATTTTAGTATTTAAAGAGTAAATATGCATGCTAGATTTAGTTAGATCTAAAAGAGAAAACAAAGAGTTTTAGCCTAGATTTGTGAAGTTCGATACATTTTCGATGAAGCTGACAAGCGTCGTGAACTGTCAAAAATAATTATCCTTAATCTCTAAAGAAATAATTAAATAGTGTAGTAAAGAGAAGAAGGGTCGATCCACAGGGACTTTGAAAATTCTGATGTAGAAGGCTTTTGATCTTGATTTAGGTGAAAAAAAAGAGTAAATAAATTAGGGGGTGTTTATAGCAATAGTTTAATTTAAATAAAACGAAGAAATAAAAGTTTAAATCTAAGGATAAGAGTAAATTAAGAAGATATTCAGTTCAAATAAATTGGTCGTTAAGGCTGATGAACATCTTGGTTGCTCTGATCTAAACCAAGGGTAAACGTTTCACTTGGTTTGGCCTTGGAAATTGATGTAGCCGTCTTGAGTGGATTACAAGGTTTGCAAATTTGATAGCCAATAACAATGCTTGGTTATCAAATCCGAGTAATATACACACTATGAGACAAGAATGGTGTCGATTGAGTACTTTAGAGGGGCATCCAACTATGGCGAGTAAATTAAAGGGGCTGAAAGGCTTTCTAAAGGAATGAAATAATAGTAGTTTGGAAACATTAATCGGTGGTTAAATGGATTGAAGTTTTGGATGTGTTTTGAGTGTTGGAGTCATACATTAGGGTTGGTGTGCGAGTCTAAGTGGAAAGGTGTACAGTCGGTGGTAATTGAATTGGATTCAAAGGTAGTAGTGTCCTAGATCTTACGCACTGCTCGACGCCCTTGGATTCATTGGCAATGGTTCCGACAAGATGATGAGGCATGTGAATCCTTACAATGTGTGTGATTTAGTAATATATATCGGGACGCCAAAAATTCCGGTTGATTCGCTAGTGAAAAGTGGTGTTGACTGATACACTTCGATTCGTATGATGGCATGAGTTGATTGTGCTGTGGGGTGATTTATGTATGTTTTGCCTGTTATGGTTTATTGTTTTTGGGCGTTTGTAACCTTTAATCACACTCATTGGTACTCTTTTCCTCCATTTAGGATTAATGAGGTTTTTAATGAGGCCCTTGAGTCTGATGGTTGTGTATGATTCCATTTAATAAAATCATACGCTTTTGCCAATAAAAAAAGTAAACAGCCTCAAACTTCGCTTTGACTCAATTCCAATCGATCATTGAATAAGATTTTACTACGTATAAGTGCCGGTTACAGTCTACAAGGCCCAACCCTTGTAACCTGTTTTTCTCTCCAGCAACCAATAATCCAAAATTAATTTTTGAATTTCAGTTTTCTTGCTAGACTAACTACGACTATCGTCGTTAGAATAAAACAGTTTAAAATTTGGAAAACCCCGACTCAAACTATGTTGTCTCAATGAGAATCGAATCCGATCTCAATTTCCCTTAGCAGACCGCCTCTAAGTATGTTCACAGGAAGTTGAATGTGCTACAAGCCGATCCTTCCTCCAAACTATAAATCGAAACAACATTCAAACCAACGGTGAATTTGAAAGTGTAAGGATTTTAAATGGAAAAGCCGATTGCAAATCCTTGTTTGCAGAAATTTGAGAAATATATTCGAAGTTATAAAGTGCTTTTTGATTCTCACGATCAGAATTGAATTATTGTTGAAGCCTTTGGCTTGTTGGAAAATTAGCCGAGCATGATTATGGTAAAAATCATACTCGACATTTTAAAAGGAAATAAATAAAAAATTTAAAAATAGAACTTAAAGGAAAAAGAGAATTTTATAAAATTTAGAAAGCAAGAACAAACTAAGAATGGGAGATGATTTTCTAGCATACCTCGAGGGGGTATTTATAGTATTTTGAAACCCTAAAAATAACCTAGAAATGATAAAAGATAATCCTTGAAAATATTCAAATTAAATCCTAAAAATAAAAGATAATTTCTAATTTGAATTTTAAATGCAGCTGATTCGCTCATCCGTCCACGCTGACTATACCTTCTGGAAGACGCTGATTGGATCTTCTAGAAGTCGCTGACTCGATGTCACGTCAGACTCTTCATGCCCACTAGTCTAGACTTGATTACATAGAATAAAACTGCAGAATGTTGTCTTTTTAAGTGCAATTTCCAGAATTGTAGTCCTGCATAGAAAACGCATAAAAACACCCAAATCAGCAACATGAACTAATCATTAAAGCCATAATTAAAGATAAAACGGTATCCAAATAAACTACTTATCAAATTCCGCCTCACTTATTCAATGCTTGTCCTCAAACACTCCTTAATCAAATATGTCAAAATCCCAAGTTACAATCCGTAATCCCACAATATGTCAAGGAATACCAAATGAATCAATGATCACATCAATTATCGGAAACAAGGTGGCAATCAAGAAAATAGGCGCAACTAGTAGCAAGTTTAAGCAAAAGTTGAGACATTCCAATTATCCATTAGTTCCAACGTATCAAGATTCAATACCTCACAAGAGTTCACTCATTATCGCTCAATGTATTTTGGGTAAAGTAAACGTTCAAAGCCAAGATTAAGAAAGACATTACCATAGGCTTGTACGAAAATCAAGTCGCCACTACTCTGAATGAACATAATGTATTAATCAAAGGGTCTTTAATAAGGTTGTAAAAGGGCTTAGATTGGGGTAGGGATAAGGCCAAAAAGTGGGTTAAATGTCAAGACAAGAGATGCTAAAAGAAGTTCAAGCCACGAAATAAACAAAGTAATCAAGTGCAAAGAAGTGAACCAAACAACCAAAAATATTTTCGCTTTTCTTCTCTGTTTCTTTTTTTTTCGAGCACGGTTCGAACTTTTTTTATTTTTTCCCTTCTATTTGAATAATTTTCGAACCTTCTATTTTTTTCTTCTTTTTTTTTCTTTTTTGTGGAATATTTCTCCTTTGATTTTTTCTTCTTCGTGGAGCAAATCAATCTCTACCTTGACAAGGGTAACAAAAGATGGTAAAAATAAAAAAAGGTTCGAGTTTAACAATTATGGTAAAGCAAAGAAAAAGGTAAAGGCACAAAAATGGTTCACTAATGGATATAAATGGGTAGGCAATTTTGGGTAGAGAAGTGGGTTAATCCTAAGTGCCCTAATCATATTAAAAATCCAGCTCAACGTGTAGTCTTGACACGCATTTAATTACAAGTTCTAGAACATCAAAACTAATCCAGCACACTCAATCAAAAAAGAACATAAACAAGAATAAAAGGTATGCTTGTTTAGGCTCAAATATCACAAGAAGGTGTATTGTGCATTGAATCAAGAAACATATCAACCAATGAACTCATAGAATGTCAAGAAAAATTTAACGAAAAAAACACCAATCTTGCCACTTACTATCATGCACCCTAAATCCGATTAAAGTGTGAATAAAAATTCATAGGGTATTCAGAGAAACAAAGAAAAAATCAAGATTGATAACAAGGGATTTCAACAATTCAACCAAAGCAACTTAATTTCAGGCATATAAATAAAAGAATGTAATTTAATGCAGGCGTTCTTTCCCCCACTAAAAGCATATTGTCTCAATATGTAAACCAAAATATAAGAGAGGGAAAAGAGATACTCCCCATTCTAACAATGGTCGCGGCCATGACCACGTTGGGATGTGCCCAGGCGAAGGTAAGACAAAATCTCGGCAATGTTGGTTTGATAGAGTTGAGCCGACCATGTACTTCGTGTATCTCATTGTGCACGTCTGACTGTGGGTTCTCTTCTTGTGCTGATTACGGTGCGGTTCTTCGAAGGAAAACACGTGTATTACGTGGTGTAATGGTACCATGAGGAATAATACAAGGTGCACTAGGGGTTTCGGCGAGAAGTCCCATTGTGTCTAAGCATCATGCTTTTAAAGCATCCATTGCAAAAGAGTAAGTAAATTGTACAGTGTCAAAAGTTAATAGAAAGAGACGAGATGCAAGATGTGTAATATAAGGTCTGAGGATGAGTGGGCGATTGGATTGCACAACATGCTCGAAAGCGCGGGCTAACCAAAAGCCTAAATTTAACTTTATACCGATTTGTATACACCATAAAAAGAACAGTTTAACTTTAGTTATATTTGACGTAATATCGTTACGTCCGGAGTAGATGTATGCCAAGAACCGGTGAATGTAGCGAAGCGCGGGGTTATGTATGCGCCATCCCTTTGTTGTTCGAGCATCGAATGTTGAACCCGCCAGGCCAGTAAGTCATTCGTAAGCAAGGTCAGTATGAAAATCCTGCGGAATCTCAAGTAAAGCATTTATATAACCTTGATCCGTGACTTCCGTCACGAATCCCATAGAAAAGTTAAAATTCGTAACAGACATCCTAAAATACTGTCCCAGCAACTGAAAAGAAATGACGTCTGGTGAATTTGAAATAATAACTCGATCTTCCAGGAATAAAAATGTAGTGTAGAATTCAAAAACCAACTCATAGTATGTATTACATCTAATCTCAGAGTATAAGGTCCAACCAATGGCATCGAAAAATTACATGACAGATTCGCGCGCAAATGTAAGGTGTCAAAAGTTTGGGAAGGAATATATTTGCAAACCTAAAACTTACGGTGCCGAACGCTATTAAATCGTAAAACTTTATCTTTGTCAAAGTGCAAGTATCCTTATAAAACTTCCTCAATCGGGATAGAATAGGTCCGACCACGATGATAACGCTCAAAGCATTCATTGCGATCAGGTATATCAGTTGGGTATAGTGCTGTCGCCTGAACTAGCCGCAAAGGAAGGCAAAGCAGGCTGTTCACTGCTAGAATACAGTTGTTCCATCGATGGACCCCTATAGGAAATCTAGTATCGACATCCTCTGTATAACCAAAAATCAGATGGTACATTAGCAAATATTGGAAATCGAATCAAAATTTACCTCGTCGGCCTGGTTCGGTACTGACAAATACATGGAACAGGAGGGAGCAGCATCCGACATTGAGCGAGAAAAATTGGCAGTCGACATGGTATGGAAGGAAGTTGAGGATGGTGCCGGTTGTACATGTTGCTGTCGAGAGTGCGAAAGGTGATTCCGCCATGACAGGGAAACGTTGGCGTCATTGTGGTGTTGTGACGAGCGGGAGGAATGATCGACGAATGGCGGTAGATCAGTTAGTGATGTGGTGCGAACGAGTGAAGGCTCAGGCTCGGGTGGCAGGGTGACATTTGCTTGTTTTCGTCGTCCACTATGGCTAGGAGGAGGAGGTGGTAGGGCAGTCGTTTTTGGCTCATACGACGGAGAGGTATTTGCTTGCTGCCGTCATTCTCTGCCACGACGCCGAAGAGGTGCTGACGCATAACATCGCTATCCAGTGAGGTTGACCAGTGCTTGTGGGAGCCGGCGTGTTTGTTCTCGGGTATGCACCATAGTTACAAGGTCAAAGGAGATCGGGGCTGGGGGTGTTTATGTTGACCGAAGGTGATGGTAAGGAGATGGGGATAAGTGTGAAGCTAGGGAAATAGATTAAGTAGTGCTAGGTTTAGATTATCACTTGAGTTTTGAAAAGTGGAAAAAGGTTGGTCAAATGGGTGTTTTAAAATTTGAAAAAGATAGGTAGATAAGTGATGGGAATAAAAATAAAGATAAAAAATAAAAGGAAGTTGTTTGGGAATGGGAAACATGGTTTATCATTCAAGCGTGGGGTCCATAAGGGAGGTTTAAAATTGAATAGTGAAAAGATGCACCGCAAATTGGCCAATTTGCAAATGGTAAATGGTGGTAGAGGATTGTGGGTTCGGCTAACATACACCACAAATTGGCAAGGGTTTAGCTAACTTGTGCCTAAAGATAGTGAGAGGATGAGCTAACATGTACCCTTAAATAAAATGGTCTCTCCTATGCGTTTAATATCTTCATGAAATTACTTCATATTCGATTCAAAATATTTGGGGTACCTAAAAATTCAAATAAAATAAATCTGAGATCAAATTTGAAAATAAATAGAAATTTAAAATAAAATAGAAATTTAAAATAAAATAAATTGGTTGCCTCCCATTTAGTGCTTTATTTAATGTCGTTTAGCTCAATGACCTAATTCAGACTACAGGTTCTTCCAAATTGAGTTCTCTGACTGTTAACTTTAAATTGCGCCCCCGAGTCATCTTTGACTTCGATCGCACTGTGAGGAAAAACTTGAGTTACCGTAAAAGGTCCGAGCCACTTCGATCTAAGTTTTCCTGCAAAAAGTTTAAACTTGGAATTAAATAGTAGAACCTTTTAACCGACAGAAAAGGATTTAAAAGAAATGTTACGATCATGGAATTTAAGCGTTTCTACGTATCTTCTCAAGTTTTTGAATATGCAATTTGGTCGTTTTATTGATTGCATCCATCTCCATGTTACATTGTTTGACCGCCCAATACGCGTGATGTTTTAGTTCAACCAGCAAATGGCACTGTTTACCGAATACTAGGCGGTATGGAGACATTTCAATGGGTCTTTTATTCGTGGTTCGGTATGCCCATAATGCGTCGATCAACTTGATACTCCAATCTTTACGGTTTGGTTTGATGATATTTTCAAGTATTGTTTTAATTTCACGATTCGACACTTCCGCTTGCCCATTTATCTGCGGATGGTAAGCCGTGACAATTCTTTGAGTTACTCCAAATTTCTTCATAAGGGATTCAATTATTCAATCGACAAAATGAGTTCCTTTATCGCTTATTATCGCCCGCGGTGTGCCAAACCTGGAAAAATAAAATCTTTTAGAATTTTAACTGTGGTTTTAGCATTGTTATTTCGGGTAGCCTTAGCTTCCACCCGCTTAGATACATAATCTACAGCAAGAATTATGTAAGTATTTCCAAATGAAGAAATGAAGGGACCCATATAATCAATTCCACATACATCGAAATTTTCACAGATATGAATTGGATTGAGAAGCATTTCGTTTCTGCGACTGATGTTTCCCACGCGTTGACACCTTTCACAAGTTTTACAAAATAAATAAGAATCACGAAAGATGTCAGGCCAAAAGAAACCACTTTTAAGAATTTTATGGCAGTTCGTTTTGGTCCAAAATGACAGCCACAAGAGTAAGAATGACAAAATTTAAGAATCGAGTTTACCTCATCTTTGGTGATACACATCTGAATTACCTGGTCCGAGCAGTGCTTCCAAAGGTACAAATCATCCCAAATATAAAGTCGAGACTCTCGTTTTATTCGGTTAAATTCAGCTCTCAGCAAATCTAATGGTAATTTACCTGTAGCCAAATAATTGACTATATCCGTGAACCATAGGGTATTTTTCTACACCACCATCAAGATCTCCTCAGGGAATTTATCTTGAATCGGCGAATTGGATATAGAGAGGGGAATACGACTCAAGTGATCGGCTACTAGATTTTTGCACCCTTTTTTGTCTTTAATCTTTAAATTGAATTCTTGAAGAACCAGAATCCATCGGATGGGTCTTGGCTTCGCCTCATTTTTTCTCATTAAATATCTCAAGGCTGCATGATCAGAAAATACAATAATTTTAGTGCCAAGCAGATAAGATCTAAACTTTTCTAAAGCAAAAATTATAGCAAATAATTCTTTTTCTGTCGTAGAATATTTTTTCTGAGCTGAATCTAAGGTACGAGATGCGTAGGCTATGACATAGGGATCTTTGTCGATTTTTTGAACAAGGATAGCTCCAACGCTCGTATATGACGCGTCACACATTACCTCAAAGGGGTATTCCCAATTTGGCGGTTGAACAATCGGAGCTGATATAAGCTTTTGTTTTAATATATTGAATGATTCTTTGCATTTCTGATTAAAATCAAAGGCTTGATCCTTCTGAAGCAAATTGCACAACGGTTGCACTATCTTTGAGAAATCCTTAATGAACCTGCGGTAAGATACTGCATGACCAAGAAGATGAGCGGGCTTCCCTCACAGTTGCAGGGTAAGGGAGTGAGCGTATAATATCCTTTTTCGCGTTGTCTACTGTAATTCCATTAAAAGAAACAATATGGCCAGAATTAATCCCTTATCAACCATAAAATGGCATTTCTCATAATTCAGCACGAGATTAAATTCTAGACACCGTCTAAGTACATTACTCAAATTCAAAAGGCACTCATTAAACGAATTACCGTACACAATGAAGTCGTCCATGAAAATCTCGATTCCCTTCTCGACGTAGTATGAGAAAATGCTAAGAATGCATCTTTGGAATGTGGTAGGGGCATTACAAAGGTCGAATGGCATTCTTTGATAAGCTAATGTGGCAAAAGGACGTGTAATTGCCATTTTTTCTTGATATTCTAGTGCCACTAGAATTTGGAAGAAACCTAAAAATCCATCGAGACAGCAATAATGAGATTTGCCGGCTAATTTTTCTATCATTTGATCTATAAAAGGAAAAGGAAAATAGTCTTTTCGAGTTAGGGAGTTCAACTTCCTATAATCGATGCAAACCCGCCATCTATTTTGAACTGGTGTAAGGACTAGTTCACCTCTTGAATTTTTGGCCACCGTCACTCCAGTTTTCTTAGGAACCAAATGGATTGAACTTACCCAATTACTTTCGGATATCGGATAAATGACGTAGGCATCAAGAAGCTTATGTATCTCATTTTTCGCGACTTCCATCATCGGTGGGTTTAACCGGCGTTGACCTTCTCGTGATGTTTTTCCTCCCTCGTCGATCTTTATTTTGTTCATACAAGTCGAATGACTAAGTCCCTTAATATCTGCAATAGTCCATCCAATGGCTTCTTTATGTACACGTAACACCATTAACAAGTCATCTTCCTCTTCTTTTGACAACTTATTTGAGATAATTATCGGTAAGGTTTTGTTTTCACCCAAAAATGCATATTTCAAGTGTTCTAGCAATTGTTTCAAGTCAATTTGAGATGCCTGCAATACGGAAGTTAAAATTTTAGAGTCTGAGGGTATATGGCGTGAATTATAATCAATTGAAATTTTTTCTCAAATTCTCCGATCTCTTCTTCAAAGTCCTCCAATTCCCTGCATAGATCATTAACAAAGTTAGATTCTATAAATTCTTTAACGGCAGGCTCAATAATATCAAGAAAATTAATACTAGCAACATTCTCTAGATATCGCATTGCTTTGTAAATGTCAAACTCAACAACCTCACCGTCGAACTCCATTGAATGAATTCTACTTCTTACATCGATTTTTGCATTCTCCGTACTAAGGAAGGGACGACCTAGAAGGATTTCTAAAGAAGTGTTTGATCGATCGTTTTCTATGTCAATGACATAAAAATGTACCGAAAAAATAAGTCTATTTACCTTTACTAAGACGTTTTCGAAGAGTCTTTCTGGTATATTATGGACCGGTCAACCAACTGTATCGTCACTTTCTTATCCTTCAAAGGCTCAGCATAAGGTAAGTTGTACAAGGCAAGAGGCATAGCATTTATAGAACCTAAATCACATATGGCACATTTAATCTTAATCTTACCAATTTTGCAAGGAATATCAACATACCTTGGTCCTTTAACTTTGGCGGAAGCTTTCGTCAGAAAATGGCTGAGACATGTTCCCCCAAATTCACCTTCTTGATTCTGATAAGTCTTCTTTTATTTGTGCATAAATCTTTTATGAACTTGGCATATCTGGGCACTTTATGAATTACTTCAAGAAGTGGGATATTAATTTCCATTTTTCGAAATATATCTAAGATTTCCCTCTCTTTAGCTTGCTTATCTCTTTTTACCAATCTCGATGGAAAAGAGGGTGGGACTATAATGCCCTGGTTTTGGGTCTAGCAGTTTTAGGGGTTATTAGAAGGTAGAGTGGACCGGGTTAGAGATTTGAGTCGGATTTGGGACCGTATATTTTTCGGTAAGATAAAATATGGAAAAATAGTTAAAAATCATCTTTATTATATAATGATTTTTGGTGGAGTCAATTTTGGGAAATGGAATTTGGAAATGTGACATTTTGGTTAGTGACCAAAATACGATTTTTGAAAACTATTTGTAAGTGACTAAAATGAAAAGGGTCAAATTCTTAGAATCCTTAAGGAGTTAAATTACCAAGTGTTTGTTGGTGGTTTCTACCTTCAATTAAATCATTTTAAACATGTGTATTAAAAGGGGGATTAAGAATGATTAAAGATTCAAAGTTAGTTATTAGTTTTTCAAAGAAATTCACAAAACTTTTCCTAACTCTTTTCTCTCTTCTTTTCTGCCAAATACTCAAAATTTTATCAAAAACCAGAGGCAAGAGATTCTTTTACTCAGATTTTTGACGAGTACTTGTTCATTCAACTTTGTTTTACAAAATCTCATTGAAATCTTATGTTTTCTTAGCTTTAAACAAGCCAATTGAGGGGGAAATCACATAACAGGGGTAAGGTCCATGATCTCCTCTGTTAAATGGTTCTTTATTGATATTCCCAAGTATTTGATCCTTGATTTATAGTTATAATCTAATTTTGTGCTTTAATGTGGATTTAATTGGGTAAAATTGAAGAAATAATGAAAGATTCGTATTGAATTTGATTTCCAGTGTTATGGATTGTTTTTGAATATATTTTGGATGTATAATGATGTTGATAAGTTGATTTTGTCAATGGAATCCTGAAACTCTTGAATCTCTAATGGTTTAGGTTGCTAGATTTGTGTTCTTGGGGTGTTTTGGTGATTGTCTGTTTTCTGGAGGTGTTAGGTTGATTTGATTCTGTTTTCAAATGAAAATTGTTGATAAAAGTGGTGTTTGATTGTTAGATTGTGGCTGGGCTGTGTTTGGGAAGGTTTGGATGATGATTTCAGTTTTTGTGGTTGGGTAATCTTGAGAGGATTGTGGAAATTCGATAAGATTTGTTGTTGTAGTGTTTTGAATGCATTGAGATGTATTAATCCTCTGTTGTGTTGTGGTCAAAGCAGGAAAATTGATCCGTAAGTAATTGCTGAGGCATTAGGGTCTTTGGATACTTGATTTCGCATCGGCAAATCGAGGTTTCGCGTATCAGTGAGTGAGAACGTGGATTCCAGCATTGGAATGTTTTAAAAGTGGTTTATTGGAGTTTAAACTTAGCTTGATACGCTGGTTTAAACTCGAAAGTAAGTAAAAGTGGATTTTCTCTCTCAGTCGTGCTGATGTTAAATGGTTTTATGCACTTGTTTTGATTTACATGTTACCTACTATTTAAGCATGTTGTAAAGTATTTGATATACTATATTTGAGCATTAGATGTTGAAGGATGCACATGGTAAGTGATCCTTGTAAGTATATGGTTTATACTTGTGGTTTAAAGCATGGTTGTGACTTTGGAAAAAGGATTGGTTTAATGCTTGTTAAAACAGTGAGGTAAATGTTAAATGGTTAATTATATTGGCAAGTGATGTGGTTTTAAAATTGTTATCGGATATAGTTGGCTGGCCATATGATTGAGTGCACTATAATAAGTCGCATTGGATGTTGAGGGGTTTAGATCCGTGTACCAAAAACTCCATCCAAGTACCATAACGGTAGATGGGTTAAACAGTACCGTAAACTCTCGTTAGTGGATTAAGTGTTTAACTGATGAAATGGGTTGGTATCCCCAAGGGTTGTAGAGGTACTCGGTTGGTAATGTACCATAATTGTTATTGTATCGCTATTCCGATTGAGATGGCTTAAAGTGTTGGTTGAACACTTGTTGAATCCGTGTATCCGATGAACTCTTTTGTTAATGGACTTGTTTAATGATCACTTGTAGGACAATATAATTGTTAATGTATCATGGAAAGGTTTATGTTGTATAACGTGATTTATACATATTTACTCTTTAAGCTTTGCATATGGTTGTTATGCATAGGAAAGCTTAAATTGAGGTTAGCAATGGGATTTGTTGTTGGTTAATGATACATGTTGCATATATTTAAATATGTTGGTTTTGAAAGTGTTTAAGTGCATGTTTTTTAAGGCATGGTGTTTTATATTTTGGAAAACATATTTTGAATTGGGATTTTCAATGTGTTATTGGAAAACGGTTTTAAATGCATTGGTGGTGTGTTGTATTTGAGCACTCATCACTAAGCCTAGTGCGCTTACGCGCTCTTTGTTACGTTGCTTGGAGGGTTAACTAGGATGCATGCCTATAGATTTACTTTTGTTGCAAGATTCTATGAAGTGATGTAAATCTGTGATGTTAAGCTTTGAATTATACCCTAAGCATGTTGGTTGAATGTTAGAGGCTTATTAGGATGTCTGTTTAGGTTTTGTGCATGTTTAGCTAGCTAAAATTGACATTATAGCCCCAGGCGTACCGATACGCTGGGGACCGTATCGGTACGGCTAGGTAAAATCAAGCTTTCTGTTTTGATACGAGGTTGGGTGTACCAGTAATGGATTTATGCTACTGGAATATGCTTTTTGAGTTAAAACTCGCGTACCGAAACACCACCACACCATATCAGTACAGTTGTCAACATTTCTGAACTGCTAGCTAGGCATATCGAAATGAAGCTATGTGTACCGAAACGAAGTGGAAGACACCGTATCAGTACGGTACCCTGCGTATCGATACGGTTGTCCGTTATTTCAGTTATTGTCATGGAAATGAAGTTATGTTTTCTTACAATTTAGTCTCTGGTTTTGTGGATGGAATTATGTAGATCGGATGGTCGTTTTAAGCTGGTTTTGGCATGTAAACATGAAACCTGTTTAATTAGATGATGGTAACATAAAATTTGGAAAAGTCCTTGTATTTTGCTAAAATTGCAATTTGGTCCTTAATTTGCTTTTGTGGCCGATTAGATGTCGTTTCGACGCCCGATTGAGTTGCGTTCTCACCAGCTGTCAGCATGAACATGTAGGGTATTAAGTATGCATTTAGACAAGATAAAAAGAGAAAGAAAATGGTTGTGTTTTGGGTTTCTTTTCACGGTTTACTTTGGTAAACCTAATGTGACTCGCTCGGGTCGGTCTTGCGACTAGGCCGAGTCGAGGGGGTTACAGGGATGACGTAGGGAGAGGGAGAGGGAGTGAGAGATGAATTGGATGTACCTTGTATGGTGGGCGATGGTTCTTTATCTTTCTTTTGGATGCCTTCCTGTGCAGTTTTTGGTGCGACAACGGTACCATTTAGGAGAGTGATGGCGCTAACATTCTCTCTTGGGTTTGGCTTCGTTTAAGAAGGTAATTTCATTAGGACTCAAGACGCCCTACTATCTGGGCCAGTTGGCCCATTTGTTTACTAACTCTTGTAGATGGGCTTCAGTGCGATTATGAAATTTCTCTTGAGATATTGCCAATCGTTCGACGATGGACTCCAATGACGACTTTGGTTGTCGATACGGCTGCTATGGAGGCAGCCTCAGCTGATATGCTTGATTTGGTCTCTGGTTTTGTGCATAATTGAAGCCCAGATGATCCTTTCATCCTGAATTGTATGTGTTTGTGTTGGGATTGTAAGGTCTCTAAGGAGGTCCTAGAAAATTACCTACGACATTTACTTGTGCAGAAACATCTTCCTGCAGCACCGGACAACAATATGTAGGATGGTCTGGCATTATACATATTCCACAAAGCCTAGCTTTACCTTTTTTGTCTGCAACAAGGGATTGAACTATGTCAGCTAACTTGTCAATTTTATGTTCCAAAGAAACTGTACTTACCTCGTGAACTCGTCGAGAGGGTTCACTAGAAGGGTAAAACTGTTGAGAGTTGGCGGCCATAGTAGATATTAAATTTCTAGCCACAGTCGGAGCATATTTACAAGTGCCCATCCACTTGCTGCATCGATCATCTTCATCTCCATAGGGAGTAGGCCTTCGTAGAAGTATTGGAAAAGTGTTTTTTTTATAGTCCGTGTTGTGGACAATTTGCGCATAATTTCTTGAATTTCTCCCAATTGACATATAATGATTTGACATCTTTTTGTCAGATTCCTAAGATGTTTCGCCTTAGTTTACTTGCTTTGGTTGCGGGAAAAAATCTGTCAAGAAAAAGTCGAGCCATATCAGCCCATGTAGTAACCGAATTAGATGGTAAATCAAATAACCAATCCATAGCCAGATCGACTAAGAAAAAAGGGAAAGCGTAGAGTTTAATCTGGTCTTTGGATACTCCATGTAGTTTTATGCTTAAGCAAACAATATGAAATTCCTTGAGATGCTTGTGCGGATTTTCATTGGACAGACCATGAAAGGTCGGTGTGAGATGGATTAACTTGTCTTTAGTGCGAATGGTGTTTCTCTATTCGGGAACGTGATGCATAACAGTTGTTGCTCTTGAGGTGCCACTGCAAGTTCTCGAATAGTTTGGTCTTTATCTCCCATCAGAATATGTTCCATGTTGTCGTATTCAAAGTGTGTTTTAGTGTCAGAAGGTGCTTCTAGATCTGGTTCGAAATGTTGTTGCTGTTGTTGTCTTATTTCCTAAAGCGTTTATGCGTGTCGTCTTCGGGCTAATGCTTCTATCTCTGGTTTAAAATTTTCTAGTTCTCCCAGATTCTTCCTGGTCATAAATCAAAACAAACTATATCAGTAACTTTGCCGAAGTCCCCGATAACAACCCCAATTTGACAAGCATCGTGAACTGTTAAAAATAATTATCTTTAATCTCTAAAGAAACAATTAAATAGTGTAGTAAAGAGAAGAAGGGTCGATCCACAGGGACTTTGGAAATTCTGATGTAGAAGGCTTTTGATCTTGATTTAGGCAAAACAAGTAAATAAATTAGGGGTATTTATAGCAAGAGTTTAATTTAAATAAAACGAAGAAATAAAAGTTTAAATCTAAGTATGAGAGTAATTTAAGAAGATATTCAGTTCAAGTAAACAGCCTCCAGCTTTGCTTTGACTCAATTCCAATCGATCATCGAATAAGATTTTACTTCGGATAAGTGCCGGTTATAGTCTACAAGGCCCAACCCTTGTAACTTGATTTTCTCTTCGGTAACCGATAATCCAAAATCAATTTTTGAATTTCAGTTTTCTTGCTAGACTAACTACGACTATCGTCGTTAGAATAAAATAGTTTAAAATCTGGAAAAACTTGACTCGGAATATGTTGTCTTAATGAGAATCGAATTCGATCTCAATTTCCCTTAGCAGACCGCCGCTAAGTGTGTTCACAGGAAGTCGAATGTGTTACAAGCCGATCCTTCCTCCCAACTATAAATCGAAACAACATTCAAACCAATGGGCCTTTTTTGAATTTGAAAGTGTAAGGATTTTAAATGGAAAAGCCGATTGCAAATCCTTGTTTGCAGAAAATTGAGAAATATATTCGAAGTTATAAAGTGCTTTTCGCTTCTCACGATCGGAATTGAACTGTTGCTGAAGCCTTCGGCTTGTTGGAAAATTAGCCGAGCATGATTATGGTAAAAATCATACTCGGCATTTTAAAAGGAAATAGATAAAAACTTAAAAATAGAACGTAAAGAAAAAAAGAGAATTTCATAAAATTTAGAAAGCAAGAACAAACTAAGAATAGGATATGATTTTCTAGCTTACCCCGATAGGGTATTTATAATATTCTAAAACCCTAAAAATAACCTAAAAATGATAAAAGATAATCCTTGAAAATATTTAAATTAAAACCTAAAAACAAAAGATAATTTCTAATTTGAATTTTAAATGCAGCTGATCCGCTCATCCGTCCACGCTGACTAGACCTTCTGGAAGCCGTGCTGCTGGCTGGATCTTCTAGAAGCCGTTGACTGGATGCCGTGTCAGACTCTTCATGCCCAGATTCATGCCCAGATTCATGTCCACTAGTCCAGCCTAGATTACAGAGAATAAAACTGTAGAATGTTGTCTTTTTAAGTGCACTTTCCAGAATTGTAGTCATGCATAGAAAACGCATAAAAACACTCAAATCAACAACATGAACTAATCATTAAATACATAATTAAAGATAAAACGGTAGCCAAATAAACTACTTATCAGAAATGAACATTGATTTCTCATTCAGATGCCAAAACAAAGTGGGCTAAAATTTTGAGTCTAATAGCCAACCACGACAGTGGCCATCAATAGGAGACCTTGACCGAATTATGGGATTAAGAAAGCTTTTGAGACTTTCAATAAAATAATGAGAGAAATTGATGAATAAAAAATTCATGGTTAAATTGTGTAGCGACCTTTTTTTTTTGAAAATTCAAATTTTGTTTTGAATGAAATCGCTAAAAAAATAGGAGTAATAGGTTTCTTTGGTTTTTGGGAAATTATTTAGAAAATGGAGAATACTTTAAAAAATCTTGTTTTTGAAAAAACAATAAAACTTGGAGTCGCCACCGGCCACTGAGGTAGGTCGGACACCATAAAAACCAGAGATTCGTTTGAAAGAAGGTTCGAGAGTCGGTTACGGATGTGGAAGTTTTGACACCCCACACCGCCCAAAAATTGGTACCAAAAGAAAATATATATAATTACTGCTTTGTTAATATTAAATTTTCTGAATTGAAGTGACGATTAAGTTGAAATTTGGCTATACATGTGAGTGAATTTTAAGGTCTCGCTATTCGAAAGTAAACCGCAAAACCACCCCACTACGTTTGATACTGGTCGCGTTTACCCCCCGAAAAACAAGGCACCGCATTAACAGTTTTTAAGTTCCAGATGCAAGAAAATAAAGCAAATATATACATTGAAAATTAAAGCATAAATAAAGGTGGAAAATAAAACACGTCCGAAAAAAGACCGGATCGAACAAACGATAAAATAAAGAGCAAAAATTTAAATATCCAGAAAAGGACCGGATCGAACATAAAAAGAAATACATAAAAGAAATAAAGAAATTAAAATTAAAAAAAATTAAATTGCGAGAAAAATAAAAGCTGAAATTAAAAAGAATCCGAAAAAGGACCGGATCGAAAAAAGCAATCTAGAAAAGGACCGGATTAAACAAAGCAATCCGAAAAAAGCACCGGATCGAACAAAGCAATCCGGAAAAAGGACCGGATCGAACAAAAGAGCGTAAAAGGAAAAGAGATCCGAAAAAAGGATCGGGTCTAACATGAAAAGGAAAACGAAAATTATATAACGGAAAATAAATGTTAGTTGCGAAAAATAAATGTTAGGTGTAATATATATATATATATTATACTATACATATGTAAATATTATATTATACTAGTGATAATATGGATAATATATAATAATAATAATATATAACATATATGATATAAAGTAGTAATATAATATATACTATAAGATAGATAATACTATAATATATAGTAATAATAATGTATAATATAAACATAATACTTATACTATATAATACGTATTAAATATTTATATATAATAAGACAAAGTACCATATATATATTATGCCTATATACAAAAATATAACAACCATATATATATAAAGGGATAATATGAGATAATAATAATAATAATAAAAATAATAAATTAAACCACGTCTAACAAATAAAATAACATATGTATCACAAATAAAAAAATAAACAAAATAAAACACATAAGAAAGAAATTAAAATAAAAAGGATACAAAAAAATCGCATCAATATTTTATTAAACTATAAGGATTACATATAAAAAAGAGAAAAAAAACCCAAAACTCAAATATATGTTCGATCGATCAATCCACGAATTCTTGTCATTAGGTTTAAAAGTTTGATTTAAGGTTTGGTGATTCGAATGGGGAAGTGATTCGATTAATGAAGGATGGTGGGTAATGAGAGAATGTTAGTGGTGCGGCTAAAGAAAAATAAAAATACAGTGGTGCCGAGGGTAAGCTTGGAATGGTGATGAATGGCTGTGGAAAAAGGGGTTTTAATTTTGGGGGTGGGAACAGCTGTAAGTTTAGTGGATTGGTTTTTGAGGTAGTAGTGGCCGTGGGTCTTTATTTTTTTTGAGAAATGAGTATATGTGCTGCCCTTATATATATATATATATATATATATGGTGAAAAAGGGTATTTTGTGAGAATAAAAATGGGATATAGGTTTTAATACATGGGGTGATAAAGGGTATTATTGAGTTGTCCCTTTAAAAATATGAGAACCAATAAAAATTAAGGTTTTGGGCCCCAAGTACTTTCCAACCAATGGAAGTAAAGCATGAATGAGGAATGAGTTGAAATTTTTATTTTTTACTATATAAAATTAAATGAAATGAGCCATGTAATTTTGGGCTTATGATATAAAGTTTTGGGTATTAAATTGGTAATGTGAATTGATCTTATTTTAAACATTTTAATTTAAATTGAGATAAAATTTATTGTCTACTGATTGATATTTTATTTAAAATTCATGATCATATCAAAATTAATTATCTTTAGCGTGTCACGTCAATTAGGTTAAAATGGTTTCATGAACAAATTGTAACAAATCAATAAACTGAAAACATAATATTTAAAAATTTGGTATTCAGAATTAAACAAAATCAAAACAAATGTGACCTTTATGGTAGTTTAACCTTGAAGTTATTATTTTTTAGACCCGGCAAACTTAACCTGAGACCTGAGAACCGAATCGATTTACCCGAACCGAGACCCAAAATTAACCTAAACACGATGGCCCGAGTTTGATCCAAAACCCGAAATAAACTGAACCTAAACCGAATCAAAGTTCAGTTGAACCGAAAATTGACCTGAATCGATTTACATCCGAACCGAATGGAACCAAACCGATTTCACTCAAACCGAAAGCAACCGAACCGAAGGCAACCCGAAATTAAGAAAATATATTAAAATAAATAAATAAAGATGAGATGTGAACTGTCGTACAACTTACCAAAAAGTCAAATATACATGCTATATAAAGTCATATATAGGGTGAAAAAACCTAACTCGACCTAAAAACCCGACTAAAACCGATCGATCTACTATTAACCGATATTGACCCAACCCAAAATCAACCGATCCGAAAATAACCGACCCAAAATCAACCGAACCGAAAATCAACCGACTCGACGTCCTGACCCGATACCTGAACCGAGATCACCATAGACCCGAACTAAAACTGAACCAGACTCGAACCGAACTGAACCGAATTTAAACCGAATGCAGTCAGAACCGAAATGACCCGAACCAAAACCGAACCGAATGACCCGTTTGCCGCCTCGATTATTTTTAGAAGTTTTCCTACCCTTCGAAGCTGACGACAAGCGACTGATCTAAATTCCGACAGCTTACACTCCATGTGTAAGCTGTTGATGTCCGAACTCTGAACTATTTATTGCTAGTTTTGCGTGCTTTCCTTTTTGTCTTCTCTGAAATTGTTGGAAGAAAATGGCGGATGAAATCAGATTCTTTGAACTGAACACCGGAGCTAAGATCCCCTCCGTTGGCTCCGTTGGCTAAGAGTAGTAGTGAAAACCTTGATGTTTTTAACTGGTCTATCCCTAAAGATTTGTTTGCCAAGTTTTCTGAAATCGAGCAGGCAAGTGTTAACTTCATTTCGTTGTCATCATCGCTTCTTTCACTTTCACCGTCTCTCTTACACGTGCATGTGCATAGCTGACTTGTTCGTCTCACTGCAACGTAACATTATAGCATATGTTGTGTATATACAAGATCCTCAAATTCGAAAAAAAGTATTTGAATATGTGAACTTTTCCATTGCAAGAAAAGGTAATTAGAGGCAGTTTCTTCGTACACCCGACTTGTGGTGCATACGAAACCATTGAAGAACTCTGGGATGGTGAAATCTAAGCCCGACCGACAAGTGGTCAAAATGAGATTTTAGTATATAGTAATCTAAAGAACAAAGGAATTGTCATCCAGGAGCCTTGATGCCTTGGAAGTATCAGTGAGGGTAGTCATAGTTTCGATATTAGCTAGGAGCCTGTCTCGATTTCATTGTATTGGTCCATTGCATTTTCATCATTGGAATCAAGGTATGGATATAAGAAAATCTTGTTAAAGGTGTCATTGGTAAGCTTATTACATTGTCAAGTTGATTATTGAATTATTGCATTGTCATTGATATCATTGAAACATTGAGAAAGGCCATATTGATCATGGTATATTGTTAATGCTACATTGATATTGTCATGGCTACCGTTATTGTTATTTTTATTGTTATCGATATTATTATTGTTATTGATATTGGCCTAAATATTAAATCCTTGGATACGAGTGGACATGAGATACAATTGGCATGCCATATAATTCATGAGCTCATTGGTATGGAGTGGACTAAGGTCATTGAGTTAAGGCTCTATTTGGCGATGTTGGCAGGATGTGTTAATGTTGGTCTTATTGGCGATATTGAAAGATATTGATCATTTATTGTTTGCGATGTTGGTTGGGAATTCGCGTATCCACATTTACATGTCGATCCATGGAATTAATTTATCAAAATTATTGTTAAAACATGATTTGAGGTGCACTTACATAGATATACATGTTAATGATATTTTTGGCATTTATGTTGTTATTGTTGACTACCTCACTAGGCTATATAAGCCTAATGCATCTCATTTCCATGCATTTTCAGGTTAAGGACGTGTCGGAACATGGATCGGAGCTATGCGAGTTTTGAAGCAAGTCACATAAGCCAAAGTAATGTAAACCTAGACTTGAACTCCTAGTATGGTGGCATAGGGTCTAGAAAAGTTAGCGCAGCCCCAGTTTGTATGTACATAAGGTTTACCATGTTGAATAATTTAAGAAGTAAAATATGGCATGTTAGTGTTTGGTAAAAATTGGTAAAATGGCTTAAAATGCTCTAATGAGGCAAAACCTTGTAAACGAATTTGTATTGACAAGAAATTTGACTTGCATATAAAAATAATGTTTATAAGCTTGTTGGTAAAATTTGGTAAACTTTGGATAGGGCTAAGGCCCTTAATTTGGATAAAAACTAGACAAAATATGACATTGCAAGCACAGACGTACCGATACGGGTGGTTTTGTACCACTGTTATACAGTTTTGGGCAATAATAACCCAGGCATACCAGTACGGGTGATGTCATACCGGTACAAGAATGTAAAATTGGGATAGCGAGTTGGGGCATACTGATACTACTACAGGGGTTCCGATACGCCAAATCAACACTAAAATTTTACTGTAGCATTACGTCTAGTGTCGTACCGATACTTCTTAATGAATTAATTTGGGAATTTAGGGTTAGCATACCAGTACGACGTTGAGCCTGTATCGATACGAAGAGCATTGAATCCTTGTACTGATACAATATATTGTGTACCGATACTGAATTTAGGCTTGAAAGAAAATATTTTAAGGGCTTACCGGTACAGCCTCTTGAGCACCGATACCAATACAAGTGAGTTAGTTAAGTTAGTTAACTGGTTTTGAAAACCTTGCAAAATAGTCATTGATTCAGATATGGACTAATTGAAAGTGTAAATGGTCTCCAAAACCTTTGAAATTTTATATGCAGGATAATCAAGCATGGAATTCTACATTGGTAATCCTAATTATTGATAAGTCCTTAAAATTTGCAAGAATTACAATTTAGTCTTTAAACTTGCATAAGTTATTAAATGGTCCCTAATTATTATTTGGATGAGTTTGCATTGACTATGACCAATCATTGCATCGAATCAATGTTATTAATTCACTGTTTAAAGTCCAAGTCATCAAAATTAGTAAAACTGTTCACATTATTGTTCACCGGTAACATTTTTTGACCTTGAATTCCTACCAGACCAGGAAGAGGGCGTTATATTTGTGTTATCAGATCTAGAGTTTAGCCTATTCTAGGATTAAACTAAAGTTTATTGTGTATTTATTGCATTTTATATACCACCTAGGAGTTTATTATTGTGTATATTGTGACTCGCGATTAATCTGATCCTTTTTCCTTTTATAGTATTTGATGTCTGACTCCGATAAAGCTCACAAAAAAGTTGAGCATACGACAAGATCCTTGAAGCGTGGCGAGGAGAAAAGAATGAGACCCTACGAATCCACAAATTCATTCACAAGAACTTCTGAATCCTAAACTCGTACTGCAGATTGCTCAATTTGAATGCTATAAGAACATGAATGAGATGTTCAAACAGTTTATGGCTGCTCTTAAGTCTGAGCAGTCGGCACAGTCCTCTGTAGCTAGTACTTCTTCAAGCCGAGCCCCTATTGATAAACTAGTACAACACTGAGCTACTACCTTTAGAGGTAAGGCTGGTGAAGACCCTAAGACCACAGAATATTGGCTGGATAGTATGATAAGAATTCTGACCAAGCAGTTACAATACTTAGATGAGCACAAGCTCGAGTGTGACTTAGCCTTGTTGGCAGACAAAGCTTTGCATTGGTGGGAAACCACTATACTTACCGCTCCCGAGGAAGTTGTAACCTGAAAGTTTTTCATACGTGAGTTCAGGAAGAAGTATGTCAGTGAATACTATTTGGAAGAAAGGTGGGATATCTTCGTGCATCTTAAGCAAGACGAGAGGCTGGTGGAACAGTACATCCATGACTTCTGCAAGTATTACAAGTATGGAGCCGACATCAAGAAAGAGGATGAGAAATGTAGAATGTTTGTAGTTGGGTTAAGTGATGAACTTTGACCTTTATTTACTACTTTGGGGATTACAGATTTCCAAGAGCTCATGAATCGAGCAATCTTTATTGAAACTGCTCAAAGGTCGCAGAGGTCTAGTGGGCTAACTCGATCTGAGAAGAGGCCTCGGGGATGATTCTCGCCCACTTTTACAGTATAAAAAGGGCAAGCAATAAAGATTTAAAAACAGTACCACCAACAATCCTCTCGATCATGCAATTTTGTAAGCCACAAACAATGTCCCAATATGTTGCAAGAACAACCTCCATTGAGAGTACCGAAGGTTCAGGCCTAGAATCATAATACTCTATCTGTAATTTCTATCAGAGAAGATATACTATAGGACAATGTCATACACAGTCTGGAGCATGTTTCTTTTGTGGTGAGTAAGGTCACTACATCAAAGATTGCCCTATGAACACTTTTAAGTCATCTGCACCGACAATTCCAGTGTCCCTTGCTAAGTCTTTCAAGGGTAAGGGGCAGAAATAAGTTGTATCAAGAGCTTTCGGGAAACCTGGTGGCTCTACCAGAACTCTAAACTGTCAAGAGTCGAAGGCTTTAACACAAGTTTATCATGTGAGGAGTAGGGAGAATGCGGAAGATCCAGATATCAAAATAGGTACTATTAAACTGTATACTCACCCTGTTTATGCATTGATTGATCCCGAATCCACTCATTCCTTTATAAGTACTGTGTTGTTTAAAAGATTTATGTTAACATCCGAGCCTATAGCTCTAAAATTACCGTAACCAATCCTTTAGGGGATAGTGTTATAGTGGAATTAATATGCAAAAATTGTCCCCTCATGATACAAATGATACCTTTTTCGGCCAATCTCATGGCCCTCCCTATACATGAGTTTGACGTTATCTTGGGGCTTAACTGTCTTGGAGAGCATTAAGCTTGGGTGGATTGTTTGAGGAAAAAATTGTAACTTAGAGGTCTTGACAAGGAGAGTGTAACTCTTATAGAATCTAGAAGTAAAAAATCATTGCTTTATGCTCCTGCAAGTAGGGAACAACCTCAGTTGCAAGATATAGATACCGTGCCAAAATTTCTTGATATGTTTCCCAATGAGCTTCTGGGTTTACCACTCATCCGTGAAGTTGAATTTGAGATTGAAGTGCAACCTAGAACAACTTCAGTTTCCATTGCACCTTGTCAAATGACACTGGTTGAACTCACCGAGCTTAAGGTATAGATGCAAGACCTGTTAGATAAAGGTTTCATTCGACCAATTTCTTCACCTCAGAGAGGTCCGGTTCTTTTTGTTAAAAAGAAAGATGGATTAATGCGTCTTTGCATTGATTACCGATAATTAAATAAGCTCACCATCAAGAACAAATATCCCTGACCAAGAATTGATGACATGTTTGATCAGCTTAAAGATGCAACCTTTTTTTTAAGATTGACCTAAGATCTGGGTACTATCGAATGAGAGTTAAAGAATGTGACGTGCCCAAGACAATATTTCGTACATGGTATGGCCACTACGAATTCTTGGTTATGCCCTTTGGCTTAACTAATGTACCGGCTGCCTTTATGGATCTTATGAACCGAGTTTTTAGACCCTACCTTGATAAGTTTGTAGTGGTGTTCATAGATGACATATCGATATATTCCAAAAATCAAGCTAAACATCGCGATCATCTTCGCGTTGTACTCTAAACTCTCGAGAGAAGCAATTATATGCCAAGTTCAGTAAATGTGAATTTTGGCTCACTCAAGTTTCATTTATGGGATACGTGATTTCTACTGAAGGTATTCAAGTAGATCTGAATAAGATCCAAGCTATAGTAGAGTAGAGACCACCGAAGAATGGTGGTGAAGTTTGTAGTTTTCTCGGTCTTGCTGGTTATTACAAAAGATTCGTTAAAGGGTTTTCTATAATAGCAACACCGTTAACTAAACTTCTAAGGAAGGATATTCTTTTTGAGTGGACCAAGAAACAACAACGCAGTTTTGATCAGCTTAAACAAGTATTGACACATGCACCGGTCCTGACCGAACCTGAGTCTGGGAAAGACGATACCATATATAGTGATGCATTGCATCAGGGGTTAGGATGTGTATTGATACAAGAAAGAAAAGTTGTTATGTATGCCTCGAGATAACTTAAGCCACATAAAATAAATTACCTTACCCATGATCTTGAGTTGGCTGCAGTTATTTTTTCCTTAAAAATCTAGAGGCATTATCTCTACGGAGAAAAATGCTACCTATACACCGATCATAAGAGCCTCAAATACCTATTGACACAGAAAGAGCTCAATCTTCACCAAAGAAGATGGATGGAACTTCTCAAGGACTATGACCTTGTTATTGATTATCACCCGGGCAAGGCCAATATTGTAGCTGATGCACTCAGCCGCAAACCTTCGTTTGGTAAGTATCAATATTGAATATTGAATCTCAAGTAGTGGTAATTGTATTGGAAATTACAATATCGTTATTGCATTATAGCCCCTCGAGCTATCAACACTCATTTCAAATTACAGAAACACCGACTTTTAGTAGCTAAACTTCAAGTTCAGTCTACCATTGTGTTGAGAATCAAATCATCACAAGATCAAGACCCCGAATTGCAAGCTATCGTTTCCAAACTTCAGACTAATCTTGATCCTGATTTCAAAGTTAACTTTGAAGGACTCTTGTATTTCCATGATAAAATTTGTATACCAAATGATGAATCTCATCGTGATGTCATTCTCAAGGAAGCTCATTATAGTCATTTCTTGGTTCACCCGGGGTCGGTAAAGATGTATAAGGACTTTCAGGAATTGTATTGGGGGCCTGGTATGAAGAAGGCTATTACAGAATTTGTATCAAGGTATCTTACGTGCCAGTGAGTCAAGGTTGAGCATCGTGTTCCCACGGGATTATTACAACCCATTGAACTTCTTCAATGAAAGTATGAAAGAATAACATAGACTTTGTCAATGGTCTACCGTTGACTCTAGCTAAGCATGATGCTATTTGGGTCATTGTTGACCATTTTACCAAGTCAGCTCAATTCTTACCCGTCAGAATAGACTACGGTGTCCTCAAATTAGCTGACTTGTATATCAAGGAAGTAGTTATACTCCACGGAGTACTTAAGTCAATTATCTCTGATCGAGATCCCCATTTTGCTTCGCGATTCTGGAAAGCATTGCAAGGAGCTCTGGGCACCCGAGTTAATCTTAGTACAACCTTTCACCCTCAGTCTGATGGCCAATCAGAAAGGGTAATTCAAATATTAGAAGACATGCTTCGTGCATGTGTCATTAATTTTAAAGAGACTTAGAAGAGGTCCCTACCTCTCATCGAGTTTGTTTATAATAATTATCAATTATCTATCGGGATGGCACCGTATGAAGCATTGTATGAAAGAAAATGTAGAACATTGTTATGTTGGTCTAAACTCGATGAAGGCAAGATGTTGGGCCCTGACTTACTTCAGGAAACTAAAGAACGGGCTACCATCATTCATGACTGTTTAAAGGCCGCCTTTGACCGTCAAAAGGCCTATGATGACCTCAAAAGGAGAGATATACGATATGAAGTTGGTTAGAGGGTTTTCTTAAAAGTCTCTCTATGGAAGAAGATTCTTCGTTTTGGCAAAAAAGGGAAGCTAAGTCCCCGATTCATTGGACCTTTTGAGGTGACGGAAAGAGTTGGTCCTGTAGCTTACTGACTACCTTTGCCCTAAGAGTTAAGCAATATTCATGATGCATTCCATTTATCAATGCTCTGCAAGTATAGATCCAATCCATCTCATATTATTGTACCTGAATCAGTAGAACTCCAACCCAATATGACGTACGATGAGGAATCGGTACAGGTATTATCAAGGGAAGTTAAGAGACTTTAAAACAAGAACATTCCCCTAGTCAAGGTACTTTGAAGAAGTCACAAGATCGAAGAAGCTACATAGGAACCAAAAAAGACCATGAGAAATCAGTACCCACATCACTTCGGTTCAGGTAAAAATTCGAGGATGAATTTTTTTAAGGGGCAGAGTTGTAACACCCTAAAACAGGGCCTAGTCAAAATTCAATTCTGGAAATAAAATATTTTGCACTGAAAAGTCAAATTTTAGAATTGAGCTTTGACCATTGGTCAATTATTGGTTTATTGAACCCTAGTTAAATATTGATATTGATTAAAGATCCCATTGTAAACTTTAAAACCTGTTTTAGTGACTAAACTGGGAGAATTGAAAGTTTGGGGCAAAAGTATAGAGAAAAAATAGTGTTGCTATCGAACGAGTAGGCAAAAGCCCTCTATTGATTCATTGATTCCATGACCAAAACTATGTCAAAGTCTATGTTCAAGAAGCTATGAACCCTAGAATTTCCTAGGGATAACAATGCTTAATCTTTATTACTTTTCATAGCTATTAAGTTGCTATGAATCTATTATCGATATTGAAATCCTTGTTTTCCTTGTAGCTCAAGAGAAGCAAGGTAAAGAATCACCAAATCCCTCTAATTCCACTAAGCTCAAGAAAAAAGAATTGTCATCCGAGAGCCTTAAAGCTTCAAAAGTATCGGTGAGTGTAGTCGGAGTCTCGAGATTGGCTAGGTGCCTATCTCGATTTCATTATATTGGTCCATTGCATTTTCAACATTGGAATCAAGGTATGGATATATGAAAATCTTGTTAAAGGTGTCATTGGTAAGCTTATTACATTGTCAAGTTGATTATTGAATCATTGTATTGCCATTGACATCATTGAAACATTGAGAAATGCCATATTGATCATGGTATATTGTTAATGCTACATTGATATTGTCATGACTATCGTTATTGTTATTGTTATCGATATTGTTATTGTTATTGTTATTGATATTGGCTTAAGTATTGAATCCTTGGACACGAGTGGACATGGGATACAATTGGCATGCCATAGAATTCATGAGCTCATTGGTACGGAGTGGACTACGATCCTTGAGCCAAGGCTCTATTTGGCGATGCTGGCGGGATGTGTTAGTGTTGTCCGTATTGGCGATATTGGAGAATATTGACCATTTATTGTTGGCGATGTTGGTTGGGAATTCATGTATCCACATTTACATGTCGATCCAAGGAGTTAATTTATCAAAATTATTGTTAAAACAAGATTTGAGATGCACTTATATGGATATACATGTTAATGATATTATTGGCATTTATGTTGTTATTGTTGACTACCTCACTAGGCTATAGAAGTCTAATGCATCTCATTTCCATGCATTTTCAGGTTAAAGACGCGTCGAAATAAGGATCGGAGCTAGGCGATTTTTGAAGCAAGTCACATAAGCCAAAGTAATGTAAAACTAGCCTTGAACTCCTAGTATGGTGGCATAGGGTCTAGACAAGATAGTTTAGCCCCATTTTGTATGTACATAAGGTTCACCATGTTGAATGAGTTAAGACGTAAAATATGCCATGTTAGTGTTTGGTAAAAATTGGTAAAATGGCCTAAAATGCTCTAATGAGGGAAAATGTAGTAAACGGATTCGTATTGACATGAAATTTGACATGCATATAAAAATAATGTTTACAAGCTTGTTGGTAAATTTTGGTAAACTTTGGACAGGGCTAAGGCCCTTAATTTGGATAAAAACCAAAAAAATATGACATTACAGGCACAGACGTACCGGTACAGGTGGTGTCGTACCGGTACTGTTAGACAATTTTGGACAATAATAACCCAGGCGTACCAATACGGGTGATGTCATACCGGTACAAGAATGTAAAATTGGTATAGTGAGTTGGGGCATACCGATCTGCTATAAGGGTACCGATACACCAAATCAACATTGGAATTTTACTATAACATTGGTATCGGTACGTCTAGTGTCGTACCGGTACACTTTAATGAATCAATTTGGGAATTTAGGGTTAGCGTATCGATACGACGTTGGGCCCGAACTAATACGAAGGGCATCAGATCCTCGTACTGTTATAGTATATTGTGTACCGATACTGGATTTAGGTTCGAATGACAATATTTTAAGGGTGTACCGGTACGGCCTCTTGAGTACCGATATCAATATAGGTGAGTTAGTTAACTGGTTTTGAAAACCTTGCAAAATAGTCACTGATTCAGATATGGACTAATTGAAAGTGTAAATGGTCTCCAAAACCTTTGAAATTTTATATGCAGGATAATCAAGCATGAAATTCTACATTGGTAATCCTAATTATTGATAAGTCTTTAAAATTTGCAAGAATTATAATTTAGTCCTTAAACTTGCATAAGTTATTAAATGGTCCCTGATTATAATTTGGATGAGTTTGCATTGACCATAACCAATCATTGCATCGAATTAATGTTATTAATTCATTGTTTATAGTCCAAGTCATCGAAATTAGTAAAATTGTTCACAGTATTGTTCACTGATAACGCTTTCCGACATGGATTCCTACCAGACTGAGAATGAGTGTTACAGTTATTGCTTTTTCTATATATATTATTTCCTTTTATTCTTTTTTATTTAATGCATAATTATACAGTTGTTTCACCGTTTTCTTCTTTTATAATTATGGGTTAATTGCATAAGGATAGCCTTACAGTTTTCATGCTAGCATTTACGTCCATTTATTTCTTTTATTTTTCATCTTTTCTAATATTTAATATTTGGCTTCCATGTTCATATTCATTGCATTTCGGTTCCTGTTCTATTATTATATATTATGTATATATTGTAGTTTTTTATATGTGAATCTTTATATGATGCGTGTATATATATATATTATGTATTGTTATATATATATATATATTATGCATTATTATTATATATATTATGGTTCTGCTCACCCTTTATTATACATTATATATTATATTATATATTCCCCTTATATATTTACATATTGCTTTATATATATATTATCTCATTTGCGCCTTTAATTTAATTTTTGTTTTGGACACAATTCGTCTACGATCTTGCAGTGACCTGAACTAGGGTATGATTCGCATTATCTATGGTCCAACTCGCTTACTAACATTTAACGTAACTTACTAACATTTAATTGCTTTTTAATTTTTGCACTTTATTTTATTGTTTGATCTAGTCTTTTTTCAAGATAATTTAATTTTTTATTTATTTTTTTCGCACTTTAGTTTACGCATTTATTTTTCTCACAATTTAATTATGCAATTTATATTTTCGTATTTATTTAATTATTTACCTTTAATTTTATCTTATTATTTGTTCATGCATTTATTATTTGTACATATTTATCTTTTTATCGCATTAGTTTAGCCCTCGATATTCCGTTATCCTATTTGGGAATGTCGTCCCGAGGCTTTAGGCATCATCTCCTTCGGGTATCGTGAATTGCGAGGTTTTAGGCGTTCGAATCACATGCTCATGCATTTATATATTTTTGGGATTAAATTTTAAATTAAAATTTTTATTTTTATTTTCTTGTAATGATAACACAAAATAAATGCGGTACAAATTTTGGGCGATGTGGGGTGCTAATCCTTTCCCACGCGTAATTGACTCCCAGACCCAAATGTTTTAGAATCTCTAGTTATTTTTGTATTGTGTTCGACCTACCAAAGTGGCCGGTGGCGACTCCATCTTTTTTATTTTAATTTTTTTTCCGGTATTCTATTAGGAGTGTCATCCCGGTCTCCGGGTGTCATCTCTTTTGATACCATTTCCAAATATTTCGTTTCCAAACATTTTTGAATATTTCCAAATATTTCTATTTATTTTAAAATTTTATTCGAAATAGAATCTCTGGTTATTTTTGTATGGTGTCCGACCTACCAAAGTGGCCGGTGGCGACTCCATCTTTTTATTTTAAATTTTTTTTCCGGTATTCTATTAGGAGTGTCATCCCGGTCTCCGGGTGTCATCTCTTTTGATATCATTTCCAAATATTTCATTTCCAAACATTTTTGAATATTTCCAAATAATTCTATTTATTTTAAAATTTTATTAAAAAAAACCTTGATGACAAGTAGACTTTGAGGTACGAGGATTCTCATGCCACTACAGTATAATATTGTTGACCCCAAACCCAGACAAATCAAGTGGGGTCAATTCTAATATTTCCATGAAAAAATTTATACTAACTCTTTTAAAGCCTCATATAATTCTTTGAAAATCACATACCACAACAAATCAAGTGGAGTCAATTAACCCCACTAAACTATGTGCTTCGCCACTGTATGTTTGTAACAATATGTTAATAACAATATGTTAATTGTGTGACTTGTTTGTAATTTTTAAATAAGATGATAAACTCGGATATTTGAAAGTTGAATAATCGCAGATGTGAAGATGATATCCATGATGTGTAACTTACAAGTCTTAAGCACGAGCAAAAGAATGTGAAGAAATGAAATCGGAAATGAAAGCTATAATTTGGTCAAAACATGAGAAAATTTCAATGTCCAAACCCTTTCTTTTTATTTGTTGACAAAAAATGCAGTTAAACCAGCAACCTGTTGGCTGTTGCAAGCCGTCGGCCGAGTAGAACTGTCAACCCATTTTTTCCCAAGTTTTTTTTTCAAGAAGCAAAATGGGGTAGCAGACGTTGATTAGTTGTTCACTGTGGGCTGTTTCCAGGTCGCAAACCTTTTCATTTTTTTGGTTTTCGATGTATTCTCTGAAGTGAGTTTGGTGATTAATTTTTTACATTCTATTGGTATGTGCGGAGGTAACTGACTTCTCTACCGTTTTTAACTAAGCATAATCGACAAAAATGAAGTCATTAGATCTTCCTAGTTTAATAAGATTTCGACTTCGACATTTTGAAAAATCAAAAACACGATAGAAAAGCTTTGTCACCCTTTGATTCATCTAACCCCACATAATTACTCTTTGGCCTTGTTTCACAATTAGCTGATAGCTGATTGCATTAGCTGATTTGATTAGTAAATTATACTAGCTGATTTGACAAGCGAATTGTATTAGCTGATTGTATAAAAGTTTTCGATAAAATTAATTGATATACGATAGTTGTTTGATTATTTAAACGAGCAAAATGATATTTAACGGCATGATTATATTCTATACTTGTTTGAATAGTTTATTAGTTGTCAATATTTTTTTATCTATTAATATTAACTAGATTATGAAAATAATTTTTGAATATAACATTACTAAGTATATTTCAAGGATTTATATATTAATTTATTATTTATATAATTATTTTTAATACAATTTAATTAATTATTAAATTTAAATGCAAATATAAATTTGTAAGTATTAAAAGAAAAAAAAGTAAAAAATATTAGTTTACAAATGTCACAAATAAAAACGTGAGGGTGAAGATTTAAAATAGGAAAGATTAAATTTAGGTTATTTGAAGATTTTTTATAATTATTAAAGGTAAAATGTCTTATAATTCTTATGTCTAAACCTCTAATTTCAAAAAACTCTTATTAGCATTTTTTTTCAAGATTAGAAGTTTCACCTCAATCTGATATTCACCGAACATCCAAATTAACGAATTTAATCGATCAAATCTCTAATTTTAATTCAAATATTTAATTTTAGCTCAAGCTATTGTATACCAAACAGGCCTTTGTTAAAACCGGAAAACTAAACAACCATAATTAACTCACCAAAGATTATTATTATTATTATTATTATTATTATTATTATTATTATTATTATTCATTTAGTGCAGTTTGAAATGAAGAAAAAAAACATGTTTTCGTTTTTGTCAATAGAGTGCTATTCTTACAGGGTGGTTAAGTCAGTTTAAGGGCTTAGCCTATCAAATTCTAAAAAGTTAGGTTTTCTCCACTTTATATCGCCACATTCTTTTCTTTACCAATCTTCTTGTTGGTTGTCGACTGTCATTAAATTTTTTGTTATATTATATTTTATTTTTTATTAAGAATAATTTTGTCTTTGTGGTACGTCTTCCTCTGTCTTATAGTATATTTTTTGTTCTTTTTATTTTTATTTTTCTCAGGATTAAGTTTGACGCCGTATCGACTTATTAAGATGTCACTTATTTGTTTATATTGTTGATTTTCCTTACTTTGGATCCTCATATTGAATTTGGATATACGGTTTACGTTCGTGGATAGTTTTCTCACGGCACTTGAATCTGACTTGCGGTTGTCGGTAGTCTTTTAGTAATTTGATTCCCTTTGCGGTTTTGTTTGCTGATGCAGTCAGATTTATTCGTATTTATGTTTTGATCAAGTCTTTTTTGATTGAGTTTTTAACCTTTTCTATGATGGTCTTTGTATGATCTCAAATGACTAGTTTATTGCGTTATTGGTTATAGAAAAATATAATTTGCGTTTAGTTTACAATTATTATCGTAAATTCTTGTTGTAATTTCGAATATTTTTTAATAAAATTGTGTGGAGGCTATGCTTTCACGTGAATTGCGAAGAACAAGGTGTAGAAGTGATGAAAAGGGTCTTGTTTTCTAAAAATGATAAATCCAAACGAAGGAGATTTATTGAATTTTGGCGGATGTAAGATGGGAACAATTCATTTGGCGACCACAGAAAATAATAAAACAAAATATTCTAATTGATTGCAGAGAGGGAAATCGAAGCAGACCTGAAAATTATGCGTAATACAAGGTGGTGGTAAAAGCACTTTTTGACAGAGACTAAAAACTATAATAATCAAATTGGATTCATGAAAAGCATATAAAAACACCTCGCTGACTTTTTTTGGTGTTCAACATAGAGCACGGCTCATGTACTCTCATCTCCGTCTCTTCTTTTAACAGCTCGTGGTCTTTAGAATATACTCATCAAAGAATATACACAATCTTTAGATTATCCGTGTCTGAGATTGGGCACACCAGGTGTTTGTGTGTTTGTCACAATCTAATTTCTCCACGTTTTGTGCTTTTTACGCTACATTTGTGTTTCGTGTCCTGATGAATGGAAAGGAATTACCGAGGTATTGCAGAGAATGGAGGCATGAGGCTATGGACTTTGATTGTTACTAATTTATCCCATCAGATTCACTGAAAAGGATTGTGACAAGTCTATGATCGTCATGGAATCGTAGCCGATGTGTTTATTCCCCAAAAGAGAGCGAACAATGGAACTAGATATGGCTTTGTGAGAATGGAATCAGAAAGAGATGCTTATCGTGTGATAGAAAGATTGGATGTGGCATGGATTTATGGTGGAGCATACATCAGAGTTTTGATGGCGAGAGGGCTAGGCGTGAGATGTTCTGGCAGAGAAAAAGGCATCAAGTTTCACAGAGCGTGTCTAGGCCGATTGGTAGAGAGAATACTGCGAATCATGGGTCGTTCACAACGGGACCTATCCGGAAGCGTGTGGTTGGAGTGGTGGATGAAAACAATGTGGACATATACATGCAACAACTTTGGCGAAATTGTCTGGTGAGTTTACTAGAGCAAAATTATTGGGATTTTCTATTATGAGGATAACAAGACCATTTTTCTGCTTATGTTTAATGATGCTGAATCTCGGAGGAAATTGTTTGAATCAAGAGTTTTGTTGCAATGGTTTGAGACGGTCTAAGAATGGTTATCATATATAAAATTGGATATAAGACATGTATGGCTGATTGTAGGAGGAGTTCCAATTCAGGCTTGGTCGAAGCATACATTCAGAAATATTGCACAGGTATGGGGATCCCTTGTGTATATTAATAAAGATACGTCTACACCGACATTGTTTGAACAAGGTTGTATTCTGATCGAAACAGATGTGATGAATAGAATTGGGGATGTTGTGAAATTATTGGTGAATGAGAGGATATATATAGTGCGTGTTCAAGAAATAGAAAGCTTATTATGGACTATATAGAGTGAAGAAATGAAGAAGCTCAACATGATGTTCATGATCAAGTCACTGAGTCTGGGATTGAGAAAAAACTGATCAAAACTGACGAGGTGGTTATGGAGGCGCCAACCACGGATACGCTCTTTGCGAATAAGTTGGTGAGGGATTTAGAGGGCACCATTATGCTGGATTCTTTAGGGGACGTGGCACACGGGCTTAAGCAGAATCTCTTGGAGGTAACGCGACGCCTTTACTTGAGGGTTCTAGATTGCAGTGAGAGTGCTGCAGATGGTCCGCATTGAGAAAATCGACGAATTTTAAAAGTGTCGAGTTAAGTACCCACATGGTCGTGGGATGAAACCGTGGCCATTTTGGATTGAGCGTTGGATGGCATTAATATGGGATTGAATATTGAGGAGATAGAACAACAAGCAAGCATGGATATTGAACATGTCAAGAGGCACGTGTGTACTAATCGACATGCGAATAATGCCTTGCTTAATAAGGCATCAGATACGAAAGTAATAGAGTATAATGGGACCCTGCGCAAGGTTAGAAGTGTATCAAATGTGGTCTTTAGTTTCATGCAACTAGAAGAAAAGATTGAGGCAAAAAAGAAATTGAAGAAAAAGGGTAGAGGGATACCACGAAAAATCAGTAAGAATGTTAAGGTGTTGCAAACGAGTCTCTTTCTGATTCAGACTTCATTAACTAGAAAAAGGCTATCTTGAGAGAAACAAAGGAAACAATCGACTTGGGCAAACTCATTGGGGCCTGTAAGTGGGTAATGAGAAAACAATCATGAAGAATATCATGCGTCTTATCGAAGTGCGCGACCATGCCCAATAAAGGAGTTATGCTGTCGTTTGTTATAGGGATAATCATTTCTGTGCAGTGTGTGTTGGTGGATGTAGGTACATGTTTGCAAGCACTCTTGCTTGTTACTTCTTAGCTGTAGTACTTGGAGTTTGTGGTCCTTATCGAGAAGCATATGATATCTTGGATGCTTTGGCCAAAGGTGGTGTCGCGACTTGGTGCCAAGCTAGTGTTGAGCAGTCTTTTGAGTTGTTTTTTTGGTATCTTGGGTTAGGCGTTTTCTCTTTTCTTATATTTGTTCGCACTTGGTGTGTTGGTTGTGTCTTTCCTTTTCGCGTTTGTTTATTTTATATACTTTCAGGGGCATTCCTTTTCTCCTACTAGGTTTATGGGAGTTTTTAATGAGGTATCTATTAGTATTTTCTGTATGATTTGTGTTTAATAAAAAACATATTTGTCGATAAAAAATAGTGGTGGTTGTAGTAAGTAGTAACCGCGAAGAGTAGGAGATATGTCGTTTTATTTTCATTTTTTATAAAATAGAAAATATTAAAGAAAACATGATTAATTTTAAAACTAAAAAAATAAAAAATAAGTGAAAATTTAAAAGTATAAAAAATGTTTTCGCTATTTATATTAAAAATGTTTTAGTATAAACAATTTGATATTGCTTAAGCATGTCTCGAGTTCGAGATTTTGTGTATGCATAAAATTTCTGTTGGGAGACTCACCCATGAAAGTAAGGTGTGCGGCGCGGGTCGGTGAATTAATCAGGGCAAAGCTCTGAGAACTAAGATGACAATAAAAAAATGTTTTAGAAAAGTGAAAATGATGAAAACAAGAGTTCTTTAGTATTAACTTTATTAAACCAGGTTCAATTCTTCTAATGACATTTTTTAAAAAAATTTGATGTATTTAATCATATTTTATTTATTATTACTATTATAATATTTTTCATCATTATATTTAAATTTAATTATTTAAGAATTATTTATTCATTTTTATTTTAAAAACTATATAACAAACACATCTCTACTATATTTATTTCTAAAAAAAAACAAACCCTAAGTTTTTCAAAAGTTCATAAAAGTTCACAAATGATAAATTCAAACACCTATTTAAATCTACCCATGGAAATTATGAAACAACAAATATTAAGAAAGGTATGGAGCTTTATCCATGTGTGTTATATTTAACGTGGAGATCTTGATGGAGACTGGTGTGGCCGCGTGGGCGTTCCCTTTAGCCCTCTGTGGGGAGAAGAGGTTGGCTTATCTGGAAACCACAAGGTTACATATTTGGCTTAAAAGTATCATAAATTCCTTAAATTTTGAAAAAAAATAATTAAGCCCCTAATTTTTTTGTACTCAATTAAAATTTTATATTCTAAATTTTCATCAATTCATCCATTTGACCAACGTTGACAGTTAAATTTAACAGCTTTTTGGACCAGTTGGTGTAACGTGTTGTGTTACAATATTATCGCTTAACATTTTTAGATTTTTTATTCTACTTAAAAATCCTTTAAAAGTTATAAAAAATTCTAAAAAAAACTTATAAAATTTATAAAAAAATAGTTTTCCAAAAAAATTGTAAATGCATGATAGAATTGTAGTGAGTTATGTTACAATAGTATCTCAAAAGAAAACGTCAAAAATTAATGGTCAAAATCGGTCAAAGGGTTTAATTGATTAAATTTATTGGTTCGAGAACTTAATTAGGTGCAACAAAAATTTGGGTCTTATTTGATTTTTTTTCAAAAGTAAGTGCTTAAAGCACCCTTAAGCCTGTATATTTTAAACCTAGCATACTGTGAGCGCATCTTGAGTTTAGTGGCTTTTTACACTCTAGAGATGGTGAAATTATATGCATTCATTTTATTAATTTTTCCATCTCATCTTTTTACCAAGTGAATCTACACTTGGTAAAAAAAAATTTAAATTTAATTTACAGTAAATATTAGTGAAAATTCACTTAGCAAAAAGATAATATGAAAAAATTAATAAAATTGATGCATTTGATTGATTGGTCTCATAGATGACGTGGCGGGAATGACCCATAATATAATTTCTCCTAGAGATGTGTTTTTCCTCCCCGTATGTCGTGGGGATTTAATCTGTGTTTGACGGTGTTGAGTTGGTACCAACCAAGTTAGTTTGGGAAATAATCTACTCAATGCTCTAAAAGAGACAATATTGAAGGTCTTTAAGTGAGCGGAGACAATTAGGGATGTTAATTGGACAAGGGTGAAAAGAAGGGAAGATATGAAGGGTGCTCTTGTCATCCCATCAAGAATTTTTGTTTTCATCTTCGCCCCACGACCAAATGCGAATACAAAATCTAAAATCATCTGCGCCCCGCAACTCACAAGACTAAAACCATCACTGCCTCATCATCCACGTGGATCCTAAGACCTATCTAATTCCCTCTTTATCCGTCTCATGACTCATTCATATAATATATTTATAAATATTAATTAAATAATTATAGATCAAATTTGTTATGAAAAGGGTATAAAATATCTATCATTCAGACTCTCACCACATATTTGACATTATTCCAAATGTCATCATTTAAAAAAATAATATACTAAATTAAATTTTGTACAACACAAAAGTTTAGACTAAAAAGATACTAAAGTCTATTGTAAAGGAAAGGAAAATAGCACAAATAACATATAAAATATTATTTCAATTGATGTAACAAATAAACAATATAGAAATAACTAAAAAGAAATAACAATAAAAAAATAAACTTTTTAAAATAAGAACAAATACCATTAGAATCTAAATAACATACATTATTAGTAAAATAAAATTTAAAAAGTAGAAGAATAGCATACATATGGTGAGGACTGGGAGAAGAAAACAAACCTTAGAAAGAAGGCTTAATGACTGGCAATAGTAAACAAGAAACCAATACACATAAATATTATAGATAGAGAGAGAGAGAGAGTTAGGATCCACTTATACTGTGAAAAACTTAAAAAGTTTTACACCTATTTAGGAGCATTAGATGAAGGGAAATAAATGGCTGAGATTAATTGTAACACACCTTCCTGTATCGTTTCCAAATACGAGTCGGCAGTGTTATAAAACATTACTGAAAAACATTTCAAATTCTGTTTCTTGTAAAATAGTATTTTGTACCACTTTCCAAATTTATGTTTCTACAAGACAGTCTAGAAATCAGAATTCAACTCTATTTACACCGATAAAAACTAGATTCAAGCACGATTCTAACGGTATATTCCAAAAAAATTAATAAAATCTACAAAAATTTATAAAAATTGCCAAATTTTCGTCTCAGTGTAAGATTTCCAAAAATTCTACTGTCCTGTTTTCTGACCTTTCATCGAATAAAAATTCATAACTTATAGTACAAACCTCAAAATCAGTCACCGATTTTTTTAAAATAAACTAGACTCAATTTCCAGTTCATACATGTAAAATTCACCATTTAACTCAATAAGTATAATTTATAGTGATTTTTCAAACTTACTGCCCATTGCAGAATTTTAATACTGTTTTTACCTATTTCGATTTTAAGTCTACAAAACTATTTCTATATCATTACAAATTTACTAATAACATTACTAAATCATGTTTTAACTATAAACATCACCAACTATAAAGATATTAGAGCTCAGTTTACACAAAATACAAGAGTTTAACTTTATACATGCCACTAATCAAAATATCATATAGGATGTCAAAATGATACTTATACTCAATTACCCCACATTTTGAATTTTCACAATTCAATCCCATGTTCAACAATACAACCATTAAAATAAAGCTTAGGTGATAACAATCAACCTAAATACTTTAAATTAACACTTTACAAAATTTCCCCAATAATTTAAATAATTGCCGAATTGGTCCCTAATACTTCAACATGGGATTTTTGCTTCAAACAACACTTTAAAGCATGTAGAATGCATAATTCTTCATAACCAACATTAAAATAAATTCATATACTTCAACCTTTAATTTTCCATAATTGACATAATGGTCCATCACTGAAGTTTCAACATTCTAACTT
The DNA here is from genome assembly GCA_019671005.1 of Hibiscus mutabilis. Taxonomy (NCBI): domain Eukaryota; kingdom Viridiplantae; phylum Streptophyta; class Magnoliopsida; order Malvales; family Malvaceae; genus Hibiscus; species Hibiscus mutabilis. The sequence goes on along the minus strand of CM033738.1, from coordinate 12,785,913 downwards.
CAACCAAACATGAAAAACATCATTTCAAGTCTCTTTCCTCATCAAAATAAAATTTGACATAATTTCCCCTAATTTTCCAACTTCACTAAAAATTCTCCATGCTTTAAATCTTAACGTTTCCATCACTATAAGCATAAAAATAACACTACAACACCATATCCAACTTGATAGAATCATAAAACACAAGATTTCAATATGTCCTTCATCCACTCTATGTTCCAAATTCAACTTAGAGACATGAAGACCACATAAAAATGGTACCAAAAGAAAGAGAATTTCTAGGAACTTATGAAGTGGAGGGGTAGATTGAATTGAAGAAAGTATTGATATGTTATTAGTACATTAAAGGAATTTTATTTATGAATTTTTCTCCTATTAATGTACTTAGTGGATTGATAATCTAACATATACATTTAATTGTATGTGTTATGGTTGGACGATTACAAGCAGCTGGACAAGTTCAAGATTGAAACCAGTCGAGAGATAAAGAGAAAGTCCCAGAGTAAACATATTTTGGTACAAGTAATTAGTGAGGCATATAAGGTGAGTGCATTCATATGTTTCTAAATGTATTTTAGTAAACTTTTAAGAATTCTATTTACTTGATTTTATCGAAATAATAACATGGTTTTTGTATAAGTATAAGGTGTTTTACAGACAGAGGAAAAAGGTTAGTACATGATAGGGTATGAATTGCCCTATTATGTTTTATTTCGGAAAATTATTATTGAGTAAGGTGATATATGAATCATTTACAAAATGATAAATTACAAGTTAATGATATGGATTTATTGCCCAAGTTTATGATATAGAGTTATAGTATAGTGGCATGCCATTAGAGGTTTAATAGTCAAGGACTGCGTGTAGCTACACACCGATCTTCGGATCTATATGTTTACCGACACGTTATGTGTCTATATGTTTCGGCACTTTATGTGTCTACAAGTTATCGTCACTTTGGTGACTAGTACTCAATGAGTACCAACCTTGCATACTTCAGTTTCTCTTTATACAATTCTTGGGATAATTATAAAGTTAATGTATGTGAAATTCACCATTTCTCATGTATAATGGTTCTAAAGTATAAGAAAGGTTTGAAATGAACTTGCCTAACATGTTCTTATTTATTTCAATATTTACTTTTATGACTACCTATAATGCCTCACTAAGTTATACTTAGCGTGTGTGATTTGTTGGTACACACGTAGATTGATACGATACAGTGGTAAGCAACAAGAGCTCGGGTTATTTTGCGGACGAGCACATACTACATATTATCATATTAACTCCTTACTTTTTTTCCCAAGTGATAATCTTCACATTTCATATTGTTGATCTTAGCCATCCATTTCACTCATCCAACGCTCTTAAATGCTGTAAAACTCAAAAGTTTTATATTGTGTAACAGGATCATATCCCATATATATATATATATATATATTCATAAATATTACAAGATAAGTTAATATAAATTATCTTAAATTTGACTCTGATTCAAATTGATATTTTAAAAAATACTTATATATTTGATTGGGTCAATCTCAAACTCAATTATATCTATATATATTAAACTTTTCAATAATATCTCAAGACAAGTCAATATAAATTACCTTAAATTTGACTATGATCTAAACTGATATTATATTTTTAATAATATTTATAGTAACATGTTATAAGATCTGTTGGGTGGGTGGGGATGATGCGGAGCGGTGGGGATGCTGCGAGGCAGGTGGGGATGGGCCAGGTACAAAGGCATATTAATGCCTTCACCGCCATCCACGACGAATCTAATTTTTATCTTCATCCCCACTCCCACAACCCTTGAAATTTGTAACCATCCTTGCCCAATTGAATGCGAAGTGGGGCGAATCCCTGTAAAACCCGCCTCACTAACATCCCTAGAGATAGTGGTGAATCTAGAAAAATATTGTCGATTGGGCAAGTACAATGGCATATTCATGCCTTCACCACCATCCTCGACGAATCTAATTTTTATCTTCATCCCCGCCCCACAACCCGTGAAATTTGTAACCATCCCTGCCCAATTGAATGCGAAGTGGGGTGAATCCCTGCAAAATCTGCCCCACTAACATCCCTAGAGATAGTGGTGAATCTAGAAAAACATTGTCATTTGGGCCAATATTAAATAGAATTAGAAATTTATCTAACATAACCCATATTTATAGTTTCAAAATTTTAAAATTTCATTCTCCAATAATTTTTTTAAAAAATAGTATTTATATCTTTATTTAAATAAAATTGAAGTATTTCTTAAAAATATAAATTTATCGAAAATATAAATTATAAAAATGTGAATTTAAATTTATTTTTTTAATATTAGCTTCTCTTACAAGTTTCAACAAAAATAACTGAGAAACTTATTACATTTTTATTCTTTTCGGTTATAATATTCAAAAGACGTTGAAGATGAGTTATATACTTTTAATAAAAAATATATTTTTATTTTAATTTTAATCTTAATTTTATTTTGTTGTTTGTATTTTATGGTCATTACATACTAGAGCGACACTCAACTGTGTTTGGAGAATTCAATTTATTAAAAATATTTAATCAATTAGTATAATAAATATGTTTAATTATGTTTATTAAAAAATAATTATATATTACTTATAAAATGTAATGAAATTATAAAAAAACATTATTTTCTTTTTTAACGTTTAATTCTACTTGGATTTTGTTTTTTGAGTTAAAAACTATACCAAACTTTTATATTGGGCCATTTTTTACTTACCTAAAACTCTCCATCTATATAATTAAAGGATATTTTTTTAGCATGGACTGGGCAATGGCCTAGGTAAAACTAGACCCAGATTCACCACTGAGTGGAGACATGCACTTGACGCATCAGAGATCATGCTTCAAATCAGACACAATGACATACTTTCAAACAGTTATAGATATCATGCTTCAAATTAGAGTGATAGTCATGCTTACAATTCAAAGATAGTTTGTATATTCTGTTAAACAAGAGAAAATATTCATGCGCACATGATTATTCAGAAAATATATTTAAAATAATAATATAGCACACGAGGAACACACCTCATAAAAAGGATCGATGAGGAAGGTTTACTAAGCACCCGTCTCTCTACACTGTACAACAGTGCTCGAACCTAAGCTACAACATAATAAGGTTATTACGGGAGTAAAAATCTAATAAGATATTGCACAAGTTTACGGGACCTTACGAGTTATCACAGGTTTGTACGGAAGAGCAGATCAGGAGGAGCTGGGTCGAGCAGACGAACAGTTAGGTGAGTCTCAAGTACCTTTATATAGATAACAATCCTAATCAGTCCTGAATTCAATTACATTGCTATTAAATTGAATAATTAAATATATATGCATGCTTAGGTTCAAGGTCAGATTTAGAGGTTTTTAGGTTAGAATTTTGCAAAACAGACATCAAAATCAAACTCAAGACATCGAAAAACCCAAAAATATGACTTTTAAAAACCTAAAAGGTCAACTTTTGGTCAACAGTCAACTCTCTTCAAAGTAAACAGCCAACGATCACCCGGTTTGACTGAACTCGGGTCAGACAGATCTGGGTTGAGTTGGACGGGCTCAGGCCAGACAATTTCGGTTCGGGTTAGACGAGTTTGAGTTAGGTTAAACAGGTTCAAGTCGTCCAATTATAGGGCATAGACCGGTTTGGGTTTACGACCAAAGGTTATTGTGCCTATATGTAGGCTGACCCATGAGCTATAGCACCAAGCCGCTTTTAGATATTTATCTAACTTGGTTTATTGGGTCGGTTTAAGAGTCAGATTAGCTCAATTTAGTGCCTAGATCGGTTCCTTAGCTAGTCAGACCAGTTCGATTAAAGGGTGTCATCACAATGGTCAAAAATCACCCCCGACAGCACGTAATAGACATGAGCGACCCTAGCGACAAAAAACACTTCCAAACGACTAAAATTGATGCAAAAAGATAAGACAAAAGGGTTTTTGAGGCTTACCGAGCTTGGAATGAAGGAAATTACATCGACAAAATGGGAAATTGAAAGGTTTCTCAAACTTTTTAAAGACCCTCTATCGGTGATAGAAGGAAGATTGAAGGTCAGGGTTTTATTCACGGAAACACGGGGAATACAACAGTGGTCACATTGTCCACCACGGAGTAACGCATGATAGCAAAAAATAGTCAAAAACAGTAAAATCAAAGCCTCTATCGACGTAGATTTCAGGTAGTTTTCATGGTGAAGGGTGCGGCTTCTCAGCGAGTGGCTGACGGGGAATTAGTCAGGGTGAAGCGACAGTCACAATGGCTTTAGCGGTGATAGCCACAGACTGAAAGTGAGGGAGATTGAAGGTTGAATGATGGAAGGGGCGTTGGTGAGAGGATTTTGGTATTCTTGGGCTTGTTCTCGAGCTAGATGGGGAATTAAATAGCGCATTAAAATGAGTAATTAGGATATAAAGACTTTATTTAATATTGGGTCAGACTATTAGGCATGATTTAATAATAAATTGGTGGAAGACTTAACCAGATATTAACTTTAGCATAGATAGTTAAGGCTCGAGTTCACCTAGCAAAATGGCATAGGTTCAATACCTTATAGCTGTTGAAATCCATTTTTTACAATTTCATTTACATTTTTCATTCTTATATTTATAATAATTGAGAGTGTTACAACTCTTTCCCTAAAAAGAAATTTCAGCTCGAAAACGTCTTGTTCATTAACATCTCGGAAATATTCTGCCATAGTTAGGGCAGTCAACCCAACTCTCATACGAGCTCCTGGCGGTTCATTCATCTGACCGTAGACTAAAGCCACTTTTGATTCCGCAAGATTTTGTTCATTAATTACTCCAGATTCTTTCATTTCCATGTAAAGATCATTTCCTTCACGAGTCCGTTCACCTACTCCGCCAAATACGGATACCCCCATGAGCTTTCACGAGTCAAAGAAATGTGGAAATTGCTTCTTCATCGATTCCTCGATCACCCATGAAGCTTCTGCAGGGCTAAGATTACTCCACTAAACCTTGACCGTCAAAATACGAGTGCTCCTTAGAACTCTCACATCCCCATCCAAGGTCTGAATAGGCTCATCATCATAAGATAAATATGGTCTCAACTCCACATCTTCAATCTGAATAATGTGACTCGGGTATTGCTTCAGCTTAGACAATGGAAAACATCATGAATATGACTAAGCTGGGGAGGCAACTCAAGTTTATAAGTAACAGGTATGACTCTCTTCAGAATATGTTATACGGCCCAATGAATCTAGAACTCAGCTTACCTTTGTGTCCAAATCTTAGAACTTTCTTCTACGAATATACCCTCAGAAAAAATCAATATCATTCCCCCTCTATCAGCATAAGACTTATGTCCATCAAATGCATTCTTCATACGGTCACATATCAATCTGACAGTGTCTTCATTCTTTCGGATTAATTCTAGATCCAACATCTTCCTATCATACAACTCAGTCCAACAGATAGGAGTACGACATTTATGACTATACAAAGCCTCATATAGTGTCATGCAAATACTTTCCTGATAGTTGTTATTATAAGAAAACTCAGCCAATGCTAAGAAATTTTCCAAACTAATTGTTATTATAAGCAAACTCGGCCAATGGTAAGAAAATTTTCAAACTACCACGAAAGTCAATCACAAAACCCCGTAACATGTCTTCCAGAATCTTAATAGCTCTCTCAGACTGACCATCAGTTTGTGGATGGAAAGTTGTACTAAAATTTAGATGTGTACCCAAGGCCTCCTATAAGGCCTGCCAAAATTGGGAAGTAAACCTCAATTTTTAGTCAGAAATAATAGATAATGGCACACAACACAGTCTGATAATCTCAAAGATGTACAATATAGCAGCTTGTCCATAGAGTAATTAACTCGAATAGGAATGAAGTGAGCTTCCCTAGTAAGTCGATTAACAATCACCCAAACAGAATCTTTTTTGGAATGACTCAGAGGTGGACCAGTTTCAAAGTCCATCATGATTCGCTCCCACTTCCACTCGGGAATCTTAATAGACTGCAATAGACTAAATGGATGCTAATGTTCTACCTTAACCTGCTAACAAGTCAAACACCTAGCCACATAATAAGAGATGTACTTCTTCATATCAACCCAATGGTACCTCTCCCTTAGGTTTTGATGTATCTTATACCTAATAGGAGCATACGGGCTGTTATGAGCCTCACTGAGAATGACTCACTTCAACTCGGCGTCATCGGGAACACAATAACGACCCTTAAAGAACAGAACCCCATCCTGATCAAAAGCATAAAATGAGGTAGATCTCTGCTCAACCTATTGTATAACATGACACAAAGAGTTTTCAAGAAGCTATTTTGCCTCACTCTCTTCGACCAAAGTTAGCTTAACCTACAACTTTGCCAACAAACTGCCATCATCATACAACCTCATCCTAGCAAAAAAAGACATCAGATCTAAGATTGTCTTATAGCTCAAAGCATCGACAGTGACATTAGCTTTATCTAAATGGCACTAAATCTCAAAATCATAGTCTTTAATAAGCTCAAGTCACCGAAGTTGCCTCAAATTAAGCTTTTTTTAGGTAATAAGGTTTTTCAAACTCTTGTGATCCGTATAGATATAACACTTTTCTCCGTAGAGATAATGCCTCCAAATCTTTAAAGCATAAACCAAAGCAACTAACTCTAGGTCATGGCTAGGATAATTACACTCATACGACCTTAATTGGCACGATGCATAAGCAACTACTCTCCCATCCTGCATCAGAACACAACCAAGTCTTCAATGGAACATTCTCCCTCAACAGTTGTGTCAAAGGAGCAGCAATGATAAAAAAAACCCTTAACAAATCGTCGGTAATACCCGCTAAATCCAAGAAACTGCATATCTTAGAAACATTCTTGGGTTGCTTCCAACTCACAATGTCATCAATCGTTCTTGGATCTACCTGAATACCTATAGCATATACAACATGCCCCAGAAATATCACTTCTGTGAGCCAGAATTCACACTTGCTCAGCTTAGCATATAGTTGATGTTCTCTCAGAGTTAGTAGAACAATACTCAAGTGGTCAACATGTTCCGCCTCAGAGCCTGTAGAACAATCCTCAAGTTCTCAACTACGATCATAATATTTATGTTTGGTACATAAGATATTTAAGTTAATTCTCGGAGTCAGTAAATTTTAAGTTATTTGTAATAAGTTTATTCTTTAGGAAAAATAAGTTGCTCCTAGCCCTTTGAATTCATAAGTCTTTCAAGTATTCTCTAACATTTTCCGAAATATTTTCAGCTCATGTGATATGTTTTAAAAGCATGACTGTAATCTTCGATTCTATCAAACACCTAAGAAATCTTCTTCGATCTCTGTTGTTGTATGATATTCAACACAAGGAGCTTAGTTCCAAGTATAGAAATTATGCTTGTTTAAACTTTAAAGACTTATATGGTATTTTCTCAACCCCTCAGCTCCGGTGAAATTTCGAGGAAAAGTTTTCTTAAGGAAAAATAATTGTAATACCCTAAAATCGGGTCAAGTAGTTTTCTGAGTTTGGTGATCGGAGAATAATTTTTGATGATTAAAATGGTGATTTTCGAGCTTCAAAATAAGTGTACATCAAATTGAAGTCAGTTCGATTAAAGAATGATCCGATTGGGATTAAATTGAAAACATAAAAGTGAAAGTAGAAATTGAATGACTAAACCGTTAAGGAAGTAAAAGATTCATGTTTGTAGGGTTAATATCCAAAGTTGTATTTAGTAGGAAATTATGGGAAATTGTGTGTGCTAGGTGTCATAGTATAATGTTACTATATGATGAATAATATCAAGATTGTTATTTTGTTTCATTAAAAAATATTGGTAATTGGTGAGAGAAAAAGAAAATTAGTAGCACTTGGAAGATAAGGCATGCCCACGCCTCGAAACTAGCTTTAAATTTAGATATTGGCCTTGATTTATTGGTTTGGGTTTTAAAACTTTGTATTTTAGTCCTTAATCTACTAAAATATTATAACACCGCCTTTCTGGTCTGGTAAGATTCCGGGTCAGAAAGCATTACCGATAAACAATACGACTGATTGGCTTACTAAAATTGATGACTTGGACTAAAAACAATGAATTATGATCATTTATTCAATTTAATACTTGTCTATATTCAATACAATTGATTCACATTAATAAAAGGGCCTAATTAATAACTTGTATTAATTTAAGAACTAAATTGTAAATCATACAATCTTTAAGGACTTGTCTTGAATTAGGCTTACCCATACAAAATCCCATACAATTGATTACGTTGTATGTAAAATTTCATGAGATTTAGAGTTCATTTACACTCTCAATTGACCCTTATTCAGAATTGTGATCATTTTGCAAATTTCAAAAAATCAGTTAACTAACTTACCTGTATCAGAACTGGTACTCAAGAGGCCGTACCGTTACACTCCCTTAATATTTTCTTTCAAACCTAAATCTCGTATTGGTACTCATCATACGGTATCGATACGAGGATTCAGTAACCCTGTATCGGTACGGGTTCACTATCGTACCGGTACAAAATCCATAATTCCAAAATTGATACGTGAATGGGTATCGGTACGCCGCCACCCATATCGGTACCCGTTCTATAATAAAATTCCAGTGTTGTTTTGGCATATCAATACTTCTATAGCGGTACCAGTATGCCTTAGAGCCCTATACCAATTCTTGCAAGCCTGTACCGGTACAACATACCCTGTATCGGTACGCACAGATGGCCATTATTCCAGTTTAGCTTATTAGTACTGGTACGACACCACCCGTACCGGTGTGCCTATACCTATTATGTCACATTTTATCTAGTTTTCATCCAATTTAAGGGTCTTATCCATGTCCAAAGTTCACCAAATTTTACCAGAAAGCTTTTAACCATAGTTTCTATATGTATGTCAAATTTCATGTCAATACGAATCCATTTCCCTTATTAGTGCATTTAGGGCCATTTTACCACTTTTATCAAATTATAGACATACCATATTTCATGTTTTAATCCATCCAACATATTGAGCCTTATGTACATACAAAATGGGGCTAAACTAACATGTCTAGACCCTATGCCACCTTGCTAGGAGTTTAAGGGCAAAGTTTACATTACATGCAACTTGGTGACTTGCTTCAAAATGCCTTGCTCCGATCCTCAGTCCAACTAACCTTTAACCTAAAAATGCATGAAAATGAGATGCATTAGGCTTACTTAGCCTAGTGAGGTAGTCAATGACAATAACATAAATGTCTATGGTGACAATAACATGAATCATAATGTAAATGCATCTCAAATCAAATTTTTAACAATAGTTTCATATCTTAATTCCTTGGATCAACATGTGATATGGATACGCGAATTCCCAACCAACATCGCTAACAATAATGGTTAATATCCTCTAACATCGCCAAGTAAGACCAACACAAACACATCTCGCCAACATCACCAAATAGAGCCTTAGCTCAAGGACCGTAGTCCACTTCGTACCAATGAGCTCATGAATTTATATGGCATGCCAATTGTATCCCATGTCCATTCGTATCCAAGGATTCAATACTTATCAATAACAATAAGATAACAATAATGGTAACAATATCAAAAATGATAACAATGACAATACTATATAATATGATCCATATAGTCTTTTTCAATGTTTCAATGATATCAGTGTAAATGTAAGAATTCGATAATTAACTTGTCAATGTAATATGCTTACCAAAGCTTACCGATGGTACCTCGTACGAGGTTTTGATGTAAACATACCTTGAATTCATGATTATAAATACAATGAATCAATATCAATGAAATCGGGAATGACACCTAGCCAATCCCTATATTCTGACTATACTCATCGATATTTTTTAGGCTTTCAAGGCTCTCGGATGGCAACCCCTTTATTCTCGAGCTTGATAGGATTTGAAGGATTTGGTGATTATTCACCTTGGTTTTCTTGAGCTAAAAAGAAACAAGGATTTCAATATCAATAATGAATTCATAGCAGCTTAATAGCTATGAAAAATGAAAACAAAAAAGCTATGATATCCCTAGAGAATTTCTAGGTTTTCCTTGATTCATAAACTTGAAATTAAACATGGTTAAGCCATGGAATCAACAAACCAATTGTGGGGAAATGCTTACCCAATTGATAGCTACAATCTAGTATCAAGAAACTTAAGAAAATCAAAGCTTGAAATACCCTCCAATGGAGGTGCTTGCTTGTTTAAAGCTAAAGGAAGAAGATGATAGAGATGGTGGTTTTCAAATTAACCGGTTAAGCTTCCTAAATCCTTTATTTCCTTTTATTATTTCAATTGTTTATATTAGATTTGAGTGAAAAAAAATTCACCTAAGATGTCCACGTATATGATGGCAACTCTTGAGGATGGGCTAATCGCAAGGTTAGTCCCTTAACTTTTCATTCTTTATACTTTTGCCCCTAAACTTCTAATTTTCTCAATTTAGTCACTTAAATAGTTTTCAAGGTTTACAATGGGGTCCTTAAACAATATCAATGCTTAATTGGGAATCAACAATCCAGCAATTGACTACTCGGTCAAAGGTTAACTCTATAATTTGACTTTCTGGTGCAAAATTTTCGGTTATCAAAATTAAATTTCGACTAGGCCCAGTTTTAGGGTGTTAAAAATATGACCTAGGGATTTTTTATATTCTTAAATAAGTGGCAATATGGCTTAGACTAAGAAGGAATTAGTTTCATAAATGTTTATCAAATAAGTCTCTGAACATTTGAAAAATTATATTTTAATCCCTAAAATTTTGAAATTTTACAAATTAATCCTAAATGGTTGATTCAGAATTAATTAAGTTATAACTCCTAATAATTATTGATTTGTTCTAAACTTGTATGTGTTTAATAATGTTTTGATTGTTTAATTCTCTGTTTTGAATTTCGGTGACATCTCATACTCAATTTTTTACTAGACCGGGTAGGGGGTGTTACATGAGAGATGTAATTGTCATGCCTACTGAGGGAGTCATGACGATGAATTGGCACTACAGATTCCTCTGATTAGATAATGTATCTTCAAGATGAACCCATTGTGCTCCTTTGGCGAGGCATAGCATCTTCAAGCTAACTTTATACTTTAACAATGCATAACAACTTTCCACCAGTGGATCTAGTGAGATATTGCCATCACATCACCCTCATGAAGTCATTATCAGATGTATCTGGTGAGAAATTTATATTCCATTTACTTTACTTCTTTTTGGTTGATCTTCATGAAATGAGCTTTTCATGGTGACTGTGGTATCCCCATCGACCATCATTGTCATTGAATTCTTGGCTAGCATCGTCGGTTGCATCAATTTGGAGCACTGGGAGCTACTTATTAGAAAATGATAGTGTATTTGAACTGGAGTAGTTAATAGCGAGAAAACCATGGTGGCTGACTCTCACTCTGGAGGCTCACCGCGTTAATTGTTGATGTCTAAAATAAGCAGACACCAAACAAGTAAGGTGGGGAGGAGGACCATGGTGGTTGATGGAAATTTCAGGCGGTTCATCCAAGTTGACTTGGGGCAAAGTGTCACAATCAGTATGGTGAGGAAGGAGATAAGGAGGAGAGGGGTATTGCCCTCTTGGTTCAGCCTGGCTTCCCTCTTTGGTTGCGTGGTTATTTATAGCCTCTAGTGTTGTTGATGATTGGATGGTGCCAGACCTAGTGATGGCATATAGACAAGTTGGTAGAGATAGGCTCAACTTACAATTGATAAGCTTTGCATATCATTCACGTGGGTGGGGTTATTGTTACGTCTGTCAATATCTTTTTTAAGAACATTCAGGCCTCCGAAAGGACTTCTGCCATGGAATGCTTCTAGAGTCATCAAATACGAAAGTGTTGAGGGTTATTTCCGAAATTCTACGAGTATCTTTTATTTTTATTGTTTTTTTATGATTGAACATTATTGTTTACATGGTAAGTGTTGATGTCATTTTAAATTTCTGTAAGTGAGTAGTCAATGATGAGTCTAGAGTAAATGTCATGTACAGATATATACTACTAATCATATGCACCAATATGCACCGTTAACTATCTTTATAACTTTTGAAACCATGGGGACCTAAACCTTGATTATTCTTTTTTATAATAAATAAGTTGAAACACTTTTTGTGTCACTTTTCAGATTTTTTTACTTTTTTAATTCAAATAAGAAAATTTTATTAAAAAATAATTACTATTTAAACTTTAAATTAAATTCTTTTAAAAACAATTAAATAAATTAAAAGTATATATATATTACCAATTTTTTTATCTAATATTAACCTACCTTTATCTTTCCCAATAATAAGCCCTAGCCCCTACTGCCACCACCTCTTCTTCCTAGTTCGTCGTTCTCAATAAAATCGAACATTCCTATTAAGTTAATGAACAAGAAATTGCAGCTGTAACATGGTTCAAAAGTGTTCGAAAATGATAATTTTGGAGTTTTAAATGAGAGTTTAATCTAAACGTTGCTGAGGAAAACGTGGAAAAATTGTTGGTTAGTAAATGTGAAGTCGTGCACGACGTGGGTGACGCGAATGTCCAGACCTATCGAGCCCTTCGTGGACATGCAGATAATTTACCTCAAATTTGAAATAATTTTTCCTCGAGAGCATATCTTTTCCAAATAATATTTTCGAATTAAAATGATAAATATTAAATGGTTCCTTTAATTCAGGCAATAATTTTTGTAATTGCTCTTTAAAGGCTCATTGATACTCAAATATAAATGTTCCATTAGGTAAAAAAACTATCAAAATTTCACTAAGTGAAATCCCTATAAATCGTGTTAATCCTACTGGTTAACACACACACGTGAAAGTTTTTTCTCTATATATTTTCAACCTAGTTTGGGTGATTGGAGAATGTAAGGTTACAGCTTGTGATCTCTATAGTCGTGCTACTGTAGTTGATCATCTAGTTGTTGTATCCTAGGAGACAGATGATTAACGTTCTCAAGCACCACAATAGTGACCAAAAATTTATCTTAAGGAAATTATGTAGCTAAATGCTTGTTAACTCCTCAAAAGATGTAATTGCCATGCATATATTGCCATGATATTGATTGACTTTAGGTACATATTAGTAAATTTTAACAGTAGTTCATGCATTTGTATCTAGAAGTTGAGGAATGTATGGCTTTTATTGCCAAATTAAAGGGGTGCTCTCTAGTTGTGGTGTGCAGGATCGACGGTATCTAAACAAGTGGATGCAAGACAAATATGCCAAGCATGGACGGCAAAAAAATACAGGACGAAAATGCCTTGCAAGGATGGAAAAAGAAGGAAAGACGATGCATGAAAAAATAGCAACGAGTTAGAGCCAGCTCAGCCGTAATTCTATAAGGAGAAAATGTTGTTGTCGAGGTTTTCGACACTAAAAACATAGTACTTACACCTAACCCTAATTACGGATACACTTGTGCCTATATAAGGACATGTGTATCTGCCAGACATCTTATGCCATGGAGGCCACTACAGAACTACAGAATCACATCATTTCTTGGGTAGCAGGCATAGCAGCATGCATTCTTGGATGACAAGGATTCAAAGGGCAACAAGAGCGTCGACTTGAAGATCCCACAAGATATCTAGGAATCATTGAGGGCTACATCAAATTACGTCATTACTTGTCTTAGTTTCTTGCTTTCTCTTGAATTTCTTGATCTATGTTAAGAAAGATTTTAAACTCATATTTGTTGAATTATACCCCAACCATGAACTAAACCTTTAATTGGCTAGGGGATATTTGTGATGAACGTTTTAGGTTGAAGCATTTAGTTATTGTTTTATCCAATTTTATTGTCTATATTGCATGTGTTATTGCTTATATATCTTACGCCATACGACAGTTAGTATTAGATGTTTATTATTGTCTAATATCTTAATCAACTTAGATAATAACGATCGAATGCATGTACTAAGGATAGAAACTTTGATAGAAGAGATTCGAGTAGATGATACTTACCTTAGAAGTGAGTCTCCCCTTAGGAGTATGGATTGAAACTTTATCAAGTTTGCTACTAAAAAACTCACTATAGACATATAGGAGTTGAGAGGAATTAACTTAGGGTGTTGCTATCGACAAAGGCAGTACTAATCTGGAATCCGCTCGGTAATAAAATCAGATAATAGTGTTACTAATTATTGTATTCATAAGTGTAAAATCCAGAAATCATTTTCCAAGCTTTAATAATCATTCTTGCATCCATTGTTTGCCAGTCTACTATCAGTTTACTTCCAAGATCTTTACCTTAGTTTTCTTAATTTCTTTAGTTTTTTTATTTACTCGTTCTTTCAATCAATTGACATCACCTTTATTTTCCAGTTTACAAGTATTAATCATGGCAATTAATTCTTGGAAAATCCCTGTGGAGACGATAGTCATTTTACTACTTTATTACTTGCTGATCGCGTATACTTGTACGTAAAAGACATATCCTAAGCATTATTTCCTGAATTGATAGACAAAATACTTAATCTTTTGCCATGCGATATTCCTTGCGAGATAGGGAAAAATTGTGGCTAAATTCCTTGTCATCAGGTTCAGTTTTTACGTGGTGAGATTTATGCCAGAAATTCTTACTGAGTTTCTAGTCTCCTACATGTAAAGCCAAGCTACGGATTGAAATCACTACTTTCCATCAAGCTGATGATAAAACTTTTTATGATACTTAGGAGTGATTTAATGATCTATTGAGATGATGTCCCATGCATGGATTCCCTACTTGGACCTAGATGGAGATTTTTTACAACGAAGTTAATGTTCATGCCAGGATAGTTGTAGATGCTTCGGCAAACAGTTCGCTGCTAGATAAGAGTTACACAGATACCTATGAAATCCTTAAAAGGATTGCCACCAATGATCTTTAATACCCTACCGCTAGATTGGGAATGGGGCCGAAAGTAGCTCGAAAGTTGGAGCTTGATGCACTTTCATCAATCAATGTTCAAGTTGCCAGACTCACTAATATAGTGAAGACAATAAAAAAAGCTTACTGAAGTTCGAGAAGTAAAGGCATTAGAACCATTTTGCAATATTTGTGGCGATAACTATATCGCAGAGAAATGTCTAGCAAACCCAGGGTCGGTGTATTTTGTTGACAATTACAACTGCAATAACAACCCGTGCTCCAATACATATAATGCGGGGTGGAAGCAGCATTCAAACTTTTCATGGTCGAACTAGGGAGGAAACCAATTTAATGCCCAGCGTCAAAGCACCAATGCACCTCCAAGTTTTAACCAGAATGTGATGCCACAAAGAGCATAGAATAATCAATCTCCAATACAAAGATCTTCCAATGAGAATACCCTAGAGGATTATATGGAGCATAATGATACTAGTGTCCAAAGTTTAGTAGCATCTATTAGGAACTTAGAGGTTTAGATAGGACATATTTTCAGCGCACTTAGTGCAAGTCCTCTAGGGACTCTACCATGTGATAGAAAGGATGCTCGGCAAAAAAATGGGAGAAAAATGCAGAGCTATTAGTCTCTCAAGTGGCAAACAAGTTGAGATTTAAATGCATGAAAAAGAGCCAATTGTTTGCCATGAGAATAAATCGGTGCCAACAGAAGAAACCAATAGAGCTGAGAAAGGGGAAGCAAGCACCAGCAATGCCAAATCACAACCTGATGCCAACCCTACCTTGGTAAAACAAGCAGGTGTTGCTGTTGACATTTTCAAAGCTCTTAAGTGTGTAGATGAACCTGAAGAATACTATGCAGTTGAGCTAATAGAATCCATTTTGGATAAGAACCTGGCATTGAATTGCCATGAAATAAAAGCTGATTCCATAGAACATGAGTATGAGGATCTGTCTAGTGAAACCTTTAAGGAGTTGAAACGAACAAGCTAAAAGAAATCACGACCCACCACCACAGGAGACCAGAACCACCTAGCTTTGAACTGAAGCAATTTCTAAGCCACTAAAAATATGCCTATCTGGGAAAGGACTCTACTTCACCAATGATCATTACCGGTAATTTAGAGGAAGACCAAGATAAAACGTTGTTGAAGGTACTCGAAACATATAAGCAAGCCTTGGGGTGGACCATAGCTGACTTTTGATGGATTAGCCTTACAACTTGCATGCATAAGATCGTACTAGAAGACACTGATGGTAAAACAATTGAGTTACAAGAAGATTGATTCTAATCAGGGCATATATCATGAAGCAAGGCATGCTCAGATTGCTAGTTACAGGAAGGAAAAGTGGATTCAAAATGACTGAGAATGAAGAGCTGAAGTAGAAAAAAATTGCAATAAAAATACAGAGATATTGCAGCTAGAAACTGATGAATTAATGAAGATTGCTACAACAATTCTGGAACATAATGATGATGGCTATGCCTCAACATCAAAGGAGAAATGAACAACAAAACCTAAGCACTATTGGGTGTTGAGTTCAATCAAAGGTTCTCTAAACTTACAACAAAGAGGTACTTCAATTTTCTAAGCTAGTTGTTCAAAGCCACCATGGCAAAATATTCTCTTTCATTGTGCAATTAAGAGTTTGGCATACTCAAAAGAAAGCAATTCTTTGGCTTTCTATGTTGGTTATTCAAACAAAAGATTGTCATAGCCTACCATCCACCAACCAAGGGCCAAAGATTGAAGCATTACTGGGAAGGAAGTCAGATTAATGCCAAGGAGACCATTTTCCTTGTGGACATTCAGTAAATTTTTGCCTATCTAGTCTGAACATTGTAAATAGGTTTATGTGAGTTATTTTAGTTTTATTTTTTTAGTACTTAGTAGATTTCATTTTTAGTACTTAGTTATTTTTATTTCTATTTCCATTTTGAAGGGTTTATATTGTTCTTAGCACATGATATTTTGCCAAGAGACCATGTCGAGTTCTGCTGGCATTCAAGAAGGTGTTATAACAAGGCCAAACTCTATCGTAGGCATTCAAAAGCCCAGGCCCACAAAAACTTTCAGTGAGAAGGAAGTTCAGCTAGTGACCAGACCGATCCTACTCGAGCCCAACAATCCGACGCCACTGTTCTAGTATCTCCTTACCAAAAATTTTATGCCAAGACTGAGACACAACATTTAGACTCTGAATCTGAGAATGACATACTTGCCATGTCACCACGTCTGACCCGCCTCTAGTTGTACCAATCTCTTTAGTTTCTTCCGTCACAGTAGCCACCCTTGAGCCGTTGACGATGATTGATAAGGTCCCGCATAATGTGAAGTTCTTTGTTGTAATGATCGATATTCCAAAGCCATAACTAAAGAGAAAGAAAATGGTGGCACCGAAAAGAGTACCCCGAACCAGAAGAATGACCCGATCATCTCAATAAGATCATTCTTCAGGGGAGTCCTCATCCCCTTTAACTCATTAGATTCATGTTTTCCATTGCAGCATGCATCGCATTTGTATAGATGAGTTCCCATGCATTAAAGACAACGCATACCTTAGGTTTGGGGGTGTGTGTTACCTCACATTTATTGTCATTTTTATGTTTATGTTTGCATTCTATTTTTTCCATGTAGATATAGAAAAATAACTTTGCATACCAAACCACTAAAAAATTGCCAAGGCTTGATTTTAAACTGAATTGCCAAACACATTGCTAGCATAGTTAGATTCAGCTTTAGTTTGCAACTGTTCGATGATGAATTTAGAATTTCTAGACTTATTAAGAGCTAGTAGACTTAGTAAGAATGAGTTGTTTGGAAATTGATTAATAACTTAGGGAATGTAGTTTCACTTAAACATGTAGTATGCATATAGTGCCCAAGACAAACTTAGGATTTTTGAAATTGAACCAGGGTAAAAATTAGGAATAGGGCAACAATGTTTTGCCAAAGGCTAAAAATTAAAACATTAATCAGCCTTGAGATAACACTTAACTTGGGCTTCATGGTTTGCTCCTTCTTAGTCCTTAGGCTAACAAAAACTTAAGGGTATGAGTGTAATGGGTAAACAGTAGTGTTGGATTAATGTGGGGGTTCATGGTATGCTCTATCTTACTTCTCAAGCCAAACAACATTATGACGTGAACCTTAAAAGTAATGCAAAAATAAAGAAAAGAAAAAAAACCCTGGGTGAAATTTAAAAAAATACTGAGTTTGGGAAGTAAATTTGACTAAGAGAGTTGAGGAATATTGGATGCAAACCGCCTGCACTTCATGCACCCTTCATAACCTCAAGTTAGAGTTATATTTTTGCACTTGAAATTACTGAGAATTTCGTTGGCATTGCTATTGTTAGATAATTGAGAACAGAACTAGGGCTAGATTTTACTTGCTAGCTTGTGTTTCTAATCAGGAAATTTTTGTCGAGGCACTCTATTTTATAGTTTTTAAGATTTTAGTTTTGCATTACTTGAGGACAAGCAATGAGCTAGGTTTGGGGAATTTAGGCACATATTTATATATATATTTTTAGTAGTTTCATGCATTTGCATCTATGAGTTGAGGAATGTATAGTTTTTATTGCCAGATAGAAAGGATGCTCTCTAGTTGTGGTGTGCAAGATTGGCAGGATTTGAACAAGTGGATGCAGAATGAAAATGCCAAGCACAGATGACAAAAGAATGAAAGACGAAAATGTCTTGCAATGATGATAAAAGAAGGAAAGACGATGCCCAAAAGAATAGCACAGAGTTAGAGCCAACTCAGCCCTAATTCTATGAAGTAAAAATGATGTTGCTGAGGTTTTCAACAAATAAAACCTAGGACTTAACCCTAACCCTAATTACGGCTACACTTGTGCCTATATAAGGACATGCGCAGCCGTGAAACATCTTATGCTGCAAAGGCCACTTCAGAACTACCGAATCGCAACATTCCTTGGGTAGTAGACATAAGAGGTTGTAGTATTGGATGACAAGGATTCAAAGGGCGAAAAGAGCATCGACTTGAAGATCCCACAATATATCTGGGAATCATTGAAAGGCTGCATCAAAATACCTTATTCCTTGTCTTAGTTTCTTGCTTCTTCTTGAATTTCTTGATTTGTGTTAAGAATGATTTTAAACTCATATTTACTGAATTATACCCCATCCATGAACTAAACCTTTAATTGGCTAGGTGATGTTTGCGATGAACGCTTTAGGTTGAAGTATTTAGTTATTGTGTTATCCAATTTTATTGCCTATATTGCATGTGTTTATTGCTTATATATCTTATGCTATATGACAGCTAGTATTAGATGATTATTATTGTCTAATATTTTAACCGACTTAGATAATAACGATCGAATGCATGTACTAAGGTGAGAAACTTTGATAAAAGAGATTCGAGAAGATGATACTTACCTTATAAGTGAGTCTACCCCTTAGGAGTATGAGTTGAAACTTCATCCAGTTAGCTACTCAAAAACACACTATAGACATATAGGAGTTGAGAGGAATTGACTTAGGGTTTTACTATCGACAGAGGCAGTGCTAATCTGGAATCCACTTGACAATAAAATCATATAACAGTGTTATTAATTGTTGCATTTATAAGTATGAAATCCAGACATCCTTTGCCAAACTTTAATAATCATTCTTGCATCCATTGTTTGTCAGTCTACTATCAGTTTACTTCCAAGATCTTTACCTTAGTTTTCTCAATTTTTTTGTTCTTTTATTTACTCGTTCTCTCAATCAATTGTCATCACCTTTATTTTCTAGTTCACAAGTATTAATTGTGGCAATTAATTCTTGGACAATCCCTGTGGAGATGATACTTAACTCACTACTTTATTACTTATTGACCGTGTATACTTGCACGTGAAAAATATATCCTTGACATTTTTTCCTGAACTGACAAACAAAATACTTAATCTTTTGACATGCAATATTTCTTCTATAATGCCTCAACTTGTTTCTTCTTAGTCGATTTCATTTCTTCTACTAGTAAATGATTTTAATATTGTTTATATTTGATTTTGTTTTGATACGTTGCATCAATTTTTATTCCGTTCGATTCAATATTTCAATAAAATATTCGTATTTTATTGATTATTTTATTTCTTGGATTAATGCTTTTCTAACAATCTTAAGACGGATTTTTTAATCCAAGACTAACAAATTACTTCGTCTAAGGTAATTGTTCATACCGCAACGAGGCTTAACTTTGTTTATTTGTTTTTTAATTTTCATACTATCCTAATGTTTCCGGGGAATAATCTAGAAGTTCATTTGTATGAAAACCATAGAGAAAGGAAGCCTCATGTTGCCATTCGATATATAAATTGTTGGTCTCGAATTTTTGGCATAATGCCAAAAAATGCATCTAATGTTTGACTGAATAGTTATTTTGGCTCATATTTTTTGAAGCATTTTAATCATTAACGTTTCATTTTGGGTCAAAATGACTCCTCCGTTGATAAAAATTGTTAGACAACTAACATTAAATGGCTTGAAATGACGGGGCGAACCTACATGACAATGCACACTGACATAACAATGTCATATAGACAAATGTATTGACTTTACAAAATGACACATCAATCAAAAAATAATTTTATAAAATTGTATAAAATATAAAATTATTTTTTCTGATGACATTTCATTATTTCAAGTCATTTCAAGCAATTTTTCGATAGTTGACTGATAGTTTTCATTCACGGAGGGGAATTCTGGCCTAAAATGAAATGAAGATGGTTAAAATGCTTCAAAAAAATATGGGTTAATTTGACTATTCAATCAAACGTTAGGACATTTTTAACATTATGCCAAAAAAATTCCCTATTATACGTTAGTTTCGTAAATAAGGAGCAGCATGTTTAAGCCTTTTGTATGGCTTTAAATCGAGTGCAACGAGTTTTGGACATTGGCTATTCGAATGAGAGGTGGATCATGGTGGCAAATTTCCGACTTATTCACTCTAAGCTTGAAATATATCATTAAGATAAATCATTAAATTATGGTAATGTTAACACCTTGAAATATGGTATTATTTTGGAAATATTATTATGGTATTATTAAGGTAATCTTTAAATATTCTTTTAATAATTTTGGTAATTAATGTTAAATATGACATGAATGTGGAATATTTTGCGTCATAGTTTTGGCTTGTATAATTATTATTTAGTGTTATAATAATTATTACTTGTGGTTTTGGAAACATTATGGATTTATATTCTCGTACTAATAATTTTCTTTGAAAAATTTTATAGAGGCGAACATGATATCCTGAAGAAATCTTGATCTATTTGTAATAATGAGATCTCGTAAATAAATTTGTTTCGAGAATTTAATTCTTGTCATTTAAACGAGTTTACTTGATCTCCGTTTATTATTGGATTGCCAAAATTAAAAACAAATGATTAATTCCTTTTGATTTCTATTTATTAAACAGAATCGAATTACCTTGACGTCTTTGTTTCGGGTTTTAGGGCTACTAATCATGTGGTTTAACAGAAGATATAACATTGAAAAGAGAGAGGATGTAAAACACTAAATTTATTTTTTCGTTAGAATCTTGTGTTGATTTTAACTTTGTAAGAAAAGTAAATCATAGAATTTATTTTCTTGTGAATCTTGTATGATTCTATTTTAGAAAAGGTGTTGGGATGATCAATCAATGATAAATGGCCAAGAGGGGGTGAATTGGCAAATAAAAAAATTTGGTGGAAGCAATTGGAAAGATAAAAAGATTGGGACACAAGAATTTATAGTTGTCCAACCTTCTAACAAGGTTTACATCCACTACCTTAGCTAAGGATTTCTCAAATCCATTAGATTTGTTTCCTTTTGAGGCTCAAGGAGATAACCTTACAACTTCCTTAAAAACTTATACCCCAAAGTCTTAAGAACCTTCACAAAGAGAATACAAATAAAGCAAACTGAAAATCCCTCACAAGGTTAATTGTTTGCACAATTCTACGCTCACTAAAACCCCAAAACTTGAGTAAAAAGATTACAATGATAAACTCTCAAGTGGGTTACTACAATTTAACAATTAAGGCTCAAAGATTGTTGGATCTGTGCTTGAATGGTTTAGACTTGTTCAATAGTTGTTGTTGAAGCTTTGGAGACTTGATTTTATACCCCTTCATTGATTTCTAGTCGTTTGGGTAGTTGGGATATTGAAAAGAGCCGTTGGGCTGCATTTTTCTCGCAATAAATGTTGTTTGGTGGCTAGCGTATCGGTACTCGAGCAAGCGTATCAGTACCTGCCAAAGAGAAAATAGTCATTGCAAGCAAAGGGTATTGACACGCGGGAAGTCGTATCGATACGAAGTGTGATTTTTAAAAGGCATACAGGTACGGTCCGTACTATATCAGTGCCAGTTTTGCTCACTGGAATCCTAATAAGTTGTGTAATAAAAATCGCATTGATAAGCCTATATAGGTATCAGTACGTGTTAACTGATTTTCAAACTTATGGTTCCAATAAAACTGACAAGGCAACGGTCAAATATTAAATGAAAAGATTTGGAAAATCTTTAACCCCCGTACCGGTATGCATAAAGGCATACCGATACTCATAAGCAATTTTGGTTCCAGGTTTAACAAGGTGTACCGATACGGATACACGTGTATCGATACCCTATAGGCATCATTAATAAAACAATTTTCCAGTAGCTAAAAAATGTACCAATACAGCCTTAGGCGTATCAATACTCCTATACCAAAATGGCTATTTTTTAGTACCAAACACAGAAAAATTTTGGGAATTAATGTTTTGACTTAGAAAATATTTTAAGTTCGAATCCTTGTCAAATTAGTGAATAAAACAAGTATTTAAAAATTTATCATTTTTACAAATTAGTCCTTGTTATATCAAAATCAACTTTAGGTTTATCAAAAGGTGTAGTACCTCCTACTCAATCTAGAAGAAAACTGAGTCAGGGATGTCACTAGAAATCAAATCATAGATTCAAACATTCAAATCAAAGTCAAACAAATACGTAACATGTACAAATTCAAGGCAAATCAATTGATCATTAAAGGACATAAGTTTTATTAATTCTGATTTAATCATTAAGGACCAGCTTGCAAAGTTTTCAAAATTTAGAGATTAAAATGTAAAATTTTCAAAGTTGAATGATTTAACAGAAATATCTCCTATCTTTTCTTGTTACGAAATTAAGTATTATCAAATCAAAATCCGGTTGATTAAATATCCAAATTATTTGATATTAAGGATTATAAAGTTACGATAATTATTCATTTAAAAATATTTGATATTAAGGATTATAAAATAAAGTTATTTTATTTCACAACAAATTTTATATATGTATATAATTTTATTTTTTACTTTCAATTTTTTATTTGGTTTAGTCTTTTATTTAATTTGTGATATTAATTAAATATCTAAGTCAAAATTTAAATATCCAATTAAATCTCAAACAATTAAAACATACTTAAATTGATTTTAATCCATAAATAAATAAATATCATAAAATTATATTTTATTAAATAATTTCCAAATAGTCTAATTCTAATTTCGTAAAATCAAATTTTTTTGTCTTAGAAATTTTGCATAACTTTATTTTAAAAAATAGAAAATAATCAATTGAAACTCGATAATGAACACAATATGAAATTCAAGTTTTAAACTTTAACAAGCCTTATAGGTTGAGCTTGTGTCAGATTATCATCTCTTAATAATGGTTTAATTCAAAACATTGAACATTCAATAGTTAAAATTGAGCCTAAACGATAAGATTGACTAAAAATATATATTTTTACGCAATATTGACCTAAAGTTTCGAAGATTGACTAAAATTAAAAAATGACCTATCTGATGTTGCCCCAAACCAAAAAATGATTTGATCCGATATTGACTCGACCCAAAAAATCAAACGAATAGTCATTGACCCGAATCGAAAACCAACCGATTCGATATTGACCTAACCTGACCCGAAAAAGCAACCAATCTGATATTGACCCGACCTGAAATTCAACCGATCCGATATTGATCCAGCCCAATACTCGACCCGAAATTTCACATATTCGATCTAAATTTGAATAAAACTCAATCAGACCCGAATCGAACCTGAACCAAATGTGACCCAAACTGAAAATCAACCCAAACTGAATTGACCCTAACCGACCTACCCGATTGCCACCTCTACTCCTTGCTCCAAGATTCTTATTAGAAGTATTAGAGATCTTATAATTAACATAGATTCAAAATGAAACTTTTATTTAAACAAATCCCTAATTTCTAGGGTTCATGACTTAAGAACATACATAATTTAAACTTAATAAAAATAATAGTGATGGATAACTAGGATTGGAAACTTACCATATATGAGCCTAATCTAAGGAGATGGTGGCTACTTTATAAGAAAATATATCATAGACCCGGCTCGCCGCATCATTTATGGTCCCAGCTAATAAAAATTATCCATTTCATTGATTTTTTTCATGTCATCTTTTTACCAAGTGAAGTGATGAGCCGAGCCTATGATATAGTTGGGACCATGAATGACGTGATGAGCCGAGCCTATGATATAATTTCTCATGCTCATGCTTCCTACATCTATATATATTTATTCAATTATATACATGTGATAGATATATATGTTCTTTATTTCCTTTTAAAATTGCCTATATCCTAATATATATATATATATATATAAAGAAAGATGGGTTATATTTCTTTTGATGGGAAAAGGACTATCCCCGCGAGCCTCGTTAAAAATCTTCCTAACCTAAATGGAGGAAAAGAGTACTCATAAGGATAATTACAAATAAAAAAAGTCTTATAATCAAGCTATAACCACCAACAAACAAGCCAAACAAAAACAATAGCAAACCATCCTAATCTACACCCCGATCAACATTAAACAAATCCAATACTTCCGCAGGGGTTGAGTAAAAGTAACTTCCCCAAGGTCTCTTCCTCGAGCCATCCGAGCCAAACCATCTGCCACGCTATTCCCCTCGCAACCGACATGCTTTACTTGCACATTCCATCCCCGGTCAAGAAGCTCTCTAAGGCGCATAACAAGTGCACTATCGTCCAAGGCCATATTCTTACCATAAAGGATTTGAACAACAATCCAATTATCAAGCTCCAGTTCTAATTGTCGTATCCTGAGCCTCCAAGCATGCATTAGCGCATCATGAGCCACCCACATCTTCGCAATAACCACCGAGCAAACTCTAATATTCCGTGAAAATCCAAAGAGCCATGCTCCGGAGGCATCTCTGAACAGCCCCAATTGAAGCCCTATTTCCATTACCCCCGACTATGCCTTCAGTATTGGCCTTGATCCATTCCACATCCGGTTTACTCCATAGCATTCTCGGCTACCTCACCACTCCCCTACGGCTCAGCAAATCCTGAGCAACAATCAACTCATTCCAAAACCTGCGACAGTAGCCCACTATATCCCTGAAAGCATCCCGCCCTTCATTAAAGACATATTAGCATCTACGCTTACACATTGCCCAACAGGTAATGACAAAGAACAAGCTCCAGCACCTGCCCAACGCCCAAGCATGGCCCGATTTACACAGATTATCTGATAACCACTGCTCAAACGAACCAGCAAAAAATCTATGTACTCGACTCGAATGAATAAGCTGCTCCTACACAGCCCTCGCTCTACCACATCGACGTAGAACATGGTCAAGGTTATCCTCCCCATGTGCACAGATTGAGCAATAACCATCGAGAGCAAGGTGGCGACGTTTACGCTCAGCGTTTGTTAGAATTCGAGCATGCAACACTAACCAGAGAAAGGTGCGCACCCTCTGCGGAACCAGAAAAAGCCAAATAATAGTCCAAACACCAAATTGGCTAGAAAGCATTGGCTCAATCAAATCCCCATATTCCAAAGCCATAGTGAACAAACGGTGATCATCCCATTTCTACGAAGGCCTATCAGGTCCAAGCACATCATATAGAGGTACAACATAATCAAGGCAAAGCAGGACATCGCGAGGTAAAATAGTTTCCAAGCATGCCCAGTCTTAGCTCCCCAAACGGTCCACCATAGTAGCCACCGGGGTATGAACAGCAGGATCCGGTAGAAGACAATGTAACGACAATGGTTCAATTCCCTCGAGCCATACGTCTCACCAAAAATCGATCTTCCACCCATCTCTAATTTTCCAACTAATATTGCGACGTATGTCCTCCCATATGTTAGATAACCCTTTTTACAAGTGCAAAGTATTAGGTTGAGCGATATCCAAAGGAACCCTTCCTTTCCACTTATACTTTTCACGAAGCACACAGACCCAAAGCTTATATTTATTCTTCACCAGTTAGAATCCAACTTTCATTAAAAGTGCACTATTATGCTGTTGCAAATCACAAAAACCAAGCCCGCTAATATCAAAATGTTCTTTAACCGACTCTCACTTTACAAGCACAATCAATTTCGACCCAGATGATGAACCCCACACAACGACGGATCATTTTTTCTATTTCATCACAAATTCCTTTGGGCAGCCACGTAGTTTGCATGACATACGTGGGAATGGCATGTAACATCGCCTTGGCCAATGTAATACGCCCTACCAAAGATAAAGTGTTCGCAGCCCAACCAGATAAACATCGCTCGATCCTCTCCAGAAGATAGCGGTAAGTATCTTTAGTAACCCTTTTGTGCAACAAAGGAACTCTTAAACACTTGTCGAGTTCATCAACCACCAAAAAACTGAAGCTATCAGCAATAAAGTGTTTCTTATCTACGGTACGATTCTTTGAAAAATAAACTTGTGTCTTATCAACACTCACATGATTTCCTAAACAAGCACAAAAATTGCAGATCATGTATTGGATAGTAGACACCTGCTCCGGAGCCACTTTCACAAACAAAATAAGATTATCAGCAAAAAAATAGGTGAGATATCCCAGTACCATACCGAGTAAGCCGTATCTGTCTCCATGAACCTTCCTTTACTTTATGATTAATAGCATGAGAGAGCCTTTCCATACACAACACAAAGATGTACGAAGAGAGTGGATCACCTTGCCTGATGCCACGCGTTGGTCTAAAGCTATCAGTAACACCCCCATTCCAAATGATCTGCATAGAAATTGAGCTAACATATTGCATTATCCAGGAAACAAAATGCTCAGGCAGCCCCACCTCAACCAACGTCTCACGTATAAAACTCCACTCAAGCCCATCATAGGCCTTTTCAAGATCTACCTTAATTGCCATCCACAGCTTAGCATCCTACTTTCTACTCATAGTATGAACCACTTCCTACGCAAGAATTATATTCTGTTATGTTTCGACCCGGAACAAAACTAGTTTGAGTCTACGCCACCCATCCAGGAATCAAAGGTTTCAATCTATTAACAAGTATCTTAGTCAAAACCTTATACAAGATGATGCACAAGCTTATAGGTCAAAATTGTTGTATTCTCTCAAGATTAGACACTTTAGGAATCAAGACAAGGAGTGTGTGATTGGCGGCTGTAGCAAGGTTTCCTGATTCAAAAAAAATCCACTATGAACTGATACACCGAGTTACCAACAATAGTCTAATTTTTTTTAAAAGAAAATAGCATGGAACCCATCGAAACCGGGGGCTTTCAAAGGTTCCATGCTAAAGACAACACCCCTTACCTTTTCAAGACTCACTGGTCGCACCAAATACTATTTTTAAAGCATCAATATTGTGCCAAAATCGCCTAAAAAATCCATGCGTATAACTTGCCTTGGTTCGACAGTGAAGAGAATTGTAAAGAACTGTACCGCATGTTGCCGCAGAGCTTTCTCATCCTAACACTAGCCCTCATTTTCTATCTGGAGCATCTGAATACTATTTTTGTGACGGTGTTGCAAAGTCGAGGCATGGAAAAACTTTGTATTCTGGTCTCTCTGCCCAATCCATTTACTCTTTGATTTTTGAAACCACAAGTTTTCTTCCTGTTCCAAAACAATATGGAGGCCCTTCTTGAGTGCCTCCTCTAAACTAAAAAAAGGATTATGTCTATTATCCAAGGCCATCAAAACGCCACCAATGCGAGCTAGCAAACGAGCCTTACAGAGACCAATATGACCAAACACCTCATTATTCCATTGTCGGCTCACCCCTTGAAACTCATCAAGACTTTCAAAAACTGGAACAGTACTCTTCCAATTTTCCTATATTAAATGATCAAAAACGAAATGATCATTCCAAGCCGCTACAAACCAGAACGGGCGATTTCCTTTGTAACCCCGTCGACCCGGCCTAGTTGCAAGACCGAATCGAGCAAGCTACATTAGGTTTACCGAAGTAAACCGGAAAGATAAAGCCTAAACCACGACCATTTTCTTATCTTGTCTAGATGCGTTATTACCTCCCTATATGTGCATACTATTCTAGGTGAGAACTCAACTCAATCGGGCATCGAAGCGACATCCAATTGAATACAAACGTAATCCAGGGACTAAGTTGCAATAACAGCAAAATTCAGGATCTCAACTCAATTTTATATTACCATCTTTTAATTAAATACAATTCATGCTTAGGTATCAAAAATCAGCTTAAAACGATCATCCATGCTCGTTCAATTGACAAACCAGATCCAAGGACTAAAATGAATGAAATCGAAACTGCCTTTCCATGACATTAATAGAATTAACGGCACCCGTATCGATATGATGAGACCAGTATCGATACAGTTGTGCACAAATAGTTTTGGTACGGTAAGCTTTGTACCGGTACGCCACTTCGAGTACAAAATTCCCTTAATTTCTTTAAAATCGTACCAAAACGATCATATAGCGTTTCAGAACACGGACCCTTCCCCAAAAAGTGAGATTCTAGTAATCGATAGGCGTTCCGAAATGCCCTTGCCCGTACCGAAACACTCTGTCCAAAATTGCCTAGCCGTACTGATACGGTCCCCCACATATCGGTACGCCCTGGCCTGTAATGTCATTTTTAGCTGGTTTTTCACACAATTCTAGTTGCATTTGGCCCCTAGCAACTTGCATACATACATATAAACAATTGAACACTCAGATACTATCATTTAACTCAAGGTTAAGCAATCAAAACAAATTCATACTCCGATGGACCACTCTAGAGGCATGCTTCCTAAACCACTATGCCAAACTCACCAAAATGCACAATTGAGTCATACTCAGCATAAGCAACATGCCTACACATCCAACACAACATATTTAACTTAACCAAACCAACACAATATGGCAAACCACAAGGAAACTCTAGATGCATGCCTACTCATCCATTCAACTTCATCTATAGGCGAGGATTAACATCAAGATAGCAACCTCTATCCATCATCAAAACCAGCATAGAATCATACTTAAAATTCCTTTAGGAAACAGAATTACAACTCTCAAAACTATGGCGAACACATTGCCTTATTAACCGAAAATATATATCGAGTTCATACTCAAACTTGTAATGTCTTTGGATCACTTAGCCTTGCCTCTTGCTGCCCAAACCTTAATGTTCTGCATCATTAGGAAAAAGAGAGCATAAGAACACTTGCTTAGTGAGGATGCTCATAAAACAATGATGAATTAAAACCTTATTAACACTCGTTACTTGCTTCCCAAAACAAGCTTACAATCTAAGCATTTTACATGATTCCAACCGAATCAAAATATAACATCATTTGTGCAATCATATACATTCCATGCTTAAATCCTAAAGCATTAAATCAACCATGCTTAAATCCCAAGGCATTAAATCAACCATGCTTAAATCCCAAAGCATCTTAAAATAGGTTCAACACATGAACTTTCTCATATATTGACATTTATAGTGATCCGGATAGACTACCTTTATCCTATACACATCGGATACACGAATCTCTCAAACCATGCCTAGTTATACCGCATGATATCCCAAACCTTGCCTAGTTAAACCGCGAGATTCCACCCTTGCCTAGTTAAACCGCAAGTGTACCGACCTTGCCTAGTTATACCGTAAGATCACCATCAAATTGGGTTGCCTAGTTAAACCGCATGCGCCAATGAGGTTTCCAACAGTTCGAGTGGCCTAGTTAAACCGACATACCTCAAGGACCCATGGCCACGATCGATTTACTTACTGTTTTCAAATGCATTAAACAAAACATCACATATACAAATCTCATTGCCAATGCATTAACACCATTCCCAGCCGAAATGAAAACCAATGCTCAATAGCATTTATTATGCTTTCAATCCCTTACATATGCACTAAAACTATGCATTACCAGTATGCAAAAACCTGCCATGTTTATTAACAAAACATGAAAACAATATGTTCATATCCAAGCCGATATTCAAGATCAAAATAAGGGAAACTTACTTCCGAGCTTAGGTAAGTGTCTCATGCTTACTCCAAACTCCCGACAACCTTTACAAACCTTTGTAACGTATTTAAAACCAGTTTCCACTCACTGATACGCTTCGACTTTCTTGCCAATGCGATGCAAGCTCTCGGTAAGCCACTAAAACCATGTCAATCTTCGTCACCTTGATTATCCCCTATTTTAATCACATAAAACCAGAGGACAAATGCATTATCATGCATTCTAACCGCTGCCTCAAAGCAAAACCCCGTAACTCTCAGGTTGACCACTAAGAAACCATCTGAAACTACCCGAAAACATCATCAAACGTTTCTGAAACTTAACCCAGCCATAAAAAATGATTCAACCCATCAAACAACATCAATCAACATCCAAAACCCTTTCATAACATCCTTTTACTTCCAGCAAAGATTAAACTCGATTATCTTCACAACAACTCAAATCTAACAACCTAAACAAATAGAGATTCAAGAGTTTTGGGATTCTACTGATAAAAACAACTTATCAACATCAAAACACATCCAAAATATGTATTAAATCAATCTTAAATACCGGAAATCAGATCCACTTCGAAAATACCTTGATCCATCAATATTTCCAAATTAACTCAATTAAACATTGATAAAACATCAAAATCAGATTACAGTTCATAAATCAAGGATCAAATACTTGGGAATTTCAGTAAAGAACCATACAATAGAGGAGATCACGGACCTTACCCCTATTGTGAGATTTCTCCCTTAATTGGTTGATAAAAGCTAAGAAAACACAAGATTTAAATGAGATTTTTGTAAAACAATATCAAATAATCAATCACAAATCATAAAAACGAGTTAAAGAACTCCTCACCTCTGGATTTTGATGAAAACTTGAGTGTTTGGTTGAGGAGAGAATGGAGAAAAAAACTTGAAAGAAAGTAAATTTCCTTTTAAGAGTTTAACTAACTTTTAACTAAATCCTCTTTTTAATTACTTTAAAACACATGTTAAAATATCTTTAATTAAGAGAGAAAGCATCAGAAAAATCTTGGTAAAATAACTCCTTAAAGATTCTAAGAATTTGACCCTTTTCATTTTAGTCACCTTAAAAAGCTGCTTTCAAAACTTACATTTTGGTCACTAACCAAAACATCATTTCTCTGAAGTCCATTTTCTAAAATTAGTTCCACCAAAAATCAATATACATTAAAAGATGATTTTTAATTATTTTTCATATTTTTATCTTACCGAAAAATATACAGTCCCAAATCTGACTCGAATCTTT
Source organism: Hibiscus mutabilis (assembly GCA_019671005.1). Classification (NCBI taxonomy): domain Eukaryota; kingdom Viridiplantae; phylum Streptophyta; class Magnoliopsida; order Malvales; family Malvaceae; genus Hibiscus; species Hibiscus mutabilis. The sequence goes on along the minus strand of CM033738.1, from coordinate 12,754,443 downwards.
AACCAATCCACCAGACCGTCTAATAAACCCCAAAACCGCTAGGCCCAAAACCGGGGTGTTGCAACTCTCCCTCACTTAAGAAATTTTGTCCTCGAAATTACCTGAAGGAAATAGATGCGGAAATTGCTCCATCATATCCGCCTTGCTTTCTTAGGTAGCTTCCTCAACACCTAGTGTCGCCACAAGACCTTAACGAGCTTTATCGTTTTACCATGTAGGAATTTCTTACTGGTATCAATGATCTCCACAAGTTCCTCATCATATGATAAATCCAGACTCAACTACACATTCTCCACCGGCATAACATGCGATGGATCTGATCGATATTTCCTCAACATTGAGACATAGAATACATTATGAATTTTCTCTAACTCAGAAGGCAAACTCAACCGATATGCTACAGGACCCACACGCTCAATAACCTCGTATGGCCCAATAAACCTCGGACTAAGCTTACCCTTACGTTCGAATCTCATCACCTTTTTCCATAGTGACACTTTCAAGAATACGCGGTCGCCCACCGCATATTCAACTTTCTTACGCTTTGAATCTGCGTAAGATTTATGCCGATTCGCAGCCGCTTTTAACCGATCTCATACGAGCTTAACCTTCTCATTTGTGTCTTTCAACACATCTGGTAGGGTAACATGCTTTTCCCCTACCTCAGCCCAACACGAGGGCATGCGACACCTTCGGCCATATAACACCTCATAGGGTGCCATCTGTATACTCGCCTGATAACTGTTGTTGTAAGAAAACTCAACTAAAGGCAAATGTTTCTCCCAGGTTCCTTGGAACTCAATAATGCAACATCTTAGCATGTCCTCTAATACCTGGATAACCCGCTCAGACTACCTATCCGACTGGGGATGATACGCAGTGCTAAAACTCAACCTCGAACCCAAAGCTTGCTGTAAACTTCTCCAAAACCTTGTCGTAAACTTCAAATCCCTATAAAAAATAATGGATTTAGGTACACCATGCAAGCGTACAATCTCAGCTATATACAAATCCACTAGCTTATCCAAGGTACACGTTGTATGCACTGGTAGAAATATGCACAATTTGTGAACCGGTAAACAATTACCCAAACAGAATCTTTTTAGCTGGTTTAAATGGCAAACTGTTACAAAATCCATGGTAATTCTCTCCTATTCCACTTTGGAATTTTCAGCGATTGCAAAGAACCCGGATGGAAATTGATGTTCAGCCTTGACCCATTGACATACTATGCACACGAAACAAACTCAACTACATCATTTTTCAACCCAACCTTGAGTAGTATGCCTCATTCAAACCATGATACATCTTAACACTACCGGGATGTTCAACAAAAGGACTGGAATGAGCCTCCACCAAAATAACGTGCCTCAACTCGGATCATCGACACTACTATTCGACCCTTGAAACACAAAACTCTAGCATCATTGAAATGAAAATTCGCCGGATTACCCTCGATATATGCTTAACATGCTCAACCAATGAATCATTGTATAATTGCTTAGCTTTAATCAATCTGCGATAACGACGCTTAACTTGCAATTCAACCAGCAAACTCGCCTTTTCGCGTCACACTCAACCTTGCAAACATAGCTTGAAGCTCAACTGCAACCTTACGACTTAATACATCCGCCACTACATTGGTTTTACCATAATGATACTCAATTATCAAGTCGTAATCCTTAAGCAAATCCAACCACTTAAGTTGCCTAAGATTCAAATATTTCTAAGACATTAAATACTTTAAGCTTTTTGCGATCCATAAAGATCACACATTTCTCACCATAAAGGTAATGTCGCCAAATCTTCAAAGTGAATACCACAGCCACGAGCTCCAAATCATGAGTTGGATAATTGCGCTCATGAACCTTCAACTACCTCGATGCATAGGCCACAACCTTCCCATCCTACATCAACACACAACCCAAGCCAACATACGACCCATCACTGTAAACCACAAACTTTTTCCTAGATTCTGACTGAATCAACACAAGAGCATGTGTTAAAACCTCATTTAACTTTTTAAAACCCTGTTGTTGCTTCTCCGTCCACACAAAATGTACATTCTTTTGCAACTAATTGGTCAACGGTGTTGCAATACTCGAGAACCCTCAATGAAACAACGATAATAACCAGCCAACCCAAGAAAACTACGCACCTCCGATACAGACTTAGCTTGCTTCCAATTAAGAATACCCTCAATTTTCTGTGGATCAACGCGAATACCCTCCGCGAAAACCACATGACCAAGGAACATTACCTCCTTAGCCAAAACTCGCACTTGTTCAACTTAGCATATAAGCGATTATCATTCAACACTTGTAACACTATCCGCAAATGTCGATCATGCTCTTCCTCAGTACGAGAGTACACGAGAATATCATCTATGAACACCACTACAAACTAATCAAGATACTCATGAAACACTCTATTCGTCATGTCTATAAACACTTTATTCATCATGTCTATAAACACCACCTGCATTTAAATGCAGCCTTATGCACATCCACATCCTTAACCTTGGTGATAATACCACGATCTTAGATCTATCTTTGAGAACACCGCTGCTCCACAAAATTGATCGAACAAGTCATCAATCCGCGGTAATGGATACTTGTTCTTCACCATCAACTTATTCAACTAACGATAATCAATGCACATACTTATTGTACCATCTTTTTTTTCAGGAAGAGAACATGAGCACCCCACGGAGAAACACTTGGTCGTATGAACCCATAGTCCAACAACTCCTAGAGTTGAGACTTCAACTCCTTCAATTCCTTTGTTTCCATCCTATAATGAGCAATGGACACTGGTGTTGTACCCTTGTATGTCTCAATACGAAACTTCACCTCCTTATCTAGAGGTAAACCCAGTAACTCTTCAGGAAAAACCTTAGCTAAGTCACACACGGTCTGAATGTCCTGCACTCGAACACCCTTGGCTTCCGGATTCATAACAATAGCCAAATAAGCTTGGCAGCCATTAAACATCATTTTCTCTACTTTAATGGCCGAAACCATATTAGACAGAAACTTTACATTTTCACCAACCACTACAACTTCATAGTCGTTGGCAAACCTCAAGAAAATCCTTTTAGATTCACAATCCACAACTGATCTATGCTCACTCAATCAATCCATACCCAAAATGATATCAAAACCATAAAATGACAATTCCATCAGATCTACGGTAAACTCATGACCTTGCACCAGCAAAGGACAACGCCGATACAACCTTCTTGTTGTAACCGTCTCCCCAAAGGAACTTGTGACTAACATGCCAACATCTAAGATCTCAACAGGAACATTTAGCAAAGATGCATGTTCACTCAAGATATATGAATGCGTAGACCCTGAATCAATCAAAGATAACAATGAAAAGGTTTGCAAAGCAAAAGTACCTGTGATTACATCTGTGTCATTACGACCCTTACGGTGAGCAAAGACCAGAGCCGGTCCACCACCCTCTGGTCTAACTGCTGCAGTATGAGCCATACCCCTCTGACCATCCTTGCGCCTCTGAAAATTACCCCTGCCACAGCCTTGGCCCTTAGCAGGTGCAGCAACCTGTACTGGTGCATCTCTCGCTATCCGAGGATAATCACGCTTCAAATGATCAAATGAACCACAAATCCAACAAGCTCCAGCATTATCCCAGCATATACCCACGTGGCGTCTACTGTATCGCTCACACTCCGGTGCAACACAAGCTCCTTGGGCACCCTGGCCAACTCCACCACCACGTCTGTGATCTAGCTTATGTCTTTTGTCCCTGACCTTATATTCTGCCTCCTAGAATAGCCAGAGTCAACCACTCTCTTACCCAAGCTCGTACCCACAACCTGAACTGGTGCAGCTAAGGATTGCTCAATATCTTTGGCCCAAATGACCAATACATCAAAATATGTGTAATCTGCAGCCATGAGATACATCTTAATGTCCTTAATAAGACAATAACGGAACTGTCATATCTCTCTGCTGGTCATTTGGAACCAACTCCGAGCATATCTTGACTCAGTAGGACAAACTTTACCTCATACTCGGCAACCAACATGCCTTCTTGCAATAGCGATATAAACTTGCGCTTTTTATATCCATATACTTGGGTACCAAGATACTTCCTCTTGAAAGCTCTTCAAAGAACTCCCAAGTAACGTCCGCTTTCAAGAACGCGTAAATTGTGGTCACCTACCAACGATATGCATCTCCATGCAGCAGAGATATAATGCAACCCAGCTTGCGCTCCTCGTTACACCCCATCTGATTCAAGATGTGAACCATCTTTTCCAGCTAAGCTTCAGTTGCCTCAGGGCTCAAACCCTGAAACTCCTCACCTCTCAATCTCCTAAAACGCGTTCCAAGGGTAATCCTTGATTTGCCGGACAACAAGTGCGGTGCACGAGCCATACTCCAGCCCATCGCTGTTTGGGAAGCCCCCGTTATGGCCAAAACCAACATAGTCAAATCGCCATATACAGGCACATGGTGAACATAGGGTGCTTTACCCGCCCCAACGTCAACTGGAGGTACCATTGGAGGAGGAAGAGGTAAAACATAAGGAGGATTCTCTTCTGTCTCCTTATTCTGCCCAACCCCGGCAATATTAGCCATCGGTCGAGTCTCATGTCGAGCCATGCTATCAAAAGCTTCAAAACACTTTAAAATTAGTCTAGCATCAAGCAAGGATCCAAGACAACTTTCAAAAGCATTTTAAAACCTCAGTAATAGGCAATGTGTTCCCACTTTATACCCCAACAGGATATTAAACAATCATTGAACATATACACAAGCATCGTGCAAATAAAACAACATTCGTTATTCAAACAACAACATCCCAACTTTTTGCAAACCTGGCTCTGATACCAACAAATGTAACCCCCTCGACCTGGCCTAGTCGCAAGACCGAACCGAGCAAGCTACATTAGGTTTACCGAAGTAAACCAAAAAGATAAAGCCTAAACCACAACCATTTTTTATCTTGTATAGATACGTTATTACCTCCCTATATGTGCATATTATTCATAGGTGAGAACTCAACTCAATCGAGCATCGAAGCGACATCTAATTGAATACAAACGTAATCCAGGGACTAAGTTGCAATAATAGAAAAATTCAAGATCTCAACTCAATTTTATATTACCATCTTTTAATTAAATACAATTCATGCTTAAGTATCAAAAATCAGCTTAAAACGATCATCTATGCTCGTTCAATTGACAAAACCAGATCCAGGGACTAAAACAAAAAAAATCAAAATTGCCTTTCCATTACATTAACAGAATTAACGGCACCCGTATCGATACGCTAAGACAGTATCAATACGGTTGTGCACACCTTATTTTTTATATGGCAAGCTTCGTACCGGTACGCCACTTCGAGTATAAAATTCTCTTAGTTTCCTTAACATCGTACCGAAACGGTCCAATAGTGTTTCAGAACACGTGCCCCTCCCCAAAAAGTGAGATTCCAGTAATCGATAGGAGTACCAAAATGCCATTTCCTATACCGAAACATTCTGTCCAAAATTGTCTAGCCGTACCCATACGGTCCCTCGCGTATCGGTATGTCTAGGCTTGTAATGTCATTTTTAGCTAGTTTTTCACACAATTCTAGATGCATTTGGCCCCTAGCAACTTGCATACATACATATAAACAATTGAACACTCAGATACTATCATTTAACTCAAGGTTAAGCAATCAAAACAACTTCATACTCCGATGGACCACTCTAGAGGCATGCTTCCTAAACCATTACGCCAAACTTACCAAAATGCACAATTGAGTCATACTCAAGATAAGCAACATGCCTACGAATCCAACACAACATATTTAACTTGACCAAACCAACACAACATGGCAAACCACAAGGAAACTCTAGATGCATGCCTACTCATCCATTCAACTTCATCTATAGGCGAGGATTAACATCAAGATAGCAACCTCTATCCATCATCAAAATCAGCATAGAATCATACTTAAAATCCTTTAGGAAACAGAATTACAACTCCCAAAACTATGGCGAACACATTGCCTTATTAACTAGAAACATAAACCGAGTTCATACTCAAACTTGTAATGTCCTTGGATCACTTAGCCTTGCCTCTTGCTGTCCAAACCTTAATGTTCTGCATCATTAGGAAAAAAAAGAGTGTAAGCACACTTGCTTAGTGAGGATGCTCATAAAACAATGATACATTAAAACCTTATTAACACTCATTACTTGCTTTCCAAAACAAGCTTACAACCTAAGCATTTTACATGATTCCAACCGAATCAAAACATAACATCATTTGTGCAATCATATACATTCCATGCTTAAATCCCAAAGCATTAAATCAACCATGCTTAAATCCCAAGGCATTAAATCAACCATGCTTAAATCCCAAAGCATCTTAAAATAGGTTCAAAACATGAACTTTCTCATATATTGGCATTTATAGTAATCCGGATAGACTACCTTTATCCTATGCATATCGGATACACGGATCTCTCATACCATGCCTAGTTATATCGCATGATATCCTAAACCTTGCCTAGTTAAACCGCAAGATTTGACACCCTCGCCTAGTTAAACCGCGATATTCCACCATTGCCTAGTTAAACCGCAAGTGTACCGACCTTGACTAGTTATACCGCAAGATCACCATCAAATTGGATTGCTTAGTTAAATCGCATGCCCCAATGAGGTTCCCAACAGTCCGAGTGGCCTTGTTAAACTGCCATACCTCAAGGAAACATGACTACGATCGATTTTGTTCATATTTTATAGTGCACTTTTAATCCTATGGCATGCCAACTATATCCGATTGTTTTCTCACCTTGTCACATAGTCAATATATCATTTACAAAACCATTTACTTACTGTTTTCAAAATCATTAAACAAAACATCACATATGCAAATCTCATTGCCAATGCATTAACACCATTACCAACCGGAATGAAAACCAATGCTCAATAGCATTTAATATACTTTCAATCCCTTACATATGCACTAAAACCATGCATTACTAGTACGTAAAAACCTGCCATATTTATTAACAAAACTTGAAAACAATATGTTCATATCCAAGCCAATATTCAAGATCAAAATAAGGGAAACTTACTTCCGAGCTTAGGTAAGCGTCTCACGCTTACTCTAAACTCCCAACAACCTTTACAAACCTTTGTAACGCATTTAAAACCAGTTTCCACTCACTGATACATTTTTTCTTTCTTGCCAATGCGATGCAAGCTCTCGGCAAGCCACCAAAACCATGTCAATCTTTGTCACCTTGATTATCCCCTATTTTAATCACATAAAAAACCAGAGGACAAATGCATTTATGCATTCATTCTAACTCAAAGCAAAATCTCATGTTGCCCACTAAGAAACCATTCGAAACTACCCGAAAACATCATCAAACATTTCTGAAACTTAACCCAGCCATAAAAAACGATTCAACCCATCAAACAACATCAATCAACATCCAAAAACCCTTTCCTAACATCCTTTTACTTCTAGCAAAGATTAAACTCGATTATCTTCACAACAACTCAAATCTAACAACCTAAACAATTAGAGATTCAAGAGTTTTGGGATTCTATTGATAAAAATAATTTATCAACATCAAAACACATCCAAAATATGTATTAAATCAATCTTAAATACCGGAAATCAGATCCACTTTGAAAATCACCTTGATCCATCAATATTTCCAAATTAACTCAATTAAACATTGATAAAACATCAAAATCATATTACAATTCATAAATCAATGATCAAATACTTGGGAATTTCAGTAAAGAACCATACAATAGAGGAGATCATGGACCTTACCCTATTGTGAGATTTCTCCCTCAATTGGTTGATAAAAGCTAAGAAAACACAAGATTTAAATGAGATTTTTGTAAAACAATATCAAATAATCAATCACAAATCATAAAAATGAGTTAAAGAACTCCTCACCTCTAGATTTTGATGAAAACTTGAGTGTTTGGTTGAGGAGAGAATGGAGAGAAAAAGTTGAAAGAAAGTAAATATTCTTTTAAGAGTTTAACTAACTTTTAACTAAATCCTCTTTTTAATTACTTTAAAACACATGTGAAAATATCCTTAATTAAGGGAGAAATCATCAGAAAAAACTTGGTAAAATAGCTCCTTAAAGATTCTAAGAATTTGACCCTTTTCATTTTAGTCACCTTAAAAAGCTGCTTTCAAAACTTACATTTTGGTCACTAACCAAAACATCATTTCTCTGAAGTCCATTTTCTAAAATTAGTTCCACCAAAAATCAATATACATTAAAAGATGATTTTTAATTATTTTTCATATTTTTATCTTACCGAAAAATATACAGTCCCAAATCTGACTCGAATCTTTAACCAATCCACCAGACCGTCTAATAAACCCCAAAACCGCTAGGCCCAAAACCGGGGTGTTGCAACTCTCCCTCACTTAAGAAATTTTGTCCAAAAATTACCGAAGGAAATAGATGCGAAATTGCTCCATCATATCCGCCTTGCTTTCTTAGGTAGCTTCCTCAACACCTAGTGTCGCCACAAGACCTTAACGAGCTTTATCGTTTTACCATGTAGGAATTTCTTACTGGTATCAATGATCTCCACAAGTTCCTCATCATATGATAAATCCAGACTCAACTACACATTCTCCACCGGCATAACATGCGATGGATCTGATCGATATTTCCTCAACATTGAGACATAGAATACATTATGAATTTTTCTCTAACTCGTAAGGCAAACTCAACCGATATGCTCACGGGACCCACACGCTCAATAACCTCGTATGGCCCAATAAACCTCGGACTAAGCTTACCCTTACGTTCGAATCTCATCACCTTTTTCCATAGTGACACTTTCAAGAATACGCGGTCGCCCACCGCATATTCAACTTTCTTACGCTTTGAATCTGCGTAAGATTTATGCCGATTCGCAGCGCTTTTAACCGATCTCATACGAGCTTAACCTTCTCATTTGTGTCTTTCAACACATCCGGTAGGGTAACATGCTTTTCCCCTACCTCAGCCCAACACGAGGGCATGCGACACCTTCGGCCATATAACACCTCATAGGGTGCCATCTGTATACTCGCCTGATAACTGTTGTTGTAAGAAAACTCAACTAAAGGCAAATGTTTCTCCCAGGTTCCTTGGAACTCAATAATGCAACATCTTAGCATGTCCTCTAATACCTGGATAACCCGCTCAGACTACCTATCCGACTGGGGATGATACGCAGTGCTAAAACTCAACCTCGAACCCAAAGCTTGCTGTAAACTTCTCCAAAACCTTGTCGTAAACTTCAAATCCCTATAAAAAATAATGGATTTAGGTACACCATGCAAGCGTACAATCTCAGCTATATACAAATCCACTAGCTTATCCAAGGTACACGTTGTATGCACTGGTAGAAATATGCACAATTTGTGAACCGGTAAACAATTACCCAAACAGAATCTTTTTTAGCTGGTTTAAATGGCAAACCTGTTACAAAATCCATGGTAATTCTCTCCTATTCCACTTTGGAATTTTCAGCGATTGCAGCAACCCAGATGGAAATTGATGTTCAGCCTTGACCCACTGACATACTATGCACCTGGAAACAAACTCAACTACATCATTTTTCAACCCAACCCAGTAGTATGCCTCATTCAAACCATGATACATCTTAACACTACCAGGATGTTCAACAAAAGGACTGGAATGAGCCTCCACCAAAATAACGTGCCTCAACTCTGGATCATCAGACACTACTATTCGACCCTTGAAACACAAAACTCTAGCATCATTGAAATGAAAATTCGTCGGATTACCCTCTGATATATGCTTAACATGCTCAACCAATGAATCATTGTATAATTGCTTAGCTTTAATCAACTGCGATAACGTACGCTTAACTTGCAATTCAACCAGCAAACTGCCCTTTCGCGTCACACTCAACCTTGCAAACATAGCTTGAAGCTCAACTGCAACCTTACGACTTAATACATCCGCCACTACATTGGTTTTACCATAATGATACTCAATTATCAAGTCGTAATCCTTAAGCAAATCCAACCACTTAAGTTGCCTAAGATTCAAATATTTCTAAGACATTAAATACTTTAAGCTTTTGCGATCCATAAAGATCACACATTTCTCACCATAAAGGTAATGTCGCCAAATCTTCAAAGTGAATACCACAGCCACGAGCTCCAAATCATGAGTTGGATAATTGCGCTCATGAACCTTCAACTACCTCGATGCATAGGCCACAACCTTCCCATCCTACATCAACACACAACCCAAGCCAACATACGACCCATCACTGTAAACCACAAACTTTTTCCTAGATTCAGACTGAATCAACACAAGAGCATGTGTTAAAACCTCATTTAACTTTTTAAAACCCTGTTGTTGCTTCTCCGTCCACACAAAATGTACATTCTTTTGCAACTAATTGGTCAACGGTGTTGCAATACTCGAGAACCCTCAATGAAACAACGATAATAACCAGCCAACCCAAGAAAACTACGCACCTCCGATACAGACTTAGCTTGCTTCCAATTAAGAATACCCTCAATTTTCTGTGGATCAACGCGAATACCCTCCGCGAAAACCACATGACCAAGGAACATTACCTCCTTAAGCCAAAACTCGCACTTGTTCAACTTAGCATATAACTGATTATCATTCAACACTTGTAACACTATCCGCAAATGTCGATCATGCTCTTCCTCAGTACGAGAGTACACGAGAATATCATCTATGAACACCACTACAAACTAATCAAGATACTCATGAAACACTCTATTCGTCATGTCTATAAACACTTTATTCATCATGTCTATAAACACCACCTCGTACGAAATGCAGCCTTATGCACATCCACATCCTTAACCTTCAGCTGATAATACCCTGATCTTAGATCTATCTTTGAGAACACCGCTGCTCCACAAAATTGATCGAACAAGTCATCAATCCGCGGTAATGGATACTTGTTCTTCACCATCAACTTATTCAACTAACGATAATCAATGCACATACTTATTGTACCATCTTTTTTTTCAGGAAGAGAACATGAGCACCCCACGGAGAAACACTTGGTCGTATGAACCCATAGTCCAACAACTCCTAGAGTTGAGACTTCAACTCCTTCAATTCCTTTGTTTCCATCCTATAATGAGCAATGGACACTGGTGTTGTACCCTTGTATGTCTCAATACGAAACTTCACCTCCTTATCTAGAGGTAAACCCAGTAACTCTTCAGGAAAAACCTTAGCTAAGTCACACACGGTCTGAATGTCCTGCACTCGAACACCCTTGGCTTCCGGATTCATAACAATAGCCAAATAAGCTTGGCAGCCATTAAACATCATTTTCTCTACTTTAATGGCCGAAACCATATTAGACAGAAACTTTACATTTTCACCAACCACTACAACTTCATAGTCGTTGGCAAACCTCAAGAAAATCCTTTTAGATTCACAATCCACAACTGATCTATGCTCACTCAATCAATCCATACCCAAAATGATATCAAAACCATAAAATGACAATTCCATCAGATCTACGGTAAACTCATGACCTTGCACCAGCAAAGGACAACGCCGATACAACCTTCTTGTTGTAACCGTCTCCCCAAAGGAACTTGTGACTAACATGCCAACATCTAAGATCTCAACAGGAACATTTAGCAAAGATGCATGTTCACTCAAGATATATGAATGCGTAGACCCTGAATCAATCAAAGATAACAATGAAAAGGTTTGCAAAGCAAAAGTACCTGTGATTACATCTGTGTCATTACGACCCTTACGGTGAGCAAAGACCAGAGCCGGTCCACCACCCTCTGGTCTAACTGCTGCAGTATGAGCCATACCCCTCTGACCATCCTTGCGCCTCTCGAAAATTACCCCGCCACAGCCTTGGCCCTTAGCGGTGCAGCAACTGTCTTGGTGCATCTCTCGCTATCCGAGGATAATCACGCTTCAAATGATCAAATGAACCACAAATCCAACAAGCTCCAGCATTATCCCAGCATATACCCACGTGGCGTCTACTGTATCGCTCACACTCCGGTGCAACACAAGCTCCTTGGGCACCCTGGCCAACTCCACCACCACGTCTGTGATCTAGCTTATGTCTTTTGTCCCTGACCTTATATTCTGCCTCCTAGAATAGCCAGAGTCAACCACTCTCTTACCCAAGCTCGTACCCACAACCTGAACTGGTGCAGCTAAGGATTGCTCAATATCTTTGGCCCAAATGACCAATACATCAAAATATGTGTAATCTGCAGCCATGAGATACATCTTAATGTCCTTAATAAGACAATAACGGAACCTGTCATATCTCTGCTGGTCATTTGGAACCAACTCCGGAGCATACTGACTCAGCCGGACAAACTTTACCTCATACTCGGCAACCAACATGCCTTCTTGCAATAGCGATATAAACTTGCGCTTTTTTATATCCATATACTGGGTACCAAGATACTTCCTCTTGAAAGCTCTTCGAAAGAACTCCCAAGTAACGTCCGCCTGAAGAACGCCAGAAATTGTGGTCACCTACCAACGATATGCATCTCCATGCAGCAGAGATATAATGCAACCCAGCTTGCGCTCCTCGTTACACCCCATCTGATTCAAGATGTGAACCATCTTTTCCAGCTAAGCTTCAGTTGCCTCAGGGCTCAAACCCTGAAACTCCTCACCTCTCAATCTCCTAAAACGTTCCAAGGGTAATCCTTGATTTGCCAGCACAACAAGTGCCGGTGCCTGAGCCTGTACTCCAGCCATCGCTGTTTGGGAAGCCCCCGTTATGGCCAAAACCAACATAGTCAAATCGCCATATACAGGCACATGGTGAACATAGGGTGCTTTACCCGCCCCAACGTCAACTGGAGGTACCATTGGAGGAGGAAGAGGTAAAACATAAGGAGGATTCTCTTCTGTCTCCTTATTCTGCCCAACCCCGGCAATATTAGCCATCGGTCGAGTCTCATGTCGAGCCATGCTATCAAAAGCTTCAAAACACTTTAAAATTAGTCTAGCATCAAGCAAGGATCCAAGACAACTTTCAAAAGCATTTTAAAACCTCAGTAATAGGCAATGTGTTCCCACTTTATACCCCAACAGGATATTAAACAATCATTGAACATATACACAAGCATCGTGCAAATAAAACAACATTCGTTATTCAAACAACAACATCCCAACTTTTTGCAACCTGGCTCGATACCAACAAATGTAACCCCCTCGACTGGCCTAGTCGCAAGACCGAACCGAGCAAGCTACATTAGGTTTACCGAAGTAAACCAAAAAGATAAAGCCTAAACCACAACCATTTTTTATCTTGTATAGATACGTTATTACCTCCCTATATGTGCATATTATTCATAGGTGAGAACTCAACTCAATCGAGCATCGAAGCGACATCTAATTGAATACAAACGTAATCCAGGGACTAAGTTGCAATAATAGAAAAATTCAAGATCTCAACTCAATTTTATATTACCATCTTTTAATTAAATACAATTCATGCTTAAGTATCAAAAATCAGCTTAAAACGATCATCTATGCTCGTTCAATTGACAAAACCAGATCCAGGGGACTAAAACAAAAAAAATCAAAATTGCCTTTCCATTACATTAACAGAATTAACGGCACCCGTATCGATACGCTAAGACAGTATCAATACGGTTGTGCACACCTTATTTTTTATATGGCAAGCTTCGTACCGGTACGCCACTTCGAGTATAAAATTCTCTTAGTTTCCTTAACATCGTACCGAAACGGTCCAATAGTGTTTCAGAACACGTGCCCCTCCCCAAAAAGTGAGATTCCAGTAATCGATAGGAGTACCAAAATGCCATTTCCTATACCGAAACATTCTGTCCAAAATTGTCTAGCCGTACCCATACGGTCCCTCGCGTATCGGTATGTCTAGGCTTGTAATGTCATTTTTAGCTAGTTTTTCACACAATTCTAGATGCATTTGGCCCCTAGCAACTTGCATACATACATATAAACAATTGAACACTCAGATACTATCATTTAACTCAAGGTTAAGCAATCAAAACAACTTCATACTCCGATGGACCACTCTAGAGGCATGCTTCCTAAACCATTCTGCCAAACTTACCAAAATGCACAATTGAGTCATACTCAGCATAAGCAACATGCCTACGAATCCAACACAGCATATTTAACTTGACCAAACCAACACAACATGGCAAACCACAAGGAAACTCTAGATGCATGCCTACTCATCCATTCAACTTCATCTATAGGCGAGGATTAACATCAAGATAGCAACCTCTATCCATCATCAAAATCAGCATAGAATCATACTTAAAATCCTTTAGGAAACAGAATTACAACTCCCAAAACTATGGCGAACACATTGCCTTATTAACTAGAAACATAAACCGAGTTCATACTCAAACTTGTAATGTCCTTGGATCACTTAGCCTTGCCTCTTGCTGTCCAAACCTTAATGTTCTGCATCATTAGGAAAAAAAAGAGTGTAAGCACACTTGCTTAGTGAGGATGCTCATAAAACAATGATACATTAAAACCTTATTAACACTCATTACTTGCTTTCCAAAACAAGCTTACAACCCAAGCATTTTACATGATTCCAACCGAATCAAAACATAACATCATTTGTGCAATCATATACATTCCATGCTTAAATCCCAAAGCATTAAATCAACCATGCTTAAATCCCAAGGCATTAAATCAACCATGCTTAAATCCCAAAGCATCTTAAAATAGGTTCAAAACATGAACTTTCTCATATATTGGCATTTATAGTAACCCGGATAGACTACCTCTATCCTATGCATATCAGATACACGGATCTCTCATACCATGCCTAGTTATATCGCATGATATCCTAAACCTTGCCTAGTTAAACCGCAAGATTTGACACCCTCGCCTAGTTAAACCGCGATATTCCACCATTGCCTAGTTAAACCGCAAGTGTACCGACCTTGACTAGTTATACCGCAAGATCACCATCAAATTGGATTGCTTAGTTAAATCGCATGCCCCAATGAGGTTCCCAACAGTCCGAGTGGCCTTGTTAAACTGCCATACCTCAAGGAAACATGACCACGATCGATTTTGTTCATATTTTATAGTGCACTTTTAATCCTATGGCATGCCAACTATATCCGATTGTTTTCTCACCTTGTCACATAGTCAATATATCATTTACAAAACCATTTACTTACTGTTTTCAAAATCATTAAACAAAACATCACATATGCAAATCTCATTGCCAATGCATTAACACCATTACCAACCGGAATGAAAACCAATGCTCAATAGCATTTAATATACTTTCAATCCCCTGCATAAGCACTAAAACCATGCATTACTAGTACGTAAAAACCTGCCATATTTATTACCAAAACTTGAAAACAATATGTTCATATCCAAGCCAATATTCAAGATCAAAATAAGGGAAACTTACTTCCGAGCTTAGGTAAGCGTCTCACGCTTACTCTAAACTCCCAACAACCTTTACAAACCTTTGTAACGCATTTAAAACCAGTTTCCACTCACTGATACATTTTTTCTTTCTTGCCAATGCGATGCAAGCTCCCGGCAAGCCACCAAAACCACGTCAATCTTTGTCGCCTTGATTATCCCCTATTTTAATCATATAAAACCAGAGGGAAAATGCATTATAATTCATTCTAACCACGTCAATCTCATGTTGCCCACTAAGAAACCATTCGAAACTACCCGAAAACATCATCAAACATTTCTGAAACTTAACCCAGCCATAAAACAACGATTCAACCCATCAAACAACATCAATCAACATCCAAAAACCCTTTCCTAATATCCTTTTACTTCTAGCAAAGATTAAACTCGATTATCTTCACAACAACTCAAATCTAACAACCTAAACAATTAGAGATTCAAGAGTTTTGGGATTCTATTGATAAAAATAATTTATCAACATCAAAACACATCCAAAATATGTATTAAATCAATCTTAAATACTGGAAATCAGATCCACTTTGAAAATCACCTTGATCCATCAATATTTCCAAATTAACTCAATTAAACATTGATAAAACATCAAAATCATATTACAATTCATAAATCAATGATCAAATACTTGGGAATTTCAGTAAAGAACCATACAATAGAGGAGATCATGGGCCATACCCCTATTGTGAGACTTCTCCCTCAATTGGTTGATAAAAGCTAAGAAAACACAATATTTAAATGAGATTTTTGTAAAACAATATCAAATAATCAATCACAAATCATAAAAACGAGTTAAAGAACTCCTCACCTCTGGATTTTGATGAAAACTTGAGTGTTTGGCTGAGGAGGGAATGGAGAGAAAAAGTTGAAAGAAAGTAAATTTCCTTTTAAGAGTTTAACTAACTTTTAAATAAATCCTGTTTTTAATTACTTTAAAATACATGTTAAAATATCTTTAATTGAGGTAGAAACCATCAAAAAAATCTTGGTAAAATAGCTTTTTAAAGATTCTAAGAATTTGACCATTTTCATTTTAGTTACCTTAAAAAGCAGTTTTCAAAACTTACATTTTGGTCACTAACCAAAACATCATTTCTCTGAAGTCCATTTTCTAAAATTGATTCCACCAAAAATCAATATACATTAAAAGATTATTTTTAATTATTTTTCCATATTTTTATCTTACCAAAAAATATATGGTCCCGAATCCGACTCGAATTTCTAATCCGATCTATCAGACCGTCTAATAAACCAAAAACCGCTAGGCCCAAAACTGGAGTGTTACAGCCTCTCCTTGGTTCCTCTTGATTCGTTGCAAGCATAATATGCCTATGATCCGACCCCAACTGTTGCAAATGCACAATTTTTACCGATGCAAGGACCTCATATCACTTAGCGTTACAGAGGCCACAATCTAATCTTTGACTAAAATGACCGTTCCTCTAAGAAAATCGTGGACCATTGTAACCCATATCCAATAGCCCAGATATAAAGAGGAAGTCACAAAAATGCGGACAAACACCCAAATGACGCTACGATCCACCCTGTCTCTCCTCTATACTACAAATTACGTTAAAATCACCCTCGAGCATCTATGGCCAATCACTTCAGGGGTTAAAATCTTGAATCTGATTCAAAACAATTCTTCTACGACAAACCTCTGGGCTTACATACACAAACGTGAGGGAAAAAGTGCGATTAGAACTAGCCTCAATACACACACCATACAAAAATTGATTAGACACAACAACCGTATCAAGCCGTACAATATTCTTCCAAAGCACCCAAATTCCACCAGAAAACCCCGTAGCTTTCACCTGATAAGAAAACTCAAAGCCGGATCGCTAAATAAATCTGTCAGACTCTACCCCACCAACCCTCGGTTCTATAATAGCAACAACATCAGGATCCTATGTTCTCAATAACAATATAAAATAGCGATTAAATTCAAGGTCAATAGTACCTTGAGAATTCCAAAAAACAACTTTAACCATTAAAAAATTAACGAAAAGGAAATAGACAACTCACTGAGCCTTGGCAATTCTATCACCAACAAATGTATGATTATCAATCCACAGTACCTTCGACTATTCCTTCGCAGCCTCTGCCTTAGCTTGCACGCTACAGTGCTCAGACGAAAATCCAGGTATCGTTAGACTTTTGGTTAGGTTCGACACCCACTCACTAACAACAACCAGTTTTTTGCTCGCCTCGTCGGTTTTCTTCCCTTTCCCACTTCTCTGAGTTAACCCAACTGACATGGATGAAACCCTATTTGTTCCCTTGGAACTCGCCTTATTGATCGAGCCATACATCGCATTTTTATTATTTTTCCTTAAAGGCCACTTCGCTCCTTCCTCAACACCCGAACCGCAGTATACTTATCGACTTGCAGCAAAGTAGGAGCAGCCACTACTTTATCACTCCTGGCCACCTCAGTGATCACGTTATCAGCCCCCACAGAGTTATTGCTAATATTTTCCTTACCCTTATCACCCTCAGCCGGGGCTAAGACAATACTTGACTCTATGGTCATTGCATCAACCTATGTATATCCTCGTACGACTGCACACCCTCCATGTGATCAACCATCAGTTCAGGGACAACCGGCTGAACATCAATCGACTTTCCCAGCTTCTTACTCTTGCTGGTGGCCGGCTCAATGGACAACCTGCTGCCCTATTTTTCACCAACATTGGAATGTTTACCAACTCTCTCATTACTACGCTACCCACGATCCTCAGAACCAGCTAAGACATTAAACCTAGACCCCCCGTTTAAACTAACTTTACCCCTCTCCGTAGCAGCTTTACTAGCCATAGATGACTGACGTTTTTGCCTCTCCACCTGCATCCACGGTCCATAGATATTAGTCTCGGACAGTTGTACTTGGGGCTAAGTTTGAGTTTCTACTATTTTGATATTGGCCGGCCTACATAATTCCTTCGAGTGACCGTATTTTTCACACCCAAAGCAAATATTTGGCAAGACCTCATATTCGATTTGTTGGTGATAGGCATCAATAACTAATCCAGGGACCAACGACTTGTCTATCTCAACAACTACGGCCAATCTAGCAAATAGACCCCGTCTTACTTCCGTAGTGTTAAAATCCACTCGAACCACCATCCCAAGTAAACTTGCGATGGCATTGAAAATATTCTTTGAATAATTTATGTACGGCAGCCCTCAGAGCTGAACCCAAGCAAGAATCTTCTTGGGATAATCCATAGATGTCAAAAAGTCACGTGACTAGGGTTGCACCGTTAAATAGCTCCCATAAACCGCCCATGGTCCTCCTGATAACACTCTATCATAGTCATCTTCTAGAGCAAAACGAATAAGGTAATACTCATTATCCAAGTATATGATGCTTACCTCATCCGCAGGCGTATATAACGCATGGATACTTTTCTTAAGGGCTCTATATCCAATCGGCTTCCCCAAGAGCCGAATAATTAAGGACTTTGATAGCTTCTCATCAATCTCCTTATGAACTCGACCCAAGAACCTAATCTCCAGAATAGAGCAATTATGTTCAACGTTAACATCCTCTATCAATACCTCGACGTCAATATCTGCAATAAATTATCCTATTAACGACAACCAATCGACCCCACCACCATATCCCTAATAAAAGGCATCATACTAGGAGTAGGCAGATCTGTACCATCGCCGATCTCTCTCCTATCATTGAGTGGTAACGTTCTCCTACCAACTGAACCATCATCGATCTCCTTATTCTGTCCAGTAGCCATCTCTAAATCCATCTGTTCTTCTACCAAGTCTGCAGCCGTTACCATTGTCCGGTCACCCTCCTGATCCACCACCACAAGCTGACCCGAAACCACTTCATTCGGTGGCCTGCTCGTCAGTGCCAGGTCATGCGAGTTGTTAAGGTTTTTAGCGCTTTCGAGAACTTCAAAACTCATCCTAGGGGTTTTCTTCAAGTTTATCGGTTCTTTTTTAGAGATAGGTTAGATTATGATACACAAGTTGCGTAAAAAATCACACAACCCTTCATATTTAAGCTATAAAATCTAAAACCTGAAACCTAAACCTTAAACCCTTAACTCTAAACTCTAAATTCTAACCATAAACCTTAAATTCAACACCTTATACACTAAACACCTAAGCCATAAACCACAACCTAAATCTCTAAACCTTAAAATTAAAAGGCTCGTATAAACTAAAGTCTACACAAACTGTGTATCAAAGTATTTATATATATATATATATGCACTACATCACATGTTTTTAAAGTATACCGCATAGTTTTACTTTGGCATAAAGTTAAAAAATACTCCCGACGTTTGACTAAATAGTCAATTTTGCCCCTATGTTTCTTTTTGAGCAATTCAACCCTCAACGTTTCATTTTAGGTCAACCCTCTACGGATGAAAATTGTTAGAAAAATGACTGTAAAAAGTTTGAAATGACTTTACAGAATGATAAGTCAGCAAAAAACCTATTTTATATTTTATATAATTTTATAAATTTATTTTTTTATTTATGTAACGTTTTTACAAGTTAACACATTTGTCTATACGATCCTGTCTAGAGGTGGCAAACGGGTCATTCGATTCAGGTCATTTCAGTTTGGGTCATTTCAGGTCTTCGGTTCAAATTCGATTTTGGTTCGGTTCAGTTCGGGTCTATTATGATTCGGGTTATTTCGGGTTGGTTGATTTTTGGTTCGGTTATTTTCTGTTCGGTTGACTTCGGCTCGGGTTAATTTTGGATCTATGGGAGATCGGTCGGTTTTAATCAAGTTTTTAGGCCGATCAGTTTTTTACACCCTATATATAGATTTATAAAGTCAATATATTTAACTTTTTGGTGAGTTGTGCGGTTGTTCATATCCTATCTTTATTTATTTCTATTAATATCTTTTCTATATTTCGGGTTGTCTTTGGTTCGAGTCTATTCAATTCGGGTTTATTCGGTTCGAGTCTATTCGGTTCGGTTGAAAATCGGTTCGCCTCTATTTCGGTTCAACGAAAATTTGGATCAGTTTCGGTTCGGTTTATTTCAGTTTCAGATCAAATTTTAGGTCATCATGTTCAGGTTGATTTCGAGTCTCGGTTCGGGTAGATTGATTCAGTTTTCGGGTCTCAGGTCAAGTTTGCCAGGTCTAATCCTGTCACGCCATCGTACACTGTCATATAGGTTTGTCACGTCATTTCAAGCCATTTACCGCCAGTTGACTGACAATTTTCATCTGCAGATGGGTCATTTTGACTCAAAAGAAACGTTGAGGGTTGAATTGCTCCAAAAAGAGAATGCGAACTAAAGCAATTGTTCAGTCAAACGTTGGGGGTATTTTTTGACTTTATGGCTTTTATTTTTACATAATATACATATATAGTTTTAATGTATATACATGTCAGTTCTTTTAGGTTTTGCCCTTTTCTTTATTTCTATTTTTTCTTAATTTATTTTATTTCAGTGGTTCACATGTTTTCGTATTTATTTGTTTAGGTTTAATTATTCGATCATGGTTCATCTACGGTCTTACGGTGATCCCTTTCGAGGTATGATTCGTATTATTTATGGAATGAGTAATTTAATTAGTTAGTTAGTTAGTTCTTCCTTTATTTAATTATGTATTTGTTTAATTTTTATAATCACGACTTGCCTATGGCTTAACGGTGACCTGCCCTGGGATATGATTGATACTATTTATTGCTTGAGTAATTAACTAATAATGTAATTAAATTTTGCATTTATTTATGTCATGTTTATTTTTATGCCCTGTTTATTTGTTATTTTATGTTGCATCTGGTATATAAATTGTTAATGCGGTGTTCGATTACAGGAGAGTAAACTTGTTCAGTTCCAGAAGTGATTGTTGTGGTTTTCGTCTATTCCTCGAGTAATGGTGCCCTTAAAAGGAACTCTCATGTATAACTGAATTGTAATTTAATTGTCACTTCAACTTGCAAATTCCAATAGTAATAAAAATGGTAATCGATTTGGTACCAATTTTTTGCGTGGTTGGGTCCGAACCCTTTCCCACACGTAGCCGACTCCCGAATCGAAAAGGTAAAAATCTTTGATTTTTTTCGATCTACCTAATCCAAGTGACCGTTGGCGACTCCAATTTTATTTTAAAATACAATTTTTAAAAAATTCCTCCAAATCAATTTTTTTTGAAAAAAGTGGGAAACTCTAATTTTTAAATTAGTTGTTATAGAGAATGTTAAACGAACACATTCACAAACGTTACATGAACATGTTCGTGAACGCTAAATAAACATTTAATAACGTTAAACGAGCATGTCCGTGAACATTACATGAACAAGTTCGCGAAAATTAAAACGAACATGTTTGTGAACGTTAAATAAACGAACGCGAACACCATAAAAAATAAATAAACAAGAACATAATATTAAAAATTTAAACGAGCACAAAATAAACAAGAACACATTCAAAATTAAATAAGTGAGCACGAATAGAGCCTTATTCGTTCAAGTTCGATTCATTTACACCCTAGGTTCCCTTGAATGCAGAACTCTCGCCTTATTATTCCTTCTCTACCCTCCTACTTTCTATTTTCCCATATCATTTTCATCTACTTTTTCCCTTCAGTTTCTAGTTTCTTCTTCTTATCTCTATTTTATCAGTACTATTACAGTTTTCCCAGCCTTCTAGTTCTACCTGTATTTATGGCTGACTCTTCTTCTTCTTCTTCTTCGTATATCCACATGGTAAGCCGTACTCTACTTCTTTTGCCCTAAATTTTGTAGTTTTGCATATGTATATTTTTAATATAATTTTCTAACAATTCATAACTTCTAAAATAAAATCTTACATCCGTTCCTGAACGCAGGTGCACCATCTGATAGAAGAGTGTTTCCTATTTAGCATAAGCGAGGAAGAGTGCATGGAAGATTTGTCTAAGTATGCAAATATAAAACCAGTTATTACTTGTACAGGTAATCATATGTTGGAAGTGAGGGTTCTAAGTCTTTTGTTTTTCCGGCTGTTAGTGTAATAGAATCTATATATATATATATGATTTGGTTACAGTTTGGAATGAGTTGGAGAAAGAGAACAAAGACTTCTTCGAGGCTTACGCAAAGGGAAGCCATGAAAGAGCTACTGAAATACAGAAAAGACGGATTCAGAGAAGTCTCAATGCTTACATGAGGAAGAATAATGGCAAGTCTACAGCTTGAATCAAGACTTGGTTCCATTGCATATAATTATATATATTTTTAAAGAATAAAACCTTTCTTTTTTTGGTATTGAAAAACTTGCATCTTCCCTTGCTATGTTCTTCAACAATCCACAAATAAAACAATTCATCTCAAACTTCTATGTAAAAAAATCGAGTTAAAATTTGTTTTTATTCATTGAAAATTTGCAGAGAATCCCGTTTATATATATATATTCTTGTTGTCGGTGAGAAAAGGTTTATACATACAAGATATGAGACAGACTATAAAACGAAATTATGAAACCTAAAAAATATAGTATTTTAATCTCATACACCACTAGTAAATTCGGAACCTTTTCGGTACCATTTCTATGTCCACACTAAAAAACAAGGTTTAGGATTTAGATTTAAGATATAAGGTTAGGGTTTAGGGTTAGGTCTTAGGGAAATAGGGGTAGGGTGTATTTGTTAGGGTTTATGATTTAGGATTTATAATTTAGGTTTAGGACTTAAAATTTATCTAGTGTTGGGGCATAAAAGGGCACCGAAAAGGGGCATATAATTTTATCTATTAAATATTAACAAATCATCATCATAAAATAATAATTTTGAATGTTATTATCTATAATCATTTGATTTGTTGATGGGCATAAAATCCTGGAAAAATATCCCATGTACTAGCGGTGGAGACGAAAAGTTTCCACAAGCTCTCTTAATTTGAGAGTTTAGGGGATTAGTTTAGTGTTTTGGGGTTTAAGTGTTGGCATTGAGAATTTAGGGTCCATAGAATTTTGGGTTAATGGTTATAATTTAGGGTTTAGAGGTTAGGGTTTAGGGTAATATAGTTAGGGATTTAGTTTTAACCTATAAACCCTAAAATTTAACCATGAACCCTAAATTATAATCACTCCTTAAATTCAAAACTCCTACACTTAAACCTTAAACATTAAACCATAAACGAAGTCCCTAAACCCTAAAATTGAGGCACTTGTGAAAATTTTTGTTTCCACAGCCTGTTCATGCATAATTACCCTAAAAGCATATACTATAATACATATTATAATATTTTTGTGATATAGACTAACACATAAAAAATATAGAATTAGCCAACAATCAGTTGGTCTAGTGCGATGAGGCATTAAATCTATAATGACCCGAATTTCAGCCAACGAGTTAACATCGACTCGGGTCCTGGGCCTAAAAGCTTTTTAGGTTAATAGGCTAATTTGGGCCTTAAGCTTGACCTTTGGGCTTGAAAGTGAAAGAGAAGTGTGATAAAGGAAGGTTGGAGGGACAAGATTTGCTATTGGACCCATTTTTAAAAAGGGAGGTTGGTTTGGATGAGCAAGACAAGGGGACAACACCCCTTTTACTTATATCACCCAATTTACTAAATCTTCCATCTCTCTTTTCTCAATCCTATCATATCCTGTTGAGTTTAGTTGAGCAAAGATTAAATTTTTGTCATTTAAACTTTCAATTTGAATATATAAGGGTGAGAATCAGAATCTACATGAAAAGATTTGTCTTTGGAGACCAAAGTCTTGCATAAGGTGGTAAGATAAGAAAAATGGGTTTTTGAGTTTTGGGGAGTGTTAGACTGATTTTTCATGTTATAATTTGTTTTAAACTTTTTTTCTAATCATTTAGGAGTATAATGATTCGTTCTTATGCTTGTGGTTAGTTAAAATGATTCGTTCTTATACTTGTGTTTAGTTAAAGAAGTGGGGGAAGCATCTAACACCAAAGGAAAAGAGAAGAATTGAGAGAAGCTTGCTCGAAGTAGGATTTTGGGTCCATTGTCAAGTTAGCTCATCTCTAACTTGAAGTATTTCCTGTTTTTCATAAATGTATTTGCCTTGCTTGACTTGTATTGTGTTTGTTGAGCGAAAAAAGTATGTTTTGGGTTGTGTAGGTAAAAGTTGATTTTGGTTGACGTTGGAGTCGAAAGAATGTTTGTATGGTCATAAAATGTTTAAAAATACCCTAGTAAGCTTTAGGATATGTTGGGGATCGTTTGTAGATAAATAGAGACAAAGATAGGTTGAATCCCGTAGCTTAAAATTGTCTTTTTGAGTTTGAGTACCAGTACGAGATAAATTGGTATTGATACCCAACGATCGGAGGCTAGAAAATGGTGAATTCATGCCCGAGTACCGATATTGTCTTTAATAGAATCGATACGGGTATCGGGTATTGGTACCAAGGTTAGATACTGGTACAAAATGAGCTTACTAAAAAACATAATTAAAAATTGGTACCAGTACTCTAGGTGAGTATTGATACCCGGGGTACGGTACTAGTACCCATATAGGTGAACTGGTACCCACTAAAAAATTTGGATAAAAAATTTTAGTGTGAGCAAGGCCCAGATTAGCTGTCAGTTGAACTCCAATGTAGTAATTCATTGTTGTTTACATGTTTAATTGCTGAAATGATTATTTATGTTGATGTCGTGGGATTCAGATGTCCAATATTTTTGTACTGTAGTACTTGTTGATGTGTACGTGATGCTATGTAATCTTGGGTACAAGATTAAAGTTTTGTATTCGATGTTATGTTTTTTTCTGGCATAATGCAAAAAATGCTTCTAACGCTTGATTAAATGGTCACTTTAGCTCTTATTATTTTTTTGAAGTAATTTAATATTCAAAATTTCATTTTAGGTCAAAATGACCTATCTACATGTGAAAATTGTTAGTCAACTAACGGTTAATGGCTTAAAATGACGTGACAAATCTACATAACAATGCACACTAACATGACAATGTTATATAGACAACGGTATTGACTTTGACTTGAAAGAATATCACATTTTTCAAAAAATAATTTTATAAAACTATTTTTTTACTGACATGTCATTCTGTCAAGTCATTTCAAGCTATTTGTCGTTAATTGACTAATAGTTTTATCCACGAATAGAACATTTTGACCTAAAATCAAACGTTGGATGTTAAATTGCTTCAAGAAAAATGAATAGAGGTCAAAGTAACTATTCAGTCAAACGTTTGAGGCATTTGTTGACTTTATGTTTTTTTTGGCATAATGACAAAAATTTCCCCTAACGTTTGACTGAATAGTCATTTTGGTCTCTATTCTTTTTTTTGAAGCAATTTGACTTTCAACGTTTCATTTTGGGTCAAAATCTCCCATTTTATGGATGAAAACTGTTAATCAACTTATAGAATAATACATGAGTCAAAAAATATGTTTAAAGTTTTTATAAAATATAAAATATTTTTCATTTGATGTGTCATTCTGTCAAGCAATTTCATGTTATTTATCGTCAGTTGACTAGCAGTTTTCATCCGTAGAAGGGCCATTTTGACCCAAAATAAAATGTTGAGAGTTAAATTGCTTAAGAAAAGAATATGAGCTAAAATGACTATTCAATCAAACGTTTGGAGCATTTTTTGACATGATGCTTTTATATATATATATAAGCAAAATGCAAACATCCTTTGGTTAGCAAAATCGGTCCCTCTTATGCCATCAAAAAACCCAGTTGCACCAACAATGGAGGCCAACAACAAACCAAGGTTTGAATCCCTTCTTCACCAACGTCTGCTTCAGTTTTGCTTCCCATCTTCACTTTTCATTGCATTTTTTGGCAACACTTGTAAGGTTGGTCTGCTCTTCCCAGATGGCTTATTATCTTCTTTGTTCTTCATTTTCTCAGCGATGTCTAGCTTTTTAAACATCTTGTTGAGCTTCTGTAGTTGTCTTAAACTCAAATCCTCTAACTTCTGCCTCGCCTGTTCCTTCTCCACAATGTTCTCCCTATCAACGTTATCCGGCACTTGGGTCACCTTTGCCATTGCTGTCTGTATCTTGTTTGAAGATTCATTGTGTGAGGCGGAAGCTGTCTCTGAAATACCTCCGCTGGCTTTACATAGACATCAATTATTGCTTCCGAACCACCATAGTTTACCACCTTCTGAATTATGTCAACCAATAAAAATTATTCATTTCATTAATTTTTTTCATGTTATCGTTTTACTAAGTGAAGTGAAGATTCACTTGATAAAAAATTAACATTGAAAAAATAATGAAATGAATATTTTTATTAGTTGGGACTATGAATGACGTGACGAGCCGGACCTATGATATAATTTATCATGCTCATGCCTCCTACATCTATATATATTTATTCGATTATGTACATGTTATAGATATATATGTTCTTTATTTCCTTTTAAAATTTCCTATATCCTAATCTATTTCCTATATATATATAAAGAGAGATGGGTTATATTTAAGCTATAAAATCTAAACCTAAATCTTAAACTCTAAACTCTAAATTCTAACCATAAACATTAAATTCTACACCCTACACACTAACCCCCTAATTCCTAAACCACAACCTAAATCTCTAAACCCTAAAATTAAAAGACTTGTATAAACTAAAGTTTACATAAACTTGTGTATCAAAGTATATATATACACTACATCACATGTTTTTAAAGTATACGACATAGTTTTATTTTGGCATAAAGTCAAAAAATACTCTCAACGTTTGACTAAATAATCACTTTGGCCTCTATGATATTTTTGAGCAATTCAACCCTCAAAATTTTATTTTGGGTCAAAATAAACCCTCTACAGATGAAAGTTGTTAGAAAAATGACTGTAAACAGTTTGAAATGACTTGACAGAATGATAAATCAGTAGAAAAAAATATTTTATATTTTATATAATTTTATAAAATTATTTTTTAATTGATGTAACGTTTTTACAAGTCAACACATTTGTCTATATGATACTGTCATACTAGTGTACACTGTCAAATAGGTTTGTCATGTCATTTCGAGCCATTTACCGTCAGTTGAGTGACAATTTTCATGTGTAGAGGAGTCATTTTGACCTAAAATAAAACATTGAGGATTCAATTGCTCCATAAAAAAAATAGTGGCCAAAGTGACTATTTAGTCAAATGTGGCATTTTTTGACTTTATGACTTTTATTTTTACATAATATACATATATAGTTTTTATGTATCGACATGTCTGTTCTTTTAGGTTTTGCCCTTTTCTTTATTTCTATGTTTTTTTTGTTAATTTATTTCATTTAAGTTATTCACATGTTCACGTATTTATTTGTTTAGGTTTAATTATTCGATCACAGTTAATCTACGGTCTTATGGTGATTCGTCCCGAAGTATGATCCGTATTATTTATGGCACGAGTAATTCAATTAATTAATTAGTTAATTGTTCCTTTATTTATTTATGTACTTGTTTAATTTTTGTAATCACGACTCGCTTATGGCCTAACGGTGACTCGCCCCGGGGTATGATCCGTATTATTTATGGCTTGAGTAATTAACTAATAATGTAATTAAATTTTGCATTTATTTATGTCATATTTATTCTTATGCCCAGTTTATTTGTTATTTTATGTTGCATCTGGTATATAAATTGTTAATGCGGTGTTCCATTATAAGAGTAAACTTGCCATGCTCCATAAGTGATTATTGTGGTTTTCGTCTATTCCTCGAGCAATGGGGCCCTTAAAATGAACTCGCATGTATAAATGAATTATAATTTAATTGTCACTTCAACTCGCAAATTCCAATAGTAATAAAAATGATAATTGATTTGGATCCAAGTTTGAGCATGGTGAGGTCCGAACCATTCCCCACACATAACCGACTCCCAAACCTAAAAAGTAAAAATCTCTGGTTGATCTTTTTGGTTTTCGATCTACCTAATCAAAGTAATACATAAACATGAACACATTCAAAATTAAATAAGTGAGCATGAATAGGGCCTTATTCGTTTAAGCTCGGTTCATTTTACACCCTAGGGTTCTCTTGAATGCAGAACTCTTGCCTTATTATTCCTTCTCTACCCTCCTACTTTCTCTTTTCCCATATCATTTTCATCTACTTTTTCCCTTCAGTTTCTAGTTTCTTCTTATCTCTATTTTATCTGTACTATTGCAGTTTTCCCAGCCTTCTAGTTCTACCTGTGTTTATGGCTGACTCTTCTTCTTCTTCTTCTTATATCCACATGGTAAGCCGTACTCTACTTCTTTTGCCCTAAATTTTGTAATTTTGCATATGTATACTTTTAATATAATTTTCTAACAATTCATAACTTCTAACATAAAATCTTACATTCGTTTCTGAACGCAGGTGCACCATCTGATAGAAGAGTGTTTGCTATTTAGCATGAGCAAAGAAGAGTGCATGGAAGCTGTCTAAGTATGCAAATATAAAACCAGTTATCACTTGTACAGGTAATCATATGTATTTATAAATGGAAGTGAGGGTTTTAACTCTTTCTATCTTCCTGCTGTTAGTGTAATAGAATCTGTATATGTATGATTTGGTTACAGTTTGGAATGAGTTGGAGAAAGAGAACAAGGACTTCTTCGAGGCTTACGCAAAGGGAAGCCATGAAAGAGCTACTGAAATACAGAAAAGACGAAGGATTCAGAGCAGTCTCAATGCTTACATGACGGAGAATAATGGCAAGTCTACACCTTGAATCAAGACTTGGTTCCATCGCATATAGTTATAGTTTTTTTTAAGAATAAAACCTTTCTTTTTTTGGTGTTGAAAAACTTGCATCTTCCCTTGCTATGTTCTTCAACAATCCACAAATAAAACAATTCATCTCAAACTTCTATGTAAAAAAATCAACTGAAATTTTGTTTTTATTCATTGAAAATTTGCAGAGAATCCCGTTTATATATATATATATATATATTCTTGTTGTCGGTGAGAAAAGGTTTATACATACAAGATATGAGACGGACTATAAAACGAAATTATGAAACCTAAAAAATATAGTATTATAATCTTATACACCACTAGTAAATTCGAACCCTTTTCGATACTCATTTCTATATCCACACTAAAAAACAAGGTTTAGGGTTTAGATTTAAGATATAAGATTAGGGTTTAGGGTTAGAGTTTAGGGAATTAGGGGTATGGTGTATTTGTTAGGGTTTATGATTTAGGATTAAGAATTTAGGTTTAGTACTTAAAATTTATCTAGTGTTGGGGCATAAAAGGGTACCGAAAAGGAAATTTTATCTATTAAATCTTAACAAATCATCATCATAAAGTTATAATTTCAAATGTTATTTTGTATAATCATCTGATTTGTTGACGGGCATAAAATCATGGGAAAATATCCCATGTACTAGTGGTGGTGTCGAAAAGTTTCCACAAGCTCCCTTAATTTTAGAGTTTAGGGGATTAGTTTAGTGTTTTGGAGTTTAAGTGTATGCGTTGGGAATTTAGGGTCTATAGTTAGAATTTTGGCTTTATGGTTATAATTTAGGGGTTTAGAGGTTAGGGTTTAGGTTTTAGGGTAATATATTTAGGGATTTCATTTTAATCTATAAACCCTAAAATTTAACCATAAACCATAAATTCTAATCACCCTTTAAATTCAAAACTACTACACTTAAATCCCTAAATATTAAACCATAAACAAAGTCCCTAAACCCTAAAACTAAGGCACTTGTGGAAACTAACCTGTTCATGGAATAATTACCCTAAAAGCATATACTATCATACATATTACAATATTTTTGTGATATAGACTAACCCATAAGAAAATATAGAATTAACCAACAATCAGTTAGTCTAGTGAAATGAGGCATTAAATATGTAACGACCCAAATTTTAGCCAAGGAGTTAACATTGACTCGGGTCTTGGGCCTAAAGGCTTTTTTTAGGTTAATAGGCCTAATTTGGGCCTTACACTTGACCTTTGGGCTTGAGAGTGAAAGAGAAGTGTGATAAAGAAAGGTTGGAGGGACTAGATTTGCTATTAGACCCATTTTTAAAAAGTGAGCTGAACCTCCCTTGCTCTCATTGGTTTGGATGAGCAAGACAAGGGGACAACACCCCTGTTACTTATATAACCCAATTTACTACATCTTCCATCTCTCTTTTCTCCATCCTATCATATCCTCTTGAGTTTAGTTGAGCAAAGATCAAATTTTTGTCATTTAAACTTTCAATTTGAATATATAAGGGTGAGAATCAGAATCTACATGAAAAGATTTATCTTTGGAGACCAAAGTCTTGCATAAGGTGGTAAGATAAGAACAATGAGTTTTTGAAGGGTTTTGAGATTTGGGGAGTGCTAGACTAATTTTTCAAGTTATAATTCATTTTAAACTTTTTTTTTTCTAATCATTTAGGAGTATAATGACTCGTTCTTATGCTTGTGGTTAGTTAAAGAAGTGGGGGAAGCATCCAACACCAAAGGAAAAGAGAAAAATTGAGAGAAGCTTGCTCGAAGTAGGATTTCGGGTCCATTGTGAGGTTAGCACATCTCTAACTTGAAATATTTTCTGTTTTTCTTAAATGTACTTGTCTTGCTTGATTTGCATTGTGTTTGTTGAGCGAAAAAATATGTTTTGGGTTGTGTAGGTAAAAGTTGATTTTGGTTGACTTTGGAGTTAAAAGAATGTTTGTATGCTCATAAAATGTTTAAAAATATCCTAGTAAGCTTTAGGATATGCTGGGGATCGTTTGTGGGCGAATAGAGACAAAGATAGGTTGAATCTCGTAGGTTAAAATAATCTTTTTATGTTTGAGTACCGGTACGAGACGAATTGGTTCTGATACCCAACAATCGAAGGTTAGAAAATGGTGAAATCATGCCCGAGTACTGGTATTGTCTTTAACAGAACCGATACAAGTATCATGTATTGGTACCAAGGTTAGGTACTAGTACGAAATAAGCTTACTAAAAAATATAATTGAAAATTGGTACCTGTACTCTAGGTGAGTACTGATACCCAAGGTATGGTACTAGTACCCATATAGGCATACTGGTACCTACTGAAAAATTTGGATAAAAAAACTTAGAGTGAGCAAGGCCCGGAGTAGCTGTCAGTTGAACTCCATTGTAGTAATTCATTGATGTTTACATGTTTAACTGCTGAAATGATTATTGATGTTGATGTCGTGGGATCCGGATGTCCAATATTTTTGTACTGTAGTACTTGTTGATGTGTACTGATGCTATGTAATCTTGGGTACATTAATGTTTTGTATTCGATGTTATTTTTTTCTGGTATAATGCAAAAAAAATACTTTTAACGTTTGGCTAAATAGTCACTTTGGCCTTTATTCTTTTTTTGAAGTTATTTAACATTCAAAGTTTCATTTTGGGTCAAAATGACCCATCTACATATGAAAATTGTTAGTTAACTAGCGATAAATGGCGTGACAAACCTACATAACAATGCACACTAACATTACACTGTTATATAGACAAATGTATTGACTTTGACTTGAAAGAATGTCATATCAGTCAAAAAAATAATTTTATAAAACTATTTTTTCTGCTGACATGTCATTCTGTCAAGACATTTCAAGCTGTTTATCGTTCATTGACTAACAGTTTTCATCCACGGATAGACTATTTTGACCTAAAATCAAACGCTGGAGGTTAAATTGCTTCAAGTAAAAAGAATAGAGGTCAAAGTAACTATTCAATTAAACATTTGAGGTATTTTTTGACTTTATTTTTTTGGCTTAATAAAAAAAATGCCTCAAACATTTGTTTGAATAGTCATTTTGGCCTCTATTCTTTTTTTGAAGCAATTTAACTTTAAACGTTTCATTTTAGGTCAAAATGCCCCATCTATGAATGAAAACTGTTAATCAACTGACGATAAACAACTTGAAATTACTTGACAGAATGGCACGTTAAAAGAAAAAATATTTTATATTTAAAAAAAAAAATTAATTATTTTTTAACTCATGTGTTATTCTGTAAAGTCAGCATATTTGTCTATATAACACAGCTATCGCGGTGTACACTGTCATGTAGGTTTGTCACGTCATATCATGTTATTTATCGTCAGTTGACTAGCAGTTTTCATCCGTAGAGTGACCATTTTAACCCAAAATGAAACGTTGAAAGTTAAATTACTTAAAAAAAGAATACGAGCTATAATGACTATTCAATCAATAGATTTTTTGACATTATGCTTTATATATATATATGCAAACATCCTTTGGTAAGCAAAATCGGTCCCTGTTATGCCATCAAAAAACCCAGTTGCACCAACAATGGAGGCCAACAACAAACCAAGGTTTGAATCCCTTCGTCACCGATTTCTGCTTCAGTTTTGCTTCCCATCTTCACTTTTCATTGCATTTTTTGGCAACACTTGTAAGGCTGGTCTGCTCTTCCCAGATGGCTTATTATCTTCTTTGTTTCATTTTCTCAGCGATGTCTAGCTTTTTAAACATCTTGTTGAGCTTCTGTAGTTGTCTTAAACTCAAATCCTCTAACTTCTGCCTCGCCTTTTCCTTCTCCACAATGTTCTCCCTGTCAACGCTATCCGACACTTGGGTCACCTTTGCCATTGCTGTCTGTATCTTGTTTGAAGATTCACTGTTTGAGGTGGGAGCTGTCTCTGAAAATACCTCCGTTGGCTTTACGTAGACATCAATTATTGCTTCCGAACCACCATAGTTTACCACCTTCTGAGCTATGTTAACCACAACAGATTGGACAGCATTGTGGAATGAACTCACAGGGGTGGTTTCAGCTTCGGTTACATTTGCATCCCCCATATTTGCTATGGGATCCTCAGCTTATGATTTGCTGTCAGATCCTGTGTCATAATTGATACTATGGGATTCCAAACTAGGTAACGAAGTACTTGATGTTATGTGATCTCATGCTATGATTTATTTTCGTATTCGTTTTATTAAATCTGGTGTTTTATTTATGATAGTTAGATATGATAGATTCATGTAAAGCCATATATGACTTGATATGTCCATGCCATGTTACTCAATTTTAATTTTGGCATGCTTATGTTTATGAAATGTATGAAATATTGTAGAGTATATATGTACTAATCAGCTTTGTAAGTTCGGACTACGGATTTGTTGTTTCCATGTGTAGCTTGATGTTGCTTGTTAGCACTGATTCAGAATTCGAGTACAGTACCTTAGTTTTGGTATTGGTCTATGTATTTATAGAACCTTATTATAGATGGTTTGTAACTCTTAAATTACTTTATTTTGAAATACGGTGTTTTAAATCGTACAAAGCTCCGGTTATATCTTGAATTTAAATTAATTATGTTTTTAATTATGACTCAACTTGATGGTTAAAAATGAATGAAAATTGCGGCAACTCTGATATCAACTGGTAAAATTGTGGCAAACTAAGGAAATATTGGAGCAGTGAAGACGATAGTGAAGGAAGATCATCGATACTGCTCTCCGCCACCCTCCGCTTCAGGCTCTCCGGAACCAAAATCTAAGCTTCTCCATTTTGCAAACACCAACTCTTTTTACTGTCTGCTCGTCCGACCATGATGTCTTCAACACTGACGGCTAACCACACCTGCAACTGCAAACGGTTATGATCTTGAAGGTGATAAATTAACACAATAAAATATGTGTATTATATTTATTCAAATAAAATACACAATGGAGTTACCGGAAACACTCTCGCTACTGCCGTCAAGGTTTCTTTTTCTTCTTCTTCTTCTTGTTTTGTTCTTCGGGTGCTTTTTGTTTGTGATTTTCAGTTGAATTCCATCTGGGTTTTACTGTTATCTTTGTTGGATTCAGGCTGGGTATAGGCACATAGATTGCACTTATATCTATGGCAATGAGAAGGAGGTGATCAATTTGGAAATTTTCTCTATTTTCTCAGTCTTGATTTAATAAATTCACCCAGGTCTCAAATTATTTTACATTTTTTCAAATGATTAATGGTTTTTCTGGTACATGCAGATTGGTTTTGCATTGAAGGAGTTGTTTGATAATGGTGTAGTGAAGCGTGAGGACTTATTTATCACCTCCAAGCTCTGGTTTTTCATTCACCCTTTTCTTTCTTCCTTTTATTCAGTCTGGTATATAATCTGCAGAAGTTATATATATAACTAAACAACCTATAAGATGATCAGGTCCGCCCATCACTTGCCTGAAGATGTACCAGAGGGTTTAAATAAAACTTTGGAAGATTTGCAGCTTGATTATGTTGATCTCTATCTGGTATTTACTTCGTTTTAAAATTAAGATATTGTCCGGAACTTAATTTTGTAGATTTGCTAAAGTTGATTTTAAAGTATCAATTAGGTGAAGTTATATATCCTGGCATCATTATATTTGTTGCTAATTGTGATGGACTTTGAAGATACATTGGCCGGTCAGTTTGAAAAAAGGTTCGGTTGGTATTGAGCCTGAAAACTTGACTCTGCCTAACATATCCGATACCTGGAGAGCAATGGTGGCACAATATGATTCTGGTAAGGCTCGGGCTATCGGTGTTAGCAATTTCAGTATGAAGAAGATCGGAGATCTGTTGAAAGTAGCACGTGTAGTTCCCGCCGTCAATCAAGTGGAACTTCCCCCTGTATGGCAACAGCCAAAGCTGCACGAATTTTGTCAATCCGAGGGAATTCACTTGTCTGTGAGTTTTCAGATTTAATACAAACATATTTGTCTTGTGTTGTTTGAATTTTAACCATTTTCAATCAGCTGAGCCGGTTGATTGAATTGATAATGGATGTTAATTACTTTGATCTCAGGGATATTCACCCTTGGGTAGCCAAGGCGGAGATAATAGATGGAGAAAGGTCCAGGAAAACTCGGTTCTCAAGACGGTTGCGGTGTGATTGGGGAAATCTCCGGTAAAAGTAGCTCTCCGATGGGGACTTCAAATGGGCCATAGTGTACTGCCGAAGAGCAGTAGTGAGGCGAGGCTGAAGGAAAACCTTGATGTTTTTAACTGGTCTATCCCTAAAGATTTGTTTGCCAAGTTTAATAAGATTTCAAATTCGAAATTTTGAAAAATTAAAAACACGATAGAAAAGTTTTGTCATCCTTTGATCCATCTAACTCCATATAATTACTCTTCGGCCCCGTTCGGCAATTAACTGATAGATGATTACATTAACTGATTTGATTAGTAGATTGTATTAGCTGATTTGACTAGCGAATTGTATTAGCTGACTGTATAAAAGTTTTCGATAAAATTAATTGATATCTGACAGCTGTTTGATTATTTAAACAAACAAAATGACATTTAAGGACATGATTATAGTCGATACTTGTTTGAATAGTTTATTAATTGTCAATATTTTGTATCTATTAATATTAATTAGATTATTTAAAATATTTTTTTAATATAATAGTACTAAGCATATTTGAAGGATTTATATATTAATTTATTATTTATATAATTATTTTTAATATAATTTAATCAATCATTAAATTTAAATACAAATATAAATGTGTGAGTATTAAAAGAAAAAAAACAAAAAATATTAGTTTACAAATGTCAAAAATAAATACGCGAGGGTGGAGATTTAAAATAAGAAAGATTAAATTTTTGTTATTTGGAGATTTTTTATAATTATTAAAGGTAAAATGTCTTATAACTCTTATTACAAAACCTCTAATTTCAAAAAATTCCTATTAGCAATTTTTTTTTTCAAAATTAGAGGTTTCCCCCAATTTGATATTCACCAAAACATCCAAATTAACGAATTTAACCGGTCAAACCTCTAATTTTAACTCAAACTTTTAGTTTTAGCTCAAGCTACTGTATACCAAACATGCCTTTGTTCAAATCGGAAAACAAAACATCCATAATTAACTCACCAATGATTTTTTATTATTATTATTATTATTATTATTATTATTATTATTATTATTCATTTAGTGCAGTTTGAAATGAAGAAAACACATTTTGTTTTCGATTTTGGTCAATAGAGTGCTATTCTTACAGGGTGGTTAAGTCATTTTTGCATTTTTATTAATTGGGGCAGCCTCCATAACATAAATATTTTTTTACTTAAATCTTCATTCATTTAGGTTCTTGATATTGAAAATGGCTGTGCACTTGATAGAAGATTTCTAATTACCAACCTTTTCGTTTCCTTTGTTTTACAGCTTGGATTTTATCGTATGACAAATTGACAAATTTCTTATAATTATGGATGGATTGATTCGTAGGAACTGGCAACAGTATGAAAACGATATATCTAAATAGTGTATTTAAATAGGATTAATATATGGGTTATATTTTGACATATAAATTGTCTAAAATTTAGTAAGTAAATTGATCGTTTTAAAAGTTCAGTGATCAAAATAAGTTAAAGAGCAGTGAAATAATTACAAAAGAATAATGCCACAAACAACGGAAATTTAATACAAAAAAATAAATACAATAAAATTCAAAGGGTGTGAAAGATATAAAAAAACAAAACTCATCACTTTTAGAAGAACTTGAACAATATTTGAATGAAATCCAACAATCAACTACTTGGACTATAATGCTCTATGAAGAAAGTAAATTCTTCATCTGCTTGTTCTTTGCATATCGGCAAAATCACAAAAGAAAATCATAAGCATAAACATATCGCCGTCCTTCGCTGACAAAAACATTCGTTGATACTTGTCACCCGAACGCTAAATTGTCAAGAAACAGACAACTGTCACAAAGATATACTAGAACTGCTGTAAAAACAGATGAAAAAACTGTCCAAAAAATAGACGAAAAGACAACTATAAAAATAAATGTAATATGAATTTCTCAATGCAAAATAATAAAATATTTATTAATAAAAAATTTATTTATATATAAAATCAACAAAATGACCAAAGGTCGCTGGTATTAAAGAAATATAATGAAAAATAAAACTTTAAAAAATGTGGAGATACTCCATGTAAATGTCGTAGAGCAAAAGGAGGAATTTTAGTAATTATAAGTTCTGGAAAATAGAAAGTTAAATACGAGAAATTTTACTAGATTTTTTTTTACCTTAATACAAACATAAATATAAATCGAATTGTTAAATGAATACATATGTTAGTAATAAAAGAGATATATGGATAAAAATGCTTTATGTTAATTATGTCATTCTTTGTATTGAAGCCCCTGAAGAAAAAAATTAATTAAGCCCTGAATTTTTGTACACCCAATTAAGCGTCCGAACTAATAAATTTAATCAATTAAGCCTTTTGTTCGTGTTTGACCATTAAGTTTTGAAGATTTTTTTCTTGAGATATTACTGTCACGCTAGGGATGGCAAAAATACTCGGCCCGATCCGACCCGGTGTGCCCCGACCCGACCCGATCGTATTTTCTTCATAAATTTTGGGGATCGGGGTGGAGCGGGTTTGGGTATGAGATAGAAATTCTCCGCCCCAGTATATTTTTAATTATATTTATTTATTTTTATTATATTTATGAAAATACCACTATATATAAATACTTTTAGGGGTTTTAAGTTATTTTTTTAGTTTGTGTTTATCATAATTTTTTGTTAGATATTGTTCGAGTTTTAATATATATGATTCCTATGATCATTGGTTCTAGTTTATTCTTTTATATGTATTTTTTCATGTGGGTAATTTAATTGATCTTAATTTATTTTTTATATAGTTTTAAAGGCCACTTGAAACCTATATTTTGTGACTATGATGATAGATCGATCGAATCTAACATTTATCGTCGACGAAAATTAATATATTTTTTAAAATTTTCGGGTCGGGTCGGGCTTTTGTGTTGATACATCGGGGCGAGTAAATTAATATTTTTACCCGGGGTGGGGCCGGGTTTAAAAGTTTATAGGTCGGGGTGGGTTCGGGGTGGCCAAAAACCCGCCCCGCCCCATTGTCATCCCTATGTCACGCGACTCACTACAGTTCTTTCATGTGACATTTACAGATTTTTTAGAAATCTATTTTTTTATAATTTTTACAAGTTTTTTATAGAAAATTTAGAACTTTTAAAGGATTTTTTAAATAAAATAAAAAACTCTGGAAATGTCAAGTGATAACACTGTAACACGACATGTTGCACCAACTGATCTAAAAAACTATTATATTTAACAGTCAACATTGGTCAAAATGGTGAATTGATGGAATTATAGAGTATAAGGGCTTAGTTGAGTGCAAAAAATTAAGGGCTTGATTGATTTTTTTCAAAAGTTTAAGGGCTTATGATACTCATAAGCCTGTCAAATTCTAAAAGTTAGGTTTTCTCTACGTTTATATCGCCACATTCTTTTCTTTACCAATTTTCTTGTTGGTTGTCGACTGTCATTAATTTTTTTTATTATATTATATTTTTATTTTAATTTTTACTAAGAATAACTTTGTCTTTGTGGTACGTCTTCTTCTGCCTTGTAGTACATTTTTTGTTCTTTTCATTTTTATTTTTCTCAGGGGTGGTGTCATATCGACTGATTAAGATGTCACTTATTTGTTTATCTTGTTGATTTTCCCTGCTTTGGACCCTCAAATTGGATTTGGATACACGGTTTGCGTTCGTGGATAGTTTTCTCACAACACTCGACTCTGATTTGCGGTTGTCGGTGGTCTTTTAGTAATTTGACCCCTTTGTGGTTTTGTTTGCTGATGCAATTAGATCTGTTCGTATCTATGTTTTGTTCAAGCCTTTTTTGGTTGATTTTTTAACATTTTCTATATATGGTCTTTGTATGATCTCAAGTAGCTAGTTTATTGTGTTATTGATTATAGAAAAATATAATTTACGTTTAATTTACGATTATTATTGTAAATTCTTATTATAATTTCGAATATTTTTTTGATAAAATTATGTGGAGGCTATGCTTTCACGTGAATTGCGAAGAACAAGGTGCAGAAGTGATGAAAAGGGTCTTGTTTGCTAAAAATGATAAATCCAAACGAAGGAAATTTATTGAATTTTGGAGGATGTAAGATGGGAACAATTCATTTGGCGACCACAAAAAACAATAAAACAAAATATTCTAATTGATTATAGAGAGTGAAATCGAAGGAGACCTGAAAATTACGTGTAGTACAAGGTGGTGGTAAAAATAGTTTTTGACAGCGACTGAAAACAATAATAATCAAATTGGATTCGTGAAAAGCATATAAAAACACCTCGCTGACTTTTTCTGGCGTTCAACATAGAGCACGACTCATGTACTCTGATCTCCGTCTCTTCTTTTAACAGTTCGTGGCCTTTGGAATATACTCATCAAAGAATATACACAGTGTGTCTGAGATTGGGCACACTAGGTGTTTGTGTATTTGTCACAATCTGATTTCTCCACGTTTTGTGCTTCTCACGATATATTTGTGTTTCGTGTCCTGGTGAATGGAAATGAATTATCGAGGTATTGCAGAGAATGGAGGCCGGAGGCTATGGATTTTGTTTGTTACTAATCTATCCCATCAGATTCACTGAAAATGATTGTGACAAGTCTGTGATCGTCGTGGAATTGTAGCCGATGTGTTTATTCCTCAAAAGAGAGCAAAGAATGGAACTAGATATAGCTTTGTGAGAATGGAATCGGAAAGGGATGCTTATTGTGTGATAGAATGATTGGATGTGCATGGATTTATGGAGCATACATCAGAGTTTCGATGGCGAGAAGGGATAGGCGTGAGATGTTCTGGCGGAAAAAGGCATCAAGTTCCACAGAGCGTGTCTAGGCCGATTGGTAGAGAGAATACTGCGAATCCTGGGTCGTTCACAACGGGACCAATCCTGAAGCATGTGGTTGGAGTGGTGGATGAAAATAATGTGGACATCATGCGATGTAGCGCGATCATACGAAGCATACGTGCAAGAACTTTGGCGAAATTGTCTAGTGAGTTTACTAGAGCAAAATTATAGGGATTTTCTATTACGAGGATAATCTGACCGTTTTTTCTACTTATGTTTAATGATGTTGAATATCAGAGGAAATTGTTGGAATCAAGTGTTTTGTTGCAATGGTTTAAGATGGTCCAAGATTGGTCATCGGATATAAAATTAGATAGAAGACATATATGGATGACTGTAGGAGGAGTTCCAATTCAGGCTTGGTCAAAGCAGAGGTATGGGGATTCCTTGTGTATATTGATAAAGATACGTCTGCACCAACATCGTTTGAACAAGGTTGTATCTTGATCGAAATAGATGTGATGAATACAATTGAGGATGTTGTGGAATTAGTGGTGAATGGGAGGATATATTTGGTGCATGTTCAAGAAATATAAAGCTTATTCTGGATTGTACAGGGTGAAGAAGTGGAATCGAATGAGGATTATAGTGTGAGTAAGGAAATCACAAGAAAAGAGGAAGCTCAACATGATGTTTATGATCAAGTCATTAAGACTGGGATTGAGAAGGCACCGATCAAAACTGACGGGGTGGTTGAGGAGGAGCCAAACACGAATACGCTCATTGTGAATAAGTTGGTGGGGGATTCGGAGGGCACCATGATGTCGGGTTCTTTAGGGGATGTGTCACACATGCTTAAGCAGGATCTCTTAGAGGTAACGGGACGCCTTGACTTGAGGGTTCTAGATTGCAGCGAGAGTGCTACAGATGGTCTGCATCGAGAAAATCAACAAATTTTAGAAGTGTCGGGTGAAGTACCAACGTGGTCGTGGGATAAAACCGTGACCATTGTGGATCGAGCGATGGATGCAATTAATATGAGAATGAACATTGAGGAGATGGAACAACAAGCAAGCATGGTTATTGAACATGTCGAGAGGCACGCGTGTAGTAATCGACATACGAATAATGCCTTTCTTAATAAGGCGTCAAATACAAAATTGATAGAGTATAATGGGACCCTGCGCAAGGTTAGAAGTGTATCAAATGTGGTCCTTAGTTTCATGCAACCAGAAAAAAGGATTGAGCAGAGAAAAAATTGAAGAAAAAGGGTAGATGGAGACCATGAAAAATCAGAAAGAATGTCAAGGTGCTGCAAACGGGTCTCTTTATGATTCAGACTTCATTAACCGAAAAAAGGCTATCTTGAGAGAAGCAAAGGAAACAATCAAGTTGGGCAAACTCATTGGGGCCTGTACAGTGGGTAATAAGGAAGCAATCATGAATGATATCACGCGTCTCATCGAAGTGTGCAACCATGCCCAATAAAAGAGTTATGATGTCATTTGTTATGGGGATGATCTTTATGTGCAGTGTGTGTTGGTGGATGCAGGTACATGTTTGCAATCACTCTTGCATGTTACTTTTTAGCTGTAGTACTTGGAGTTTGTGGTCTTTATCGAGAAGCATATGATATCTTGGATGCTTTGGCCAAAGGTGGTGTCGCGACTTGGTGCCAAGCTAGTGTTGAGCAGTCTTTTGAGTTATTTTTTTGGTGTCTTGGGTTAGGCGTTTTCTCTTTTCTTGTATTTGTTCACACTTAGTGTGCGGGTTGTGTTTTTCCTTTTGTGTTTGTTTATTTTATATACTTTCAGGGGCACTCTTTTCCTCCGACTAGGTTTATGGGTTTTTAATGAGACCTCTATTAGTATTTTCTCTATGATTTGTGTTTAATAAAAATTATATTTGCCGATAAAAAATAGTGTTGGTTGTAGTAAGTAGTAACTGCGGAGAGTAGGAGATATGTCGTTTTATTTTTATTTTTTATAAAATAGAAAAATATTAAAGAAAACATGTTTAACTGTAAAACTAGAAAATAAAAAAATAAGTGAAAATTTAAAAGTATAAAAAATGTTTTCAATATTTATATTAAAAATGTTTTAGTATAAACAACTTGATATTGCTTAAGCATGTATCGAGTTCTAGATTTTATGTATGCAGAAAATTTCAGTTGGGAGACTCACCCATCAAAGTCAGGTGTGCGGCACGGGTCGGTGAATTAATCAGGGCAAAGTCGTGGGGAACTAAGATGACAACAAAAAAATATTTTAGAAAAGTGGAAATGATGAAAATAAGAGTTCTTTAGTATTAACTTCTATTAAACCAGGTTCAATCCTTCTAATGACATTTTTTAAAACTTTGGTTATTTAATCGTATTTTATTTATTATTACTATTATAATATTTTTAATAATTATATTTAAATTTAATTATTTAATAATTATTTATTCATTTCTATTTTAAAAACTATATACCAAACACATCTCTACTATTTTCATTTCTAAAAACAAGTTTTCATCTCCAAACGTGTTCTATAATTTCTAGAAAATTGAAAATAAAAAATATTTTTTAAAAATAAAAAATAAAAGTAAAAAATATTATTTAAAACCAAACAAACCCTAAAAAAAATTTAATAAAAAATCAAACCCTATGTTTTTCAAAAGTTCGTAAAAGTTCACAAATGATAAATTCAAACACCTATTTATAATCTACCCATGGAAATTATGAAACAATAAATATTAAGAAAGGTATGGAGCTTGTTCCGTCTGTTGTTATAGTTAACATGGAGATCTTGATGGAGACTGGCGGCTGCGTGGGCGTTCCCTTTAGCCCTTGAGGGGAGAAGAGGCTGGCTTATCTGGAAACCACAAGGTTGCATATTTGGTTTAAAAGTATCATAAATCCCTTAACTTTTAAAAAAAAATAATTAAGCTCCTAAACTTTTTTTTGCACCCAATTAAACCAA
Organism: Hibiscus mutabilis; assembly: GCA_019671005.1. Classification (NCBI taxonomy): domain Eukaryota; kingdom Viridiplantae; phylum Streptophyta; class Magnoliopsida; order Malvales; family Malvaceae; genus Hibiscus; species Hibiscus mutabilis. Next base: position 12,711,435 of record CM033738.1, on the reverse strand, counting down.
AAAGTTCATCAATTCACCTATTTGACCAACGTTGACCGTTAAATTTAACAATTTTCTGAACCAATTAAATTTGTCGAAAATATAAGTTAAAAAATGTGAATTTAAATTTATTTTTTAATATTAGCTTCTCTTACAAGTTTCAACAAAAATAACTGAGAAATTTATTACATTTTTTATTCTTTTCAGTTATAATATTCTAAAGACATTGAAGACGAGTTATATACTTTTACTAAAAAATATATGTTTTTATTTTAATTTTAATTTTGATCTTAATTTTATTTTGTTGTTTGTATTTTATGATTGTAATATACTAGAGTGAAACTCAATTATGTTTGGAGAATTTAATTTATTAAAATATAGTTAATCAATTAGTATAATAAATATGTTTAAATTATGCTTATTAAAAAATAATTATATATTATTTATAAAATGTAATGAAATTATCATTTTTTTCTTTTTTACCTTTAATTCAAATTGGATTTTTTTTAGTTAAAAACTAAACCAGACTTTTATATTGGGCCATTTTTACTTACTTAAAACTCTCTATATAATTAAAGGATATTTTTTGAGCATGGACTAGGTCATGGCTTAGGTAAACCTAGAACCAGATTCGCCACTGAGTGGAGACATGCTCTTGGCGCATCAGAGACCATGCTTCAAATCAGACATACGAACATACTTTCAAACAGATATAGATCTCATGCTTCAAATTAGAGTGATAGTCATGTTTACAATTCAAAGATAGTTTGTATATTCTGTTAAACAAGAGAAAACATTCATGTGCACATGATTATTCAGACAATATATTTAAAAGAATAATATAGCACACAAGGAACACACCTCGCAAAAAGGGTCGGTCTCGAACCTAAGCTACAACAAAATATGGTTATTATGAGAGTAAAACTCTAATAAGATATTGCACAAGTTTACGGGATCTTATGGGTAATCACATGCTTGCATGGATGAGCGGATCGGGAGGAGTTGGGCCAAGCAGACGAACGGTCAGGTGAGTCTTAAGTACCTTTAAATAGATAACAATCCTACTCACTCCTTAATTCAATCACATTGCTCTTAAATTGAATAATTAAATACATATGCATGCTCAGGTTCAAGGTCAGATTCGGAGGTTTTGGGTTAGTATTTTGCGAAACAGACATCACAATTAGACTCAGGACGTTGAAAAACCCAAAATATGACTTTTTAAAAAAGTTAAACTTTTGGTTAATAGTCAACGGTCAACCGAGTTAACTCAGCTCGGGTTGGACAGATCTAGGTTGAGTTGGATGGGGTCAGGTCGGACAGATTGGGTTTGGGTTAGACGAGTTTGGGTTGGGTTGGACGAGTTTAGGCTGTCCAATTATTGGGCTTAGACCGGTTTGGGTTTAAGACCAAAGGCTATTGGGCCTATATGCAAGCTGACCCATGAGTTATAGCACCAAACCGCTTTTAGATATTGAGCTAGCTTAGTTTATTGGGTCAGTTTAGGGGTCAGATTGGCTTGATTTAGTGGCTAGATTGGTTCTTTAGCCGATCAGGTCAATTCAATTAAAGGTTGTCATCACGGTGGTCAAAAATTGCCCCTGACAGCATGTGATAACCACGGGCGACCCTAACGGCCGAAAAACACTTCTAAACAACTAAAATCGATACAAAAAGATAAGACAAAAAGGTTTTTGAGGCTTACCAAGCTTGGAATGGCAGAAATTACATCAACAAAAAGGGAAACTGAAAGGTTTCTCGAACTTTTTGACGACCCTCTATCAGTGACGGAATAAAGATTAGAGGTCAGGGTTTTATTCGTAGCAACACAGAGAACGCGACAGTGGCTACAGTGCCCACTATAGAGTAATTCACAATAACAAAAAATGGTAGAAAAGTAGTAAAATCCAAGCCTCACTCAACATAGCTTTTAGGAGATTTTCATGGTGAAAGGTGTGGCTTCTCAGTGAGTGGCTGACGGGATTTGGTTGGAGTGAAGCGATACAATGGCGTCGGTAGTGATAGCCATAGACTAGCAGTGAGAGAGATCAGAGGTTGAATGATGGAAGGGTGTTGGTGAGAGGCTTTTGGTATTCATGGGTTTGTTCTCGAGCTGGATGGGGAATTAAATGGCTCATTAAAATGAGTAGTTAGGGTATAATAGACTTTATTTAATATTGGTCAGACTGTTAGCCATGTTTTAATAATAAACTGGTGGAAGACTTAACCAGATATCAAATTTAGCATAGATAGTTAAGGCTCGAGTTCACCTAGCAAAAGGGCAAAAGTTCAATATCCCATAGCTATTGAAATCCATTTTTTAACAATTTCATTTCCATTTTTATTCTTATATTTATAATAATTGAGAGTGTTACAACTCTCCCCCTAAAAAGAAATTTCGGCCTCGAAATTTACGTGAGTCAAAGAAATGTAGAAATTGCTTCTTCATCGATTCCTTGGTCTCCTAGGCAGCTTTTGTAGGGCTACGATTACACCACCGAACCTTGATTGTCAGAATACGAGTGTTCCTTAGAACTCTCTCATCCCAATCCAAGATCTGAATAGGCTCATAATCATAAGATAAATATGGTCTCAACTCCACATCTCCAAACTAAATAATGTGACTCGGGTCCAAACGATATTGCCTCAGCTCAGACAATGGAAAACATCATGAATATGACTAAGCTGGGGAGGCAACTCAAGCTGATAAGCAATAGGTTCGACTCTCTTCAGAATACGGCTTACCTTTGCGTCTAAATCTCAAAACTTTCTTCTACGAAGATACTTTCAGAAAAACTCAATATTCTTTCCACTCTATCAACATAAGACTTATGTCTGTTAAATGCATTTTTTATACGGTTACATATTAATCTGACAGTGTCTTCAATCTCTCGGACTAACTCTAGACCCAACGTCTTCCTATCATACAACTCAGTCCTACAAATAGGAGTATGACATTTACGACCATACAGAGCCTCATATAGTGCATTGCAAATACTTGCATGATAATTGTTATTATAAGCAAACTCAGCCAATGGTAAGAAATTTTCCAAACTACCACGAAAGTTAATCACATAACCCAATAACATGTCCTACAGAATCTTAGTAGCTCTCTCAGACTGACCATCAGTCTGCGGATGGAAAGTTGTACTAAAATTCAAACATGTACCCAAGGCCTCCTATAAGGCCTACCAAAATCAGGAAGTGAACCTCGAATCTCAATCAGAAATGATAGATAATGGCATACCACACAATCTGAAAATCTCAGAGATATACAATATATCAGCTTGTCCATAGAGTAATTAATTCTAACATGAATGAAGTGAGCTTCCTTGGTGAGTCGATTAACAATCACCCAGACAGAATCCTTTTTGGAATGACTCAGAGGCAGGTCAGTTTCAAAGTCTATCATGATTCGCTTCCACTTCCACTCGAGAATCTTAATAGGCTGTAATAGACCAGATGGATGCTAACGTTCTACCTTAACTTGTAACACCCTGATTTTGGGCCTAGATGTTAGATAGGTTCGTTAGACGGTTTAGGAGAACCAGATTAGGCAATTCGAGCTAGTTTCAGGAATTTAATCTTAATAAATTATTTTTGGCTAAAATAAAATTTAGAAAAATTATAGAAAATATTTAATTAATATTATAAGAGTTTTGGTAAATTCAATTTGTAGAAATTAAATTGTATTTTGGGACATTTTGGACCGGTGACTAAAATATAAAGTTTTTAAAACTATTTTTGGTGACTAAATCGTAAAAGGGTCAAAATTGATAATCTTTAAGGAGCTAATTAACCAAACTTTTTCATCAGATCTTTCCTTTAATTTAGGATATTTTAAAAAGGTGTTTAAATGGTTTTAATAATAAACTAAAATAGAATTAATAAAATGGATTTTTAATTTCATAAATCATTTTCTCACGTAACTAATTTTGCTCTTACTTTTATTTCAACTTTCTTAGCAGACAAACTATCAAATTCTTTCCAAAATTTCTAGGAATCATTCTCTTTTGATTTTCTTTTGATTTCCTACATGATTTCTTTGATTCCTATAATAAAATCTACTTGGATTTCATCAAATCTTTGTCAATTAAGGGAGAAATCAACAATTAGAGGTGATTTTCATTTCTCTCCTCTAATTAAAGGTTCTTTAATGAAATTCCCAAGTTCTTGATCCTTTACAACTGATTTTTGTTATGCATTTATGATTTAATCAAGATTTTATGGATTAAATTGTGTTTTGATGATGAATTGGAAGAATATTGTTAGGGATCTATTTGCCTTGATTTTAATTGTTTTAGAACACTTAAGATATGCGTTTTAATGTTAAAAGAAGAGATTAATTAAAGAAAACCCGAAACTATGTGAATTGCTAATTTTCTAGGTTGTAAACAGTTAGATTTTGGTGCGATCTTGGTGTTGTAGAGTTGCTGGAGGTATAAGGACGTTATAAGGATGTTTTTGGATGTTAATTGATGTTGTTAAGATGTTAAAATCAATAGGTTTTGGCTAGGCTTTGTTTAGATGATGTTTGGGGATGATTTCGGTTGTTTTAGAACGATGTTTGATGTTTTTAAGTGAGGCGAAGTGGTGTTGTTGGTTGATTGAAATTAGAGATGCATGGAAGTGCATTAATCCTCTATTTTTGTTTGGGTAAATCTGGGGAGTTGAATACTTTAGCTTTTGGAGAGGTTTCGGAGGCTCCGGAAGCTTAATTATGCGCTAGCAAGTGGATCGCTTGGTTGTCGGTGAGTGAAAACGTGTTATACTGCTTTTACAAGGTTTGAAGATGGTTGTTGGGAGTTTAGAATAAGTTTGAAACACTTATCTAAGCTCGAATGTAAGTATTGGTTGAGCTCTCACTCATTTTTGGTTTTTCAAAATACAATCTCATGCACATGTTTATGATTTTGATTACATACTGTTATATGCATATTTTAGAAATGAAAGATGTTGCAAATGATCATATATGATGGTTATTGTAAATGGAATATGGTTTATGAAAGTATTTTGAGAATACTAGAATACATGTTTTAATGTATTTGAATTGATTTGATGCATATGTAAAACAATGAGGTAATATGGTTTTATTGAATATATTGGCAAGTGGCTTAGGTTAAATGTTATCGAATATATTTGGCTAACCATAGGGTTTAAAGTGCACTATAATAAGTCGTCTCATGAGTGTCAGGGGTTAATTGTTTCGTTTTCTCCCGCTGGTGGATTTATACGTTATAAACGTTGGGCTGCTCCGGTTCGAGGACGCATGTGAAGTGGTCGAAGGAGCCACTTGAGAAATCTGTGTATCCGATGTGTTTTTATAAATTTAATGAAACTTGTTTTTGAGTCACTTGAAAGCCAATATATGAGATAATGTATCATGGGATATGGATTAAATGTATCACGGGATATGAATTATGTGTTATATAATGTGGTTTTTACATGAGATGCTTTTTAAGCTTGCTATGTAGAGATTTTGACACTTGAAGCTTAAGTTGAGGTTTGAGATAGAATCCATGATACATGTGTTGGAAATGATTTAAATGTGCACGTTTGGACAGATTTGAGAAGCATGAGATGATTTTGGACTGAATATTATAAATTTGTTTTGATATAAAATGGTTTTAAAAGCATTGATAATTTAAATAGAGGTGTGTATGAGATACGTTTTCTGTGTATTCTGACTGGCAAACAAAATGTACAGAGTGGAATAAAGGCTGTCAAGGAGACAGTTTCAGAGGAGGGGGAGAGTACTACAGCTTCGTCGGTGGCCAATGGTCGGCGACAGAAAATGAACAGCCAAGAAGCTTATCCTTTTGGAGAAGACGAAGTAATTAATGAGGTATGTACGGGGATGCACTCACATGATTATAGTTTGCATCGAGAGTGGGAAGAAAATAGATTAATTAGAGAAGCTGAGCTGGTGGGTTGCGGTTTCGATGACAATTTAAATACTTCAGTAACTAATGAAGAGATTTTAGAGATATCGAAGAACGTAGAACTTCCTACAAATGTTCCAAAGTGGGTTGATATAGTCAATAAAGGCCTGGTGGGAAATATTGATTTAGAAGATCCAGTCTCAGGGGACCCATGTTCTAATAGAGCGATGGATGAGCTAAGGCAGATGGGCTTCAAGCCGAATGAGATTAATAGGGTTACTACCCAAAATGAAGATTTAGATCTCGTGTTGGTAGGAGAGAATCAAGAAAACCGAGAAAAATCTGTTAGGTTTGATAGTGCGAAAGAGGTGGGGGCTTCTGTATCAGAGGAGAGGGTGGAGTTCGAAGAGCAATTATCATCAGCGAAGGGAGAAGTTTCCAGACTTGCTTTACTAGAAGAAAGAGAGGTAAATGGGGTTTATAATCCTTCAGGCACAGAGAAGCATTTCGAGGAGGAAATTACTTTTGATCTCCCTGAATTCCAATCAAGAAAGAAATTAGTGCGTGAAAGAAAATATGGGTCTCTTCAAGAGTTTATAATCCTTCAAGAGTTTCAGTACAAAACATTATCAGAGAGGGAAAGAAAGAAACTAGATCGGGCTCGAAGAAGAATAAAAAAGAAGGGGAACGAATTCAAAAAATTAGAATTGGAAGGACATTCCTTATCTGACTCAGATCTTCAAGCAAGGTGGAAGAACGCCACCAAGGAGGCTGAAAAAACTATTGCGGTGGGTAAAGATTTGGGCATCAAATTTCTAGGAGACGAAAATGAAGTAATCCGCGAAATTGTTGCTCTTGAATTAGCTGAACAATCTAATTTTTAGATTTTTGTTCTGAACGGAGATGAAATCATAAACTGGAATATAAGGAGATTAGGGTCTGCAGTTAAAAGCTCTGTAGTAGGTGGGTTATTTTGAACACATGGGGGTGGTTATGTGGTGTGTGCAAGAAATAAAGGCGGCATTATTGAAAGAAGATAATGAATTTGAATTCAGAGTATCTAATGCTATTGGGAGATCTGGTGGTCTCATCAAAGTGTGGGATAAGAAGAAATTCAAATTGGAGAGTATGTTCTTAAATTTCAAAGTTATTCTTTTTTCGGGTGGATAACGTAAAAAGATATAAAAGTGATCGGAGAGGTTGCTAAAGCACAAGCTCAGGTATGGCAAATTTAATTAATAGAAGAAGTAAACTTGTTTTTATTCTTAGCTGATGAGTGTTGGTTTTAGGAGATTAAGGTTATGGCAGTTAGTGGTTTTGTCTAGAACTGTTTTGAATCATATTCCGATCTTATTATCTGGCGTCGATGTGGATTGGGGGCCTTGGTCGTTTAAAATGGATAATGCTTGGAAGTCAAAGGAAGATTGTTTTAATCTGATAGAAGAGGTGCCGGAGATTTCAAGGTTGAAGTGGAGTGGTAAGTCTCTTTTTCAAATTGAAACAGATTTACAGGTTGTAATTAATTCGAGGGATGATCATGTTTGGAGACCATGGCGATGGTGGAACCTTTTCGATAAAATAGACAAATTAATTCGGAAACTCCCATTTGCACAATTGCTTTTACTTCGAGACTTCAAAATTGCATGACCGAGCACTTAGCTAAGGAAAGTTTGAAGAGGACAAAGTTATTCAAAGCTTGGGTGGTTTGATTGCAGAAAGCTTTTTCCTGCATTTGTTATTTTTGAAGGAAAAAGGGAGGCACAGGGAAGGTTTTGGTTCAGAGACGATGGTGCAAGGGTGCTTTGTTCTTGGGAGTGTTGTGAGACTATACTGCAATTGACAGACTCGTATGCTGATTTTTTTTCAATTTTATTTTGTTTGTTCAATGCTACAGTTTAATGTGTGAGAATACGGTGGGTAATTTGTTTCTTGGAAGTGTTGCGAGTTTATGCTGAAGTATAGTCAATTGGGAGGGTTGTAATTTGTTTCTTGGAAGTGTTGCGAGTTTATGCTGAAGTATAGTCAATTGGGAGGGTTGTTGCTGAATTTTTCAAATTTACATTGTTTGTTCTAGGGCGTCTTTTTGTCTGTATGAGACTAGGGTGAAGGTGTTTTGGTTGAATGTTAAGGGTACCATGTTACACTTGGTTGCGTCGTACTCTTTTTCTCTGTTTAAGATTATGGAGGTTTTTAACGAGACTTGCAATCAAGTTAGGTTTGTATGATTCAACATTAATAAAGTCATATTTTGCCGAGTAAAAAAAAAAAGCATTGATGAGTGTTTTTGTGATTCCTAGGCTTATTTCTTACAATCTCTTTTCCCATCAATGCAGAGAAATAGGCTCTTTCGGACAACAAGTACGCAAAGGGAGATCCAAGGGTTGAGACTTTTTCAAAGTATGGTTTTATAATTACTAAGTAGTAATAAGAGGCAATGTAACCAATTTTTATTTGGGAGGTTTATTTTGGATACTCCATGGTTGTATAAGTTATGTTTGATGTTTTGGACTTGTATGATGCATTATGTTGGTCTTGAGGGGTTGAGAACCAAATTGCATGCTTGGGTAGAGATCATACCTATAGGATTTATGTTTGGATTTGATAGGTTTTGTATGATCTTCTACCATGCTTCTATGTCTGAGGGTTGGGAATCAATACGATATGTTAGTGTACTAATACACAGGTAATTCTGTTAAAATGCTTGTTGTAGTTTGATTCTTTGCAATTTAGTCCTTGTATCTTGATTTTGCAATTAAATGAGTTTGGATTATTATTTTAAGTTGAAATTTAACTTGTATGCTTGAAACCTGATTAGTTAAGGATTGGTAACTTTAATTACTAATAAGTCTTTATAATTATCCTTTTTTACAAATTGGTCCCTAAAAGGCTATTATATGCAATTGAATGTCAATTCGACGCCCGATTGAGTTGTAATCTTCACCGCTGCCTGCGTGATCACCTTTGGATTAAATAAAGCATTTAGATAAGATAAAACAAAAAATGGACCATTTTTCTAAGGAAATATCTCATGTTTATTTTGGCAAACCTAATATAGCTCGCTCGGTTCGGTCTGGCATGTAGGCCGGGTCAAGGGGTTTACATAACCTCCTAACAAGTAAAACACCTAGCCACGTAATCAGAGATGTACTTCTTCATACAAACCCAACGGTACCTCTCCCTTAGGTTTTGATACATCTTATACCTACTAGGATACATAGTATACGGGCTTCTATGAGCCTCACTAAGAATGACTTGATTCAACTCGGTGTCAAGGGCACACAATAAAGACTCTTGAAGCACAAATCTCCATCCTAATCAAAAGCATAAATTGAGGTATATCCCTGCTCAACTTGTTGTATAACATGATGCAAAGAGTTGTCAATAAGCTATTTTGCCTTAATCTCTTCGACCAAAGTCAGCTTAACCTGCAACTCTGCCAACAAACTGCCATCATCGTACAACCTCATCCTGGAAAACAAAGACCTTAGATCTAAGATTGTCTTACAAATCAAAGTATCAACAATGACATTAGCTTTACCTGATTGGTACTTAATCTCACAATCATAGTCTTTAATAAGCTCAAGCCACCTGCGCTGCCTCAAATTAAACTTTTTTGGGTAATGAGGTACTTCAAACTCTTGTGATCCGTATAGATATAACACTTTTCTCTGTAGAGGTAGTGCCTCTAAATCTTCAAGGCATAAACCAAAGCAATTGACTCTAGGTCATGGGTAGGATAATTACACTCATGTGACCTTAATTGGCATGGTGCATAAGCGACTACTCTCTCATCTGCATCAGAGAACAACCAATTCTTCAATGGAACATTCTTCCTCAACAACTTTGTCAAAGGAGCAACAATGATAGAAAAAACCTTGACAAATTGTCAGTAATACTAGCTAAATCCAAGAAACTGCAGATCTCAAACATTCTTGGGTTGCTTCCAACTCACAATGTCATCAATCTTGCTTGGATCTACTTGATTACCTATAGCAGATACAACCTGTCCCAGAAATATCACTTCCATGAGCCAGAATTCACACTTTCTCAACTTAGCATATAGTTGATGCTTTCTCAAAGTCTGTAGAACAATCCTCGAGTGCTCAACATGTTCTGCCTTAGAGTCTATAGAACAATCCTCAAGTGCTCAACTACGATCATATTATTTATGTTTGGTACATAAGATGTTTAAGTTAATTCTCGGAGTCAGTAAATTTTAAGTTATTTGCTAGAAGTTTATTCTTTAGGAAAAATAAGTTGCTCCAAGCCCTTTGAATTCATAAGTCTTCCGAGTATTCTCTAACATCATCTAAAATATTCTCAGCTCACGTGGTATGTTTTAAAAGCATGACAGTAACTTTTCTCCAATTAGGATTATATATATAGAAGTAATCTCCGATTCTATCAAACACCCAATAAATCTTCTCTGATCTATGTTATTGTATGATATTCAACACAAGGAGCCTAGTTCCAAGTATAGAAATTATACTTGTTTAAACTTTGAAAACTTATATGATATTTTCTCAGCCCCTCAGCTCAGGCGAAAATTCGAGGAAGAGTTTTCTTAAGGGAGAGAATTAAAATCGGGTCTAGTAGTTTTATGAGTTTGGTGACTGGAAAATAATTTTTGATGATTACAATGGTGATTTCTGAGCTTCAAAATAAGTGTCCATCAAACTGAAGTTAGTTTGATTAAAGAATGATTCGGTTGGGGATTAAATTGAAAACATAAAAAGTGAAAGTATAAATTTAAGGACTAAATCGTTAAGGAAGTAAAAGATTTTTGTTTGCATGGTTAATATCCAAAGTTGTATTTAGTGGGAAATTATGGGAAATTGTGTGTGCTAGGTGTCATAGTATAATGTTACTAAATGATGAATAATAGCTAGATTGTTATTCCGTTTCATTAAAAAATTATTGGTAATTGGTGAGAAAAAAAGAAAATTAGTAGCACTTGGAAGATAACGCGTGCCCAAGCCTCGACACTAGCTTTATATTTAGAAATTGGCCTTGATTTCTTGGTTTGGGTTTTTAAAACTTTGTATTTTAGTCTTCAATCTACTAAAATGACCTATGGATTTTTTATATTCTTAAATAAGTGTTAATATGGCTTAGACTAAGAAGGGATTAGTTTAATAAAAGCTTTTTAGATAAGTCTCTGAACTTTTGAAAATTTATATTTTAGTCCCTAAAATTTTAAAATCTTGCAAATTAATCCTAAATGATTGATTCAGAATTAATAAAACTATAACTCCTAATAATGATTGATTCGTTCTAAATTTGTATGTGGGGGTGTTACATGAGAGATATAACTGTCATGCCTACTGAGGGAGTCATGATGATGATTTGGCACCGCAAATTCCTCCGATTAGACACTCAAGATGAACCCAATGTGCTCCTTTGGCGAGGCATAGCATCTTCAAGCTAACTTCACACTTTAACAACGCATAGCAAGTTTCCACCAGTGGATCTGTGGGATATTGCTATCACATCGCCCTTATGAAGTCATTCTTGGATGTATCTGGTGAGAAATTTATATCCCACTTACTTCAGTTCTTTCTGGTTGATCTTCATGAAATGAGCTTTTCATGGTGACTGTGGTATCCCCATCGACCATCGTTGTCATCAAATTCTTGGCCAGCATCATCAGTTGCATCAATTTGGTGCGTTGGGGGGCTACGTATCAAAGAAATATAGTGTATTTGAATTGGAATAGTTAATAGCGGCAAAACCATGGTGGTTGACTCTCAGTCGGGAAGCTTTCCACGCTCACCGTGCCAATTAGTAATATCTAAAATAAGCAGACACTAAACAAGAAAGGTGGAGAAAAAGACCACGGTGGTTGATGATGATTTTAGGCAGTTCAAGACGGAGTGTCACAATCAGTATGGTGAAGAAGGAGATAAAGAGGAGAGGAGTATTGCCCTCTTAGTTCAGTATGGCTTTCTTCTTTGGTTGCGTGTTTATTTATAGCCTCTGGTGTTGGTGGTGATTAGATGGAACAATACCTAGTGATGACTTATAGACAAGTTGGTAGTAATAGACTCAACTTACAAATGATAAACTTTGCATATCGTTCACGCGGGTGAGATTACTGTTACGTCCGTCAATATTTTCTTAAAAATATTCAGGCCTCCGAAAGGGCTACGGCCATGAGATGCTTCTAGAGTCATCAAATGCGGAATTGCTTAGGGTTATTTCCAAAATTCGTCGGGTATGGAGGTACTGGGTATAACACTTTCTATCTATATTTTTTTTGTATAATGATGCAAGAGGAATACTATAACTGTAATTCTTTTATTTTTATTGATATTTTATGATTGAACATTATCGTTTACATGGTATGTGTTGATGTCATTTTAAATTTATGTAAGTGAGTAGTTAATGATGAGTCTAGAGTAAATGTCATGTACCGATATATACTACTAATCATATGCACCATTAACTATCCTAAAAACTTTTAAAATTATGGGGACCTAAATCGTTATTATTTCTTTTTAGAATAAAATATGTTGAAACACTTTTTATGTCACTTTTTAGATTTTTTTACTTTTTTAATTCAAATAATAAAATTTTATTAAAAATAAATTACTACTTCAACTTTAAAATAAATTCTTTTAAAATAATTAAATAAATTAAAAGTATATATATATAATCAATTCTTTATCTAATATTAACCAAGCTTCATCTTTCCTAATAATAAGCTCTAGCCCCTATTGCCACCACCTCTGCTTCCTGGTTTGTCGTTCTCAATAAAACCGAACATTCCTATTAAGTTAACAAAAAAGAAATTACAACTGTAATATGGTTCAAAAGTGTTGGAAAAATGATAGTTTTGGAGTTTTGAATGAGAAATTACTCTAAACGGTGTTGAGGGAAACGTGGAAAAAATTGTTGGTTAGTAAATGTGCAATCGTGCATGACGTGGGTGACGCGAATGTTCAGACCTGTCGAGCCCTCTGTGGACATGCAGATACTTTAACTCAAATTTAAAATAATTTTTTCTCGAGAGCATATCTTTTCCAAATAATATTTTAGAATTAAAATGATAAATATTAAATGCTTCCTTTAATTCAGACAATAATTTTTATAATTGCTCTCTAAAGGTTCATTGATACTCAAATATTAAATGCTCCATTAGGTAAAAAACTATCAAAATTTTAGTATGTGAAATCCCTATAAATATATTGTTAAACCTATTGGTTAACACACACAACTGAAGGTTTTTTCTCTATATATTTTCAACCTAGTTTGGGTGATTGGAGAATGTAAGGTTACAGTTCGTGATCTCTATAGTTGTGCTACTGTAGTTGATAACCTAGTTGTTGTATCCTAGGAGACAGACCACCGACTTTCTCAAGCACCACAAGAGTGACCAAAAATCTATCTTAAGAAAACTGTGTAGCTAAATGCATATTAACTCCTCAAAAGAAGTAATTCCCATGCATATATTGCCATGATATTGCTTGACTTTGGGTAAATATTTGTATATTTTGCCATTAGTTCATGAATTTGCATCTAGAAGTTGAGGGATGTATGATTTTTATTGCCAGATTGGAGAGGTGCTCTCTAGTTGTGGTATGGAAGATCGGAAGGATCTGAACAAGTGGATGCAGGATGGAAATGCCAAGCACGGACGGCAAAAGAATGCATGATGAAAATGCCTTGCAAGGATGACAAAAGAAGGAAAGACGATGCCCGAAAAAATAGCAACGAGTCAGATCCAGCTCAACCCTAATTCTATGAAGCAAAGACGCTGTTGTCGAGGTTTTCAGCACTGAAAACATAGGACTTAACCCTAAAGCTAATTAAGGCTACACTTGTGCCTATATAAGGACATGCGCAACTGCCAGGCATCTTATGTCACGGAGGCTACTGAAGAATTGAAGAATCACAACATTTCTTGGGTAGCAGACATAGCAGGCTGCAGCATTGGACGACAAGGATTCAAATGGCAACAAGAGCGTCGACTTGAAGATCCCACGAGATATATGGGAATCATTGAAGGGTTGGATCAAAATACCTCATTCATTGTCTTAGTTTCTTTCTTCTTCTAGAATTTCTTGATCTGTGTTAAGAATGATTTTAAATTAATATTTGCTGAATTATAACCATGAACTAACCTTTAATTGGCTAGGGGGTGTTTGCGATGAACGCTTTAGGTTGAAGTATTTAGTTATCGTTTTATCCAATTTTATTGTCTATATTGCATGTGTTTATTGGTTATATATCTTATGCTATACGACAGTTAGTATTAGATGTTTATTTTTGTATAATATCTTAACTGACTTAGGTAATAACGATTGAATGCATGTACTAAAGAGAGAAAATTTGACAGAAGAGATTCGAGTAGATGATACTTACGTTAGAAGTGAGTTTACCCCTTAGGAGTATGGGTTGAAACTTCATCTAGTTAGCTATTCAGAAGCTCACTATAGACCTATAGGAGTTGAGAGAAATTAACTTAGGGTGTTGCTATCGACAGAGGCGGTACTAATCTGGAATCCGCTTGATAATAAAATCAAAAAATAATGTTACTAATTGTTGCATTCATAAGTGTGAAATACATACATCATTTGCCAAGCTTTAATAATCTTTCTTGCATCCATTGTTTGCCAGCCTACTATCAGTTTACTTCCAGGATCTTTACCTTAGTTTTCATAATTTCTTTAGTTCTTTTATTTACTCGTTCTCTCAATCAATTGCCATCACCTTTATTTTCTAGTTCATAAGTATTAACCGTGTCAAAAGAAAGAAAAATATCATCAAATTGAAGTAGATGATCTTAAGAAAGAAAAATATTTGATTTTCAATGAACTTCAAAAGAAAAATAATTTGGGAAAATCAAATTTTTATGTGAGACAATCTAGTGCCCCTAGATTTATTAAAGGAAAATGTTTTAGAAGTATTTGGGTCCCTAAATGACTAATTACTTCAACCAAAAATGATGAAATTGAAAAATGGATTCCTAAGGGGACTAAATTATGTGCTACTAATGCCTATGGATCCAAAGCAATTTGGATACCCAAAATTACTTGATTGTCTTGCTTTAGGTGTGATGGAGCTTTGATCAACAAGTGATGAAATTAAGGGGGAGCTATATACAGACAAGGTATAACACTTGAAGAAGGAAGGCTTTACATCCTACCTTTGGTTCCAGGGTAGTAAAAATTAGTTGAATTTTTTAGTTGTTTTTATTTGATTTATTTACTTTAATTCAACTAATTTGTCATAAATGTTGGACTAACATTTGGATGTTACTTGAGTAAGGGGGAGCCAATTTTAAAACAAAACTTATTTTTTTCAAATTTATTTTTAACTCTCCATTGTTATTGGACTTTAAAGTTTAAGCCATTTTTGATATAACAAAAAA